>CM057339.1:877732321-878932321 GCA_030015575.1 Agapanthus africanus | reverse complement strand
TGTGCTTATGGATTACCCAGCTCCCACGAGTGTGAGCGCCATCACAACGCTGGTAATCAAGCAATAATCCTAAAGGCTCTACTAATATGTATATCAGCAATGTGCTAAAAGAAACACATGCACATATTAAAGCAGAGACAAACCAAGTAGCATACTACCATTTCGAGCAAGATTGTATATACAACTGTGAATATCCCAAGGTTCCATCAAGTAATATACAAACTAGTATGATACAGTAATGGTCTCTAGGGCATATACACTAACACTTTAGTGTTTAACACTACTTTTAGCCAAATTGGCTAATTTTCCAGAGGCAAAAGTCCCTCCTCCAAATGAATCTCAAAATTGAGGAAATCAAAAATGAAAATGTTTTGCATTGCTAAATAATGTGGGCTCGAACCCAGACAAGTGTCTAAAGGTCCAACAAAGGGCCAACACTTCAAATCCAATTGGACTTAGCCCAAGTTGGCCATAAGTCCTCAATTCAGATTTAACTGAGCCCATATGCTCATAATTCTAATTAACTGATCTTAGTTCCAAATTGGACTACAGATCACTTAATTTACTTTGGTTCAAGGGTACATCTCTTCACTCCTCTGATATTTGTCGTTGTAATTCTTCAACGTCTTCAGAGAGGTGACGGGTCCCGACAACCACACATTTCATAGACTATGACGTCTTTAAACTGGACTGTGGGGTCCTTAAGCCCATGGACTTTGATGTCCTTAACCTTGACTGTGAGGTCTTTAAACTCACGGACTATGATGTCCTTAACCTTGACTGTGAGGTCTTTAAACTCACGGACCATGATGTCCTTAATCTTGACTGTGAGGTCTTTAAACTCATGGACTATGATGTCCTTAACCTGGACCATTACGTCCTTAAACTGGTATTGGACCACCATGTCCTTAAACTGGTAATGGACCACCATGTCCTTAAACTGGTAATCGACCGCAATGTCCCTAAACTAAACAACAAAATCCAAATGCTCTCTTGTTGGATCTAAACGATCCTGTTAAGTTGATCTTAGTCTAAAATTAGGCTAACGTATCCTTAACTAACGTTTAAGTTGATCTTAGTCCTAAATGAGACTAACGTATCCTTAAACCCAACCCCCAAACCCAAATCTAAGAAAATACGGATTTGGACTAATCAACGCCCTACGGGAGACAACACAACTTAGTCTCCGTATACAATCCACGGGCAACCAAAAACAAAACAAACACCCACGACACAAAGTGACCATCTGGAGAAGGAGAAAGTTGTTACCACGATGCGGTAGCGTAATTAACTGCAGGGGCTTGCGCCTGCAGGGAAGAGCGTCCCCACAATCAAAAAACCCTCAAGCGAGGGGGAATCTGACGAAGTCTGCTACATCGGCCGCATCCGTTTAAACCTTCGATGCACGGTGCCATAAATCAACTTGGAATCTTCGGAGAGGTAGACGGATAGCACCAATTAGTATCTGCCCCGAATCTCAGGCAAGGCGTTAGTCTTGCGCCGTCTTTCGGAGGGGAACAGATTCTGGCACGCCCGGTGGGACCTTTTCTTCTTTCCACTCCACACTTCATGTGTCGTGTTGGAGAACCAATCGCGGTTTGCTAATGGTTGCTCTTGGGTTTCGAGATACTAAGATTTGGCATTTTTCTTGGTGCAGAAAGCAAAGGATCAATGGCGTTCACCTGCTCAAAGTGTTCCACATGCATCTGCAACCCACGTCCTGCCTCAACAGGGGGCATAGCCTACGGGCCCCAAGCAGCTTCCCTGTTCACGATGCCCGTGGAACAGGTCACTCAAGCCACCATAGGGTTGTTTTTCGGGACCATGCTCCCGCCAACGAGCTTCATCACTCCTCTACCAACACCGGAAGCTCCCAAGAAGTCGGTCTTTGATCGGCTTACAGCTACTACGGCCCCTCTCAACGGGTCGTCCAGCACCGGCGCCTCGGTCTTCTTCAGATTGGGCCAAAGTTCATGTGGGTCCATGATGAAGCCTACACCTCAAGAAAAGGTTATTCCGAAGAGAGTAACCAACCCTGCTCTTGAAGTCGTCAAGGCGGCTTCTCCTGCCAAGGGGTCGGTCTTTACAAGACTGACTGTACCAACTCCCACTCCCACTCCTGCTACTCAAAGGACATCATTTTTCAACAGGCTGATACCAGCAACAGCCCCTCACCTGAACAGGAGGCAAGGAAAAGTCATCCCCATCGCCGAACTAGCCCCGACAGCTCGACACGCTCGACGTCGCCACTGGCGCCGAGTAAGGAAGGCTGGGGGCAACTCTCCGTCTGGGCTAACTCCACCAACCCCAACGGTGGAAGTCAATGCTGTTGTTCCAACTGGGAACAACTTTGAATTGCTGAACAAGGTGCGCAGGAAATCTCCTGCCGCCGTACTGAAAAGATCTCCGCCACCGGTAGAGAATGTTACAGAAGCAAAGCCGGAGCAGCTCCCATAGCGGCTGTCCTCCAAAATCAATAAAGTCTGGCGGCAGGTTCGGGACTCGGTAATTGATCAAGATTACCCCCGCCGACAGAAAAAGGAGAAGGTTCAACAAGAAGAGAACCATCCTGCCAAATCACAAAAAGCTGTCTGGGTGCCCGCTGCGACGCCCCCCTCGACTTCAACTGCTCAAAAGAAAAGGAGGCCGGAGAAATCCCCTGTGGCTGCGGCAGACCGCAAAGGCATTGAGCCCAAATGCCCCAAATCTGGGAGCATGATGGTACATACTGTCTACGTGGCTTCCGGAAAAGAAAAAAGCCGCACTTCGACGGGCCACCGACCGCTCACCCGATCAATAACAAGGGCTCAAGAACAACAACAGCAGAAGCTTCAGGAGATGCTGACAGCAATGGCTGCGCTCACCGGACCAAAATAAAACCCGGAGGCGTCCTCGGAACAGCGTCATGAACAAGAAACTGATGCTGACTTCCTTCGTAGAGTCCTCGAAAAGAAGGAAAAAGAAGCCGCAGAGCAAGCGGCTAATATAAAGCGAATGACATTTCTCTTCCAAGACATGGTCGGGATGATGATACAGCAGGATCCCCCAGCCGAAGATCCTCCAGTTATTATTGAAGACGACAAAGTGGAGACGTCGAACCCTCCTCCGGCTCTTTCAGCAGCCAAAGAGGAAACTATCACCAAGGCCGCCCTGGATGATTATATTGCTCAACAGATACGAGTTCATCAGGCGAATGAAGCGGCTGGACAAATTGTTAAAACTGGACGACCCTATCCGGGTTGGTACGACCAAATAAAGTACCCACCGGGATACACGATCCCCAAATTCCACGTATACAAGGGGACGGGAAATCCGCATCAGCACGTCGCTCAATTCAGAGCCTTATGCGGAAACACTGGAGGTGACGATAAGCTACTAATCCGCCAGTTTGTTGGCAGTTTGTCGGAGACGGCATTCGAGTGGTATTCTGAACTTCCAAACGACTCCGTCAAGACTTTCGCAGAAATGGAGCTGTTATTCACCCAGCGATTCACGAGTGCTAGTGAACGCACCCCAATAACGGCATTGATCAATACCAGGTTGAACCCAGGTGAGACGTAGGTTCAGTATGCAATCCAATGGCGGAATCTGTGGTCGAGATGCGAACAACGCATAGAAGAGGCTCCTGCCGTTGGCATGTTCATAGGTACTCTCGACCCTCAAGCGACCATCTCCCAATTCATGATGTTCTTCAAGCCGACCACCTTCCAGGCCTTGATTGACAAGTTGGCCCAAATGGACCAGATGGGTCATAGACCATCTCCCCCAAAGACGGATCCTCAAAATGAAAAAGGGAAAGGAAAAGCAACTTTCGTTGCCAGTACTCAACAACAGCCGAGCAATTTAAAGCCGGCTGTTCGCCAAAGCAATATGCGTCCACGCCTATCCTTCGAGGAGAGACTGGGACGTCCTTACTCGTTTCCCAAGGATAAAACGAGGAAACTGTTCGAGCTGGCAGTGCACAACAAACTCATCAATCTGCCGGATACAAAACGTCCGTTGCAGCCAGGCAATGTTAACGATCCTAATTACTGCCCTTACCACCAAGCAGTAAGCCATCCAATCGAAGATTGTTTCGTCTTCAAAGGCTGGATGGATGACCAATACCAACAAGGCGAGTTCGCATTATCCGAAAATTGGAAGGTGAACCCACCACAACCTCACGCCCCTAAAAAGGTGGACACGCTAGGGGCATCGTGCTCTTTTATAGAAGAAGCCCCATGGGAGGACGTTCTTTCAGCTAAGATGAAAAGAATGCTGAAGGATCTCCAAATATGCCCGGTGACCAGGTGGAAAAATCCACTGGAACCCGAGATCATCGAGGGAATGCTGAAACTACGCCCAACTCCAAAAACTGGTGGTGATGGCCAGAGCGCTCACACCCAGCCGTCAAAGTCTTCGAAGAAGAAGAAGAAGACCAAAAAGCCCGTGAAGCCTGGTGACAAGCGCACGGACCTGCAAAAACAGATTAACGCGTTGGAAGAATATAATCAGAAGGCGCGGACCCCAGTCACACTCCAAGAATTTCTCACCCACGTCCTTGTGGATAAAGATGATGACAATGGAGAAGATTCGTCGGATGAGTCTGAGGATTATGTGGCAAGTTGTCATGTGATCTCTCACTCATTAATAAACGGTGAAGAAGCTTTGGATGTAGAAAAATCAGGGGAAAATCTTGAGCCTGAACTTCTAGGACCATCAGACGAAATGATTGATGCATTCCTAAACGAAGCCCGTCAGGAAAGCAAAGCCAATCGAGGGCGTGAACTGGCTATATTTGAAAGTGCCAAATGCCGACGACTGGAGGAAAAGGTCGAGACACCCCGACTGGAGCAAAGCATCCCTATCGCCAGCAAAAGCAAGCTTAAAGTAAGGAATCAATTCGTTAGGGCCCTGGCAATAGGAATAAAGTTTCCCTCTCTCAAAGGAAATTCCCCTGTCAATATACGTCTTGATGAAGCGGACTGTCACACCCCGCTTCCTAGAGTATGCTAAAGTGGGCACGTGACATAGCCAACCATGCTACCTGTAGGTAGGAAGTATCCATCCACAGTCACATTACGGCTGTAGAGATATCAAGAACAAAAATAAAACTATCTAAACATGTCCATAATCCAAGATAACATGAGTCAAGAATAATAAAAATGCGGATGCGAAAGATCCAATACAAAATAACTGGAATGTATGTCCCATAATGCTGGCTCACATCAGAAATAAAATGCAGGAAAGAAAAGCTAACTACTGCTGACACTCACAGCTCAGCCTGTCGGCTGAAGTACTCCTGCTCGGACTGCAACAGCGGTACAGAATCTGGGCCATGCAAAACCCATACGTCAGCGCGTCAAGTCATCAAGTAATAACATATAAACAGGGTAACAGGCAATGCGAATATAAACATGAATAAAGCAAGGGTAACAATAATATAAATCAGAGCAGTGCAGTGGGTAAACTAAACTGTTCTATCAGGTTTTCTGTTCTAAAGTCTTTGAAACCAAATTGACGAATCATCGATGTAACTCAATAGTATCCCGTACATACCCGGGACCACGGCCCAGATTCTCGGGCTGAAACCGAGACATGCCGCTAGGCACTAAACAGGAATGTGTACAGATGAATGATGTCAGCAGCATCATTCCAAGGCTGGCCTAGCCTCTAAACTGATCAGAACAAGTAGCGAACTGTTGAGTTACAAGTCAGGTTTCACCTTTGATTTCCCCATACCCCCAAGTTATATGTGTATGTCAAGTCAGGTATCCCGTAATCAAGAACTAATGCCAACACAGGATCAGGTAAACAGGTTTGTCTGGATAGACAACAGGAACGGTCCATGAGGACTACATGTCAGGTTTGTTGGCACTAGACACAAGATCAGGTAGCGAGTCAAGTTATGGTACAACAGGTCAAGTCAAGCAGTATACGGTACCATGTCGGGTCAATCAATATGTATTTAACAAGTCAGGTCAAAATGTAAACGATATCATGGATGTGCTCATACTCAGTTATATAATCAAGCATGGTCATCAACAACATAGATTTAAGCAACGAATTAAACAATAAAGAAGTATCGATTAATTAGCAGCACAGTTATCAATTGTGTGTCCGAGGTGTTATCAACATTATAAGAATACAATATGACAGTTAGGGCCGTTAAATCATGTTAACCAGTTTAAGAATTTTATGGATGCAATGATATATATATATAGGTTCCATGGATGAAATCACAGTTTATGCAGGTTAAATGTACACGAGTGTCCGAATGAAGTAAAACGATAGAGAAAGTGCTATAGGCTACGTCATTAGTGAAGGTGTAATTAAAACATGTAAATGTGGTTATTAGGTTCAATACAGTAATTGCAAAAGGTAGGTTCCAAGTTTGAAAGATAAAATGATATATAACAATATTGAACACGAAAATGGAAAATGATCGTAATAAAGTTAAAATTACAGGTTTAGGGTGTCATCAATGTGTATGTAAATATTGTTTAGCATGTAGCAAGGTGTACTTGCCTCGACGGGTCGCAAGTGGGAAAACGGAACGTAAAACGTCGGCGGGGAAATCTCGCAACGCGCGCACGGTTCACGGAATGAACCCAAACGACGGATAATGAAGCCACACGGGTCGGGGTACCACGCTGGAACGTTGGGACACGTCGCCGGCACGGCCGGATTCCGGCGAGACACAAAAACAGTAAGCAACTAAAGAATTACATGAAAGGAAGAAGGAGGGAAGAAGGGAAGGAGGATGGAGAGGAGGGAAGGATACTCACTGTGGATTGTGAAGAGGTCGTGACGGTCGACGGCGTCGACGGAGCTCCGACGGACCACCTGCAGGGGACAACGGCCAACCCACAGAACGGGAAAAGAGAATAAGAGAAATGAAGAAGGAAGGAAAGAAGGAGAGGAGAAGAAGACACTCACCGAGGTATGCACGAGGCCGGGGGGACGGATCGAGATCGCCGGCGGCGATCCCACGAGGTGTAGGCGGTGTGCAGGTGGTCGCGGTTGCCGGTGCAGGGTGCACGGGGAGTTGATGAAGGAGGGAGAAGAGGTGGATGTGGATGTGACGAGGGCGAGGAGACGACGAGTCCGGTTGTGATGGCGTCGGCGTTGGGCTACGGCGGCGAAGGGTAAGGTGGTTAGGGTTTCTCGCGACGTGGGTTCGATGAAGGAAAAAGAAATTGAAGGGGGAGAAGATTTATATATAGAGGAGAGAGAGAGAGAGATATAGGGAGAAAGAGAGAGAGAGACGGGGAGAGAGAGAGGGATTGCGAGAGGAGAGAGAGAGGAGAGAGATGGAGAGAGGAGAGAGATCGAGAGAAGAGAGAAACGGGGAGAGGAGAGAGAATCTTGGAGTGTAGCGTTAAAGAAGAGAGAGAGAGAGAGAAGGAGAAAGGGAGAGAGAGAAAACAAAATGGTGGGGCCCGCGGGTTAAAATGAGCCTGATTGGCTGCAAGGAATTTTTGTGAAAGATTTAGGGAAATGAGAAAATATTATGGGGTTATAATTTAAATATAATCGACGGTTAAAAATATTAGAAATTGGGATTTGGCGCAAATGTAAAATATTTCCAAATTGCGCCCGGGTCGGGTCTAAAAATTTGAAATTGAAATAAGAAAATTTTAGGCGGGATCCAAAATTTAAAATGAAGTATTTTACAATCAAAAAGTATACCCCCAAAACGGACACACGTACGTGCGCGTAGCCGTCCGAACTCGCCCGTTTCACTGAACGGGACGAGAACACGATGCACGGACGCTACAACGGGGTTAGGGGTGTCAAGCATGCCATGACGAATATTTTTAGTTTTATTTTAGATGCCTTAAATTGTTATATACAGAAATGAATTGTCGGGAAAAATATATACTAGCAATAGTCAAATAGGATCAAAGAAATAAATGCCATACACCATTCATACGGTAACAGAAACTAGTAGCATTGGGCTCGGTTGTTACACGGACATACATCCTAACTTCTGCCTATACCATCAGAGGATTGCACACCCTATCGAGGAGTGCATAGCTTTTAAAAATTGGTGGCAGAGATATGTTGCCCATCGACGACACGTTCAACGAGTACAGCGCAAGGCTCGTCGGGAACAGAAAAGCACGACAGATGAGCGCGAAAGAGCTGCCGGCAACTGTCACATAGCCGACACCAAGGGATCGCAAGTTATCACCTTTGGAAGCGACTCTGACGAAGAAATCTCCCTCAGCCGTCTCTTCAAGGAATCCACCTCCGGCACAAAACATGCGAAAATTTGCAGCAAAATCTAGCTACGTAATCATACGTTGACCTATGACCGAAACGTCGTTAAACTACTCCCAACCCGCGGCATCTTCAGGCTGACGTGGTAAAAAAACCGGTACGTCCACAAGCGAGATGGGCACGGATGAAAACCCGAAAGGGCTCCGTGAGTAAAAACAACAGGACTACCAACGATGTTTGTGAAAACCCGAAAGGGCGCAGACTCGTAAAAAAAACGGTATGTCCATAAGCAAAATGGGCACGGATGAAAACCCGAGAGGGCTCCGTAAGTAAAAACAGTAGGGCTACCGGCGAGTGTTTGTGAAAACCCAAAAGGGCGCAACCTCGTTAAAGGACACTTGCAAGGTCCTCTCGACCTTGTGAGGAGAAACCACCCGCGTGAGATCCTTACGACTCACAAAAGAAGCAACACACTTAGGAATCCCCATGACTTCTAAGGAGAAATTACACTTGCGAGATCCTCACGACTCGTAAGGAGAACCCTCTTATGAGACCCTCACGGCTCATAAGATTCAAAAGTCTTAAGTTACAGGGACCTGAACCTGTTCTTAAGCCCCCCAATCTCCAATACTGCCCTACAAGCGGTTCAGTATTGACCCTTGTATACAATCCACGGGCGCGAATAAACATTTTCCTGACAAAGTCCCATTCGTGACTAGCGATATGTTTACACGGTGAACAGCCCATGTAAGTCCTCTCGACTTATAAGGAGAAAGCACTCTTGTAAGATCCTTACGACTTATAAGGGACCATGCACTTAGGAATCCTCACGACTTCTAAGGAGAAAATGCACCTACGAGATCCTCACGACTCGCAGGGAGAAATACCTTTATGAAACCCTTACAGCTCATGAAGTCAAAAGCCTTAGTCGACAGGATCTTAACCCTGTCTACTAAGCCACCTTTGTTCGATATCGACAGAGGCAAATGATGATTCGCTCCTGGCAATATCCCAGTTGTAGAGATGCTGATGCCAAAATCGGTGTCTAATTCCAAGCTTGCAGCGAAAAGCCAACAAGCCACATATGCATATGAAATAGCCGAAATGATGGGGCAATTTGCAACGAAATCAGCAAGTAAAAATGTATGCATACAAAAACAGCCGAAATGATTGGGCAACTCGCAATAAAAAGCAGTGAGTAAAAAGAAAAATAGCTGAAATGATTGGGCACCGCAAAAAATAGCCAAAATGATTGAGCAATCGCGATTTTCGCGATATAAAAAGCTGAAATGATAGAGCATCGCGCAAAGAATAAAAAAAATGATGAAAGAATGAAACATTTTTCCCTACAGGTAAGATAAAATCGATCCCTGTATACAATCCAGGGGCACAGACAAAGAGGGAACCATACCTTCCCAACAGCCTCCATCAGAAAGCAAAGCTAAATCTCGACGGTTCATAGACAACCTAGAGACAATCTCAACATTTGTCGCAATATTGCAGACACAATGTCAACAAATGAAGCAAAGGAAGATCCCTAGCTTCAGGGTCTCGATGTCAACATCGACAACTTAGAGATCACCAACGGCGTTTCTCCTCACTCCAACCAGATACAGACGTGACGTCAACAATCAACCTCAGAGTCGCAACGAAACGGAACCATGGCAAACTCCCTAGTTCCAAATCTCAATGGCCACATCTGCAGCCTGGAGACCAACAACGGTGGGCCTCCTCATTCCAGCATGACACAGATGTTACACCATCAAACGAAACCATGGCAAAGTCCCTAGTTCTAAATCTCAATGGCCACATCTGTAGCCTGGAGACCAACAACGGTGGGCCTCCTCATTCCAGCATGACACAGAGGTTACACCATCAAACGGAGCCATAGCAAAATCCCAGCTCCATCTCAGCATTCGTCTCGATACAGCAGACGAGATGTCAACGACGGTGTTCCTCCACAGTCCAGCAGGATGCAGATACAACGTCAACAAAAGACCTCACGGTCGAAACAAAGCGGAGCGA
This sequence comes from Agapanthus africanus, assembly GCA_030015575.1. Lineage (NCBI taxonomy): Eukaryota > Viridiplantae > Streptophyta > Magnoliopsida > Asparagales > Amaryllidaceae > Agapanthus > Agapanthus africanus. Next base: position 878,922,091 of record CM057339.1, on the reverse strand, counting down.
CGGAAAAATCCCAGCTTCACCTCAGCATTCGTCTCGATACAGCAGACGAGATGTCAACGACGGCGTTCCTTCGCAGTCCAGCAGGATGCAGATGCAACGTCAACGAAAGACCCCATGGTTGAAACAAAGCGGAGTGACGGCAAAATCCTAGCTTAACCTCAGCATTCATCTCGTTACAGCAGACGCAATGTCAACAACGGCGTTCCTTCGCAGTCCAGCAGGATGTAGATGCAATGTTAACGAAAGACCCCATGGTCAGCAAAGCGGAGTGACGGCGAAATCCTAGCTCCACCTCAGCATTCGTCTCGTTACAGCAGACGCAATGTCAACAGCAGTGTTCCTTCGCAGTCCAACAGGATGCAGACGCAACGTTAACAAAAGACCTCACGGTCAAAGCAAACGAGGCGAAGGCCAAATTCCTAGCTTCAGGGTCTTAACGGTAACTCATATAAAACCTGAAAGACAATCGGAGATCATCCCACACCAGCGCGGAATGGTCACCACCGCAACATTCGTCTCGATACAGCAGACGCAACGCCAAAGCAGACGAAGCGAAGGCCAAATTCCTATCTTCAGGGTCTTGACGGTAACTCATATAAAACCTGAAAGACTATCGGAGATCATCCCACACGGAGTGGTCACCACCTCGACGTTCGTCTCGATACAGCAGACGAGATGTCACTACAGCGTCCTTCCTCCAACAGGATTCGGACACGCCAAAGCAAACGAAGCGAAGGCCAAATTCCTAGCTTCAAGGTCTTGACGGTAACTCATATAAAATCTGAAAGACTATCGGAGATCATCCCACGTCAGCATGGAGTGGTCACCACCTCGACGTTCGTCTCGATACAGCAGACGAGATGTCACTACGGCGTCCTTCCTCCAACAGGATTCGAACACGCAAAAGCAAATGAAGCAAAGGCCAAATTCCTAGCTTCAGGGTCTTGACGGCAACTCATATAAAACCTGAAAGACTATCGGAGATCATCTCACACCAGCGCAGGGGCCTTGAAGCCTTGCGACTGTCGTGTCTCTGATCCCTTGCGACTTTACGACAAAAGATCTCTTGCGTACTTTTTCAACTTTACGATAGTCACCACCAATGTGATGGTACAACGGACAAAATCCTAGTACCATAGACCCTAACGGACCTTTGTCGTAAAGAGTAGGGGTTAACTGTGACATTAGGATATCCTTGCGAGAAATGCTCGATTCGTCTCGACTCGTAGGGAAAAGCTTTAGGCAATCGGGATAAGAACCGGTTTCCTAAGCGCTGGGGCCCTGCAAGTCGGTCCAAAAATGAACTCTTGCATACTATTCACGGGCCACACTCTCCAAAGTCTAATCTCGACAAGGAGGGAAACAACCGCTTACGGGTCCTCTCGACTTGTAAGAGGGAAAATTCTCTTGTGAGATCCTTACGACTCTTAAGAGAAAACGCACTTAGGAATTCTCACGATTCCTAAGGAGAAAATACACCTACGAGATCCTCTCGACTCGTAGGGAGAAAAGTCTTTATGAGACCCTCACGGCTCGTAAAGTTGAAAAAGTCTTAGGTGGCAGATCCTACCCCTGTCTCCTAAGACATCACTGCCCTGCAAAAAGGTCAAGATGGACCATCTATGAGCCACACTTGCCAAAGCTACATGCCACTGAAATGGAGAAGTTACTCATGAGTATACAAACCACTTCCCGCCAGAGTAACACATAAAGAAATAGAAGGGTGCAGATCATGGGGCTGAGGGTTTGGAACTATATCCCTTAAGAGTTGAGATTTGAGTCAATGATAAATGACGACGCTTGTGTCCGCTCGTTATCTTCTCAGATCAAGATTCTGAAAATTATATACCAACCCGAAACTGGTCATACGCTATGCATTACTCTGCACTACTTCACCCACGTATATACATACGTGGGCAAAGTAGTGGGGGGCATTTGTTCCCGCCAAAAATTTCTGCGCAAAAGAGTCCAAGGTATCAAATGGCAGCGATAAACTTAAGAAAATGCAAACCAGTATCTTCCGGCCTGTATTTTGATAAACTCCCAAAGGAGAAACTGTTAAATTCTAATGGTATCGAAAGCATCTCGAAAAATCCTTTGATTTGATATATTATGGGCTTCATAATTCATCCGGGATCAAACGTTATGAGCAAATATGCTATGTATTGTTCCCTGATCAAAAATCAGGAATTACCTCAATGAGGTATCACGTACTCACACGTGATCAATGGTCACGTATTGACACGTGATAGTTAAAACAGAAATAAAAACAAACGGCTGAAGAAGGGCCCAATTGGGGGTCACGTGCTCACACGTGACCAATGGTCACGTGCTCACACGTGACCAATGGTCACGTGCTCACACGTGATAGTTAAAACAGAAATAAAAACAAATGACTGAAGGAAATACCTTAATGTGGTATCACATGCTCACACGTGACCAATGGTCAGGTGTTGACATGTGATGGTTAAAATTGAATTATAAATAAACGCTAAGAAAAGGACTCAGTTGGGGGTCACATGCTCACACGTGACCAAAGGTCACGTGTCAGCATGTGACTGGCTTCGAAAGCCTTACAGTTTAATAGAATTAAATTCTAAAAGCTTCTAAATCTTTCAAAATGGAAAAAGATTATAGGGACCGTTGGATTAAAGATCCAAGGGTGATTAAAAATCACCAATTTATGGGAAAATCTTAGACAAGGAAAGATTTCCCTAAATCTCACCGAAAATAACAAACAGAATATCTTTTGGATTTAAAATCCAACGGTGAATAAAATTCACTGAATGATCTAAAGGCTCATATTAAATATGAAAACAAATCAAATATTTCAATGAGAGATTTACTAAACAAATTGATTCTTTTCCTTCTCCTATAAATAGGAGCCGAGAAGAGAGGGGATCTATTTTTTGGGAGATAACAACAACAGAGAGAAAAAAGAGAGGAGAATTTAATTCTCAAGAGAGAAAACCCTAGGTGAGAAAAGAAAAGGGAATCAAAACTTCAAACAGAGAATTTAATTCTCAAAATCTAAGAGTTTAACTCTTCTGCAAAGAACTTAGTTCTTCCTCTGGTAGAAGGTCTGCACAGAGCACATCTCCCCATAAGTTGAGAATTTAATTCTCATCGGATTGAGATCCTGTCATGCAGATCCAAAACTTAGAGGGGGAATTGAGTTTAGAGAATTTAATTCTCCCAAAACAAAATTAGGGTTTAACCCTATATGGGAATTTAATTCTCCCAAACTCACAGGAATTTAATTCCTTCATGATGAAACTAAGGTTCAACCCTATATGAGAATTCAATTCTCCTAAAATTACAGGAATTTAATTCCTTCAAGATGGACAGAACTAGGGTTTAAGCCTAATTGAGAATTTAATTCTCTCAAATTTATAGGAATTTAATTCCTCCAAAACAGAACTAGGGTTTAACCCTATATAAGAATTTAATTCTTTCACAATAGGAATTTAATTCCTCCAAAATCATAATTAGGGTTTAACCCTACAGAGAATTTAATTCTTAAAAAAAAAGACTAAGGAGATCTCTGTGCATGAAAAGGATTAAGGTCACGTGTCCCCACGTGACCCCTGAAAAGATCCCCAAAAATGAGAAGGAAAAAGCTTTGAGGCAATGCCTCACGTGCTCCCACGTGACCTCCAAAACACAGAGATAAAAGCAAAATAAACCTAAGCTTTGGGCGCTCTCACGTGTCCCCACGTGACTCCTTAGCAAGCGCTTTAATAATCGGTGCATAATTCTCCATCACGTATCAGCACGTGATAACATAAAACAAAAAGTGTTTAACACTTAATTGCAGAACGAGGAAAAGGGATCTGGTCCCACCTTTGGGCGCTCTCACGTGACCCCTCTTTCTTTAGTGTTTAACACTAATTTGGGGATTATATTTTCAGTGTTTAACACTGATTGTTTCTAGTGTTTAACACTAAATTGAAGATTACATTTCCAGTCTTTAACACTGATTGTCTTTTAGTGTTTAACACTAATTTGAGAGTTCTATCTCTGGTGTTTAACATTGATGTTCTTTAGTGTTTAACACTACTTTTAGCCAAATTGGCTAATTTTCCAGAGGCAAAAGTCCCTCCTCCAAATGAATCTCAAAATTGAGGAAATCAAAAATGAAAATGTTTAGCATTGCTAAATAATGTGGGCTCGAACCCAGACAAGTATCTAAAGGTCCAACAAAGGGCCAACACTTCAAATCCAATTGGACTTAGCCCAAGTTGGCCATAAGTCCTCAATTCAGATTTAACTGAGCCCATATGCTCATAATTCTAATTAACTGATCTTAGTTCCAAATTGGACTACAGATCACTTAATCTACTTTGGTTCAAGGGTACATCTCTTCACTCCTCTGATATTTGTCGTTGTAATCCTTCAACGTCTTCAGAGAGGTGACGGGTCCCGACAACCACACATTTCATAGACTATGACGTCTTTAAACTGGACTGTGGGGTCTTTAAGCCCATGGACTATGATGTCCTTAACCTTGACTGTGAGGTCTTTAAACTCACGGACTATGATGTCCTTAACCTTGACTGTGAGGTCCTTAAACTCACGGACTATGATGTCCTTAACCTTGACTGTGAGGTCTTTAAACTCACGGACTATGATGTCCTTAACCTTGACTGTGAGGTCCTTAAACTCACGGACTATGATGTCCTTAACCTTGACTGTGAGGTCTTTAAACTCACGGACTATGATGTCCTTAACCTGGACCATTACGTCCTTAAACTGGTATTAGACCACCATGTCCTTAAACTGATAATGGACCACCATGTCCTTAAACAGGTAATCGACCGCAATGTCCCTAAACTAAACAACAGAATCCAAATGCTCTCTTGTTGGATCTAAACAATCATGTTAAGTTGATCTTAGTCTAAAATTAGGCTAACGTATTAATTGATGTGAAAGAGTGTTTGTATGTAGAATAACCGCAATCAGAACGGTGTCGCGTGTAGCTAGACCGAGGTGACTACGGGTCGTCCTCTGGGAAATATTGAATCTTTTACTCTTACTTTAGATGTGTCGAAAAAGAGATGAGGGATAAAGAATTTTGTGGAATGGTTTCTAGATTTACGTTAGGCACTAATGCAAAATATAGATCTAGATTATTTATGGATGTAATTAATATAATAAGGGGGCTTGTAGGGTTCGTTAGGATTTAGTAGTTATGGATGATTAATTAAAAGTTACCCTTTTATCCTTTAATAGATTTAAAACTAGAACGACGGTGATGCGTGTAGATTAGGGTTTCTAGAGGGAAAAGGAATCCCACTCTTAACCCTTATCTCGACACGGAACTCCGTTCATATCTAGCTTTTACCAAAACAATCATTAATCTAATCTCTAATCGCGGTCGGAACTAATAAAGAATTGTTAGCGCGCCCGATTAGGATGTTCATGATTCTTTTGATAAAGTTCTTAAACTTTATAGTACTTAAAAAGGGTTTAGGGATGTTCATCATCCATTAGCCTACCCTAATCCTACGAACCCTAACAAGCGGAGAATTACTCGCGCATGTTGGGAGAAGAAGATGAAAATACAAAGAGGGAAAACATAATGTAAAATGCAAAAGAATTAAATAAAATAACTACCTTTATTGATCAACTTGAACAATCTACACTTTATTCCGTAGAAAATGATTACAAAAGTAGTTGCTTCTCGATCTTTCCTAAGGAGGTAGACGAACAGTTGATGATCAGCCTGGATGCGTGAGCGTCTGGGACTTCGTGATCTCTTCGGCTTGATGATTTTTCCAAGAGGCTCTCGGCCTGTATTTATAGTCCCAAAAGCCAGAAATTTAGCTTCCAAAATTGAAAGTTAACAGCAAAGATTCACCCCCAAAAAGTGCAGACCCTAACTCCTCTTCCTTACCGCGGATCCGCGGCTAACAGGGGGGTTTGGCCGCGGATCCGCGGCCAATGGTTAAGATCACTTCATCATTTTTCTGGCCTTGCATATTTGTGACATGTGGTGATATCTTGGACCTTTGGAACTTGGAAATCTTCTCGTAGTTGCTGCCAGACTTGATTTCTTCATTTTGATTTCTTAATTAGGCAGGTTTACTTTAACAACTTGATTTCCTTGATTTTAGACCTGCAAATTCTGCACAACAACTTAACAAATAATATTTAGTAGACTTTGTTCTACTAGGATTTGGTCAATGATATTATTTGCATACATTTTCCTACCATATGTTAATTACAATATATCAACACATGGAAAATAGTATTTTTACAGATAAACCCTCATATGTATGATATATTATAATAAAGACCTTTTTAATATAGAAATAGTAGGAAAAATATAATAACAAATGTGCAGTTTTATCAACTGAACAAATACCCCCAAACTTATCTTTGATCGTCCCGAGCAAACTAGTTTATTCAAGAGAAAGAGGAAAAAAAAGGAGAAAACTAAGCACACTTTCGTAGGCAAACACGATTGCACTGAGCACGTGCAACAAGCCGTTAAACCTCTAGGTGTCCCTAGTAGGAAGAGTGTTGTCTCCTGAGGGTTTTCAGCGGATTACACCCACAAAATCCAATAACAAAAGAGAGATGGTGAAATTTACATATAAAGATAAGAACCATAAAAGAAAGACTTTGAAAATAAGAGTTTCTAACTACACTAGCTTTTCAGTTGTCATGAGCCCTATCTTAATAGTCATGAAAAAATGTTAGAAATCACATCATCCCTCAATAAAACATCGTCTTTATTCTTCATTCCTACCTTTCATCCAAACATTGATCATATACCCCTACGTGTGTGAAATGGACATCCCTACACTCGGAGAATTCAATTCAAGCTATCATAGTCTTGTCCATCTACCTCAGTACTTTTTAACTTGATGAATATTTAAATTTGCTCACACATTTTCATGCGACCGTTAATACTTCTTGAGGTACTAACCGACCGATTACTCATGTGCTTGCTGATTAGGTGATAATATTTTCCTCGTCTTGCACCACCTAAGGCTTAGCAGTGACTCCCATACCAGTTGGCCTTAGGCACTAGGTGAAGAGGCACCCTCGCTATATTTTTTTATTGCTGCCTTGGCGATACAAAACCAGTGTTCATTTTTTTCTTTTCACCATTTTTATATTTTCTTCATTTTTTTTATTTTTTTTCATTTCCTTCATACTTTGGCTTTTAGACAAGAGCATTTCAAGGTATTCTCTACTATCCCGAGTTTCAAGACGTGTGTAAGTGCATATAGTAGGGTATCAACATTCAAATGTTTGGCTTCCAGAATAGAAACTATTTTTCAGACTTATTTTTATCCTCAGATTAGTGACTTCCTTCATCTTACTAACCCTTAGGACAACAGCTCATAACTACTTATTACTAGTTCGTTTAAGAAAACTTCTAATTTTCTTGGTTTTCTTAAACTATTCATATCTTTCATATATAATTTTTCACTTTCTATTCTTTTATTATCAAAAAAATTTTGTGCTTATATGTAGTATAATGCAAAGTATGTGTAAATAAGCACAAACCTTCCCCAAACCTGTTTACAGCAGTGTCCTCACTGATGTCATCCGTTAAGCTCAAAAACCTGTAGACTTGGGAGGAAATTATTAATGGGGGCAAGAATATATGCAAGTGAAATCCTCCCCCAAACTTATTTTTGGCTCACAAATTTGTAAAAAGCATTTTCTTTCAAGAGCCAAAATATCCCCCCCCCCCAAACTTGAGTTAAATAATGTTAAGCAATTAAAATCATTGGGGGGGAAGTTATTGGTCAAAGTAAAGCCTTACAAAGAGCAAAAGTCAACACCAACCATTCAAAAAATTTATCGATGAAGCACCAAGGTTGGTGGAACAACATGTCACCTTTCGACGTGAAGAAGTGGGGCGGTGATAAGAGGTGTAATAGAAAAGGATTGCGTCTCAATTTGGAGAGACGACACAGTGATAGTAATGATGGATCACTCGCATTATCATGATTGTCCAAAAGAAGGGGTGGAGGTCCAATTTCTTCATCTTGGAGTTGATTCATCTCAACACCCGTGTCTTGTAAAAATGCGAGTTCTTCAGCGAAAATTTCCTCAAAGCTTTCATCGATACCCCGAAGAATAATGTCATCAGGAAAAACAGGGTGATCGTCAGACTCTATAAAAAGTTCCTCATCAGCGTTAGATGTTGACCCGGACAACTCGGTGGAAGAGTCCGTGTATGTATAATACATGGTTGGGTCAAGCAACAACATATGAAAAGAGTTAGTATCATGAGATTGATCGCATTCGCTGCTGTCGACATCCATTAATTCGACAGAACACACATGAGCATAGGGTTCGGAGGGTTCACTTCCCAACTTGTAAATGTTAAGCTCAATTGACTTCTTTCCAAAGGATAGGGTCATAGAGCCATTTCTACAATTGATTACTGCGTTGGAAGTGGCCAAAAAGGGTCGACCGAGTATCACCGGGATTTGATTTCGTAGGTTCGCTATAGGTTGTGTATCTAAAACGATAAAGTCCACAGGAAATATGAATTCCCCGACTTTGATTAACACATCCTCTAGCTCACCCCTAGGTTGGGTGATAGATCGATCGGCCATCTGAAGAGTGCAATGCGCAGGTTTTAACTCTCCGATCCCTAATTGCTCATAAACAGAATACGGAAGCAAGTTAACACTAGCACCTAAATCGAGTAGAGCACGATTAATATTTTTACCCCCAATAGAAATTGAAATTGTAGGACTTCCGGGGTCCTTTCGTTTCTTGGGTAGTGGTTGCGTAAAAGCAGTGCTCACATTACTCGCAAGGAAAACTTTTTTAGGTACTTGAACTTTTCTCTTCCCAGTGCACAAGTCCTTTAGGATTTTCGCATATGACGGAACTTGTTGAATAGCATCTAGGAGAGGGATGTTTATGTTAACTTGCTTAAAAACTTCCACAATCTTCTCCATTTGTGGACTTGGTCTGTTGCCCCTTAACCTGTTTGGATAAGGTGCTTTATCAATAAGGATTTGGTCCAACGTTTGTGGAGAAGACTATGGGGACGGATTCGATCCCAAAATTGGAGTGGGAATCGACTTAGATAGATTCGGAGAAATGTTCGAGCCTTGGGGAAAACGGAGAATAGGCTCGGGTGAAGGTGGGGGATTAGACGAATTAGGGGAAGAAGAAGAAGCTGGGGTATCATTGGTGTCACTATCATCACATTGCTCACCCACTCGGTTCTTCAGCACTTTTCCCGATCTCAACGTGGTAACAACACTCACATTATAACTTTGTGAGTGGCCAAGATTAGGTATGGGTTGAAATGGGAGTTTCCCTTTCTCTCTCGCACTCATTGCGGTGTTTAACTGTGCGATTTGGTTTTCTATTGATTAAATACTCTAACCATGAGAGGCGGAGTTTCTCGTTATGGTATCAATAGAAGACTTCATCTCAGCCGACAATTGCATGGATTGTTTCATGAACATATCCAAAGTTTGTGCAAGTGAGTTGTCAGTACCGGCCACTTGTGGTGTAGAAATGTTGGCCGGATTTTGGAAATTTTGTGACTGAAAGGGGAGCTGATTTTGTGGTTATGGTTGCTATGAAGGAGGTCTTTGATAATTGCTTTGTTGGTTTCGACTCCAAGCAAAGTTAGGATGATTCCTCCATCCTTGATTGTAAGTGGAAGAAAAAGGATCGTTTCTAGGTCGCTGCTGAAAAGCAACATTAGCTTGAAACGATGCATTCATAGGACATTCTTCCGTTAAGTGTGAAGGATCCGAACAGCAACCACAGACGGTCTTAGGAAGCGTGACCTGATTTAGGGAGAATGATGAGAATTTGTTCTCAATAGCATCAGGTTTCTTCTGTATCGCTGCCATTTCGGCTTTTACTGCGATGGAAACATAGAGCTGATGAATACTTCCCTTAGAAGAAGGTGGTCTTACGCTTTCCCACTGCAAAGTGTGTTCAGCAAGGTCTTCCAGATATTTCCAAGCTTCACCGTCGTCTTTAGACATGAAATTGCATTGACAATTTGTTTCAAGCATCTGCTTTGTCGCTGGATTAATGCCCTCATATATAATTCGGCATAAATCCCATCTATTGATTCCATGATGAGAACATTGGACAAGCAAATCTTTGTAACGTTCAAAGCACTTCCAAAATGGTTGATTGGGAAGCTGGGTAAACTGGTTGATCTCGCTTCTAACACGGGCAGTCTTATGATTTGGATAAAACTTCTTAAGAAATGCTATTACGAATTCATCCCAATTAGTGATAGAGTGTGCGGCAGTATTATAAAGCCATTTTTCTGCCAAGTCGCACAGTGTGAATGGGAGAAGACGCAAGCGCATAGCATCTAAAGTCAATTGTGAAGTACCCATCATTGCGCATACGTTTTCGAATTTGGTGATGAAAACATACGCGTCTTCCGACTCAAGCCCGTGAAATTTAGGCAGCAGATTGATGTAGTGGGGTTTAATTTCGAAATTATCCCTGTTAGGTGGTGGAAGAGATAGACAAGTAGGAAGGGGACCACGGATAGGATAGTATCTCTCTTGGAGAGAGATGCGCGGTGGATTCTGCGCACCTACGGGCGGTGGCAGCATGGTGTTATAATCTGATGGAGTGTCGTCCATCTCGGTCGTGTGTGGTGGGGGAAAAGAGGATGAAGAAGTACCGACTTCGGCGTCGATAGCAGGAACGTGGACAAGATGGGCACTAGGATCCCGTGTCCAGCCGAGCATGCACTAAGAGGGTTTAGTGCAAGTGGCAGCGTGTGTGTGATTTAAAATTGGCTTGTTTTGAAAAAAATGGGACTCAAGACAAATCTCCCTAAGATGCACAAGCAACCCTAGAACTAAGGTCACCTAGGTCCAGTCTCTAGACCGCTCCTAGACTTCCAAAGGACAAGCCGCAGGATCAATCCTCTACCACCTCGTTACTACCCTTGTAGCCAGGTAAGTGCCAGATGAGTGGGAGGCTCACCACTACGAGAGTAGTGGTCCTAATTAAGTAACCACTCACCTTGGACACACTTGCCTAGGCACCACAAAAGTAATGCGGATAAGCGATAGATTACCCACGACCTTCCTCTGTCCTTAATGAGCGCGACAGTCCTTAGAGTCTGGTCTAGATATTTTTTAAATTATTGTAGGGTTGATGCAGATGCTCGGTTTGTGATTTGTGGGGCTTAGGAAGGGTGATGAAATCCCCGCCTAATCTTGATTTGGTCTTTACCCCTTAAAGTTCGTATTAAAATATGCAAAACAAAACCAATCACAAAACTTTTGCAAAAACATTTTTGAGCGACGCTATTTTGCAAAGATTCCTGCAGAAAATAGATTTTATTGTATTTAAGAGGAGAGAGAAGGATTTAAGAAAGATACCAGAGAAGTTCGGAACCCTAGATCTCCTGTTTCCTCAAGTCGTGACTCCAGATTCCCTCGCAAAATTCACACACAAATCGTTAAATATGCAATTTGCAGTTTTGTTTTAATAATGATATGAATCGTCTAAGAATTCAACACAAATAATAAGAATAAAAAAATTACGCACGTATCCCCGGCAACGGTGCCATTTGATTGATGCGAAAGAGTGTTTGTATGTAGAATAACCGCAATCAGAACGGTGTCGCGTGTAGCTAGACCGAGGTGAGTACGGGTCGTCCTCTGGGAAACGTTGAATCTTTTACTCTTACTTTAGATGTGTTGAAAAAGAGAGGAGGGATAAAGAATTTTGTGGAATGGTTTCTAGATCTACGTTAGGCACTAATGCAAAATATAGATCTAGATTATTTATGAATGTAATTAATATAATAAGGGGGCTTGTAGGGTTCGTTAGGATTTAGTAGTTATGGATGATTAATTAAAAGTTACCCTTTTTATCCTTTAATAGATTTAAAACTAGAACGACGGTGATGCGTGTTGATTAGGGTTTCTGGAGGGAAAAGGAATTCCACTCTTAACCCTTATCTCGATACGGAACTCCGTTCATATCTAGCCTTTACCAAAACAATCATTAATCTAATCTCTAATCGCGGTCGGAACTAACAAAGAATTGTTAGCGCGCCCGATTAGGATGTTCATGATTCTTTTGATAAAGTTCTTAAACTTTATAGGACTTAAAAAGGATTTAGGGATGTTCATCATCCATTAGCCTACCCTAATCCTACGAACCCTAACAAGCGGAGAATTACTCGCGCATGTTAGGAGAAGAAGATGAAAAGACAGAGAGGGAAAACATAATGTAAAATGCAAAAGAATTAAATAAAATAACTACCTTTATTGATCAACTTGAACAATCTACACTTTATTCCGTAGAAAATGATTACAAAACTAGTTGCTTCTCGATCTTTCCTAAGGAGGTAGACGAACAGTTGATGATCAGCCTGGATGCGTGAGCGTCTGGGACTTCGTGATCTCTTCGGCTTGATAATTTTTCCAAGAGGCTCTCGGCCTGTATTTATAGTCCCAAAAGCCAAAAATTTAGCTTCCAAAATTGGAAGTTAACAGCAAAGATTCACCCCCAAAAAGTGCAGACCCTAACTCCTCTTCCTTGTCGCGGATCCGCGGCCAACATGGGGGTTTGGCCGCGGATCCGCGGCCAATGGTTAAGATCACTTCATCATTTTTCTGGCCTTGCATATTTGTGACATGTGGTGATATCTTGGACCTTTGGAACTTGGAAATCTTCTCGTAGTTGCTGCCAGACTTGATTTCTTCATTTTGATTTCTTAATTAGGCAGGTTTACTTTAACAACTTGATTTCCTTGATTTTAGACCTGCAAATTCTGCACAACAACTTAACAAATAATATTTAGTAGACTTTGTTCTACTAGGATTTGGTCAATGATATTATTTGCATACATTTTCCTACCAAATGTTAATTACAATATATCAACACATGGAAAATAGTATTTTTACAGATAAACCCTCATATGTATGATATATTATAATAAAGACCTTTTTAATATAGAAATAGTAGGAAAAATGTAATAACAAATGTGCAGTTTTATCAACTGAACACGTATCCTTAACTAACGTTTAAGTTGATCTTAGTCCTAAATGAGACTAACGTATTCTTAAACCCAACCCCCAAACCCAAATCTAAGAAGATACGGATTTGGACAAATCCACGCCCTACGGACGACAACACAACTTAGTCTCCGTATACAATCCACGGGAAACCAAAAACAAAACAAACACTCACGACACGAAGTGACCATCTGGAGAAGGAGAAAGTTGTTACCGCGATGCGGTAGCGTAATTAACAGCAGGGGCTTGCGCTTGCAGGGAAGAGCGTCCCCACAATCAAAAACCCCTCAAGCGAGAGGGAATCTGACGAAGTCTGCTACATCGGCCGCATCCGTTTAAACCTTCGATGCACGGTGCCATAAATTAACTTGGCATCTTCGGAGAGGTGGACGGATAGCACCAATTAGCATCTGCTCCGAATCTCAGGCAAGGCGTCAGTCTTGCGCCGTCTTTCGGAGGGGAACAATGATTTTTAATCATGTTCGTTGGATCTTTGATCCAAGGGCCAAGAACATTCTGTTCTATTGCTAGCGCTCACGTGCTTTGCATGTGGTACGCTGCTAAGAGTGCAGCGCTCTTAGCGCTAGCGCTCACGTGCTGTGCACGCGCTGCTTAGAGTGCAGCGCTCTTAGCGCTAGCGCTCATGTGCTTTGCACGTGGTGCGCTGCTTAGAATGCAGCGCTCATGTGCTTTGCACGTGAGCGCTGCTTAGCATGCAGCGCTCATTTGCTTTGCACGTGAGCGCTGCTTAGAATGCAGCGCTAGCGCTCATGTGCTTTTCACGTGAGCGCTAGCGCTCATGTGCTTTGCACGTGAACGCTGCTTCAGAGTCTTTGACTCTCGGCGCTGGCGCTGCTTCATTTCAATTTTTTTAATTTGAACAGAGCTTTGCTCTGATTGGGGAAACAACGTCAGACCCCAATAGCTTGATAAGTCATGCCGATGTAAGGTCCATAACGAGCGTGAAACTACTGATAACACTTATCAGTAAATCCCATCTATCCTGGCCAGGGATTTCAGTTATGGCCAATCGAGCATACCGCAACATCAACCCCCAATACCGGGAGAGACGAATCCCCTCCTATCGCTCATTGCCTCCATGTGACTCGGGACTGTACCCAAAAACCACATGTTTGCACGACTCAGTAGAGCCATGGTAGGGTGGAAATCAAAACACAGTGGGAGACACACAAGACTCTATGACGATCTCGGGTCGACAAACTAACCTGTACCAGTTTCACCAGAGAACTGCTATCTGACGTGGGTTATAATACCATCTAGGAGTTCTCGGCGAATCCGTTCAGTGTACCCAGTCTCCACTGAGCACCCGTATACAATCTCTGATGTCAAACACCAATGGATATGGGATCATTCATCGTCCATCACATGGGTCGAGAAAATATACGCTAGTCTACTCTGGAATATCGATGCCCCGTCTCGATATTCCCACGACTACGAACATTGAAGGATGAACTCATGGACTACCCAGGCCCCACTAGTATGATCTGCATCATAATCTTGGAAGTCAAGTACACATCCTAAGGGCTTTATCAACATGCAACAGAGAGACAGTAAATTTACATATTAAGATAAAGAGCAACCAGATAGCGTACTATCATGTCGAGCAAGAAAGTCCTCCCTATATATGTCCCAGCATCCACTATAATATACATCTCATGTACAATAATGGCCTCTAGGGCCTACATACAACTAACAATCTCCCACTTGCACTAAGGACATCTGTTGTAGTATCTCATACCCAACGTCCTATAAAAGTCTCTCGCAGGTAAGGACTTTGTGAGTGGATCCGCCGTGTCAACCTCTGAGTCTACTCTCCTAACCCCGATCTCTTGGAGATCAACCATCTCCATGATCAGGTGATACTACCTTAGAATATGTCTGGGTCACTGATGGGACCGGGGTTCCTAGGCCAAAGCCTTACCTCCATTGTCACACAATGGTGGGAACCAAGTTCATCTCATGAACAAATATACACCCAGACTGCCTCTTTGGTAGCATCGTTGATAGCGATATATCCAGCCTTTATCGTCTAGTTTGCCCCGGTATCTAGCTTGGAACTCTTCCAACACACCGTCCCTCCACTGAGGGTAAAGACAAAGCCTGCGACTGACTTTCAGTCATCCTTGCCACCTTGGAAACTATCCAGTGATTCTCCCCAGGATCGATTGATACCATCTCACTACACCTAGTGAGAATCCTAACATCCACTTAGATCTATCTCATGGATCCAAAATCCAGGATTTAGGAGGTATCACCTTGATCCTATATGGAGAATCAATGTGATAAGAGGAGATTGACCGAGTGTAGCATAGGAAACACCTTCCCTATCAAGAGTATGTCATCCACGTGCAATACGAGAATGACCACTATACTCTCTACAACCTTTTTGTATATACAAGGTTCATCTACCACATCAAAACAGATGTTCCAACTCCACGATGCCTGCCTTAACGCATAAAGCAACTTGCACACGTTTCCGCTGCTCCTATTGTCTATGAAGCCCTCTGGCTGTGTATAGACGCTTTCTTCTAAATCGGTATTCAGAAAAGCAGTCACAACACCCAACCGCCAGATATCGTAGTTGTGGTATGTAGCAATGGTAAGTAGGATCTGGATGGACTTAAGCATTGGCCCTGGAGAAAAGGTTTCATCATAAACCACACCTGGTCGTTGACGAGAACCTTTTACAACAAGTCCAGCTTTGAAAGTCTCAACTTTTCCATCTACACCAAGTAATCTTCTCAAGATATACTTGCTCCTGATGGGGATTTAACCCTTCAGATATAGCAGCCAAAGTCCATACTTTGTTGGTGTACATAGATTCCATCTCAGATCGCTTAGCATCCAGCCATTCTTACAGAGTCCCCACTCTTGATGGCCTGCTCGAAACTAGTTTGGTCATCATCTCATGATGCAATCCTCGCTCTCACTGTCATAGAGAAACCGAAGTATCTCTCAGGCGGATGAGGAACCCTACCAGATCGGCGGAGAGGCTGAGGTTCGTTGGGAACTATTGAATCCTCCGGTTCTACCAAATCATCAGCTGCAGTTTGTATAACTGGAACCTATTCCAGTTCTACCTCATGACCACAAATTGCTTTCCAAAATAAATTCATTTTCCAAAAAGGTGGCATGCCGAAAAATAAAACACCTTTTGTTTCTCGGGTTGGTAGAAGATATTCCTTTGCGAATACTTGGGATATCCAACAAACTTCCACAGAACTGACCTTGCCTCGAGTTTGTCCGGATTTTTCTTTTGGCATAGGACGGACAACCCCAAATCTTAACTTTCTTAAGAAATGGGCTCTTCCCATACCATATCGCATATGGAGTGGTAGGCACTGATTTGGTTGGAATCTAATTCAATAGGTATGCAGCTTCCCAAGTGCATAACCCCTAAAGGAAATAGGCAACTCAGTAGTACTCATCATAGAGCGCGCCATATCAAATAGGGTGCGATTGCTCCGCCCTGATACACCGTTGTGTTGTGGTGTATACGGAGGAGTAATGCTGAGAGAGAATCCCATTCTCCTTTAGAATAGTCCAGGATCTCCATGATCAAGTATTCTCCTCCCTGATCACATCAAAGGACATAATACTTTTACCCGTTTTGGTTCTCTACTTTTGACTTATATTCCTTGTATTTCTCAAAAGCTTCAGACTTGTGTTTCAACAGGAACATGTGTCCGAATCTTGAGAGATTATCAGTGAATGTAATGAAGTACAAAGAACCAGTCCTGGCATATGTAGACAGGGGACCAAATACATCTTCATGTATCAATCCCAAGAGTTTCACTAACTCTTTCTCTGTTTGTAGTAAACAGAGTTGTGGTCATTTTATCTTTGTGACATGAATGGCAAGTTTCACAAGATGTAAATTCAAACTGATTTAAACATGCATCTTAATGTCACTTAGCTAGTCGGGTCGTATTGATATGACCTAATATACAATGCCTCAAAAAGGATTCGTTCATCTCTGAACTCTTCCTCTTGTGTGTGTTTAGTATGTTAAGAACTGTGGTTTGATTTAGAACGTATATGCTATTAGATAACGTGCCTGAACCGATCAACTCTTGATATAGGAAATGTTCAAAACATTATCCAGCAATACAAAATTATATCCTTCTTTAGTAAATAAAGACAATGATATAATGTTGCTTATCAGGTTCGGTATCTAATAACATTCATTCAGAATCAATGTATTTGGTAATACAAGGTGATATTTGCTAACTGATTTGGCTGCAACAATTGCACCATTCTCTATACTTAGAGATATATCACCCACTCCCGGTTCTATACCTTTTTGTAGCCCATATAACAGATTACATATGCGGGATCCTGATCTCGTATCGAATACCCAAGACGTAGAGGATACTGAGAAACAGTTCTCTGTAACGAACACACCCAAAGAAGATGCATCATCATGTACTTTCTTTGTTTGGGCGGCATGGGAATCCTGGTATTCCCCTATTTCCTGCTCGGTCTTATAACAATTATAAGTTGGAGCGGGACCAACGTTCCCCAGCTCAGTATAACAAGCGGGTTCGGTCAATACATCCATATTATTATCTTGATTAAGGCGTGACATGGTCGCTACCTGGAGAGAGAGAGAAAAAAACACTCTACGTGCACTCTTGCAAGATTAGATTGGTTATATATTTTATCTAATCAGGATGGCTCCCACTGTTTTTATCAAATCTTCCTTCAAACCTTAAAAAGAAAGACTAGCCGGGATTAATTATATCCTACAAGTTCGCCAATCTTTCAGCCAGGCCAGTGCCGGTACTTTAAGGGAGGTTCCCCGTGCTTTCGCACGGACCTAATTAAAATAAACCTCGTTTTCCCAGGGGCGTAACCCCGTTGACACCTTTCTAGACACCTACTTGATCGGCTAATTGTAAAGTGCAAAACTCTCCCAGGAGTAACAATTACTCGCAGTGGGTATCAGGATCCAACTATCTCATAGAAGGTATGCAATCTCATTGCAAATTTCAACACTTGAAACTCCCGATAATGGTTTTTACCCCTAGCACTTATGACCTTGGCTATGGTCAACAAATCACAAGCACTAGTCAAGTTCTACCCGTCATTTCGTGATTAATTAGACCCACCCACATGACTCTTGGCTAAGGTCAACAAAGTCACATGACTGTCCTAACTAATCGCGTCATATGTTGTGTAGGAAGACATCACTTAGCTACCGTACACTACGCCTCGGCTATGGTTGACAAACGCAACACAAATACTAAGTACTCTACTTCCTAAAATGACGGAGGGTTGCTGATGGTTTTTAAGAAAACTTTTAATGCTTTGAACTTGATATCGTTGTAGAATCAAATGGTTTTAAAAGGATTGGCTTAAGCTCCGCTTTTTGAAACTTTGCTTTTTCGTAAAAAGCCGAGTTGGTTTCAAATTCGATTCTACAACATCATTAGGTTTATTTTCTTTCATTAATCTCATTAATGAATGTCCCATCATTTAAGTTACCTAAACATCACAGATAAATACAACGTACGCTTATGCCATCCGCATTCGCCACGAAGTCCCGTCGTGCACCGTTAGGTTAGGTAACTAACGGCAGAGCGGAGCAGAGCTAGCGCGGGTGAAAAACATAAGCAACGTCTATAATATATCATATATATTATAATGTATCCATCTAAAAATATAAAGTGATCACATCACAGAATATCAGCAGCAGAAGATAACATATGAAATATTGGATATACTAGGATTTCCGGGTTTTAATTTAAGCCTGTATAAAACACGGTTTCCACGGTCATGATGAATAGCCAATTCCATATCCCAAGACCCCTACGAGAGCGGCAAGAATACCCTACCAATTCTAGAGTTAGGAGACCCGGACTCGATGCCACGAGATGGTCTCCCACTGGACTCTAGAACCCGGTTACTTATGCTCCCCTCCTTGGGTTTATCCTAATGCGGAAAAGTAAATAATATACATCAACGGTGACATCTTCCTCAACCCGGAAGTGCCACAATTAAATAATATTACATACAAGTTTTTACATGAATGAAAATGAAAAACTATCATCTCACATAAAAAAAACCGGCTATTCAAACACGACGATCCAATATAACATATCACAGCAACACATAACATCACATATCATCAACGTAAGTAAATATACGTATCCCAATTGTCGTTGACGTATAGCAACAAAACCGGCGATACATCACATATTACACTTACAGTCCCAGAAAAGAAAGTGAAAACTACAACAGTTGGAATCCGCAACCACCTTAGACATCATAAACACGAAATATCTCATATTCCGGATTTCATGCCTAACAATATGAATTCCTTAGACATCACATGCCTAACAATTATAAACCCCGCATTTTAGTCTCGATATTGAAAACACTTTCCAATAACAAGTCGGGTAATTCAACAAGATTCCCGACATCCCGGTCGAATACTCGTCGGAAACATTAGTAGACGGCCGCACCCCCCGATACCGACGACGAAGTGCACTTAGGCGGAACACCGCGGCCGTGAGCACCCGGACGGATGCTTTTGGCAACGGAGTTCTCCTACAGTCACTTGGTCAGGGTTATGGGGCGTGGCTATCCAGTAATGTTACCCGCCGAGTATCCGCATACACTACGTGATTGCGACGGACTTTTGATCGCATCAAAATCCCGTGGCAACCGATCAAATGAGACTAAATTGCTAGATTTATAAGATTCAAATATTGTGGATTCCAAGTATTGTATCTCATCACAAATACCCGGACGACGTTAAACTTTTCGATCGATTTATCAAAGTCCCATAATTCTCCGAGAGCTCAACACTTGAGCACAGTTCATAAATACCCAGAATCATGCCACAACACCTATGGACCATTCATAGAAGGGCAAACCCAAGCCTCATTAATGGCACCGCGGAACTGCCACAAACCTTAAGGTTCGAAAACGTTTCTATGGTCATTATATCGAGTTAGGGTTTCATTCTTCTAGAGGGTCCACAGAATCGCTTGCATGATTTTCCAAATACTCTAAACTTGGAAAAATGGGTTTTTGGCATTCGATCGAACTTTTTAACTTCGCCTAGATAACATGTGAAAACCCAAAAACTATGTTAAACTATGAATATGAAACACTCCGAGTTGCCTACACAGTAAGACTGCATCACATGCAATTTTAGAAAAAATAAACAACACCTGAAACACCAAACCCCAGAGCCTGGAACACACAAAAAATTTGAGGCAAAAATACCATAATAGGGCCGAGCATACCGGTTTTAGTGGGGAAGTGGCCGGACACTTTGGAAGGAAATGGGCTCAAATTTCTTGTGTGTTCATGCCATATCTCACACAACATTCTGCACTTGTTTGAAAAAAATTTCTAGGTCGTTTAAAAATCGACAGAAACTGGGGTTCGATGTTGCATGTTTCGAAGTAGTTTCGGTTTCGTAATCTAACATACATCGTCTAATACTCTAGCCCGGCTCTGATACCACTGTTGAGATTCCTTAGCACCATACTGGGTTTTCACAGCAACTACCATGCCAAATTCAAAAATTCAAAGGTGCTAATCAATCCTAAACTAGGATCAAGCTAGAGTAAAAAGACAATATGAACATGTAATCAAACATTACAAGTAGTGAATGAGGAATACAACCTCTGTAGACCGGTCCTTCACTTCTAAAGCTCCATGTAGAAGTCCCTTTGCTGCGATCGCTGCAAGTAGTGATCTCCCAAACTCAAGTATGGGTTCCTTTAAAGAAATGAACAACCTTGCTCGAAGTCTTCGAGGCCGAAAATGATCTACGTCGAGGAGACTTAAACCCAAGCTACCTTTTCACTAGGTGAAGAGAACACCCTATACTACCCAAGCAAGTGTGTAGGATGATGAAGTAGGAAGTAGACTCACTTTAGATTTATTTTTCTCACTCATTTTCACCATTTTCATTGAAGCTAGAGAGCAGGAGGAAGGAGATGAAGAAAATAACTCAAGAATAAATCAAGTGGTGAATGGCAACCATGGGTGAGAGTATCATATACTAACCTTTGTAGAGACATAACCATGGTTTAAGATAATGGTTTGGTTAATAAATATCTTGAATAATACAAAGTTAGTGGACTAAGTCAAATGATCTACAAGCTTCCACAAGCTTACAAGCCATGACAAAATACCACTAATTTTGAATTACTAAAATAAATAAAATCCTTTCCATTATCTTAATCATGGTGTAAGTCACACACACACCCATGTTTGCATGTATCATCAAGCATAATACAAACTTATACACAAGTATATATCACATATATACTCAATATACAATCAAGTGAGAAAAGCAAACTTAAGTGAGCCAATACTAGTCAATGTAAATTAATATATCAAATATATAATTATACATTAGATTATTAAATCAACACTTGATTTAACAATCCGGCTATATCACATATAACCGACTAATATCATGTGTACCAATTTATCGAATCAACACTTGATTCGATAACCCGGCTATATTGCATATAACCGACCGATGATACAAATCGCGAGAATAGAATACGGTATCACATACACGTATTAATCTAGGTCCCGCACATATCTCATATGTGCTCCTATTCAGTTACGCCTGAGCCAGGAAACCTCTGTGTAAGACTCTGAAGACTCGTCAATACGCCGGCAGTAGGTGATGATCATATCAAACACCCACAAGCCGCAAGAAGCGTGCTAAATGTAACGGCCACCCGGGTATTGAGCGATCAGAAGATCAACAAGCAAGCCTGCTCATACTCCTGTGAATCCAATCAGTAACACTTACCGCACAGTCCGGTCTCTTCATCTAATATGTCGCATATCTCGCCTAGGGGTGGTAAACGTCAGACCCCAATAGTTTGATAAGTCATGCCGATGTAAGGTCCATAACGAGCGAGAAACTACTGATAACACTTATCAGTAAATCTCATCTACCCTGGCCAGAGATTTCAGTTATGGCCAATCGAGCATAGCGCAACATCAACCCCCAATACCGGGAGAGACGAATCCCTTCCTATCGCTCATTGTCTCCATGTGACTCGGGACTGTACCCAAAAACCACCTGTTTGCACGACTCGGTAGAGCCGTGGTAGGGTGGAAATCAAAGCACAGTGAGAGACACACAAGACTCTATGACGATCTCGGGTCGACAGACTAACCTGTACCAGTGTCACCAGAGAACTGCTATCTGACATGAGGTATAATACCATCTAGGAGTTCTCGGCGAGTCCGTTTAGTGTACCCAGTCTCCACTGAGCACCCGTATACCATCTCTGATGTCAAACACCAATGGATATGGGATCATCCATCGCCCATCACATGGGTCGAGAAGATATACGCTAGTCTACTCTGGAATATCGATGCCCCGTCTCGATATTCCTACGACTAGGAACATTGAAGGATGAACTCATGGACTATCCAGGCCCCACTAGTATGATATGTATCATAATCCTGGAAGTCAAGTACACATCCTAAGGGCTTTATCAACATGCAACAGAGAGACAGTAAGTTTACATGTTAAGATAAAGAGCAACCAGATAGCGTACTATCATGTCGAGCAAGAAAGTCCTCTCTATATATGTCCTAGCATCCACTATAATATACATCTCATGTACAATAATGGCCTCTAAGGCATACATACAACTAACAGGTAAAACCTTGCACTACTGAGACATAGCACCCAAGTTCAAATCCCATCAGCCACATTATCTTTTTGTTTTATTTTATTTTAATCTTTTTAGAAGCCCAAGAGTTGCACGTGCACAACACGTAAACTGAAAAGTCACCTACTATTTAAACATGTGCACTGAAGAAGACCAATCGACTAGGACACGTGGCACTCGACCCAACCCCAACCGACGGTAAAGACCCGAAGACAAGCACAAAAAACCGGCACCGCTGCTCATATCCATCACTAATGCCTTGATCTTTTGCCCCCTGCAACCTCTGGCCTAGCCCACTCCCCCTATACTGTTTATTCTCTCTACACATTTCCAGAGAGCAATAAAATTCCTTGAAACCAATTTTTAATGCATATTTTAAATGTATTTAACACACCACAAACCCTAGTTTTTCCTATAAATACCACACCCAAATTCACACATCCTCACTCATAAATCCCTGCCAAAACTCTCAAAAACTTTCAAGTCCTCTTTGGTGTACAAGTGGAGTTAGCGAAGGGCGAAACTCCGACGAAATTCCAAGTAGATTCCGGCGACGAAGCGACGTCCCGTCGCTTCCTTATTCTTCCCCTACCTCTCCCCTCTCCTTAAAGCTAGTAAGTCCCATCTCCCCCTCTATTCTTCTTCTTTAAAACATTCATTTCTAAAACCCGACGGAAGCAGAGTTAATCCGACTTCCGATTCGGTTTTTCTTTAAAAATACCATCTTCCTAAAATAAGAAAATACCAAACTTTCATATCATGTTCAATAAACATTAACAAACATATTAAACAAGTTTCACATCAAAAGAATTTATATCGCAATTTTTATCGCAGTTTTACAGTAAAATACCATATACTTTAGTTTCGACATAAATCATTATAATTCCTGTATTACCTTTAGATAATTCACGAGATAATGACCTACCTCATCACAACACACATTTTTGACATAGCACGATAGAAATTTAGGAACATAGTTGTGGATAATACGATATTTCAAATAAATCCCATTAACTTATAAAACCATTTTCTATAAAAAAAGATGTATCAAATATTTCCATGCAATTGCGTCTCTACAACCCACTTTTGGGGACCCCGTTCGGAATGGTGCAGATTATCGCACATCCTCGGGCCTAGTAGAGCGAGATGCAAACCTCCGAAAGGAGCATTCGATCTCGATGGAATTTTTATATATTTTTCTTCAGAAAATGAGATTTCTACAAGAAAATAAATGAAATTTATTTTTAAATATATATATATATAGCATCAAAATATCTACTTTAATTATATTTTATAAATATTCCATGTTTTCAAAAGGAATCACCATTACATGAAAATAGCAGCCAAATACCAAACAATACCGATATTTCAAGAAAATACCCTATACTATGAAAATTAGGTTCTACTCACTAGAAATTTCACAATTAAAAAATATACATCTATGAAAACCCTAAAGACGATAATTAAATACTTGAGATGTATTTTGAAAATTATATCAAACTATTTTTACATAAAACCCCCTCAAGTTATGTTAAATTACAATAAGAACCCTAGTAAACATAGGTTTAAGCGGGACCAGTCTCTTGAGCCTCAGGGAGCCGGAGATATGGGTGCTTGCCTATTTAAGGTAGACAATCTAACAAAAGGTGTTATCAACACGGTAATTGTCTTGGAAAAAGACACAAATCCTGCCGTCCATGTGCAGCAGTTACCGATAATATCAAAACTAATTCAGGATTTTAAGTTCTTTTTAAAGTGTCTAACTCTAACAACCCTAAATTTCCTATACAATTTTTTTTTCAAATATCAAAACTATTTTTTTATCCTGAGCACAAGATATAGGTAATTATTTTGTTTTTAATTACAAGTTACAAGAATGTAATAACTCCATTTTTAGTGTACAAGAAATTACTTTAAATTTAATGTATATTTGGAATATTTACACTTGCATCCATCATTTTAAGTAATTAAATAACACCATAATTACAAGAATGAGCTTGTAGCTCATTGGAAATACCTTGCACTGCTGAACCAAGCCACCAGAATTCAAATCCCTTGCCCCACATTATTTTTATATTGTTTTTGTTTTAAATCCCCAACAGTCCACACACCATAACTCCCAAAAGTTGAACTTCACCTGAAAAAGTAAATACACCAGTGCTTACCCCACGAGACCCCCCACCCCCCGGCACTCCGACTCGGCCCGACTCGGGCCGGCGCCGCCGGACGGCCGAGTCGTCAACACGAAAAATCCGCCTCTTCGCCTCTTCTAACCCCTTGCATACCCTAATTTAATAGATCGGTTCCCGAGACTTCAATATACCCTATTTACTACAATTTTTAATGATTTTCTATAATTTTTACATTTTTTTTAATTAAAAACTCTTCACCTACCCTACTCTAGCCTACCCTATAAATACACCCCCTACCCTCTACCTTCTCATCCCAAAACCCTAAGCTCACTCTTTCAAAATCTTCTCAAGAATTGTGTACTTTGAAAACAAGTTCGCGGTGAAACTCCGACGAAATTCCGGCGGAAATTCCGACGATATTTTTAGGAACAACCGGCGACAAAGTAACGCCTCGGCAACCCTCTAAGCCCCCCTCACTCCCTTGCTTAATCGAAACCCGTAAGTCACATTCTATCTCTCTTTCTATTTCTCTAAAATACGAAATTACAAAACCCGACGGAATCGGAACAAAACCGATTTCCGATTCGTTTTTTTTTATAAAATTTCACTTCTCACCAATACATTCATATTTAAACATCTTTATGTTGACTATTAAACATTTAACAATCAATTTGAATAAGTTTCATCACATGAAATGATAGCCTTTCCAATTTATCGTATTTTTCACTTAAATACCACAATATTTCGATTTCATATTTAACCCCATAACTTTGCTATACATTTAAAGTAGAGCACGAGGTAATGACCTATCTCCACACACACACAAATACAACCCTAAATGATATCATCAAAAACTTAGAATACGATAAAACAATAATTTCATTTAAATACCATATTCTTAATAAAATCATTTCTAAAAGTTTTAGTTTTGATACACTTTTAAATAAATACCTCTTATTAGGAAAACACGATAAGTTGTGGACATCGATCGTTTATCTAAACCTGACTTTGTGGTGTCTAGGATAGGTAAGTGAGCAAAGGTAACTTTAAAAGGTTCGTCTCACGATTCGTGAGTGGATCCCTCCTTTCCTCATTTGTACTTACCTGGCCACAATTGGCGGTGAAGAGATGATTTGAGGCTTCTTACGACTTGTCGTTTAGACCAATTAGAAATAGGCTAGTTGACTTAGGAAATCCTAGAATCTAAAATACGGAAAATTTACACCTTTGCAAATAAATACCTTTTACTTTATAAAACCGTTTTCTAAAAGATTAGTATTTTACAATCTTTGCAAAGCGCCGCTACAACCCATTTTTGGGGAACCCGTTCGGGATTGTGCGGTTTATCGCGCACCCTCGGGCTAGGAGTGCCAGATTCAGACCTCCGCAAGGAGCATTCGGACTCGAAAGGTTTAAAATACGACATTTTAAGAAAATGAGATTTTTAGAATATAAAATATTTATTAAAATTATTTTTTGTATAAATATATGTATTTTCATCATTTAAATATATATTTTATTATGATATAAGTATTTCACTTTTTTTCTAAAAATCACAAGAATAAATTTTACACTAAAATACCATGAACTTCAAATAAATCAATATTACCGATAAATACCCTTATTTATAAAACTAGGATATTTTCACTAGAAATGTCACAACATAAAATCCACGCTCATTACAACTCTAAAGACGAACAATAAATACTTGAGACGTATTTTGAAAGTTATATAAAAGTATTTTTACATAAAAACCCCTCAAGTTTTATAAATTACCCTAAGAACGCTAACAATTATAAGACTTCGATTCACAGTTCTGATTGTCTGACTCGGGTTTGAGTCTGATTAATCTGACTTGAATATGATTCAAGTCAATCTATAATCTACAAGATTCCAATTCAATGTGAACACAAGAATCCATGAATACAATTATCAATTTATACAACTTGACTGAACCGAACCATGGATATATATTCCTTTTACATGATTCCCAGTGTTCCATTTACATGATTCTACGGTTACAACCGTTTCCTGATATCATGGTTTCGGTCGGTCGGTCAATCAATCATAAAACCAATACAATTTACAAGATAACAATACAAACAAGACATTGCGGGGTTTAAGAGGTAGATTGGTACTGAAGGTGTTAAAGGTGGCACGAGGTGGTCAGATTAAGACACCTAACCTATATTCCGTTGCAGTTGTACTGTGGCATAAACGGTTTCTTGTACTACACTTGCCTCTAGTCTCAGGCATATAGAGACTCCCCTCGTATACACTGGCATCCTTCTGTACCAAGCTACAAATAATAGCGTTAACACTAAATACAATAATATAATAATATAATACCACTGTAAAAGCTACTCTCTCTCTCTTACTCTCTGTCTAATCCTCCCTTATCTTTGGGACTTACCGAGCGATATGTTCGCTGATGACATTCTGTTTCTTTCTTCTTTGAATGTCGTCAGGTGATTTAGACCCGGCAAAGATCGTGCAGTGGCAAGAAGACTTGGAGCAGTTTGCTGAAGACCCTGCACCTTAGTTTCATTGTACACTTTTCCTCTCTGTATTTTTCATTTCCTGTTATGCCACTGTTTAGGCATCTTTTTATTTTAGTTGTATTTCCTTTCATGTATTGTACAAAGAATGCTAATAAATAAAAGTTGCTGTTCTTTTTATTTCTTGTCTCTTGTGTATTTATTTTATATTGCTTAGATACGCTTAGCGTATGTACTTCTGAGTATATACGTAGCGGACCTCATCGCGTCCCCTTCGCCGTACACTGGGAAGCGGGGCGTGACAGGTTTTGTTGGTGGCCCATGCAAGTCAGAGCTGTATGAATCCCTATCATGCAGTTCTGTTCTTCGTGAACAACCTAAGCAATATAACACAAGAACCAGCAACTAAAACATTCTTTACAATTCATGTTCCTTGAATCTTGCAATTCCTTGAATCTTATCATTTCATGTACTTGAATCTGTCCTAACCCAAATTTTTCTTCAGGGTTATGGATTCCCCGAACAACACCAGCACCAACGTCAACAACACACCTCCAGCACTACCCCTCACACCTGTCGTTCCTGCTCCATCCAACGAGCAGACGGTTCTGCTTGAGGAAATCCGAAGCCTCCTGATTGGACTGCAGCAGCAGACTGCTATATTATTGAACCGACCAGAAGCAGAAGCAATCGTCAAGAAATGCTCTGCCACCCAGATGGCAAGAGTAACCTACACTACACAACCTGCAAAACCCAAGAGACAGAAGGAAACAATTAACCAGTCAAGTTCAGGATTTTGCTACTACTGCCATTGGAATGGACACTTGTGGAAGGACTGTAGGCGCGCAAAAAGTCAGTGCCTAGTTTGCGGCGCATCCGATCATAGAATTGGAGACTGTCCCTATAGACGCAACTCAGCCCACACACCCACTATCTACCCGTAGCAGCCAGCTATCCAGACTCCTGCACCTAGTCTTGCACTCCCAGCACCACCTCCACATGGACCATCCCTACCTAGTCAGGCATCGATGTATCGGCTTACACAGAAAAATGTGTCGAGACGTCAAGCCTCCACCGTAACAGCCTTAGAACCTGAGACTAGGAACCAAGGTAACCCAGGTAACTCCCTCACTTTGACCAAAACATTTTGCAATATTTCTTTCTTCTAAATATTTTCATACACTACAAATAGTTCTGTCACAAAACCTTCTTTGAAACTGTTACACCTTTCTTTTACAAATTTCGAGGACGAAATTTATATAAGGAGGGTAGAATGTAACAACCATAAATTTCCTATACAAAATTTTTTTCAAATATTTTTTTCAAAAAAATCCACAAAGGGGTATTTTAGCCTGAGCACAAAATATAGCTAATTATTTTGTTTTTAATTACAAGTTACAAGAATATAATAACTCCATTTTTAGTGTACAAGAAATTACTTTAAATTTAATGTATATATGGAGTATTTACACTTGCTGCTTTCATTTTAAGTAATTAAATAACACCATAATTACAAGAAGAAACTTGTAGCTCATAGGTAATACCTTGCACTGCTGAACCAAGCCACCAGAGTTCAAATCCCCTGCCCCACATTTTTTTAATATTATTTGTGTTTTAAATCCTTTGGAAGCCCAACAGTCCACACACCATAACTCCCAAAAGTTGAACTTCACCTGAAAAAGTAAATACACCAGTGCTTACCCCACGAGACCCCCCACCCCCGGCACTCCGACTCGGCCCGACTCGGGCCGGCGCCGCCGGCCGGACTCCGCCGGACGGCCGAGTCGTCAACACGAAAAATACGCCTCTTCGCCTCCTCTAACCCTCTGCATAGCCTAATTTAATAGATCGGTTCCCGAGACTTCAATATACCCTATTTACTATAATTTTTAATGATTTTCTATAATTTTTACAATTTTTTTAATTAAAAACCCTTCACCTACCCTATCCTAGCCTACCCTATAAATACACCCCCTACCCTCTACCCTCTCATCCCAAAACCCTAAGCTCACTCTTTCAAAATCTTCTCAAGAGTTGTGTACTTTGAAAACAAGTTCACGGCAAAACTCCGACGAAATTCCGGCGGAAATTCCGGCGACGTTTTTAGGAACAACCGGCGACAAAGCAACGCCTCGGCAACCCTCTAGGCCCTCCTCACTCCCTTGCTTAATTGAAACCCGTAAGTCCTATTCTATCTCTCTTTCTATTTCTCTAAAATACGAAAT
Organism: Agapanthus africanus; assembly: GCA_030015575.1. NCBI lineage: Eukaryota > Viridiplantae > Streptophyta > Magnoliopsida > Asparagales > Amaryllidaceae > Agapanthus > Agapanthus africanus. Next base: position 878,892,540 of record CM057339.1, on the reverse strand, counting down.
TACAAAAGCCGACGGAATCGGAACAAAACCGATTTCCGATTCGTTTATTTTTATAAAATTTCACTTCTCACCAATACATTCATGTTTAAATATATTTATGTTGACTATTAAACATTTAACAATCAATTTGAATAAGTTTCATCACATGAAATGATAGCCTTTCCAATTTATCGTATTTTTTATTTAAATACCACAATGTTTCGATTTCACATTTAATCCATTAACTTTGCTATACATTTAAAGTAGAGCACGAGATAATGACCTACCTCCATACACACACAAATACAACTCTAAATGATATCATCAAAAACTTAGAATACGATAAAACAATAATTTCATTTAAATACCATATTCTTAATAAAATCATTTCTAAAAGTTTTAGCTTTGATACACTTTTAAATAAATACCTCTTATTAGGAAAACACGATAAGTTGTGGACATCGATCGTTTATCAAAACCTGGTTTTGTGGTGTCTAGGCTAGGCAAGTGAGCAAAGGTAACTTTAAAAGGCCCGTCTCACGATTCGTGAGCGGATCCCTCCTTTCCTCATTTGTATTTACCTGGCCACAATTGGCGGTGAATAGGCGATTTGAGGCTTCTTACGACTTGTCGTTTAGACGAATTAGAAATAGGCTAGTTGACTTAGGAAACCCTAGAATCTAAAATACGGAAAATTTACACCTTTGCAAATAAATACCTTTTACTTTATAAAACCGTTTTGTAAAATATTAGTATTTTACAATATTTGCAAAGCGCCGCTACAACCCATTTTTGGGGAACCCGTTCGGGATTGTGCGGTTTATCGCGCACCCTCGGGCTAGTAGTGCGAGATTCAGACCTCCGCAAGGAGCATTCGGACTCGAAAGGTTTAAAATACGACATCTTAAGAAAATGAGATTTTTAGAATATAAAATATTTATTAAAATTATTTTTTGTATAAATATATGTATTTTCATCATTTAAATATCTATTTTATTATGATATAAATATTTCACTTTTTTCTAAAAATCACAAGAATAAATTTTACACTAAAATACCATGAACTTTAAATAAATCAATATTACCGATAAATACCCTTATTTATAAAATTAGGATATTTTCACTAGAAATGTCACAACATAAAATCCACCCTCATTACAACTCTAAAGACGAACAATAAATACTTGAGGCGTATTTTGAAAGGTATATAAAAGTATTTTTACATAAAAACCCCTCAAGTTTTATAAATTACCCTAAGAACCCTAACAATTATAAGACTTCGATTCACAGTTCTGATTGTCTGACTCGGGTTTGAGTTTGATTAATCTAGCTTGAATATGATTCAAGTCAATCTATAATCTACAAGATTCCAATTCAATGTGAACACAAGAATCCATGAATACAATTATCAATTTATACAACTTGACTGAACCGAACCATGGATATATATTCCTTTTACATGATTCTCAGTGTTCTATTTACATGACTCTACGGTTACAACCGTTTCCTGATATCATGGTTTCGGTCAGTCAGTCAATCAATCATACAACCAATACAATTTACAAGATAACAATACAAACAAGACATCGCGGGGTTTAAGGGGTAGATTGGTACGGAATGTGTTAAAGGTGGCATGAGGCGGTCAGATTAAGACACATAACCTATATTCCGTTGCTGTTGTACCGTGGCATAAACGGTTCCTTGTACTACACTTTCCTCTAGTCTCTGGCATATAGAGACTCCCCTCGTATACACTGGCATCCTTCTGTACCAAGTTACAAATAACAGCGTTAACACTAAATACAACAATATAATAATATAATACCACTGTAAAAGCTACTCTCTCTCTCTTACTCTCTGTCTAATCCTCCCTTATCTTTGGGACTTACCGAGCGATATGTTCGCTGATGACATTCTGTTTCTTTCTTCTTTGAATGTCGTCAGGTGATTTAGACCCGGCAAAGATCGTGCAGTGGCAAGAAGTCTTGGAGCAGTTTGCTGAAGACCCTGCACCTTAGTTTCATTGTACACTTTTCCTCTCTGTATTTTTCATTTCCTGTTATGCCACTGTTTAGGCATCTTTTTATTTTAGTTGTATTTCCTTTCATGTATTGTACAAAGAATGCTAATAAATAAAAGTTGTTGTTCTTTTTATTTCTTGTCTCTTGTGTATTTATTTTATATTGCTTAGATACGCTTAGCGTATGTACTTCTGAGTATATACGTAGCGGACCTCGTCGCGTCCCCTTCGCCGTACACTGGGAAGCGAGGCGTGACAATGACTCAGACTGAGTCTCATTCTAATCAATCTGACTTGAATATGATTCAAGTCTAAACTACAATACAACATGAATCCATGAATCCGTCTATTCAATCTATATCAATCTATATTGATTGAATCGAACCATGGATATACTCTGTCTATATGACTCTCCATTTATATCCATTCCATTTACTGATATCATGGTTTCGGCAAGTCATCCATCTATATAACAAAACAATACAATCAATACAAAAGACATCGCAGAGTTTATAAGGGGTAGATTGGTACGGAATGTGTTAAAAGTGGCACGAGACTGTAACCATAATACACCTAACCTGAATATCCATTGCCGTTGTACCGTGGCTAAACGGTTCCTTGTGCTCTGTATACCTTATTCTCCGGAATAGTGGGACTCTTCTCGTATACACTGACATTTTCTGTACCAAGTTACAAACAACAGCATTAACAATATAATCAAACATTATAAGATATATCTTTTTTTTGTCTATTCTATCTCTACTTATATTTGGGACTTACCGAGTGATTGTTCGCTGACGACATTCCTTTCTTCTTTCTTTGGAATATTGTCAGGTGAATCGGACTCACTGGAGATCGAGCCCAGCAACGAGGACTTGGAGCAGTTAGCATTCGACCCGGAGTTTTAGATACTTATACATATTTCATTTTTCATTTTTGTTATGCGATTGTTTAGGCATTGCTTTCATTCCATGTATTTACATTTCAGTTGTACTGTAAAAGAATGTTAAATAAATAAAGTTGTTCATTTACATTCATGTCTCTTATGTACTTTTACTTTATATTGCTTAGATATGCTTAGCGTGTTTATTTCTAAGTAAATACGTAGCGGCCTCGTCGCGTCTCCTTACCCGTACACTGGGAAGCGGGGCGTGACACTTGCTGTTCAAAAGCAAATTAAATTTATAACATGTGCTCGGGCTTAGATATTCCTCTTTGTACTTTTGAAAAAAATTCTGTACAGAAAGTTGAGGATTGTTACAATTTAGGGGATGTTATTGAACTTGGATTCTAATGTACAGATTGGACAATTGTCATTGTCGAACAATTTTTGGGATTTGGATTTAGATTCGGACTTAGGTGTTAGATTTGGATTTGGACTCGAAATTACGTGATGGATTTGTATTAGGACTCGGACTTACGTGCTGGAGTTGGATTTGAACTCGGACTTACATACTGGATTTGGATTTGGATTTGAACTCGGACTTACGGTTGATTTATACTTTCATTATGGGCTTGGATTTGGATTTAGACATTTGGTATGAACTTATTTGAATTCTTATATAATTTTTATTATAACTTTTATTTCTATGGGGCTTATTGTGACATAATAATTTTATTATTTAATCTTATAAATGTGTAAAGCCAATCAAAATTAATTAATTATTATTTTTTATATTTTAATAAAAATAACTTTATAAAAATTTATTAATAACAAACAACAAGTTCATTATAATCGATAAGTACATACTAACAAAAAAATTTTAACTGTTGAAATTGTATACCATCAAATTTTAATCTTCTTTCTCCTAACATCTGTTCGATATATGACTTTCTTATCAACACGAAAAATAAATGTAATATTTTGCTTTGTCATTATTACATTCAGAAATCGAAAGAGAAAAGATAAAATGTTGTAAGTAATAAAGAGAAAAATAATAACGATGAAGATTAATACAAAACAAGAAATATAACCATCTATAAAAAGGAATCGTAAAATGGATAATTTAATAAAGAACTTTGACGCCAAAACATTTTCTTAGGGTTTTATGAAAAGTTAGGAAATATAATCTAATTAATTACAACAAAAATAAAAATAAACCTAGATCTTGAAAAAAAAAACTATTCCAGGATTATATGAAAAATATTGCAATATATTATCTGACTAATCAAAACATAAAAAATAGTTAGATAAGATCGAGATTGAGAAACACCTTTTTAGAGTTTCATGAAAAAGTTAAAAATATATAATATATATAATCAATAAAAAATATAAATAAAAATGAAATGAGATCAAGAATAAAAAGAAATTTAAGTTTTCTAGGATTTGAAAGAGTTCATGAAAATGGAGATGTCTCAAAGTCCAAACACAAAAAAAAAGTTTCCATATTTTCTTCTTAGTCTTTTTTTCCTTCAAATTTTGTAGCCTTACTTTATATAGCTGCGCTTGAAATTTGGACTTTTGAAGTCTAATCCAAATCCGAGTCTAATAAACCAATAACACAAGACTTTGAAATCCAAATCCGGGTCCATAACCAATAACACTAGACTTGAAATCCAAATCCGAATCCAAAACCAATAATGCTCGATTTTAAAATCCAAATAAAAGTCCAATTCCAATCAATAAATCCAAAACCAATAACCCATCTAGAGTTTTGGGGAGTAAATAATAATTATCAAATATTGAGTTGTTTTTGTAATGGGGCCATTTATTTAGTAAAAAAAAACCTTAATAAAAATATAAGAAGATTCAAGGAGATACACATATGGTTAATAGATATGAAAGATTTCAAGAGGACATGTATAGAAATCCCACAATTATCATTTTCAATTTTAGAAAGAAAAAAGGAAAGGTGAAATTGGGAAGGGCAGCTGCTTGTGGCAGCAGCTAAGAAAAGGTAATGAGCAAATGGGATTAGGGTTAAGTGCATGCTGATGATGAGCGCGTACCTATTGTGGGGGGCAGCATCATTTTGGGTGCTGTTATCTTCGGATTGCAACCCACAAAATATATATATATATATATATATATATATTGGAGAAAAGAGCTCCCAGGAGAGGATTTACTCTTATGGCGTCGAAACAATACAACATGCACCATTTTTTCCGACAATCGGCATCCATCTTCTTCATCGTTATCATCTAAGATGTGCATACACCAAATTTCATGTGATTCCACCACTTTTGCACTGGTGAATTAGCAATGTAAAAAGTTCTATTGTCGGTAGACCATTAATTTTGCACCAACTAAATCAACGGTGAAAATATGGTATAATCACATTAAATTTGGTGTATTCATATCTTAGATGATAAAGATGGAGGTGATGTATACCGATCGTCGAAAAAAGTCATGGAAGGTACATTTTTCCGACGCCATAGCACGTTTCCTCCATTAACACATCTCTCTCTATATATATACATACAACATATTTATATAAACCCCCTTTCTACATATATATCTTATCCCAAGACCCATATATATATAATGAGTCATTAATTAAATTTAACCTTAGATTAATATAGCGCTAATTAGCCTTGTTTGTGGGCAGGATAAATTGGCCATGACAGCATGCAAACTTGGATTTATTGCATCATGGTGTAATATTGTGAATATTATACTTGTGTGGCTATGGAGTTTTGCAGTTGGGATTCATGCATCTCTATGGGTTGTTAGGATAAAAAGTTGTATCTAATATTTGTTGAATAAAAATTTTGAGTTCCAATGTACATTGTTAGTAATATAATTAATCATCTCTGTTATTATAATCAGAAAAGAAGGTGGGCTTGTGTCAGCTCTCATTTTTTTTTTGTCTTCTTTGAATTTAGTTTCCAATTGGGTTAATTACAAAGACCACCGCTCCGGTTTATCTTTGTAGCATTTATACCCCTCAAATAATTTATGGGCACATACACCCTCTCTACTTATCAATCAAAACTGTAAAATATGTTCAAATTCAACTCTAAACAACAAAACAACTTATAAAGCGAAATTGTAATTTTACAACGATTTGACTCATTTAAAATTGAATTTGTATTTTTGAGCACTTTTTAGAGTTACCATCGATGAGCATAAGAGGTTTTCCTGCCAATAAATTACTTGAGGAGTATAAGTGAGACATAGGGTAAACTATGGGGTGTTTTGTGCTATTTACCCTATTCAATAAAATGAGAAAAAAAAAACCTTCAAAAGATATGATGTGTTGTGTGTGTGGTGTCTGTGTGTTGGTGTGCTTGTGGTGTGTCTGGTGTGTTCCTAGATTAGGGTGTATTGGCAGGTGCAAAAAAAAATCATCCATTTTTTGCATATGCGATAAATGGGTATGTTAGTATCTAGACAAAAGATTTGAAAAGATTATTGAAAACGTTGAACCTTTATCTTTAACACACACATGGACGTGCAAAATCTTTCCCCTGATCCAATTTTTTAGGGAGACTATATGTTTGCATTTATATGGTGAAATTATAAAAACGTGGACCAAAATATATCATTTTAAATAGAGCCCCGTAATGAAGGAGAAATCGAAGGAAATGGTTTAAAAGGAAAAATCTTGCAACGAAAAAACGTCCAAACTATGATTTGAAGTTTCTTGCAACAAATTTCTCATGCAATCAACAATTCAACAGCCGTTTATTTTTCCATTATAGCAAAACCAAACTACTCCTTAACCAATATAATTACAAAGATATACAAAAGTTGGCAATCAATCGATCAAGAGAAATCTCAAAGGATAAACATGCACAGAAGATTCACAAAACCAATCAAATAAAGTTGTTTTGGGTGACGATATTTTAAAGTTAATTAGTGCAATCTTTTTAAAGTTTCCTTTTCTAGTTAAAGGTTTTGATGGACACAGAGAACTTGGACAACAATGGCCAAATCAATTCAGCCACATATCTCTATTCTTTAACAAGCTCTCCATATTCGTCACAAACAGCATTATATAAAGTATGAAAGTGGCCTACAATGTCCCTGTAAGCCGAAGCAACTTACATGACATGTTGTTATCAGGCTTCGCATTGTATGCTGTACTTAAGTCCTGTATTTTACGAAACACGAAAGATAAAAGAAAGGTGGTCTCAAAAGCAAAATACAATACAAGACGCGGACTACATACGTCTATTGGGCCCTTTTTTGCCCTTATGTAAAACATGATGAAATTATGTTTTCGTGCCGCATATTGGATATTTCAAGGGGTGTTAATTTGTTTTTCATTCAAAAAGTAGGACATTATACAACCGTGTCGTTCTAGAATAGAGTTTGGATTTGTGAATGCTTGTTTTGTAAAGTTAAAGGAGAGCATGTCAAACCTTGTTTGGCTAATTATTGTGCTAAATTTTTGGCATGAGCACCCCTTGATATCATTTCCCAATTGACGTATCGAGCTTATCTTGTATATATGGAACATAATGATTGAGGGTTAGAAAAATAAGATGTCAGCTTCATGAATGGCAACTTTAGCCGAATAATTTTTGTTTGACAACATGCCACTCATTAGTGATTGCTGAGAGAGCTTTGCAGCGATCGGAGTGGTGGAATTTTTCTGAAAGTGATGCATGCTTCGAATAATATTGACGAGGCAAGCATGCAATTATGCAAATTTCCCAAGCTGAGCAAATTCTTGGTCTTATTTTACTTATTAGACATCTAAGTTTATATACATACTAATTAATTTCTATGGCCTAACTTGGCAATTAGGTTTTCATAACCATGGTTTTAGTCAAAAGGAAAAATTAGGATTTCATTAAGTTTATGTTTATGGTTGTTTGGTAACATAATTTTTTATACCAACTTTTCGTTTAGCTTGTCTTATTTTTAAGTGTTGATGGAATAAAAGTTGATGATACGAAACTTTACAGAACTTGCTCTTTTTGGAGTTTTAAAAAAAGGGTTTCGAGCCATCCGAAGTATTAAAAATTGTGGTTTGGAAAAATCTATTTTTGTTGACAAACGAGCCAATGTTTCAGTTCTTAAAGTTCATTATCGAGACCCATGAAACAAGCTCTTGTAATCCGTAACTCTGTTGCCAAACGAAGACCTAAATAGTGACATAATCTACGAAGTTCTGAATTAAGAAAACATAAAATAGCCGTTGAGGTTATATATGATGGTTACAAAAAAGGCTAAATTTCAACTTGCTATCAAGAACTATGCGGACTTTTTCTAAATGATACCATGAACTTTCAAAATGATGGACAAAAGTATCGGAAAACCCTCCTGACGATATTAACGGAAAATTATAAAACCCCTGTCATATGATAAAAAACTATATTTCCAAAAAAAAAGGTAGGGGTATTTTGGTAATTTTGTAATTTTCCGTTAAAGCAGCCAAGGGTATTTTGATATTTTTGAAAGTTCATAGTATCAATCCATCATTTTCAAAGTCCGTGGTATCATTTAGAGAAATTGATAGGAAGTTGAAATTTAGCTTATAAAAAAACAATTTCGTATTCTCATGTTGCTAATTGCTAGATAATAGTTTCTACCATCCAAGAAATTTCAAATTGAAGATATGGTTTAAAGGGGTTGCCGTCGCGAACCCAATCTCATGTGTGGACCCCATCTAATAAAATCCCAGAGACTCGTCCCTGTCTCCCCTTATTTACACTGCAACCAATGATTAGCCGTCGCGTTCGACAGTTGCTCCAGTTTTTTGTTGGTTTTTTGTTTTGGAACTCGCCCCTAAGCCTAACATCCATGCATACACACAACACATCCATACACACAAGCACACCACACACACGCACCCAAAGGACACTGGAATTTGCCCCTAAATGCATTAAATTATTGCCACTTTTCCTAAACCCGTATTCTTCCCAGAAATGGGAGTGTCATATATAGCCAAGAAGAAAGATATCTACCATATTGTTTTTATAAAACCAAACGGGTAAATATGAACTCAAAAAAATAATTGCTTGTGCAAGTGACTTAATAAGGGCACCGATAATACCTACTATTATAACTATAAGGAATGAGGGGTATGAGAAAAGGTGTTTCATTTTTTTATTAAAATTATACTAAATAAGGAGAAAAATTCATGAGTAAAAGCATGTCATGCCAATTTTCTATACACATGAAATTATCTTTATATACTTCAACAATACCCGATACGAAATATATCCTCTTTCATAAATGAACATGTTAGGTCCACGTTACCTCTCCCGGTACTTTCGGGGTAGCGGAAACGGTAAAACAAAAATTTTTCTGAACATGGTAACATGGACCGTAAAGTCGGGATCTTTTCTAAACTAAACTAGCAAGAAAGCTAAAGAGAGTTAGCTACTCGGAAAAGAGATTATACCTAACTTGAACTCCTTCTTCTTGAAACCTTTGTAGGGGTTGATGGTTCTTTCCTCGTCGCCTTCTTCCGTCAAAGATGGATCCATCTGAGGGTTCAACCTTCGGGCTCTTTCTCGAACTTTGAGTGAACTAGGATCTTTGGCTTGCTAAACCTCTAATCCTAGAGTGAGTAGAGAGTGGCTTTGGGGTGTTTTTATCTCAAGGAGATGGATTCTCAACACATGAGAAGGGAGCTCCTTGAACTAGAGGAGGAGGAAGAAGAAGAGAGGAGAGAGAAGTGTTATGATTGAATGAGCTATTCTTTTCATTTTACAACCATAACTCAAAAATGAAAAGAATTATCAAATTAACAATAATAATAAAAATGAAATAGTTGATGGATGGTTTGGAATGACCATTATCATTACATCCATTAAATGGTTTTGCTAGAATCAAAGAGCATCTTTGATATGTAATGATAATGGTCAAAGCTTCAACCATGGTCAACAAGTCAACCATGGTCAACAAGTCAACAAACCCAACCATGACACAATTTCATTTAATTAATATTATTAATTGATATATCATAAATTCATTAGGGTTTGGAAAAAGACGACTGTCAACTGTGCATACGCACCCGTTCCGAAACCCTAATGAAAATCCTCTTCCTCCGCCTCAATCTACTGTGCATACACACCCGCATTCTTGTTCCGAGGAACATGAATACTATGAGATAAAATCAACTCCAAAACATATACCAGTATCTGGCTCAAACCAGAGCCTGCTAGTAATATCTGTCCGGACTCCAAACGTGCATAACTGCGCGGATGAGAACGAACCCTGTCGCAAAACCATGCGATCTCTACTCAGTTTTGCCCAGAGGCGAATAGCCCTCTGTGTGGGACTCTAAAGACTCGACACTACGCTGGCAGTGGGTTTAACCACAGACCGCAAGCGGCACTAGCTGTGCGTAACGGTCCCCAGGTAGATGCCGATAAGAAGACTGACGAGGTGTACCCCATCTGAACTCCTACTGAGTCTGAATGTGACAGTCTCCGTACAGTCCGGTCTGTTCGTCTGATACATCGCATGGCGGGCCTAGGGGGCGGTAAACGTCAGTCCCCTAATAGCGGTACAAGTCGTGTCGGAGTGAAGCCCGATACACCCTGAGATAACACTGGAAACCTACCAGTATATCTCGCTTGCCCTGGCCAGGGACTACTCGTGTAATGGCTCTCCTAGACACAACGCGATGTCAACCCCCAATACCGGGAGAGACGAATCCTGTCTAACCGTCACTGCCTCCAAGTGCTTCGGGACTGCTCCCAACTACTACCTGTTTGCACGACTCAGTAGAGCCGTAGTAGGATAGTAATCAAAGAACAGTGGGAACACACTCGAGGCGAAGTGACAGTGTCAAGTCAGCGGACTAAGCTGTACTCATGTCACCTGGGAACTGATAACTAACGATAGGTATAATACCAACCATCAGTTCCCGACGAGTCCTGTCCAGTGTACTCGTAACTTAACGAACACCCGCATACTATCTCAAGTACGACGTACCGACGGCTGTGGGACAGACCGTCTCCCCTGCTGGGATGAGAAGCGCATACGCTAGTCTACTCCGGAGTATCGATGCCCTATCTCGATACTCCCACGACCAGGGACGTGTATAAGGATGTGCTTGTAGATTACCCAGCCCCCACGAGTGTGATCGCCATCACAACGCCGGTAATCAAGCAAAGATCCTAAGGGCTCTACTAATGCGTATAGGTGATATAAAAAATAAACACACATGTACACATTAAAGCAGAGACAAACCAAGTAGCATACTACTATATTGAGCAAGATTGTCTGTACAACTGTGAATATCCCAAGCTTCCATCAAGTAATATACATACTAGTATGATACAGTAATGGCCTCTAGGGCATATACACTAACAATCTCTCACTTGCACTAAGGCCATGTACTAGCGTATCGAAGACCTATCATCTCGATCAGCCGCTCGAACTGAGTCTGGGGTAATGCCTTCGTGAATGGGTCCGCTGTGTTGTCCTTTGTGTCCACTCTCCGCACCTCGATCTCCTGGCGATCAATGATTTCCCTGATCAGGTGATACCGCCTTAAGATGTGCCTGGATTTCTGATGGGACCTTGGTTCCTTCGCTAAAGCTATAGCCCCATTGTTATCGCAATACAAAGGTATTGGGTCAACAATGGACGGAACCACCTGAAGTTCACTAATGAACTTCTTTATCCAGACCGCCTCTTTTGCGGCATCGCTTGCAGCAATGTATTCAGCCTCCATCGTCGAATCTGCGATGGTATCCTGTTTGGAACTCCTCCAACATACCGCCCCTCCGTTGAGGGTAAACACAAAACCCGAGACAGACTTGCTGTCATCTTTGTCACTCTGGAAGCTTGAATCGGTAAAGGACTCCACCCTGAGGTCTCCATTACCGTAAACCAGGAACATCTCCTTAGTCCTTCTCAGGTACTTGAGAATGTTCTTCACTGCTGTCCAGTGGTCCTCCCCTGGGTCTGACTGATACCGGCTTACCGCGCTCAGCGCGTAAGCTACATCTGGTCTTGTACATAGCATCGCATACATTATAGATCAGCGCGTAAGCTACATCTGGTCTTGTACATAGCATCGCATATATTATAGATCCTACCGCCGAAGCGTAGGGTATAGTGCTCATGCGAACCCTCTCCTCGTCAGTCTTAGGAGATATCTTCTTGGAGAGGGTAATTCCGTGCAATGCGGGTATGTTACCGCGCTTGGAACCCTCCATACTAAATCTCTTTAGTACGGTCTCTATGTACCTGGACTGCGAAAGTCCCAGCAGTCTCTTGGATCTATCTCTATAGATCTTGATCCCCAGAATGTACGAGGCATCACCCAGGTCCTTCATGGAGAACCGTTGTGACAAAAATAGCTTGACCGATTGTAGCATAGGAATGTGATTTCCTATCAAAAGAATGTCGTCCACGTACAAGACTAGGAATACGACAGTTCGTCCTACAATCTTCTTATAGACACAAAGTTCATCCTCGTTCTTGATGAAATCAAATTCCTTGATTGCCTCATCAAAATAGATGTTCCAGCTCCGCGATGCCTGCTTTAATCCATAAATGGATTTAAGCAACTTGCACACCTTTCCGCTGCTCCCACTGTCTACGAAACCTTCTGGTTGATCCATGTAAACGCACTCTTCCAAACAACCGTTCAGGAAAGCCGTTTTAACATCCATCTGCCAGATTTCATAGTCATGGAAGGCAGCAATGGAAAGTAGGATCCGAATGGATTTGAGCATAGCCATCGGAGAAAAAGTTTCGTCATAGTCCAAACCAGGTCTTTGAAGAAAACCTTTTGCAACGAGTCTAGCCTTATAGGTTTCCACCTGCCCATCTACACCAAGTTTCTTTTTGTAGATCCATTTGCATCCAACGGGTTTTACCCCAGGTGGAGCAATATCCAAGGTCCACACTTTATTGGCGTACATGGACTCCATTTCGGATTGCATTGCTTCCTGCCACTTATCAGAGTCCCTACTGATAATGGCCTGCCTGAAACTGGTAGGGTCATCTTCTTCCAAGATGCAATCCTCTCGATCCCCGTCTATGAGAAAACTGTAGTATCTCTCGGGCGGACGAGAAATCCTACCAGATCTGCGGAGTGGCTGAGGTTCGTTGGTTGTAACTGAATCTAGCGGTTCCACCAAATCTTTTGTTAAAGCTTGTGTTTCTGGAATTTCATCCAGTTCTACCGTGCTGCCACTAATGTTTTTAACAAGAAATTCTTTTTCTAAAAATATGGCATTTCTTGAAACAATTATCTTCTGTTCCTCTGCATGGTAGAATAGATACCCACTTGAATCTTTTGGGTATCCCATAAACTTACACAAAACTGCCCGTGCCTCAAGTTTGTCTGGGTTCTGCTTTTTGACATAAGCTGGGCAACCCCAAATCTTAATACGTTTAAGATACAAACTCTTACCACTCCATATTTCATACGGAGTCTTAGGCACGGATTTGGATGGAACTTGATTCAATAGATGTGCTGCAGTTTGAAGTGCATATCCCCAGAATGAAAGAGGTAACTCCGCACTACTCATCATGGAGCGAACCATATCCAATAGGGTACGATTCCTCCGCTCTGATACACCGTTGTGCTGTAGTGTATAAGGAGGAGTAAGCTGAGAGAGAATACCATTCTCTTTTAAGTAATCTAGGAATTCCGTGCTTAAGTACTCCCCTCCCCTGTCAGACCGGAGGATCTTGATACTTTTGCCTGTCTGGTTCTCTACTTCGTTTCTAAATTCCTTGAATTTCTCAAAAGCTTCAGATTTGTGTTTCATCAGATACACATATCCGAACCTAGAGAGATCGTCAGTGAACGTGATGAAGTACGAGAACCCACCCCTTGCATGTATAGACATCGGACCGTATACATCACTATGTACGAGTCCCAAGAGCTCGGTTGCTCTTTCTCCATGTCCGGTGAACGGAGATTTGGTCATCTTCCCTTTGAGATAAGATTGACAAGTTTCATAAGATGAAAACTCGAACGCATCCAAGAGTCCATCTTTATGCAACTTACTCAGTCTTTTCTCTCCGATATGACCAAGTCTACAATGCCACAAGTAGGATTCATTCGTATCTGAATTCTTCCTCTTGCGTGTGTTTTGTACATTGAGAACTGTATTCTGATTTAGAACGTAGATACCATTACACAGTGTACCCTCTGCAACCAGTACCTTATGAAGGTAAATGTTCATGATATTCTTGTCAAGAACAAAATTATATCCATCTTTATCGAGTAAAGAAACTGATATGATGTTGCAAACCATGGAGGGTACATAGTAGCAATCGTTCAAAATCATAGTCTTGCCGTTTGGCAATATTAGGTGATATTCACCGACGGCTGCCGCATTAACTTGTGCTCCGTTCGCTACTTTGAGCGACATATCACCCGGTGCAACTTTCCTACTTTTTCTCAGTCCCTGCAATAAATTACAGATATGAGATCCTGATCCGGTATCAAGTACCCAGGAGGTAGTGCTGACCGTAAAACAGTTCTCAATTACAAGAACACCTGAAGTAGATGCAAAACCATGCTTCTTCTTCAACTGGGTATCCTGGAAATCCATACAATCCCCTTTCCCATTCTCATACTCATGACTGTTGTCACAAGTTAGAGCTGAACCAATGTTCCCCAGCCCCGAATAAGAATTCGGATCGGTCAAGCGATACATTTTATTATCTTGATTAGGGCGTGAAAATGTTGCTGCCTGGAGAGAGAGAAAAGAAACACTCAGCGTATGCTCTTGCAAGATTAGATTGGTTTATTAATTTATCTAACCAGGATGTCTCCCACTATTTCCTCAAATTCTTCTTAAAACCTTTTTAAAAGAAAAACTAGTCGGGATTTTAATTCACGCCACAATACTTGCTTAACCTTTCAGCCAGGCTAGTGTTGGTACTTCGAGGGAGGTTTTCCAACGCTTTCGCGAAGTTCCTTAATTTAAGAACCTCTTTTCCCTGGGGGCGTAGCCCCGCTAACACCTTTCTAGACACCTACTAGGTTTATAGCATTGATCGTTAAGTGAAATAATCTCCCGAGAGTAATCCAACTCATCAGTGGGATCGGGATCCAACTATCATAGTGTGATGACCTAGATGGAATCCACTCTAGTCACTACACTCCAGAAGGTATGCTAAATCTGCAAGTTTCAGTACTTTTGAAACTCCCGATGTGGTTTTTGCCCCTAGGACCCAAGTGATCTTGACACAGTCAACAAATCAAAGAGTCCTAGTCAAGTTCATCCCGTCGTTGTCTTGATTGCATTAAACCCACCTGCATAACCCTTGACACAGTCAACAAGGTTACACAAATGTCCTAACCAATCACATTGTATCCAACAAATAAGCAACACATAGCTACCGTTCACTGCGCCTTGACACAGTCAACAAACGCAGCACGAATACTAAGTATAACTTATAAGAAACGACGGAGGGCTACGACTGGGTTTTTGGCGAAAAACCCGTTAACGTAATGAACTTGATATCATTGAAGGAACGTGATACATCTTTTTGAAAATATAATGGCGAAAACTTTTGCTAAAGAGGTCACTCCCCGTGAAGGGATCTCGGCTCTTTCCTCGTCGAATGAGGTGCAGGATATTCCAAACTGAATACCTCGATGCAAAGCAAGAATAATCGACTATAGTGAAGTTATTACCCTGACGCAAACTTTTGTCCAAGGGGTCACTCCCGATGAAGGGATCTCGGCCCTTGCCTCGTCGACTGAGGTGCTTGGCATTCATAACCGAATACCTCGATGCAAAACAAAAATGAACGTCCTTGCAATAACAGCTTTTTGAAAAACTTGTTCCAACAACGTCTTTTAGGTTTATTTTCTTGCATTAGTTCTTTTAATGCGTCCCATCATTTAAATCCTACCATTGCAGAAAACAACCAAAATATGACGTACGCTTATACCATTCGCATTCGCCACGGGGCCCCGTCATCACCCGTTAGGTTACTTAACTAACGACAGAGCGGGGGCTGGGCTAGCGCGGCTGTAAAACATAAGCAACGCCTAAATAGTTATTATATATAGATATACAGCAATGATAGCCAATCCAGATCACAGATGAACACTTTGGATATACTAGGAACCCGCGATTCGTTCGAGCCTGCAACGAAAAGCGGATTACACGGTCGCGATGAATAGCCAATACCCCATCCAAGACCCCTACGGGTGCGGCAAACTACCCGCCAAGTACCCGAAGCGAAGCAACCTCCCTCAACGCCATGAGTAGGCCACTCGGCACTTTGAGATACCCGGTAGTTTGTGCACCCCCTCCATGGGTCTATCCTAGGAGCAAAAACAGTAAAAAAAATTATACAATGACGGCTACAACCCCGACCCGGTTGTGCGGCCATACAAATAATATTACATCAATTTACAAATTTATTACATGAATGAAAAAAAAAGAAACTCTCATCTCACATCCACCCCGGCTATTCATCCACGACAATCCAACGAGTTCATATACACAAACCATCAGCATCAATCACAGATCACAGATATGTATAACCCCGACTAATCGACATATAGCGATTAGCCGACGTTCAATACATATGAACATCACAGATATAACCTTTATAGTCAAAGTGTATCGAAGTTCGAAACGGAAAATTCGAAAAACCGAGTTTCGAAAACCCTAAGTTTCTGTTAAAATTTTTTCTGATAATGGTCAAAGCTTCAACCATGGTCAACAAGTCAACCATGGTCAACAAGTCAACAAACCCAACCATGACACAATTTCATTTAATTAATATTATTAATTGATATATCATAAATTCATTAGGGTTTGGAAAAAGACGACTGTCAACTGTGCATACGCACCCGTTCCGAAACCCTAATGAAAATCCTCTTCCTCCGCCTCAATCAACTGTGCATACACACCCATATTCTTGTTCCGAGGAACATGAATACTATGAGATAAAATCAACCCCAAAACATATACCAGTATCTGGCTCAAACCAGAGCCTGCTAGTAATATCTGTCCGGACTCCAAATGTGCACAAGTGCGCGAATGAGAACAAACCCTGTCGCAAAACCATGCGACCTCTACTCAGCTTTGCCCAGAGGCGAATAGCCCTCTGTGTGGGACTCTAAAGACTCGACACTACGCTGGCAGTGGGTTTAACCACAGACCGCAAGCGGCACTAGCTGTGCGTAACGGTCCCCAGGTAGATGCCGATAAGAAGACTGACGAGGTGTACCCCATCTGAACTCCTACTGAGTCTGAATGTGACAGTCTCCGTACAGTCCGGTCTGTTCGTCTGATACATCGCATGGCGGGCCTAGGGGGGCGGTAAACGTCAGTCCCCTAATAGCGGTACAAGTCGTGTCGGAGTGAAGCCCAATACACCCTGAGATAACACTGGAAACCTACCAGTATATCTCGCTTGCCCTGGCCAGGGACTACTCGTGTAATGGCTCTCCTAGACACAGCGCGATGTCAACCCCCAATACCGGGAGAGACGAATCCTGTCTAACCGTCACTGCCTCCAAGTGCTTCGGGACTGCTCCCAACTACTACCTGTTTGCACAACTCAGTAGAGCCATGGTAGGGTAGTAATCAAAGAACAGTGGGAACACACTCGAGGCGAAGTGACAGTGTCAAGTCAGCGGACTAAGCTGTACTCATGTCACCTGGGAACTGATAACTGACGATAGGTATAATACCAACCATCAGTTCCCGACGAGTCCTGTCCAGTGTACTCGTAACCTAACGAGCACCCGCATACTATCTCAAGTACGACGTACCGACGGCTGTGGGACAGACCGTCTCCCCTGCTGGGATGAGAAGCGCATACGCTAGTCTACTCCGGAGTATCGATGCCCTATCTCGATACTCCCACGACTAGGGACGTGTATAAGGATGTGCTTGTAGATTACCCAGCCCCCACGAGTGTGATCGCCATCACAACGCCGGTAATCAAGCAAAGATCCTAAGGGCTCTACAAATGCGTATAGGTGATATAATAAATAAACACACATGTACACATTAAAGCAGAGACAAACCAAGTAGCATACTACTATATTGAGAAAGATTGTCTGTACAACTGTGAATATCCCAAGCTTCCATCAAGTAATATACATACTAGTATGATACAGTAATGGCCTCTAGGGCATATACACTAACAGAACAAACTTAGTTGAAAAATCCTTGTAGTAATGATTATCAAGAGACCATACAAAATCAAAATCATTGGTATGATAAAAAAAATCTCACCACACGTTCATGCTACCAATTAATTAGGGGCTGTTTGGGAATGCCCTAGTGATGATGCTCAATATTGACGATCTCCAAGATCAGAACACGTGGCAGATGACGTGTCCCGGAACCCAGAAGAAAGGGCCCACAGCAGCCGATCAGGCCACCCCTGTACCCGACCTGCAAGCAAAAGCTGGCTTTCCTTAGAGCCCCCAGAAAAATGGCCTCCTCGGCCTCTCAGCTTGCCCCGAACTGTCACAGGACCAAGACTCCTCGGCCCCCTCGCTCGTCCCCGAGCTCCCTAGCCGAGGCCATCTTCCTCGGTCCTCCGACCGACCAACTCCACCACTCACAGGCGTAACCGCTGCTCCGCGAATCTCGCCATGTGCAGATTCTCCGTCAGCAACATCCCACGTTCCACGCCATCACGATCCCCATTAACGGGTGATCCGCTCTTTACACGGGCGTGACGTCGGGAGCGTAACTGCCGGTGAGATTCTCGCGCCTGCTGCTGCGTGCTGCCGCCACTATATAAACCCCCATCACAGAGGGGTCAAGTAAGCCATTTTTTACTCCACTTAGCCATCACTCTGCTCGAATCTCGTGCTAACTTGATCGTCGGAAGGTCCTCGGTGGTACCAAACCATCCCGGGACTTCTTTCCAGGTACTCGGCGCTAAACTCCTCAAATCATCAATCTCCTCAAAACCCATTGAGACCAACACGCAACAGGAAATCACCTCCAAAATCCACCGAGAGATCGACGGAAGACAACATCTGACGGAGACCCGAAAAGGACCTCCATCAGTTGGCGCCGTCTGTGGGAACAACTCCACAAAAAACAAAGTTGGCCTTCTGATCTCCATCCACATGGCGAGCGACCACCCTGAAGATCCAGATACCAGCCGCCACCTACCCCTCACCGGAGGCGCGGATGAACCTCCCCCCACGACCATCATCAACGCCCCCACCAGCCGAATAGATCGGCTATAGTACCTCGTGGAGGCGCTCGTCCGCGTCCAGACGGCCAGGCCCCAGATCGCCGCTCCTCCACCTCCAGAAGGCTCTGCCCTCGTCGGCATGGCTGACCATCAGCAGGCTACGACCCCTGGCCACAGATCCCACAGGCCGATACTCCCTGAGGCCCGCTGGGCGCCCCACGGCTCCACACCAAGATCCACCGCCAGAGCGCCTCGCCTCGAGCCTCCTCACGACCCTTACCCCCCTGAGGAGATGTCGGTCACCTCGCATGTCCATAGGCATGATCGACACCCCCTCCCTCGACGGGGTCGCACAGAAGGGGCTCACCACGACGGCTCGAGAGCCACCTCGCCCGGGGATCTAAGGGACCTCATCAAGAGGAACCGGCCGTGCCCAGACGCAGGTCTCCCACAGCAGAGGCCAGGGATCACAAGACGCCGAATCCTCAGGGTACCACGGCCGACTCGACGCCCTCGAAAAGAAGATCGAGGGCATGCACCGGGAAGGTAACCTCTCAGGCGACGGGGCTAAGTACGCCGCCGACTCACCCACCAAGAAGTTTACCGAGGGACTGCTCGCTGTCCACGTCTCCTCGCGCAACAAGCCCCCGAAGGTCTCTCTGTTCGACGGGAAAACTGACCCCAAAGACCATTTGGATGCTTTCACTGCGGGGATGAGCATCCAGTACCATTTCGACGCCGCCCGGTGCAGGGCCTTCCCAGCCACTCTCATCCGCTCTTGTCGGGACTGGTTCCGAGGACTCGAGCCTCGCTCAATCTCGACCTTCTATGAGCTGGCTACTCAGTTCCTCGGCCACTTCGTTGGAAACTGTCGGCAGAAGCGCACGGTCGACTACCTCTTCACAATTAAGAGCGGGGACAAGGAGACGTTCAAGGCTTACATCACCCGGTTCTACAACGCCCTCCTCGAGGTCCCCGAGCACCGGGATGAGACTGTCATCATGGCGCTCAGATCTGGTCTTAGGCACAAGGAGTGGTTGCGCTCCTTTGCGTTGGCACAGCCTAAGACCATAGCCGAGGTCAAGGCGTGGACCGAGCGCGAGGTTCGGCTGGAGTCCGAGGTGAACGCGAACCTCCCCCGAGCAGAACAGTCCGACCAGAAGAAGAGGGCTCGGGAAAAGAGGCCTGAGCGTCAGCATCCCTATCACCCGAAGTTCCAGGAGTACACCCCGCTCAACGTCTCCCTCGCAGTGTTACTAGAGGAGGCCCAAGGTGAGGGGTTCTTCAAGTTCCCTCCAATCCCGGGTCAAGCCTCGAAGCGAACCCGGGGCCCTTACTGCGCCTTCCACCGGACGTTGGGCCACGCCATGGAGGATTGTAAGCAACTCCAGGACTACATCGAGGAGCTCATCCGATCGGGGCACCTCGCCGCCTACTTGAGGGACAAACGGCAAGTCGACCGTGAGCAGGAGCAGCGTCCCCCTCCCGCCGAGCTGACCATCGGCCAGATCATGCTCGTTTCGGCAGATGACCAGTCCGGCGCTCAGGAAGCCCCGTACCCGGTGCCGAGTACGGAGACCAACGAGCCTCCGAGGAGCTCGGGCCACGCTAATAAGGTCATCTATTAGAATGTACTTTTCTTTTGGGGCAATGTAAACTCTTCCTAGGGTCTGTTGTTAATTTAATAAAGATCAATGGAACATTGCGAAAAAGAAGGAAAGATCTTATTTATTCAAAAAAGGTATTATGGGCTCCTCAGCCATACATACAAAAAGAAAAAGAAAATTACAACAGCGGGGGAAGGGGGTGCAGAGAGCACTGCTCATGATACTCGGTAAAGATCTCCGCCAGCCGAGGCCTCACGAGATCCAACCTCTGCCCTCGGTTCCCCTCGCGCGCGTTGACCCTGAGCCTCAGCTCGTAGCACTCGCGGACGAGCGCCTCTGAGCGAGCCAGCCGGTTCGCGGAGATCAGGCCGAAGCACCTCAGAGATCGCAGCTTGCCCACGGCCTCGTCATAGAGCTTCTCAGGTTGTAAAGCCCCGGCGACGCCCTCCAGATGGAGTACATCAGCAGCAGCAGCAGGGAGGAGCGTCGGGGGAGCAGCAGGCCGAAGTGGTCCTCGATGCTCCCATAGACCAACTGCACCGTGTCATCGGTGCAGTTCTGGTCATAGAGGTATATGTCTTCGAAGTGGATGATCTCGGGGATGGTAAAGGGGAAGTCTTGCATTATCAACGATCTGTTTACGAAGAAAGGAAGGACCAGTGCTCCTTCAGCCTTATATATCCCACTGCGCCCCAACAGAACTCAACAGTTGCCCGCCTTTGCCCAAAAATTCGCTGCCACGCGGCGATCATCGAGCCTTCCCTGGCGGAATTGAAACGAAGCAACCCTGGCGCTTCGCCTCCCCCCACATTCAATGTGCATGCTGCGCGCGTATTCGCCGCGACCGTTCCTGTTCCCCATACCTACAACTGGATGGTCGGGCGAAACCTCATGAAGAATCAGCCAAGCAGCTACCCTGCTCGGTCATTCCTGGCCGGTAGCTCCCCTACTCGCAACACCAGGGATCGAAGCCCTCACCAAGAGGCGACCACGCAGCTTCACTGCCCGGTCATCCTTAGTGGGCTTCTTACAACCCCTCCAACGCTAAGGATCAAAGTCCTCCGTAGAGGCAGCCGAGCGGCTTCCATGCTCGGCTATCCCTGGCCGGTAGCTCCCCTACTCGCAACGTCAGGGATCAAAACCCTCGCCAAGAGGCAACCGCGTAGCTTCACTGCCCGGTTATCCTTAGCAGGCCTCCTAAGGCCCTTCCAACTCTAAGGGTCCAAGTCCTCCTCAGAGGCAGCTCAGCAGCTACCCTGCTCGGCTATCCCCGGCTGGTAGCTTCCTACCACGACCGATAGGGATCAAAAGCCTTCCCAGAGGCAGTCGAGCCCGAGGATCCCCCGCTCGGCTATCCTTCAGGACAAAAGCCCTCGCCAAGTGGCACCGGACAGTAACCCTGCCCGGCCAAAGGTCCTTGGTAGGCTTCTTACAGCCCATCCCGCGCTAAGGACCAATGTCTTCCCAGAGGCAGTCGAGTCCATGCTCGGCTATCCACGGCTGGTAGCTTCCTACCATAACCGACAGGGATCAAAGTCCTCGCCAAGAGGAACTGGGCTGTAACCCTGCTCGGTCCCCGTCCTGAAGGATCAAAGCCCTCGCAAGAGGCAGCCGAGCAGCTATCCTGCTCGGTCATCTCCGACTGGTAGCTCCCTACCCATGACGCCAGGGATCGAAGCCCTCGCAAAAGGCACCGGAGCGGGTACCCCGTTCGGTCATCCCAGGCTGGTAGTTGCCAACCCACGACGCCAGAGATCAAAGCCCTCGCCAAGAGGCAACCGCGCAGCTACCCTGCTCGGTCATCTCCGGATGGTAGCTCCCTACCCATGACCTCAGGGATCGAAGCCCTCGCAAGAGGCACCCGAGCGGCTACCCCACACAGTCATCCTAGGCTGGTAGTTGCCTACCCATGACGCCAGAGATCAAAGCCCTCACCAAGAGGAAACCGCACAGCTTCACTGCCCGGTCATCCTTAGTGGGCTTCTTACAGCCCCTCCAACGCTAAGGATCAAAGTCCTCCTTAGAGGCATCTCAACAGCTACCCTGCTCGGCTATCTCCGGCTGGTAGTTCCCTACCCATGACGCCAGAGATCAAAGCTCTCGCCAAGAGGCAGCAGCGCAGCTTCATTGCCCGGTCATCTTTAGTGGGCTCTTTACAGCCCCTCGAACGCTAAGGATCAAAGTCCTCTGTAGAGGCAGCAGGGCGGCTCCCCTGCTTGGCTATCCCTGGCCGGTAGCTTCCTTACTCGCAAAGTCAGGGATCAAAGCCCTCGCCAAGTGGAAACCGAGCAGCTTCATGGCTCATTCATGCCCAACGGACGCTGCGGGCTTGTAGCCCTCATAACGAGGCCTCTGAGCCTATTCATGCTCAGCACAAATACGACGGACGTCCCTGTTCCCCTCCGAAAGAAGGCCAAGACGACGTGAGGACGTCTTGCCTGAGATTCGGGGCATATGCTATTTGGTTTTATCCGTCCACCTCTCCGAAGATGCCAAGTTGATTTATGGCACCGTGTATCGGAGGTTTAGACGGATGCGGCCGATGTAGCAGACTTCGTCAGATTCCCCCTCGCTTGAGGGGTTTTTGATTGTGGGGACGCTCTTCCCTGCAGGCGCAAGCCCCTGCAGTTAATTACGCTACCGCATCGCGGTAACCACTTTCTCCTTCTCCAGAATTTCACTTCGTGTCGTGTATGTTTGTTTTGTTTGTGGATACCCGTGGATTGTATACGGAGACTAAATTATGTCGTCGCCCGTAGGACGTGGATTAGTCCAAATCCGTATTTACTTAGATTTGGGTTTGGTGTTTTAGTTTAAGGATACATTAGCCATATTGAGGCTAAGATCAACTTAAACGTTCGTTAAGGATACGTTAGTCTGATTTGAGACTAAGATCAACTTAACGGAAAGAGCATTTAGGGGCTCTATTGTTCCAATTTAGAGACGTAGTGGTCTATTTAATATATGGCCATCGGGACCCGTCACCTCTCTGACGACGTTGAAGGATTACAATGACAGGTGTCAGAGGAGTTCGGAGATGTACCATTGAACCGAAGTTGATTGGGGGTCTTATAGTCCAATTTGGGACTAAAGTCTGTTTGGAGGTTTAAGGATACATTAGCCATATTTGAGGCTAAGATCAACTTAAACGGGATCGTTTAGATCTGACAAAAGAGCATTTGGGGGCCCTATTGTTCCAGTTTAGGGACATAGTGGTCCATGTTCCAGTTTAGGGACATGGTGGTCCATTGCCAGTTTAGGGACATGGTGGTCCATGTTCCAGTTTAGGGACGTGGGGGTCCATGTTCCAGTTTAGGGACGTAGGGGTCCATTGCATGTATGGCCATCGGGACCCATCACCTCTCTGATGACGTTGAAGGATTACAACGACAGGTGTCAGAGGAGTTCAGAGATGTACCCTTGAACCGGATGTAAATTGATTTAAGAGAGCAGCCATGCTCAGTCAATTTAATTTGAGGACTTACGGTCATGATTGGGCTAAGTCCAGTTGAGAATGTTCAACATTTTTATCTCTAGCCTATTAGGCCTGTGCTAAGACTTTGCCCCTGTTTAATAATGCACTGCATTTTATTTTGGCCTGCTAGGCCTTTTTTGTTTGGGCTCTGTCCCTTTATTTATGATGCAGAGCATCTGTTTGCGCTCTGCCCTTCTTTAAAATAATGCATTGCATTTAATTTGGCCTATTAGGCCTTTCTTAATTGGGCTTGGCCCTTCTGTAAATAATGCAGTGCATTAATTATCTGACAGTGGCTTATCAGGCGCTTTGCGTCAATTATTGAGCGCAAGCGCATGTGGAAGTGACACGTGTCAGGCTAGCGCAGTGCGCTGTGCCAGTGCGCTGCGCTGTTGCGCTGTGACACGTGGTGTGCTCTGATGAGTTGCGCCAACCTTAAAGAGCAATGCTCTATTTTTAAAAGCGCATAGCGCAAGTGGTTATGGTGCTGACACGTGGCGCTCTTTGGTGGCTTGCGCCAACCCAGGAGCGCAACAGTGCAGTTTTTGCAAGTGCAAGACACTGTTTCAATAACTTGATCCAACTTTGAATTCAAGAGAGGAATCTTTAAGATTCCAGAACCAATGGTTCATAAAAAAGTGCAAGGCACTGTTATTATTATATTTTTTTTTCAAGATCATTGATCTTGTTCTTAGATCAATGATCTATTCAGAAGAAATTCTCTTTTTTTATAAAGGTTTTTTACTTTTTTTCTCTTCTTGAGTTCTTCTCACAATCTTGATGATGATGTCGATGTTGATTGAATTGGGGTCTAGGGGCCTTTATATAGTGCCCATTAATTTATTAAATTTGTTTAAGAGATCCTTCTCCGAGTGATTTGGGGAATTTTCCCCACCGTTAGATCTTTGATCCAAGGGCTTCTGTTTTACAGAAGACAATCTTCTTATTTTAACAAGAACAGAAAGATCTTACTGGAATTTTAATTCTGTTTGGCGCAAACGCCCCAGCGCTTGACACGTGTCGCACAGCGCAGCGCGACTGCGTTTGCGCAACTGCGCTGACACGTGTCGCGCAGCACACAGCGCAGCGCAACTGCGCTGACACGTGTCGCGCAGCGCAGCGCAACTGCGCTGACACGTGTCGCGCAGCGCAGCGCTTGCGCAACTGTGCTTGTGCACCTGCGCTGACACGTGTCGCGCAGCGCTTGCGCAACTGAAGCGTTGCTTCCTTTAATTTTGTTTTAAATAGAGCCTTGCTCTGATTGGGGGAAACAGAAGCATTGCTTCGTTTCCTGCCTTGGAATTTGAACAGAGCTTTGCTCTGATTGGGGTAAACAAATGCCCCCCTACCGTTGCGCTTACGCGGCCTCCAAACGTGAGCGCAGCGGTGGCAGAATTCCAACCATCGCGGCAACTCTTGGAAGTTGAAAGGGCATTTGATGCCTATAAATAGGACCTTTGGTCCTCCACAGATGATCATCATCTTTTAAGATTTTTACTTTCAAAACTTCAGAGCCTTGCTATTGCCTTCAAGAACACCAAGAGTTAGAATTTCTTTAGAAAACACTTTTTAGGTAAAAATTTTAATTAAATTATACTAATTTTCATTAACAGAGCCTTGCCCTCAATAGACCCTTGATCTGAAGAAAACCCATTTAGGGTTTCACTTAGCAGAGCTTTGCTCTAAAAGGATCTAAAGAGAACTAAAGAGAACCCTGTTACGATTCCATCAATAGAGTTCTGCTCTCTGAAAGATTTCATTTATAATTTCTTGATTCATTAATTGAGCTTTGCTCCTTTTAAATCATATAGCAGAATTCTTAAGAGTTGCTGATTTTTGTCGATCTTCTTTTATAGGAGTGATGGACGCCCACATGTACGACCTCGACGAGATTATCTCCTACGGGGACATCCGCCGACTCGGCCATTCCTAAAATCGAGAATTTACTAATGCCGAGTGTGCCGAGATCATGAGTCGCTTCGACGCATACAACGGTCAATTGCTTCCCCGACGTTCCTCTCTCTTGAAGCTTATCGTGGGAGCCATCTAGGAAGCGCTTCCCTTATTCTGTACTGGTGTGCTCCTTGGGGCATTGGATGCCGCCGAGGATAAGGTGCACTCGGTGTATCTGATGAGCCTAATCTCAAAGAGGAGGCGAGATAACCTTATCGATTTCTGCACCAAGCTTTTCAACAGTCTGTAATACTTGCTGCTTATCGGAGGGAGGAGGACATCAGTGGGGATCCCGACGCTCGTGCTCGCGAAAGGAGCACACTAGGATGGTTCGCCAGGCTTGGAAAGTTTTAGATAAGGTTACTTTCGAATTCATCAACCCATGTCCTGGGTCCGAGGTTATACCGTTGTAAACATTTCAATAATGTTGTTGTTTATTTCTTTATTGATGTAAAAACTTTCCAAGTATGAATGACAACTCTTTTGCGTCCTTCCTTTTATTTTCTGCTTTGTTACTGGCACATTCTTTAAATAAGCATAGCCTGTAAGCGATATATAACATTCTATCTTGAACATCTTGGGGAGTAGTGATGGCTTAGGAAGCAGGTTCAGGTCTGCTACCTAAGGCTTTTCAACTTCATGAGCCGTGAGGGTCTCATAAAGACTTTTCTCCCTACGAGTCGAGAGGATCTCGTAGGTGTATTTTCTCCTTAGGAATCGTGAGGATTCCTAAGTGCGTTTTCTCTTATAAGTCGTAAGGATCTTATAAAAGAATTTTCCCTCTTATGAGTCGAGAGGACCCGTAAGCGGTTGTTTCCCTCCTTGTCGAGATTCAAGTTCGGAGAGTGAGACCCGTGGATAGTATGCAAGAGACCATTTTGGGCCGACTTGCAGGATCCCAGTGCTTAGGAAACAGGTTTTTTTTATCCCCGCTGCCTAAGGCTTTTCCTCACGAGTCGAGACGAATCGAGCAGTTCTCGCAAAGACATCAATTTCCTCACGATTCGAGACGAACCGAGCATTTCTCGCAAGAATATCCTAACGTCACAGTTAACCTCTGCTCTTTACGACAGAAGTCCGTTAGGGTCTGTGGTACTTAGGGTTTTGGCTGTCGTACCGTCGCATCAGCTGATATATTCCTCGATAGGCAATCGTGCTGTTCGAGTAGCCCTGCGACTGCCTTGTCTCTGATCCATTCGGGGGCTGGACAAGACGTCTTCAAGCAATTCTCCTTGGCAGTTTGACCATCGGAAGAGCAAGCGTTAGGAATTTTGCCATGCCGCTTTTTACTTGAGGTTAGGCTCATTTTGGAGAGCCCCGATGAGTCATAACCACTCCGCGCTGGTGTGGAATGATCTCCGATAGTCTTTCAGGTTTTATGTGAGTTGCCGTTAAGACCCTGAAGCTAGGAATTTGGCCTTCGCTTCGTTTGCTGGCATTGCGCTGTATCGAGACGAATGTCGCGGTTGTCTCTAGGTTGTTGATCAACCGTCGAGGTTTGGGAACTAAGGATTTTGCCGTGGCTCCGTTAGTTTGATTGTCGCGTCTGAACTCTGCTGGAGGAAGAACGCTGGGGTGACATCTCGTCTGCTGTATCGAGACGAACGTCGCGGTTGTCTCTAGGTTGCTGGTGAACCGTCGAGGTTTGGAACTATGGATTTTGCCGTGGCTCTGTTTGTTTGATTGTCGCGTCTGAACCCTGCTGGAGGCAGAACGCTGGGGTGATATCTCGTCTGCTGTATCGAGACGAACGTCGCGGTAGAGCTGGGATTTTGCCGTTACTCCGCTTGTTTGATGGTGTTGCGTCTGCTGTATTGAGACGAACATAGAGGTGGTGACTATTCCACGTTGGTGTGGGATGGTCTCCGGTTGTCTTTCAGGCTTTATATGACTTGCCGTTAAGACCTCGAAGCTAGGAATTTAGCCTTCGCTTCGTTTGTTTTGTCATGTCCGAATTCTGTTGGAGGAAGGATACTGTTGTTGACATTGCGTCTGCTGTAACGAGACGAATGCTGAGATGGAGCTGGGATTTTGCCGTCACTCCGCTTTACTGACCATGGGGTCTTTTGTTGACGTTGCATCTACATCCTGCTGGACTGCGAAAGAACGCCGTTGTTGACATTGCGTCTGCTGTAACGAAACGAATGCTGAGGTGGAGTTAGGATTTTGCCGCCGCTCCTCTTTGTTTCGACCATGGGGTCTTTCGTTGACGTTGCGTCTGCATCCTGCTGGACTGCGAAGGAACGCCGTTGCTGACTCTTAGGCTGTAGATATTGCCGTTAAGATTTGGAACTAGGGACTATGCCGTGGCTCCGTTTCGTTGCGACTCTGAGGTCGGTTGTTGACGTCATGTCTGCATCTGGTTGGAATGAGGAGAAACGCCGTTGGTGATCTCTAAGTTGTCGATATCGACGTCGAGACCCTGAAGCTAGGGATCTTCTTTTGCTCCGTTTGTTGACATTGTGTCTGCAATATTGCGACAAATGTCGAGATTGTCTCTAGGTTGTCTATGAACCGTCGAGATTTGACTTCGCTTTCTGATGGAGCCTGTTGGAAAGGTATGGTTCCCTCTTTGTTTGTGCCCCTGAATTGTATACAGGGATCGATGTGATCTCACCTGTAGGGCAGAAGTTTCATTCATTTTTTTTATTTTTTTCTTTCCGCGATGCTCTATCATTTCATCTTTGTATCGCAAAGGTCGTGATTGCCCAATCATTTCGGCTATTTTTCGCGGTACCCAATCATTTCGGCTATTTATTTCATTTTCACTCGCCGCTTTTTATTGCGAGTTGCCCAATCATTTTGGCTATTTATTTTATTTTTACTCGCTGCTTTTTATTGCGAGTTGCCCCATCATTTCGGCTATTTCGCACGCATACATTTCTACTTGCTGATTTGTATTGCAAGTTGCCCCATCATTTCGGCTATTTCGCACGTATACATTTCTACTTGCTGATTTTTATTGCAAGTTGCCCTATCAATTCGGCTATTTCGTATGCATACATTTCTACTTGCTGATTTTTATTGCAAGTTGCCCTATCATTTCGGCTATTTCGTATGCATGTATGGCTCGCTGTTTTTTTTTATCGTGAGTGTGGACCTTGGAATCTGATGCCAATCCTAACATCTGTATCGCTACAAGTGGAATATTGCCAGGAGCGAATCATCATTTGCCATGAAAGGACTCGGAATTTGATACCGGTTTAGAAATCAGCATCGCTACAACTGGGATATTGCCAGGAGCGAATCATCATTTGCCTCTGTTGATGTTGAACAAAGGTGGCTTAGTAAACAGGGTTAGGATCCTGTCGACTAAGGCTTTGGACTTCATGAGCCGTAAGGGTCTCACAAAGGTATTTCTCCCTACAAGTCGTGAGGATCTCATAGGTGTGTTTTCTCCTTAGGGATCATGAAGATTCCTAAGTGTATGTTCCCCTGAAAGTCATAAGGATCTTACAAAAGGGTTTTCTCCTTATCAGTGGAGAGGACTTATAAGGGTTGTTCACCGTATGGACATATCCCCAGTCATGGATGGGACTTGGTTAGGGAAATGTTTATTCGCGCCCGTGGATTGTATACAAGGGTCAGTATGAGCCGCTTGTAGGGCAATATCGAAGGTTGTGGGGTTGCTTAAGCACAGGTTTAGGTCTCTGTAACTTAAGACTTTTAAATCTTATGAGCCGTGAGGGTCCCATAAGAGAGTTCTCCTTACGAGTCGTGAGGATCTCGCAAGTGTATTTTCTTCTTAGGAATCGTGGGGATCCCTAAGTGTGTTGCTCCGTTGTGAGTCGTAAGGATCTCACGCGGGTGGTTTCTCCTTACAAGGTCGAGAGGACCCTGTAAGTGTCTTTTAACGAGGTTGCGCCCTTTCGGGTTTTCACAAACACTCGCCGGTAGTCCTGCTGTTTTTACTCATGGAGCCTTTTCAGGTTTTCATCCGCGCCCATTTTGCTTATGGACATACCGTTTATTTATTTTTTTTTATATCGGCTTTATGATGTTTCAATCCACCGTAGTTTATTGACATATCGGTCAACAGCTAGTTTTAGGACGTAGTGGTCCGCCATTAGTTTAAGGACGTTGCGGTCCGCTGTTAGTTTAAGGACGTTGCGGTCCGCTGTTAGTTTAAGAACGTTGCGGTCCGCCGTTAGTTTAAGGACGTTTCGGTCCGCTGTCGCCGTATTCGAGGCGAATCTCTTATTTACTGACTTTTCGGTCTATGGGGCTTTCCCTATGAATGAGCATGATGTCCCTAGCGTATCCATCTTTCTCAGAGCGTGCGGTTGTGGCGGGTTCACCCTCCAGTTTTCGGAGATGACGAACTTGCCCTGTTGGTATTGGTCTTCAACCCAGTTCTTGAAGACGTAACAGTTTTCGATCGGATGGCCCAATACTTGGTGGTAAGGGCAATAATTAGAACTGTTGACAACATCCAGTTGTAGTTGGTGTTTCGGCTCCGGTAGAGTGATAAGCCTGTTATGTACTGCCACTTCGAACAGCCTCCTTGTTTCATCCTGGGGAAATGAGTAAGGACGTCTTAGCCACTCCTCGAGGGATATGCATGGACGCATATTGTTTTGACGAACAACTGTTCTAGGGCCACTCGACTTTTGTTGAGTGTTGGCGACGAAGGTCATTTTCCCCTTTCCTTTATCCTTTTTGCTCAATCCTTTGTTTGCGGGGCCGAGATTTTTTTCGAGTAGCGGGCGATTGCACGGCCGAATGTTCTTGCAACTCCTCAATTCTTTCATTTTTGAAATGGATTCCTTGAGGAGAGGGTTGAGGGTAACTTCTTCGTCAGAGTCGCTTCCAAAGGTGATAATTTGCGATCCCTTGGAGTCGGTTATATGACAGTCGTTGGCGGCTCTTTTGCGCTCATCTATCGCATTTTTCCGATGTCTACGAGCTTCACACTTTGTCCCGTTGAAGTGTTGCTTTTGAGCGACATATCCTTGCCACCAACACTTAAAGGAGTCGCAGTCTTCGGTAGGATGTATGATCTTCTGATGATATAAGCAGAAGTTAGGATGCATCTCTACTCCGTCGAGAGTATTTTCTTCAGAGGGTAGTAGCTTCATTCCCACTGATAGGGCTTTGGCGAACATTTTCCTCGTCTTGAATTTGTTTTTATTCGCAGCGGATGACTTTTGATTTGACGGAAGTACCTCGACTCTTTGGTCTAATAGTGGGTGTTTGGCTCCTTCCAGTATGTCCATCTCACGCTCTTGATTGTCTTTAACTTTCAGACGAATCTCATTCAGGAAGGCATCGATCAACTCGTCTGACGGCCGCGGAATTTTTAGTTCAGGGCCCGCCCTCGGTTTCTCGGCGCAAGGAGCCTCTTTATCATCTACCAATGAGTGAGAGATCACATGACAACTCGCTACGTAGTCTTCGGATTCATTTGATGAGTCTTCTCCATCGTTTTCGTCCTCAACAAAAGAACAAGCTGCCCTAATCGTGTCCGTCTTCTTTGGAGTGTGCGGCCGTGGTGGGTTTACCTTCCAGTTTTCAGACAGCGTGAACTTACCTTGTAGGTACTGATCCTCGATCCATCCCTTAAAGACGAAACAATTCTCGATCGGGTGACTTACCGTTTGGTGGTAAGGGCAATAATTAGGATTATTGAGATCGCCTGGCTACGACAGACGTTTTGGACTCGGCAGATTGATGAGTCTGTTGCGCACTGCCAGCTCGAACAGTCTTCTCGTTTTATTCTGAGGAAACGAGTAAGGACGTCTTAGCCTCTCTTCGAGGGATGGGTGTGGACGCACGTTGTTTTGGCGAACGACCGGCTTTAAGTTGCTCGGCTGTTGTTGAGCATTGGCGACGACGATCGCTTTCCCTTTTCCTTTCTCATTTCGAGAATCTAGTTTTGGAGGAGACGGTCCATGGCCCATCTGGTCCATTTGGGCTAATTTGTCGATCAAGGCCTGGAAGGTGCTCGGCCTGAAGAACACCATTGTAGGGTGTTTTTCGCTACCCCATTGAGATGGGAATACGTGCGCGCTTGTCAGGCGTATACTACAGATTCCCCCCGCCTAGGGTAGGCCGGGGTTTATTGATTGTGGGGATCCAAATCTCCGGTAGCCGTGGACTAAGCTGCCGTTAATTACCCCTCGCCTTTGGGACGAGGGAACCTCCAATTAACGGGTTAAAATGGTCATGCGAACTCAATGTGCAGTGTATGTGTGTTGTGTTTTGAAAGGGGGGTTTGGATATATCGGGAGCCACGCAGAGTTTTTACGGGGGTCCCGCTACCCGGATAGCGGGTTAGGGGTCAAGGGGGCTAGCAGCCCTCTTGCGGGGTGAGGGGCAGCACCCCGTTAGAAATTTTTTTCTAACAGGGACAGTGTCGCGGAGTATGTGTGTGTGTAAATACGTATACATATGTGTATATGTATATATATATATATGTATATATGTATATCTGTATATGTATATATGTATATATGTATATATATATATGTGTGTGTGTGTGTGTGTGTGTGTGTATAAAAGAAAGAGGGGGTAAAGGCATCCAAAGGATGCGTGGGGTCAGCGCCTTGAGCGTTGTGCGCTTAGGTGCTGTGCGCTCAGGCGCAAGCGTGCCACGTGTCGGCACGTGGGCGTTTTGCGCTTGAGCGCAGTGCGCTGGAGCGCAAGCGCACCACGTGTCGGCAAGTGGGCGCTTTGCGCTCGAGCGCAGTGCGTCTGAGCGCAAGCGCGCCACGTGTCGGCATATGGGCGCTTTGCGCTCGAGCGCAGTGCGCCTGAGCGCAAGCGCGCCACGTGTCGGCACGTGGGCGTTTTGTGCTCGAGCGCTGGGCGCTGGCGAGACAAAGGGACTTTTAGTCCCAGAACCAGAAGCTATGCTTCAGAAAGGAAATATTTATTATATATATATATATGTAAATATATGGAGTTAAACTCCTAAAATGTTTTGGTTGATGAAAGGGGTTCTTCCTCCTCCTCCTCTGTTGGCTGGATCTTGATGATCAAGAGATGTGAGATCTAAAAATCTCTCCTTTATGAGATCTAATGGTAGATCCAAGTTCCCCTTTGCGGGTTTTGTGGTGGAAGACTCCTTAGTTTTTGAAAAGAAAGAGTAAAAATCTTGATTTAATTCAAAAGAAATGAGAAGGTTTAGAACCTTGGAGAAGGAGCAGGAGGCACAAAAGATCTCAGATCTAAAATTTTTTGTGGAGAGAATGAAAAAGGTCCCCTTTATTCATCATCATGTTGCCTTTTATAGGCTTACATATCTACATATAGCCCCTTGGGCTTCACAAAAATGGCATTTTGCCTATCCCATGGCTCATGTGCCATTTCATTTTTGCACATAAGGCATGGGCTTACAAAATATTGGCTTTATGCCCATTTTGCATACATTCATATATAAAAAATTACATAAAAATTATTTATTACATGATTTTGTTGTTGGCATGGGGAGGCTGGCCGCAGGCTCGACTTGGGCATGGGCCCGCTTGACCTGGGCTTCGGCCCACCTAGCTTGGGGGTTGACCTTGACTTTGACTCGGTCAACCGGGGTGTAAATTTTTACCCCAACAAAGTGCCCCCCATCAATAAATGCACACCGCACATTTGAGTTGTGTGCATGAAATTGATGGATCTTGAAGTTGGACTTCGAGGTAGAACATCATTCCAGGGGCGGAGCATCATCCCGAAGTTCGGAGCATCTTTCCGAAGAGCGGAGCATGATTCCAGAGTTCGGAGCATCTTTCCGAAGAGCGGAGCATAATTCCAAGGATCGGAGCATCATTCCGATGAGCGGAGCATCATTCCAATTTGCGGAGCATAATTCTAAGGATCGGAGCATCAATCCGATGAGCGGAGCATGATTCCAAGGGATCGGAGCATCATTCCGAAGGGCGGAGCATGATTCCAGGGATCGGAGCATCATTCCGATGAGCGGAGCATCATTCCAAGGAACAGAGCATCATTCCGATGAGCGGAGCATCATTCCAAGGATCGGAGCATCATTCCGATGAGCGGAGCATCATTCCAATTTGCGGAGCATGATTCCAAGGATCGGAGCATCATTCCGATGAGCGGAGCATGATTCCAGGGGATCGGAGCATCATTCCGAAGGGCGGAGCATGATTCCAGGGATCGGAGCATCATTCCGATGAGCGGAGTATCATTCCAAGGATCGGAGCATGATTCCAGGGATCGGAGCATCATTCCGATGAGCGGAGCATGGTTCCAGGGATCGGAGCATCATTCCGAAGGGCGGAGCATCATTCCAGGGATCGGAGCATCATTCCGATGAGCGGAGCATGATTCCAGGGGATCGGAGCATCATTCCGATGAGCGGAGCATCATTCCAATTTATGGAGCATAATTCCAAGGATCGGAGCATCATTCCGATGAGCGGAGCATGATTCCAGGGGATCGGAGCATCATTCCGAAGGGCGGAGCATGATTCCAGGGATCGGAGCATCATTCTGATGAGCGGAGCATCATTCCAAGGATCGGAGCATCATTCCGATGAGCGGAGCATGGTTCTAGGGATCGGAGCATCATTTCGAAGGGCGGAGCATCATTCCAGGGATCGGAGCATCATTCCGATGAGCGGAGCATGATTCCAGGGGATCGGAGCATCATTCCGAAGAGCGGAGCATGATTCCAAGGATCGGAGCATCATTCCGATGAGCGGAGCATCATTCCAAGGATCGGAGCATCATTCCGATGAGCGGAGCATGGTTCCAGGGATCGGAGCATCATTCCGAAGGGCGGAGCATCATTCCAGGGATTCGGAGCATCATTCCGAAGGGTGGAGCATAATTCCAGAAGTCGGAGCATCATTCCGATTTGCGGAGCATGATTCCAAGGATCGGAGCATCATTCCGATGAGCGGAGCATGATTCCAAGGATCAGAGCATCATTCCGATGAGCGGAGCATAATTCCAGGATTCGGAGCATCATTCCGATTTGCGGCAGACATTCTAACCGAAGCATAATTTCGATGCGGAGGTTAATTCCCAGGCGAAGCATAATTCCGACAGAGAAGGCAAATACTCCAAGACGAAGCATGATTTCGACATGGGGTACATTCTGAGACGGAGTATGGTTCCGACGCAGAGCTGGTTGGTTAATTTGATTCCGAGGCGGAGCATAATTCCGACGAGGAGGTCGTTGGTTGATTCCGAGCTGAAGCATGATTTCGACACAGGGTAAATTTTGGGACAGAGCATGATTCCGCCGTAGAGGTTGTTGGTTTGATTTGATTTGGGTTGACATCAGCATCGCTACACTGGAATATGGTACCGAGAGCGAATCATCATTTGTCATGACAGGATTTGGGAATTGTTGTTTTTTTTGTTTGGCATCAGCATCGCTACACTGGAATATGGTACCAGGAGCGAATCATCATTTACGTTTTCTTATTAGGAAACGATGGCTTAAGGGACAGGTTTAGATCCCTTATCACCAAAGACTTTTCAAATTTTTTTAAGCCGTAAGGGTCTCACAAAGCATTTTCTCCCTACGGGTCGTAAGGATCCCGTAAGTGTATTTTCTCCTTAGGAGTCATAGGGACTCCCAAGTGTGTTGCTCCTTTGTGATTCGTAAGGATCTCACGCGGGAATTTTCTCCTCCCAAAGTCGAGAGGGCCTTGTGAGTGCATTTCATCTCTTTCTCACGAGTTTGCGCCTTTTCGGGTTTTCACAAACTCGCTGGCAGTCCTGCTGTTTTTACTCACGGAGCCCTTTCGGATTTTCATCCGTGCCCATTTTGCTTGTGGACATACCTTTTTTTATTTTTATTTTATTATTTTTGGAGAGATTAGGATTGTTTTACGCCCGTGGATTGTATACGGTTTTGCAGGATGTATGATCCAGACCGTAGGGCTGTAAAAATTTCGGGACTTTGTTGGCGTCTGTATCGCTGCACTGGAATATGGTACCATGAGCGACTCATCATTCGCCATTGGGGTATGGGATTTGGAATTTGGTTGGCGTCTACATCGCTACACTGGAATATGGTACCAGGAGCGACTCATCATTCGCCATTGGGGTATGGGATTTGGAATTTGGTTGGCGTCTGCATCGCTGCACTGGAATATGGTGCCAGGAGTGACTCATCATTCGCCACTTGGGGTATGGTACTGGAATTTGGTTGGCGTCTGCATCGCTGCACTGGAATATGGTACCAGGAGCGACTCATCATTCGCCACTTGGGATATGGTATTGGAATTTGGTTGGCGTCTGCATCGCTGCACTGGAATATGGTACCAGGAGTGACTCATCATTCGCCACTTGGGGGTTGGGGAGCGATGGCTTAGGAGACAGGTTTAGATCCCTATCACCTAAGTCTTTTCAATTTTATGGGCCGTGAGGGTCCCATAAAAGCAAATTCTCCCTACGGGTCGTAAGGATCCCATAGGTGTATTTTCTCCTTACGAGTCGTGGGGACTCCTAAGTGTGTTCTTCCTTCGTGAGTCGTAAGGATCCCACAAAAGTTTGTTCTCCTCATATATCGTGAGGACACATGAGTGGGTCTTCTCAATGGAACATAATTCCAAAGGCGGAGACCAGCCGCGTAACTGGTGATTACGGTGGGGCATGAGGGTGATGAGAATTATTTGAGCCCGTGGATTGTATACGGTAGTCAATTTGGGGACTAACCGTAGGGCTGGGAGAATTTTGAGAAATTGGATTTTGGTTGGCGTCTGCATCGCTGCACTGGAATATGGTACCAGGAGCGACTCATCATTCGCCGTTTTTTTTTTGCTTTTTTGTTTTACCGCGATTGCTCTATTATTTCAGCTTTTCTTATCGCGAAGGTCGCGATTGCCCCATCATTTCGGCTTTTATTCGCGGTTGCCCCATCATTTCGGCTTTATTTTCATCTTTATTTTACTCGCTGATTTTTATTACGAGTTGCCATATCATTTCGGCTCTATTTTCATCTTTATTTTACTCGCTGATTTTTATTGCGAGTTGCCCCATCATTTCGGCTTTTCTTTATTTTCCTTTTATTTACACATTTTTTATTTACATTTTTTTTACATTCCCAGTTTAACGACTTAGAGGTCGACTGTTCCCAGTTTAATGACGTGGTGGTCGATTATTTTCAGAGAAAGGCAGATGTCTGAGAGAATCAGTTTCATGAAGAACTACGGTCTCCGTTTGTATGAAATTGGCGGTCGCAGCTGGACTGTTTGTTAACACGCCTTTAGACAGTTCTATCTCTCCTGCCTTGTATTGCTTTTCGACCCAATCTTTGAAGACGAAGCAGTCCTCAATAGCATGACCTATCACTCTGTGATAGGGGCAGTATTTGGGGTCGTCGGTCATATTCGCTTCCTGCGGTCTTTTTGACTCTGGCAATTGTAGACTGTTCTTCAGGACGTCTTTGAATATTTTACGGATTTTGTCCCTTCTGAAGGAATAGACCTTATCCAGCTTCTTTTTCAGTGGAGATTCTCCTCCCTCTCCGAACACTGGCTTCCGAGGCTGGTTGGCATTAGGCCCGCTCAACCCTTGCTTATTTCGGTTAGCCGAGGTATTGAAAGATTCAGTATCGTCAGAACCTCCGCCTTTGCGATTTTCGTCCTTTCGGTTTCTCCAGGACCTATTGTTATTTTGGGAGTCAGAGGAGGACTCCTGTTTTGAGCGCTCCAGCATCTGGACTTTCCTGGTCAACTCTTGGAATGTTTTGAGACCCGCGGTGCATAAAAACGGGGCCATCCAATTGTTGATATTTCCGACGAGGAGACTGACAGATTGGTCCTGCTCTATCGGCGGTTCGCATTTGACGGAGAGATTACGCCATCGGGTTATAAAATCCGCGCTGCTTTCGTCGTTCTTGGGCTTGGTTCTTACGAGCTCGGCAATGGTAATCTTATCGTTGACGCTCATGAACCTCTGCCGAAACAGAGACTCTATTTGGACAAAAGTTGTGACGGAGCCATCCGGTATGCTCGCGTACCAGTCGAAAGCAACATCGGTCAAGCTATTAACGAACTGGCGGAGGAGAAGCGCGTCATTGCCCCCAGTATTCCCGCATGAGGCTTTAAAGTGGGCGATGTGCTGATTCGCATTTCCCGTCCCATCGAATCTTCCGAATTTGGGGATGATATAGCCGCTAGGAAATTCTACCAGATCATACCGAGCAGGATATGGTCTCCCACTACTGCTGATATCTTTTTGCGCTTCAGCTTCGGCCACCAATGTTTTGACTTTGCTGGCAACCAAATCCATGATTTGATCTTGAGTTAGCGGGCTACTGTCATCGGTAGCCAAGACATTTCCCGAGATAGGATGCGACTGGTTTTCATGTAGTTCGCCCACTTTTGGATTTGAGGGAATAGGCGTCGGCTGCTTTGGGACACCATTTCCCGGTTCACGAGCAGAGCCCTCTACTTAATTGGGCGGCTGAGAGGCAAGTCGGGCCGTGAGCTGCATCACGACATTTGTCAAGTCATCGATTTTGGAGTAGAGTTTGTCCATCTCCTTGTCTTTTTTTCTGAGCTGCTTTCGGAGCTCTTGAAGCAGCTCTTGCTCCGCGGTCCTGGGGCGGAAAGTCGGCTCTTCTTCGCTTTCCGAGCCCGACACCTTATGGACCGAAGGGTCTTTCCGCCTATCATCCTCATCAAGAGGGTTTTCATCACCCAGTAGAGGCGGCTGTTCTTGGGAAGCGGCCACCACATTCAAGCCAGATTGGGTTTGAGATGTAGTAGCCCCGTCCTTGCTCTTGCTGCGCGTGCCCACCGTGTAGACAGTGTGGACCACATATTCATCCATCCCCTCATCTTTGGCGGGGTAACCCTGTTCTTCGAACCTCATGAGGTTTAGCCTGGCAGGAGCCCTAGCTCTTTTGTTGGCTCTATATCTGAGCATTTTCTCCCTCAGCTTCTCGATTTTGAAGGCTTGGCGGGCATCCGCTACCCGGGAAGCCATTGTGAGTTGATCAGCGGGGAGCTTAGAGAAGACACCCGATCGAGCATTTGTCAGGGGCGCCGCTGGAGCTTGCTCGGGACGCGTTGTAGCTTTGTTGGTGTTGATGGCCTTGCCCCCAGCTGGGGCCAAGGAAAGTCGTTCAGTCACCGACTTGCGTTTGGGTTGGGGCACCCTTGAGATCACCACATTTGGTCTCCTACCTTTCGAGACCGGTTTGTCTGCCACTGGGGCTTGAGGAGCTGGGATGGCGCCAACTGGCATGAATATAATAGAGCCGAATGGTAGCAGCGGCTCCTCCCATTGTCGCCCGAGACTGGCCGGAAGAACCATCTAGAGTCTATCCTCATTGTATAGGAGACGAGAGCTGAGTTCATCATCGAAGACATCGTCGGAAGGTGATTGCTTGAGAATCTGCATGAAAAAGCATTATTTTTAGTATAAATACAGGTATGTATATTGATTGAGTTCGCATGAACGCTTAACCCGAAATATGGGAGGAGAGATTGGTCCCGCCGGGTGTGCCAGGATCTGTAGGATGTTTTTCGTCACCCCATTGAGATGGGAATACGTGCGCGCTTGTCAAGCGTATACTACAGATTCCCCCTGCCTAGGGTAGCCGGGGTTTATTGATTATGGGGATCCAAATCTCCGGCAGCCGCGGACTAAGCTGCCGTTAATTACCCCTCGCCTTTGGGGCGAGGGAACCTCCGATTAACGGGTTAAAATGGTCATGCGAACTCAATATGCAGTGTACGTGTGTTGTGTTTTGAAAGGGGGTTTTGGATATATCGGGAGCCACGCAGAGTTTTTACGGGGGTCCCGCTACCCGGATAGCGGGCTGGGGGTCAAGGGGGCTAGCAGCCCCCTTATGGGGTGCGGGGCAGCGCTCCGTTAGAAATTTTTTTCTAACAGGGACAGTGTCGCGGAGTATGTGTGTGTGTAAATATGTATACATATGTGTGTGTATATATATATATGTATATATGTATATATATATATAAAAGAAAGAGGAGGAAAAGGCATCCAAAGGATGCGTGGGGCCAGCGCCTTGAGCGCTGTGCGCTTAGGTGCTGTGCGCTCAGGCACAAGCGCGCCACGTGTCGGCACGTAGGCATTTTGCGCTTGAGCGCAGTGCGCTTGAGCGCAAGCGCGCCACGTATCGCCACGTGGGCGCTTTGCGCTCGAGCGCAGTGCGCCTGAGCGCAGCACGCTACGTGTCGGCAAATTGGCGCTTTGCGCTCGAGCGCAGTGCGCCTGAGCGCAAGTGCGCCACGTGTCGGTACGTGGGCGCTTTGCGCTCGAGCGTAGTGCGCCTGAGCGCAAGCGCGCCACGTGTCGGCATATGGGCGCTTTTCGCTCGAGCGCAGTGCGTCTGAGCGCAAGCGCGCCACATGTCGGCACGTGGGCGTTTTGTGCTTGAGCGCTGGGCGCTGGCGAGACAAAGGGACTTTTAGTCCCAGAACCAGAAGCTATACTTCAGAAAGGAAATATTTATTATATATATATATATATGTAAATATATGGAGTTAAACTCCTAAAATGTTTTGGTTGATGAAAGGGGTTCTTCCTCCTCCTCTTCTGTTGGCTGGATCTTGATGATCAAGAGATGTGAGATCTAAAAATCTCTCCTTTCTGAGATCTAATGGTAGATCCAAATTCCCCTTTGTGGTTTTTGTGGTGGAAGACTTCTTAGTTTTTGAAAAGAAAGAGTAAAACTCTTGATTTAATTCAAAAGAAATGAGAAGGTTTAGAACCTTGGAGAAGGAGCAGGAGGCACAAAAGATCTCAGATCTAAAACTTTTTGTGGAGAGAATGAAAAAGGTCCCCTTTATTCATCATCATGTTGCCTTTTATAGGCTTACATATTTACATATAGCCCCTTGGGCTTCACAAAAATGGCATTTTGCCTATCCCATGGCTCATGTGCCATTTCATTTTTGCACATAAGCCATGGGCTTACAAAATATTAGCTTTATGCCTATTTTGCATACATTCATGTATAAAAAATTACATAAAAATTATTTATTACATGATTTTGTTGTTGGCATGGGGAGGCTGGCCGAGGCCTTGACTTGGGCATGGGCCCGCTTCACCCGGGCTTCGGCCCACCTAGCTTGGGGGTTGACCTTGACTTTGACTCGGTCAACCGGGGTGTAAATTTTTACCCCAACAATCATGAAGGATATGGTCGCCTAGGGATCGAGGGTTCCCACGAACATGCCTACCGCAGGTGCCTCTTCTATGCGTTGTTCGCATTTTGACCATAGGTTCCGCCATCGTGTTGCGTATTGGACCCACGTTTCGCCGGGCCTTATCCTGGCATTTATCAGTGTTGTTATCGGGGTGCGTTCGCTAGCACTCGTGAATCTTTGTGTAAACAATAGCTCCATCTCCGCAAATGTTTTGACAGAGTCGTTAGGTAGCTCCGAATACCATTCAAAGGCTGTTTCCGCTAAGCTGCCGATGAATTGGCGAAGCAGCAGTTTGTCGTCACCTTCAGTGTTGCCGCATAAGGCTCTGAATTGAGCGACATGCTGATGTGGGTTCCCTGTCCCCTTGTACACATAGAATTTAGGGATCGTATATCGCAGCGGGTAATTGATTTAGTCATACCAGCTTGGGTAGGGTCGTCCGGTTCTAACAATTTGCCCAGCCGCTTCATTCGCCAGATGAGCTCGCATTTGCTGAGCTATATAGTCGTCTAGTGCGGCCTTGGAAATGGTTTCTTCCTTGGCTGCTGAAAGAGCCGGAGGAGGATTAGATGTCTCCCCTCTATCGTCTTCAACAATGATTGGAGGGTCATCAGCTGGAGGATCCGGCTGTAACATCATCCCTACCATATCTTGGAAGAGGAGCGCTATTCGTTTTATGTTAGCCGCTTGCTCTGCGGCTTCTTTGTCCTTCTTTTCGAGGACTCTGCGTAAGAAGTCAGCGTCAGTTTCTTGTTCGTGCCGCTGTTCTGATGATACTTCCGAGCTTTCTTTTGGCTCGGTAAGTGCAGCCATCGCAGTCATCATTTCCTAAAGCTTTTATTGCTGCTCTTGGGCTTTTGTCACGGATTGGGTGAGCGGTCGGTGACCCGTCGAAGCGCGGCTTTCCTCCTTTCCGGAATCCATATAAACAGTGTGCACCACCGTACCCCCAGACCTGGGGCGTTTGTGTTCAGCGCTTTTACGCTTCACCATGTTCACAGGGGCTTTGTTCCCCTCCGAAAGACGGCGCACAAGACTGAACGTCTTGACACTGAGATTCAGGGCAGATGCTATTTGGTTTTATCCGTCTACCTTCCCGAAGATGCCAAGTTGATTTATGGCACCGTGTATCGGAGGTTTAGACGGATGCGGCCGATGTAGCAAACTTCGTCAGATTCCCCCTCGTTTGAGGGGTTTTGATTGTGGGGGCGCTCTTCCCTGCAGGCGCAAGCCCCTGCAGTTAATTACGCTACCGCATCGCGGTAACAACTTTCTATTTCTCTAGAATTTCACTTCGTGTCGTGGGTGTTTGTTTTATTTGTGGTTGCCCGTGGATTGTATACGGAGACTAGGTTATGCCGTCGCCTGTAGGACGTGGATTAGTCTAAATCCGTATTTACTTAGATTTGTGTTTGGTGTTTTAGTTTAAGGATACGTTAGCCGCATTGAGGCTAAGATCAACTTAAACGCTCGTTAAGGATACGTTAGTCCTGTTTGAGACTAAAATCAACTTAACGTGGTGATCCATTTAATATATGTCCGTCGGGACTCGTCACCTCTCTGACGTCGTTGAAGGATTACAACGATAGGTGTCAGAGGAGTTCAGAGATGTACCCTTGAACCCAAGTTGATTGGGGGTCTTATAGTCCATTTGGATGTTTAAGGATACGTTAGCCAGGTTTGAGGCTAAGATCAACTTAAACGGGATCGTTTAGATCCGACAAAAGAGCGCTTGGAGGCTCTATTGTTCCAGTTTAGGGACGTAGTGGTCCATAAGTAGTTTAAGGACATTGCGGTCCGAGTTCCAGTTTAGGGACATGGTGGTCCAACATTCCCATTTTGGGACGAATATTAGTTTAAGGATATTTCGGTCCAACATTCCCATTTTGGGATGAATATTAGTTTAGGGACGTTTCGGTCCACGAGTTTAAGGACCCCGCAGTCCGTATCAATGTGTGGTCGTCGGGACCCGTCACCTCTCTGACGTCGTTGAAGGATTACAACGATAGGTGTCAGAGGAGTTCAGAAATGTACCCTTGAACCGGATGTAAATTGATTTAAGGGAGCAGCCGTGCTCAGTCAATTTAATTTGAGGACTTACGGCCATGATTGGGCTAAGTCCAGTTAAAAAATGTTCAACATTTTTATTTGTCTTTGGCCTATTAGGCCTGTGCTAGAGCTTTGCCCCTTTTTAAATAATGCACTGCATTACTTATTTTGTTTGGGCTCTGCCCTTTTAATGCATTGCATTTTATTTTGGCCTGCTAGGCCTTTTTTATTTGGGTCTGGCCCTTCAGTAAACAATCCAGTGCATTTGTCAGGCGCTTTGCGCCAAACACTGAGCGCAAGCGCTTTTGGTGATGACACGTGTCGCACAGCGCAGCGCAACTGCGCTGACACGTGTCGCGCAGCGCAGCGCCACTGCGCTTGCGCAATTGGGCAGACACGTGTCGCGCAGCGCAGCACCTGCGCAACTGAAGCGTTGCTTCATTTAATAGAGCCTTGCTCTTGATTGAGTGCGCTGCCTTGGGCGCTGCGCTCCCTGCGCTGGCGTGTCTGATTTTGACACGTGGCGCTCTGCGCGCAGCGCAGGGGATCTGAAGCGTTGCTTCATTTATTTTAATTTTAATTTTCACTTTAATTTTCTAAACAGAGCTTTGCTCTGATTGGGGGAAACAGAAGCATTGCTTCATTTCCCGCCTTGGAAACAGAGCTTTGCTCTGATTGGGGTAAAAAAATTCCCCCCCACCGTTGCGCTTACGTGGCCCCAAACGTGAGCGCAGCGGTGGTAGAATTCCAGCCGTTGCGCCATCCCTTAGAAGTTGAAACGGCTCTTCAATGCCTATAAATAGGACTTTTGGTCTCTTAGATGATTTTCATCTCTTCATAAGAATTTTGTTCAGAGCCCTGCTCTTTTGTTTAAGCACTTTTTAAAAGTTCAAACTCTAGAGAATTTTTGGTAAAAATTAATTTGGATTAAATTAAATCAATTTTAAGAGCCTTGCTCTCAATAGATCCCTGATCTAAAGAAAACCCATTTAGGGTTTCACTTAGCTGAGCTTTGCTCTAAAGGGATCTAAAAAGAACTAAAGAGAACCCTATTAGAGTTCCATTAATAGAGCTCTGCTCTCTAAAAGATTTTCCTTGGATTTTCTTAATTAATGGAGTTTTGCTCCTTCCAAATCATATAGAAGAACTCTTAAGAGTTCTTCATGGATCTTGGAAGTTAAAGATAGTATTTTATATTATTACTATTATTATATCATCTTTTCAGAGCAAAGCCCTCAATGTTCTTAGGTGATTTTCTTCAAATTCTCCTCATAACTGATTTTGATAGGTGTCACTCCTGTCTACAGAGCATTGCTCTCAAGGAGTTTAACTTCCTGTACTTTTTCCTCATTGCTAATCTTCCAATGATGTTTCCTTCAGGCATTATGGCTGTTCATCTATATAGCCTGCACGAATTCATCACCTACAAGGATATCCGCGTACAGGGTCGTCATCAAGACCAGGAGTTTATAGATGCCCAGTGTGCGGAGGTCATGGGTCGCTTAAACGCACGTGTTGGTTGGCTGCTCCCTCGCCGCTCTGCTCTCTTGAAAGTCGTGCTGGGAGCAATCTGGAGGGCACTCCCGGGGTTCCACGAGGCCATGCCGCTTAATGTGCTGGATGATGCCGAAGACAAGGTGCATTCAGTGTACCTATCGGGGCTGATCTCAAAGAAACGGCGGGATAGCCTCATCGACATTCTGCATCAAGTTTTTCAGCAGACGACGATAATCGCTGCTTATCAAAGGATAGGGGGCCTTGCCGAAGATCTTGACACCCGTGAGCGC
The DNA here is from genome assembly GCA_030015575.1 of Agapanthus africanus. Lineage (NCBI taxonomy): Eukaryota > Viridiplantae > Streptophyta > Magnoliopsida > Asparagales > Amaryllidaceae > Agapanthus > Agapanthus africanus. Next base: position 878,847,562 of record CM057339.1, on the reverse strand, counting down.
GAGAGGCTGCGCACGAGAATAATCAGAAAGGCCAGAAGAACTCTAGATGGCCTTACTTTTGAATTTCTCAATCCGTGCCCTGGATCTGAGGTTATACCGTTGTAATAATTTGAATAATGTTTTTGTTTATTTCTTTATGATTGTAAGAACCCTTTGTAATGGAAAATTTCTTCTTTCAGCTTGTCTTATTTCTCGTTCTGAGTCTTTTGCACATGCATGAATGAGTGTGTCTCGAGTGCTTGATTAAACGCCAATCAGATGTTCTTTCTATCGCTTTCTTCTTTCTTTTATTATCCGCATATTACCTTAGTGAACATGGTTGACAGATAATAGAGTAAGCATCTCGGTTTCTTCAAGAGATAGTGATGGTTTAGGTCGCAGGTTCAGGTCTGCTGCCTAAGACTTTTCAACTCTATGAGCCGTGAGGGTCTCATAGAGACTTTTCTCCCTACGGATCGAGAGGATCTCGTAGGTGGATTTTCTCCTTAGGAATCGTGAGGATTCCTAAGTGCGTTTTCTCTTATAAGTCGTAAGGATCCTATAAAAGAATTTTCCTTCCTACGAGTCGAGAAAACTCGCAAGCGGTTGTTTCCCTCCTTGTCGAGATTCGACTTCGGAGAGTGAGACCCATGGATAGTATGCAAGAGACCGTTTTGGGCCAACTTGCAGGGTCCTAATACTTAGGGAACAAGTTTTTTAATCCTTACTGCCTAAGGCTTTATCTTACGAGTCGAGCCGCATCGAGCAGTTCTCGCAAAGACATCAATTTCTTCACATGTCGAGACAAATCGAGTATTTCTCGCAAGAACATCCTAACGTCACAGTTGACCTCTGCTCTTTACGACAGAAGTCCGTTAGGGTCTGTGGTACTTAGGGTTTTGGCCGTCGTACCGTCGCATCAGCTGATATATTCCTCGATAGGCAATTGTGCTGTTCGAGTAGCCCTGCGACTACCGTGTCTCTGATCCCTTCGGGGGCTGGACAAGACGTCTTCAAGCAATCTTCCTAGGTAGTTTGACCGTCGGAAGAGCAAGCATTAGGAATTTGCCATGCTGCTTTTTACTTGAGGTTAGGCTCATTTTGGAGAGCCCCGATGAGTCATAACCACTCCGCGCTGGCGTGGGATGATCTCCGATAGTCTTTCAGGTTTTATGTGAGTTACCGTCAAGACCCTGAAGCTAGGAATTTGGCCTTTGCTTCGTTTGCTGGCATCGCGTCTGCTGTATCGAGACGAATGTCGCGGTGGGAACTAGGGATTTTGCCGTGGCTCCGTTTGTTTGATTGTTGCATCTGATCTCTGCTGGAAGAAGAACGCTGGGGTGACATCTCGTCTGCTGTATCGAGACGAACGTCGCGGTGGAGCTGGGATTTTGCCGTGACTCCGTTTGTTTGATTGTCGCATCTGAACCCTGTTGGACGAAGAACGCTGGGGTTACGTCTCGTCTGCTGTATCGAGACGAATGCAGAGGTGGAGCTGGGATTTTGCCATGGCTCCATTTGTTTGATTGTCGCGTCTGATTCTTACTGGAGGAAGAACGCTGGGGTGACATCTCGTCTGCTGTATCGAGACGAATGCCGAGGTGGAGCTGGGATTTTGCCGTCACTCCGCTTTACTGACCATGGGGTCTTTTGTTGACGTTGCATCTACATCCTGCTGGACTGCGGAGGAACATCGTTGTTGACATTACGTCTGCTGTAATGAGACGAATGTTGAGGTGGAGTTGGGATTTTACCGTCACTCCGCTTTGTTTCGACCATGGGGTCTTTCGTTGACGTTGCGTCTGCATCCTGCTGGACCGCGAAAGAATGTCGTTGTTGACATTGCGTCTGCTGTAATGAGACGAATGCTGAGGTGGAGTTGGGATTTTTCCGTCACTCCGCTTTGTTTCGACCATAGGGTCTTTCGTTGACGTTGCGCCTGCATCCTGCTGGACTGCGAAGGAGCGCCTTTGTTGATTCTTAGGCCGTAGATATTGCCGTTAAGATTTTGCTCCGTTTTTTGATGGAGCATTGGGAGGGAAAGGGTGCTTCCTTCTTTGTTTGTGCCCCTGAATTGTATACAGGGATTGATGTGCTATCGCCTGTAGGAAAAAAGGTTCATTTGTTTTTTCGCGATGCTTTATCATTTCAGCTTTTCATATCGCGAAGGTCGCGATTGCCCAATCATTTCGGCTATTTTTTCGTGATGCCCTATCATTTCGACTGTTTTTTATGCATACATTTTTACTTACTGCCTTTTATTGCAAGTTGCCCCATCATTTCGACTATTTCGTATGCATGTATTGCTCACTGATTTTCTTTTATCGCGAGTGTGGAATTTGGAATCTGACGCCAATCCTAGCATCAGCATCGCTACAACTGGAATATTGCCAGGAGCAGATCATCATTTGCCATTAAAAGGACTTGGAATTTGATACCGATTTAGGCATCAACATCGCTACAACTGGGATATTGCCAGTAGCGAATCATCACTTGCCATGAAAGGACTTGGAATTTGATACCAGTTTAGGCATCAGCATCGCTACAACTGGGATATTACCAGTAGCGAATCATCATTTGCCATGAAAAGACTTGGAATTTGATATCAATTTAGGCATCAGCATCGCTACAACTGGGATATTGCCAGGAGCGAATCATCACTTGCCAATGTCGATGTTTGAACAAAGGTGGCTTAATAAACAGGGTTAGGATCCTGTCGACTGAGGCTTTTGACTTCATGAGCCGTAAAGGTCTCACAAAGGTACTTCTCCCTACAAGTCGTGAGGATCTCGTAGGTGTGTTTTCTCCCTAGGGATCGTGAGGATTCCTAAGTGTATGTTCCCCTGTAAGTCGTAAGGATCTTACAAAAGGGTTTTCTCCTTATAAGTCGAGAGGGACTTACAATGGTTGTTCACCGTATGAACATATCCCCAGTCACGGGTGGGACTTGGTTAGGGAAATGTTTATTCGTGCCCGTGGATTGTATACAAGGGTCAGTATCGAGCCGCTTGTAGGGCAATATCGAAGGTTGTGGGAGTTGCTTAAGAACAGGTTCAGGTCTCTGTAACTTAAGACTTTCAAATCTTATAGGCCGTGAGGGTCCCATAAGAGAGTTCTCCTTACGAGTCGTGAGGATCTCGTAAGTGTATTTTCTCCTTAGGAATCGTGAAGATCCCTAAGTGTGTTGCTCCCTTGTGAGTCGTAAGGATCTTACGCGGGTGATTTCTTCTTACAAGGTCGAGAGGACCTTGTAAGTGTCCTTTAACGAGGTTGCGCCTTTTCGGGTTTTCACGAACACTCGCCGGTAGCCCTGTTGTTCTTACTCACGGAGCCCTTTCGGGTTTTCATCCGTGCCCATTTTGCTTATGGACATACCATTTTTTTTATATATATTTTTTCTCTTCTTTTTTTTTTACGAGGTCGCGCCTTTTCGGGTTTTCACGAACACTCGCCGGTAGCCCTGTTGTTCTTACTCACGGGGCCCTTTCGGGTTTTCATCCGTGCCCTTTTGCTTATGGACATACCGTTTTTATTTTTTATTATTTTTTTTATATTCATATTTTTTTTCTTTTCCTTTTTTTTTCATTTATTCATCTCGTCAGCCTAAGGATACTGTGGTAGTAGTTTAAAGACGTTTCGGTCGTCTGCAAGTTTTAGGACATTGCGGTCCATCATTAGTTTAAGGACGTTTCGGTCCGTCGTCGCCGTATTTGAGGCGAATCTCTAGTTTACTGACTTTTCGGTCTATGGGGCTTTCCCCATGAATGAGCATGATGCCCCCGGCGTATCCATCTTTCTCGGAGCGTGCGGTTGTGGCGGGCTCACCTTCCAGTTTTCAGACAGCGCGAACTCGCCATGTTGGTATTGGTCTTCAACCCAGTTTTTGAAGACGTAGCAGTCCTCGATCAGGTGACCTACTGTTTGGTGGTAAGGGCAATAATTAGGATTATTAACATCGCCTGACAGCAACGGACGTTTTGGACTCGGCAGATTGATGAGTCTGTCGCGCACTGCCAGCTCAAACAGTCCCCTTGTTTTATCTTGCGGAAACGAGTAAGGGCGTTTCAACTTTTCCTGAAGGGGTTGCCGCTTGTTGTTTCGGCAAACAACCAGTCTAGGGCCACTCGATTGCTGTTGAGTATTGGCTACGAGGGCTGTTTTTCCCTTCCCTTTATCCTTTTTGTTCGCTCCGTTGTTTGCGGGGCCGAGATTTTTTTCGAGTAGCGTGCGATTGCACGGCTGAACGTTCTCGCAACTCCTCAATTCTTTCATTTTTGAAATGGATTCCTTGAGGAGAGGGTTAAGGGCAGCTTCTTCGTCAGAGTCGCTTCCAAGGTGATAATTTGCGGTCCCTTGGAGTAGGCTATATGACAGTCGTCGGCGGCTCTTTTGCGCTCATCTATCGCATTTCTCTGATGTCTACGAGCTTCACACTTTGTCCTGTTGAAGTGTTGATTTTGAGCGACATATCCTTGCCACCAACACTTAAAGGAGTCGCAGTCTTCGGTAGGATGTATGATCCTCTGATGATATAAGCAGAAGTTAGGATGCATCTCTACTCCGTCGAGAGTATTTTCTTCAGAGGGTGGTAGCTTCATTCCCACTGATAGGGCTTTGGCGAACCTTTTCCTCGTCTTGAATTTGTTTTTACCCGCAGTGGATGACTTTTGATTTGACGGAAGTGCCTCGACTCCTTGGCCTAGTAGTTGGTATTTGGCTCCTTCCAGTATGTCCATCCCATGCTCTTGATTGGGTTTAACTTTCAGACAAATCTCATTCAGGAAAGCATCGATCAATTCGTCTGACAGCTGCGGAATTTCTGATTCAGTGTTCGCTCTCGGTTTCTCAGCGCAAGGAGTCTCTTCATCATCCGCCAATGAGTGAGAGATCACATGACAAGTCATTATGCAGTCTTCGGATTCACCTGATGAGTCTTCTCCATCGTTTTCGTCCTCGACAAAAGAACAAGTTGCCCCCATCGTGTCCGCCTTCTTTGGAGTGTGCGGCTGTGGTGGGTTTACCTTCCAGTTTTCAGACAGCGCGAACTTGCCTTGCAGGTACTGATCCTCGATCCATCCCTTAAAGACAAAACAATCCTCGATCGGGTGACTTACCGTTTGGTGGTAAGGGCAATAATTGGGATTATTAAGATCGCCTGGCTGCGACAGACGTTTTGGACTCGGCAGATTGATGAGTCTGTTGGGCATTGCCAGCTCAAACAATCTTCTCGTTTTATTCTGAGGAAACGAGTAAGGGCGTCCTAATCTCTCTTCGAGGGATGGGCGCGGACGCATGATGTTTTGGCGAACGACCGGCTTTGAGTTGCTTGGCTGTTGTTAAGCATTAGCGATGATGATCGCCTTCCCTTTTCCTTTCTCATTTCGAGAATCGGGTTTTGAAGGAGACGGTCCATGGCCCATCTGGTCCATTTGGGCTAATTTTTCGATCAAGGCCTAGAAGGTGGTCGGTCTGACGAACATCATGAATTGCGAGATAGTCGCTTGCGGATCAAGAGTGCCCACGAACATGCCTACCGCAGGTGCTTCTTCTATGCGTTGTTCGCATTTGACCATAGGTTCCGCCATCGCGTTGCGTATTGGACCCACGTTTCGCCTGGCCTTATCCTGGCATTTATCAGTACTGTAATCGGGGTGCGTTCACTAGCACTCGTGAATCTTTGTGTGAACAGTAGCTCCATCTCCGCAAATGTTTTGACAGAGTCGTTAGGTAGCTCCGAATACCATTCAAAGGATGTTTCGGCTAAGCTGCCGACGAATTGGCGAAGCAACAATTTGTCATCGCCTCCAGTATTGCCGCATAAGGCCCTGAATTGAGCGACATGCTGATGCGGATTCCCTATCCATTTATATACATGGAACTTAGGGATCGTATATCCCGGCGGGTACTTGATCTGGTCGTACCAGCTCGGATACGGTCGCCCCGTTTTTACGACCTGACCAGCTGATTCAATCGCCTGATGAACCCGGATCTGCTGAGCTTTATATTCGTCCAGGTCGTCTTTGGAGATTGCCTCCTCCTTAGCCGTTGACAGAGCCGGTGGAGGATTTGACGTTTCGCCCCTATCGTCTTCAAGGACGATCGGAGAATCTTCAGCAGGGGGATCTTGTTGAATCATCATGCCCACCATGTCCTGGAACAGGAGGGCCATTTGCTTTATGTTGGCTGCTTGTTCCGCAGCCTCTTTATCCTTCTTCTCCAATATTCGACGAAGGAATTCAGCGTCAGTTTCTTGTTCCTGACGTTCATCCGAGGACGGTTCAGGGCTTTCTTTTGTCCCAGTGAGTGCAGCCATTGCAGTCATCATTTCCTGAAGCTTCTGTTGTTGCTCCTGGGATTTTGTCACGGATCGGGTGAGCGGTCGGTGTCCCATAGAAGCACAGCTTTCCTCCTTTCCGGCAGCCATATAAACAGTGTGCACCACCATGCCCCCAGACTTGGGGCGTTTGTGTTCAACGCTTTTACGCTTCGCCATGTTCACAGGGGCTTTTTGCGGTCTCATTTTCCTTTGAGTGATTGGAGTTGAGGGGGCCGTCACAGTGGGCACCCAAGCAGCTGTTGCTTTTTGTGGCTTGACGGAGCAATCCTTCTCCTTCCGAACCTTAATCTTTTTCTGTCGGCGTAGATAGTCTTGATCAATCACCGACTCCTGGGCCTGTCGCCAGACCCTGTAAATTTTAGAGGACGGTCGTTGAGGGGGCTGCTCTAGCTTCTTCTCTGGAGTATTCTTTACAGGTGAAGGGGTTCGTTTCAACACCACAGTAGGAGAATTTCTGCGCACCGTGTTCAGCAATTCAAAGCTATTCCCGGTTGGAACAACAGCTTTGATTTCCACCATCGGAGCTGGTGGAGTAAATCCAGAGGGGGAGTTGCCCCCAGCCTTCCTCACTCGGCGCCAGTGACGACGTCGAGCGTGTCTTGCGGATGGAGTTGTTTCAGCTATAAGGGTGACTTTTTCATGCCCCCTCTGGGCAGGGGAAGCAACTTTGAGGACCTCGCCTGGAGTAGCAACCGGAATGGCCATTCTTGTAAAAACTGACTTCTTGGAAAGAGAAGCCTTGATTTCGTCCGCTTGAGCCGGGATGGCTATCTGCTTTGGGATGGCAACTTCGGGTATCGCGGGCTTACAGACGTTTTGGCCCTGTCTGTTGAGAACTGAGGGAGCGGAGTTGGGCGACCCGTTGAGAGGGGCCGCAGTAGTTGTAAGTCGATCAAAGACCGACTTCTTTGGGGCTTCTTGCAACGTCATTGGGGCATTGAAGCTCATTGGCGGGAGCATGGTCCCGAAGAACAGTCCAGTGGTGGCTTGAGTTACTTGCTCCACTGGTATCTTGAAAAGAGAGGCCGCTTGGGGCCAGTAAGTCACTCCTCCAACAGGGACGGAGCGAGAGTTGCAGTTGCAAGTAGTGCAATTTGAATCCATTGATCTTCTGTTTTCTTTTTCTGCATGGATCAAGGCACCAAATCTTAGTACCTCGAATCCATAGGCAACCACAGCAAACTGCGATTCGTTCGCGAACACGACACATGAAATGTGGAGTGGAAAGAGGAAAAGGTCCCACCGGGCGTGCCAGAATATATTCCCCTCCGAAAGACGGCGCACAAGACTGAACGTCTTGACACTGAGATTCGGGGCAGATGCTATTTGGTTTTATCCGTCCACCTCTCCGAAGATGCCAAGTTGATTTATGGCACCGTGTATCGGAGGTTTAGACGGATGCGGCCGATGTAGCAGACTTCGTCAGATTCCCCCTCGTTTGAGGGGTTTTTGATTGTGGGGACGCTCTTCCCTGTAGGCGCAAGCCCCTGCAGTTAATTACGCTACCGCATCGCGGTAACAACTTTCTCCTTCTCCAGAATTTCACTTCGTGTCGTGGGTGTTTGTTTTGTTTGTAGTTGCCCATGGATTGTATACGGAGACTAGGTTATGCCGTCGTCTGTAGGACGTGGATTAGTCTAAATCCGTATTTACTTAGATTTGGGTTTGGTGTTTTAGTTTAAGGATACGTTAGCCGCATTGAGGCTAAGATCAACTTAAACGCTCGTTAAGGATACGTTAGTCCTGTTTGAGACTAAGATCAACTTAACGTGGTGATCCATTTAATATATGTCCGTCGGGACTCGTCACCCCTCTGACGTCGTTGAAGGATTACAACGATAGGTGTCAGAGGAGTTCAGAGATGTACCCTTGAACCCAAGTTGATTGGGGGTCTTATAGTCCATTTGGATGTTTAAGAATACGTTAGCCAGGTTTGAGGCTAAGATCAACTTAAACGGGATCGTTTAAATCCGACAAAAGAGCGTTTGGAGGCTCTATTATTCCAGTTTAGGGACGTAGTGGTCCATAAGTAGTTTAAGGACATTGTGGTCCGTGTTCCAGTTTGGGGACATGATGGTCCAACATTCCCATTTTGGGACGAATATTAGTTTAAGGACATTTCGGTCCAACATTCCCATTTTGGGACGAATATTAGTTTAGGGACGTTTCGGTCCACGAGTTTAAGGACCCCGCAGTCTGTATCAATGTGTGGTCGTCGGGACCCGTCACCTCTCTGACATCGTTGAAGGATTACAACGATAGGTGTCAGAGGAGTTTATAGATGTACCCTTGAACCGGATGTAAATTGATTTAAGGGAGTAGCCGTGCTCAGTCAATTTAATTTGAGGACTTACGGCCATGATTGGGCTAAGTCCAGTTAAAAAATGTTCAACATTTTTATTTGTCTTTGGCCTATTAGGCCTGTGCTAGGGCTTTGCCCCTTTTTAAATAATGCACTGCATTTTTTATTTTGTTTGGGCTCTGCCCTTTTAATGCATTGCATTTTATTTTGGCCTGCTAGGCCTTTTTGATTTGGACCTGGCCCTTCAGTAAACAATGCAGTGCATTTGTTAGGCACTTTGCGCCAATCACTGAGCGCAAGCGCTTTTGGTGATGACACGTGTCAAGCAGCGCAGAGCGCAGCGCAATTGCGCTGACACGTGTCGCGCAGCGCAGCGCAACAGCGCTTGCGCAACTGTGCTGACACGTGTCGCGCAGCGCACAGCGCAGCGCAACTGCGTTTGCGCTGACACGTGTCGCGCAGCGCAGCGCTTGCGTCACTGCGCTTGCGCAATTGAGCTGACACGTGTCGCGCAGCGCGGCGCCTGCGCAACTGAAGCGTTGCTTCATTTAATAGAGCCTTGCTCTTGATTGAGTGCGCTGCCTTGGGCGCTGCGCTCCCTGCGCTGGCGTGTCTTATTTTGACACGTGGCGCTCTGCGCGCAGCGCAGGGGATCTAAAGAGTTGCTTCATTTATTTTAATTTTAATTTTCACTTTAATTTTCAAAACAGAGATTTGCTCTGATTGGGGGAAACAGAAGCATTGCTTCATTTCCTGCCTTGGAAACAGAGCTTTGCTCTGATTGGGGTAAACAGGCTTTTTGCGGTCTCTTTTTCCTTTGAGTAATTGACGTCGAGGGAGCCATCGCAGTGGGGACCCAGCCAGCTGTCGCCTTTTATGGCTTGACTGGACGGTTTTCTTCTCGCTGAACCTTTATCTTTTTCTGTCGGCGGGAGTAATCTTGATCAATCACCGACTCCTGGACCTGTTGCCAGACTTTGTAAATTTTGGAGGACAGCCGCTGAGGGGGCTGCTCCGGCTTCTTCTCTGGAGCATTCTCCACGGGTGGAGGAGATCGTTTCAACACCGCAGTAGGAGAGTTTCTGGGCACCGTGTTCAGCAATTCAAAGCTGTTCCCGGTTGGAACAGCAGCATCAATCCCCACCGTTGGAGCTGGCGGAGTTATCCCAGAGGGGGAATTGCCCCCATCCTCCCTTACTCGGCGCCAGTGGCGACGTCGAGCATGTCGTGCTGATGGAGTTGTTTCAGCTATAAGGGTGACTTCATCATGCCCCCTGCTTTGAGGGGAGAGTGTTATTGGTGCTAGCCTGTCGAAAACTAACACTTGTTGAGAAGCCATATTTAATCTGTCAAAGACAGACCTTTGGGCAGGGGAAGCAGCTTTGAGGACCTCGCCTGGAGCAGAACCCAGAATGTCCATTCTTGTAAAAACTGACTTCTTGGAAGGAGAATCCTTTCCATTGATTTTGTCCGCTTGAGCCGGGATGGCTATTCGCTTTAGGATGGCAACTTCGGGTATCGCGGGCTTGCAGACGTTTTGGCCCGGTCTGTTGAGAATGGAGGTACTGAAGTTGGGCGTCCCGTTGCGAGGGGCCGCGGTAGTAGTAAGTCGATCAAAGACCGACTTCTTTGGAGCTTCTTGCGACGACATCAGGGCGTTGAAGCTCATCGGTGGGAGCATGGTCCCGAAGAATAGTCCAGTGGTGACTTGAGTTACCTGCTCCACTGGCATCTTGAAAAGAGAGGCCGCTTGGGGCCCGTAAGTCACTACTCCCGGAAGGACGGAACGAGATTTGCAGTTGCAGGCAGTGCAGTTTGAAGCCATTGATCTTCTGTTTTCTGCACGGAGTAAGACACCAAATCTTAGTATCTCGAATCCACGGATAAACACAGCAAACCGCGATTTGTTCGCGAACACGACACACGAAGTGTGGAGTGGAAAGAGAAAAAGGTCCCACCGGGCGTACCAGAATCTGTTCCCCTCCGAAAGACGGCCAAGACGACGTGAGGACGTCTTGCCTGAGATTCGGGGCAGATGCTATTTGGTTTTATCCGTCCACCTCTCCGAGAATGCCAAGTTGATTTATGACACCGTGTATCGGAGGTTTAGACGGATGCGGCCGATATAGCAGACTTCGTCAGATCCCCCCTCGCTTGAGGGGTTTTTGATTGTGGGGACGCTCTTCCCTGCAGGCGCAAGCCCCTGCAGTTAATTACGCTACCGCATCGCAGTAACCACTTTCTCCTTCTCCAGAATTTCACTTCGTGTCATGTATGTTTGTTTTGTTTGTGGATGCCCGTGGATTGTATACGGAGACTAAGTTATGCCGTCACCCGTAGGACGTGGATTAGTCCAAATCCGTATTTTCTTAGATTTGGGTTTGGTGTTTTAGTTTAAGGATACGTTAGCCATATTGAGGCTAAGATCAACTTAAACGTTCGTTAAGGATGCGTTAGTCTGATTTGAGACTAAGATCAACTTAACGGAAAGAGCATTTAGGGGCTCTATTGTTCCAGTTTAGAGACGTAGTGGTCTATTTAATATATGGCCATCGGGACCCATCACCTCTCTGACGACGTTGAAGGATTACAACGACAGGTGTCAGAGGAGCTCAGAGATGTACCCTTGAACCGAAGTTGATTGGGGGTCTTATAGTCCAATTTGGGACTAAAGTCTGTTTGGAGGTTTAAGGATACGTTAGCCATATTTGAGGCTAAGATCAACTTAAATGGGATCGTTTAGATCCGACAAAAGAGCATTTGGGGGCCTTATTGTTCCAGTTTAGGGACATGGTGGTCCATTGCCAGTTTAGGGACATGGTGATCCATGTTGCAGTTTAAGGGCGTGGGGGTCCATGTTCCAGTTTAGGGACGTGGGGGTCCATTGCATGTATGGCCGTCGGGACCCATCACCTCTCTGATGACGTTGAAGGATTACAACGACAGGTGTCAGAGGAGTTCAGAGATGTACCCTTGAACCGAATGTAAATTGATTTAAGAGAGCAGCCGTGCTCAGTCAATTTAATTTGAAGACTTACGGTGTCACGCCCCGCTTCCCAGAGTACGCAAGATTGGGCACGTGACATAGCCAACCATACTACCTGTGGGTAGGAAATATCCATCCACAGTCACATTACGGTTGTAGAGATATCAAGAACAAAATAAATAAACTATCTAACACATGTCCAAATCCATAATGATAAGAGTCAATGAAAAATAAATGCGGAAGCAATGATCCAATACAATAATGGAAAGGTACGTCCCATAATGCGGGATCGAACCTGGAAATAAAATGCAATAAATGAACTAACCACTGCAGAACTCACAAATCAGCCTGCTGGCTGAAGTACTCCTGCTCGGTCAGCGACAGTGGTACGGAATCTGGGCCATGCAAAACCCAGACGTCAGCGCGTCATGTCAACCAATAATATAATATAAACATGGTAATAAGCAATGCAGGGATGAACATGAATAAGCAGTACTGAGAAATAACAGTGCAGGGTAATGTGCGGTGGTAACTAAACTGTCCTATCAGGTTTCTACACTATAGTCTTTGAAATCAATTGATGAATCGTCGATGTAACTCAATAGTATCCCGTGCGTGCCCGGGACCACGGTCAAGGTTCTCGAGGCTGAATCCGAGACGTGCCGCTAGGCAGTAAAGATAGGTAGTAGGATGGACGAGTGATGTCAGCATCATCACTCCCGGACTGGCCAAGCCCGTAAGACTGATCAGAACAAGTATCGAACTGTTGAGTTACAAGTCGGTTTCACCTTTGATTTCCCCATACCCCCAAGTTATGTATGTCAGGTCAGGTATTCAGTAGTCCAGGATTAATGTCAACCCAGAATCAGGTAAAAACAGGTATGTCTGGATAGACAGCAGGAATGGTCCATGAGGACCCCAAGTCAGGTTGTAGTCCAATAGGTTGAGTCAGTATGTATAGGGTGTCATGTCCGATGTATCAGTACATGTGTCAGGTGTATCAAGATCGGTCAATATGTAATGCAATCAAATGTATGCTGATAACAGGTATAGTAACGAATAAGGAACCACAGCAGGAACAGTAAATAACAATATTATTCCATGTAAACACAGTGATGCTTTGTATTCTCTTATTAACAGGTTCAAGCACCCTTGGGGTGCAATAATTCCAGTGTAGCGCAATATTAATAACAGCAGACAATAAAGATATAAGTGTCCGACTATTATCCTCTAAGTAGTAAAATGATTAGCAGGTAGTTGTTATTAAGGTTACGGTGGCAAAATACGATTTAGGTGGCAGTATTATAATGTACATCATATTTCGTCCAATGAGACAAGTAGCAATACTTAGTTAATATAGCAAGTTTGTGAGTCAAACATTTAATTAGTTTAACATAGCATGTAGCAAGAAATCTTGCCTCGACGGTTTCACAAACCGGAAAGCACGGATGCAATGTCGGCAGAAAACACGAGACGGGTGCACGGGCTACGGATCGAGTCCCAACAGCGAACAGCGGGACCACACGGACCAGGGTACTTCGCTGGAGCGTCGGGTCCAAACGACGGCCCGGTCGGAATCCGGCAAAAGTCAAAGCAACGAAGTTAGCAAACACGATAATCGCAACAAGGACCAGCGAGGGATTAAACATGAATGGAAAGCTAAAGGGAGGCTTACAGGGAAGAACCAGGGGCAACTACGACGGGACCGACGGCGATGGGCGCGCCGGCGGCGAACAGGAGATGCGGCGAGGGCTGGAGTTTTCTTGTTCGCTGGAAAGAGGGTGGTGCTGTGCGATGAGGGGAGGTAAGGGCCGGGTTCTGGTCGCAGGGAAGAGGGGGTGGTCGGAGGTGGCGCGGGTGACGTCGACGAGGGTCGACGGCACGTTTTCCGGCGACCCGGGGGTTGGTGCTAGGGTCGGGCTCGAGTTCTGGTGGTCCGGCGAGGGGAGGAGGAAGGCGACAACGAGGTCGGGACGAGGAGGAAGAGAGGGAGTCTCAGGCGTCGTTGGTGACGGGAGGCGGCGTCGACGGCGAGATCTGCGGCCGGGTGATGTCGTCGGGGGTTGGGTTGTAGGCTCGGGAAGGAGGGAGGAGGGTTGCGGTCGAAGCTGTGGAGGTGTGGATGATGACGGCGAGGTCACGGTGAGGCCGGCGGCGAGGTCACGACGAGGTTAGGGTTAGGCTTCGGGGTTCGCGATGGTTTCTCGTGGGTTTGAAACGAGGAACAGTGGAGAGAATAATATATAGAGGGAGAGAGAGAGATTTGATGAGGAGAGAGAGGGAGATTTAGAGGAAGAGAGAGAGAGACAGTGAAGAGAGAGATAGAGAGAGAGTGGGAAAATGGTGGGGCCCACGAGGGAATTAACTCCCTCGTGATTGGCTGAAGGTGATTTGAAAGAAAACTTCTTAAGATTTAATATAGGATTTATACTTAGATTTGTAACAGAAAAAAAACTTATATAGTTAAAATAATATTTAATTAAATGGGCATTTTTGGCGCTAAATGAAACATTTTCAAATCGCGCCCGGGTTGCGCCCAAATGTTCCAAATTCAAATTATAGGATTTTAAGCGAGTTCCAAATTTTGAAAAGAGGTGTTTAATGATTAAAATGCATGCCCCCAAGTCGGACACTTGTACGCGTGCGTAGTCGTCCAAACTTACCCGTTTCGCCGAACGGAATAAAATCTCGACGCGCGGACGCTACCACGCGACTAGTGGCGACGAGTAGGCCAATATGGATATTTTTAATTTCATTTTAGGTGTTAAAATTTGTTATGTGCCAAAATGACTTAGCCGGTTAAAATTTAGCAATAAACACCAGACCATCAGGATAATCGAAATGAGCAATATGTAACACTCAACTAGTAATAGAAATAGTATTATTGGGCTCGGGTGTTACATACGGCCATGATTGGGCTAAGTCCAGTTGAGAATGTTCAACATTTTTATCTCTGGCCTATTATGCCTGTGCTAGGGCTTTGCCCCTGTTTAATAATGCACTGCATTTTATTTTGGCCTGCTAGGCCTTTTTTATTTGGGCTATGTCTCTTTATTTATGATGCAGAGCATCTGTTTGGGCTCTGTCCTTCTTTAAAACAATGCATTGCATTTAATTTGGCTTGTTAGGCCTTTTTTAATTGGGCTTGGCCCTTCTGTAAATAATGCAGTGCATTAATTATCTGACAGTGGCTTGTCAGGCGATTTGCCCCAATTATTGAGCGCAAGCGCATGTGGAGGTGACACGTGTAGAGCAGTGCGCTATGCCAGTGCACTGCGCTGTTGCGCTGTGACACGTGGCGCGCTCTGGTGAGTTGCGCCAACCTTAAAGAGCAATGCTCTATTTTTAAAAGCGCATAGCGCAAGTGGTTATGGTGCTGACACGTGGCGCTCTTTGGTGGCTTGCGCCAACCCAAGAGCGCAACAGTGCAGTTTTTGCAAGTGCAAGACACTGT
Source organism: Agapanthus africanus (assembly GCA_030015575.1). Lineage (NCBI taxonomy): Eukaryota > Viridiplantae > Streptophyta > Magnoliopsida > Asparagales > Amaryllidaceae > Agapanthus > Agapanthus africanus. The sequence goes on along the minus strand of CM057339.1, from coordinate 878,832,504 downwards.
TTCAATAACTTGATCCAACTTTGGATTCAAGAGAGGAATCTTTAAGATTCCAGAACCAATGGTTCATAAAAAAGTGCAAGGAACTGTTATTATTATATTTTTTTTTGGAAGATCATTGATCTTGTTCTTAGATCAATTATCTATTCAGAAGAAATTCTCTTTTTTTTATAAAAGATTTTTACCTTTTTTCTCTTCTTGAGTTCTTCTCACAATCTTGATGATGATGTCGATGTTGATTGAATTGGGGTCTAGGGGCCTTTATATAGTGCCCATTAATTTGTTAAATTTGTTAAAGATATCCTTCTCTGAGTGATTTGGGGAATTTTCCCCACCGTTGGATTTTTGATCCAAGGGCTTCTGTTTTACAGAAGACAATCTTCTTATTTTAAAAAGAACAGAAATATCTTACTGGAATTTTAATTCTGTTTGGCGCAAACGCCCCAGCGCTTGACACGTGTCATGCAGCGCACAGCGCAGCGCAACTGCGCTGACACGTGTCGTTCAGCGCACAGCGCAGCGCAACTGCGCTGACACGTGTCGCGCAGCGCACAGCGCTTGCGTGCTTGCGCAACTGCGCTGGCACGTGTCGCGCAGCGCAGCGCTTGTGCAACTGAAACGCTGCTTCCTTTAATTTTGTTTTAAATAGAGCCTTACTCTGATTGGGGGAAACAGGAGCGTTGCTTCGTTTCCCGCCTTGGAATTTGAACAGAGCTTTGCTCTGATTGGAGTAAACAGTCCCTCTGCCCATCATATGTAGAGGATCCGTGACCGCAACAAGGGGTATCAGGTCTATCCAAGTCTGAGTGATCCCCCCTCGACTTCGGGGCTATGGAGATGCCTCCTTCTCGGCAGCGCTTGGCACACTTGGTAAGTGATCGAAATCAACTCGACGAACAATCGGTAGACAGATGGCCAACCTGACATGGAAGCCCAACAGTGCAAGCAGAGATATTTTACAAGCATTCTTCATAAACAGAAGACAAAGTGCAAACCGATGAAACCAAAGAAAAAGTTTTATTACCAAAGGCAAAGTCTTTACAAAGGGTATTTTGGGCTCCCCAGCCTTACAAAATGCCCGGAGGCTTGCAAAAATCCCAGAAGCAACAAAATAAAAAGAGGAGAGGAAGACGGGGGCTTTAGGCCTCGAAGCCAGGCGCGACCTCGGGGCCCTCGGCATCCACCACGAGACGAGCTGGGTCCTCGGCGACTTCCTCATCAGGAATCTCCTTCCCCTGCTCATCGGCATCCGCGATGGGGTATTCGGCCCGGAGCTCTTCGTCAGCGAACCCCGGCATCCGGGCCTTAACGGCGTCGAGGGCCTCGTGCCAGATGAGGGTTGTGGCTACGGCCAGGTCATCATAGAAGTCCTTCGACTTCTTGTAGCCCTCCACCGCCTTCGCCGCCGAGAGGTCGGCCAACTTCGTCGCTCTCAGGTCGGCCGACTTCGCCAACTCGGCCGCCGCCCCCATCTCCTTCCAGAGGGTTTTCACCGTCTTCTTGAGGTTGCCGGCAAGCACCTGAGTCCTCAAGCTTGGCCTCGGAAGCCACGGCGGCCTTGTGGTACCGGGCAACCTCCCGCTTCACGGCTCCACCTCGCCCTCCAGGGCGGCGACCCTCGCCATCACCGCCTCCAGCTCCCGCTTGGAGCTCTCTTCCAGCGAGGCGAGCTGGCCTGCAACCGTCATCGCCGGGGCTATCATCTCGGCCTCCATGCGTAAGGCGAGGGCAACGTGCTGGAGAACCTGAAAGATAGGAAAGAGATCAGAAAGACGAAGGAGGCACCGAATCTCACAAAAAAAACCAAACAATTGTTAGTTATATGTATGCCCTAGAGGCCATTACTGTATATAGGATGTATATTGTAGTGGATGCTGGGACATATATAGGGAGGACTTTCTTGCTCGACATGATAGTATGCTATCTGGTTACCCTTTACCTTAACGTGTATACTGTTTGTCTCTCTGTCACATGTTGGTAAAGCCCTTAGGATGTGTACTTGACTACCTGGACTATGATGCGGATCATACTAGTGGGGACATGGTAGTCCATAAGTACATCCTTGAAAGTCCCTAGTCGTGGGTGTATCGAGATGGGGCATCGATATACCAGAGTAGACTAGCGTATACCTTCTCGACCCATATAGATGGGCGATGAATGATCCCATATCCATTGGTGTTTGACATTGGAGATGATATATGGCTGCTCAGTAGAGACTGGGTACACTGGACGGACTCGCCGAGAACTCCCAGATGGTATTATACCTCACGTCAGATGGCAGTTCTCTGGTGACACTGGTACAGAGTAGTCTGTTGACCCGAGATCGTCATAGAGTCTTGTGTGGTTCCCACTGTGCTTTGATTTCCATCTTACCACGTCCAAGAGGGCGTGCAAAACGGTGCTTTTTGGGTACAGTCCCGAGTCACATGGAGGCAATGAGCGATAGGAGGGGATTCGTCTCTCCCGGTATAGGGGGTTGATGTTGCGCTGTGTTCGATTGGCTATAACAGGAAATCCCTGGCCAGGGTTGCTGAGATTTACTGGTAAGTGTTACCAGTAGTTTCTCGAATTGTTATAGACCTCATATTGACACGACTTATCGAGCTATTGGGGTCTGACGTTTACCACCCCTAGGCAAGATATGCGACATATCAGACGATCAGACCGGACTGTACGATAGTGTTACTGGTTGGATTCACAGGAGTGTGAGCGGGCTTGCTCGTCGATCTTCTGATCGCTCAATACCCGGGTGGCCGTTACGTTTAGCAGACCGCTTGCGGCTTGTGGGTGTTTGATATGATCATCATCTGCTGCCGGCGTATTGACGAGTCTTTAGAGTCCTACACAGAGGTTTCCTGGCTCAAGCGAAACGAAATAGGAGCGCATATGAGATATGTGCGGGACCGAGAATAATGCGTGTATGTGATACCGTATTCCATTCTCGCGATGAATGTATCGATTGGTTGTATGCGATATAACCTAGTTATCGAATCAAGGGTTGATTCGATAAGCCGATACATTGGATACTAGTCGGTTATATGCGATATGACCGGATCATTGAATCAAGTGTTGATTTAATGATTTAATGCATAATTATATATTAGATATATTACTTTGCATTAACTAGTATTGGTTCACTTTAAATGGATATTCTCACTCGAATGTACACATTGTATATGTGATATACTTTTGTGCACTTGATTGTATCATGTTTGATGATACATGTTTGCTAAGGTTTTTGTGTGAAGATCAAACCATGGTTAAATGATTATGACTAGGGTTTTGTTTTATTCCCTTATTTATTTATCCATTTCATTTTGGAAAATAAATGGAAAAGAGAAAAGAATGGTGGCTTTTTTTGTTGTTTAGTTGAAGCTTCATGAAGATTTGACCTAGTCCACCATTCTTATCTCATCCTTAACCCTAACCATTCCTTTAACCTTGGTCAATTCTCTACACATAACCATAGTTAGAATTATGATAAGTATTCTTTTTTCTTTTAATTTTAAATAACTTATCATAATATTCATCATCTTCTTCTTCATCTTCTTCACTTGAAGAAGCTTGCTTCATCAATGGTGATTGATGAAAACAAGTGAGAAATCCAATTCTAAAGTCTACCCACTTCCTATTTCTTCATCCTCTACCTCTTGCCAAGTAGTAGAGTGTGTTTTCTTCACAAGTTTCTAGACTTGGTGAAGTTGGAGCTTGATCTAGCGATGCCTCGACGTAGATCATCTTCGGCATGGACATCGACGACCTAGCTCGCCATTTCTCCGACGAAGCCGACGCTAGAGCCCGGGAATTCATTTGGACAGCGAGGGGATTTCGTTGCGGAGCTATGGAGGTGGAGCACCGGATCTACAAAGGTTGTATTTCCGTTTAAACTTTAGTTAAGTTGTTAACTAGTTTCTTTTTCGCCTAGATATCTAGCTGACGATCCGTAGTTTAGGGTTTCTCGGCACCGTAGAATTTGAAACGGGCATGGTTGATGCCTTGTGAGACCCCTTGAGAGTGCCTAGGAACCCTACAACACTTACCTACACGGACTCCTGGGCGATAGACGCCATCTGAGCCCTGAAGGTCCCCCCGGGGACTCTACCTCCGGCCGATTTCTCTATTTCATGCAGCAGGCTATCCGTGACGGATAGCCCCGAAGGCACCGCGAACTGGAGGCCCCCCTCCTCCAACATGATCGGCGAGGACGAGCCCCGGAAAGATCTCCGAGAACCCCTCTTGAGCGTGTCACGCCCCGCTTCCCAGTGTACGGCAAAGGAGACGCGACGAAGCCCGCTACGTATATACTCAGAAATACATACACAAAGCGTATCTAAGCAATATAAAATAAATACACAAGAGACAAGAGTATAAAAGAACAGCAACTTTTATTTATTAACATTCTTTGTACAATGCATGAAAAAGAAAATACAACTGGAATAAAAGATGCCTAAACAGTGGCATAACAGGAAATGGAAAGTACTGAAAAGAAAAGTGTACAATGAAATTATACTGCAGGGTCTTCGGCAAATTGCTCCAAGTCTTCTTGTGTTGGCTCAACTTCTGCCGGGTCCAGATCACCTGACGACATTCAAAGAAGGGAGAACAGAATGTCGTCAGCGAACAGATCGCTCGGTAAGTCCCAAAGGTAAGAGAGAAGTAGAGAAGACAGAATAAGAAGATACATTTTTAAAGTATAAACTATTATTATAATATTATGTTATCGCTGTTGTTTGTAGCTTGGTACAGAAGGATGCCAGTGTATACGAGGGGAGTCTCACTTGCCAGAGACTAGGGCACGTATAGTACAAGGAACCGTTATGCCACGGTACAACAGCAATGGGATTCAGGTTAGGTGTATTAATCTGACCATCTCGTGCCACCTTTAACACCTTCCGTACCAATCTACCCCTTAAACCCCGCGATATCTTGTTTGTATTGTTATCTTGTAAAATTGTATTGATTGTAAAATTGATTAACTGACTGACCGAAACCATGACATCAGAAAACGGTTATAACCGTAGAGTCATGTAAATGGAATACTGGAAAACATGTAAAAGGAATATATCCATGGTTCGGTTCAGTCAAGTTATATAGATTGTTAACTGGATTCAGGGATTCATGTATTCATATTGAGTCGGATTATAAAAGAATATAGATTGACCTGAATCATATTCAAGTCAGAAATAGTCAGACTCTAACCCGAGTCAGACTAAAAGAAGGTAAGTTGAAGTTCAATATTTGTTAGGGGCCTTATTGTAATTTATAAAACTTGAGGGGGTTTTATGTAAAAAGTACTATTGTATATTTTTCAAAATACACCTCAAGTATTTATTATTCGTCTTTATAGTTATAATGAGTGTGAATTTTATTTGTGTTATTCTAGTGAATATATCCTAATGAAAGTATTAATTGATTTATTTGAAACTCATGGAATTTTAATGTAACTTTTAATCTTGTAATTTTAGAAAAAGATGGAAACTTTATCTTATGATAAAATTGGTGTTTAAATGATAATTAAATATATATTAATACAAGAATAATTTTAAATAATATTTTATTTTCCAAAATCTCATTTTTTCTTAAATGCCGTATTTTAAACCTTTCGAGACCGAATGCTCCTTGCGGAGGTCTGAATCTCGTACTACTAGCCCGCGGGTGCACGATGAACCGTACTATCCCTAACGGGTTCCCCAAAAGTGGGTTGTAGCGGCGCTTTGCTTAGGTTTAATAAATACTATTCATTTAGAAAAACGGTTTTATAAATATAAGGTATTTATTTGTAAAGGATGTAATTTCCGTATTTTAGTTTCTAGGGTTTCCTAAACCAACTAGCCTATTTCTAAGGTCTAAACGATAAGTAATTAGAAGCCTCAAATCACCTCTTCACCGCCAATTGCGGCCAGCTAAGTGCCAGGTAAGTGGAAAGGAACCACAGTAGTGGGCCTAATTAAAAACCACTAGCCTAGACACACTTGCCTAGACACCCCAAAATCAGTTTAGATAAACGATCGATGTCCATGACATATCGTGCTTTTATTTTAAAAGATTTTATTTAGAATTGTGTACAACTTAAAGCTTTCAAGAAAGATTTATAAAGATGATGGTATTTTAGTGAAAAGTCTTGTATTTTCGTATTCTATGTTTTGACGTTTATCAATTAGTGTTATATTGGTGTGTGTGTAGAGGTAGGTCATTACCTCGTGACTTATTTTAAGGTTTAATGAAGTTTTTGAGGTTAAATATGATATATTAAACTTGAAGGTATTTAAGCGCAAGAATACAGTATTTGAAAACGTTATCATTTCATGTGTGAAAACTCATTCAAATTGATTTCTACAAGTTTAGTGATCAAGATAAACATATTTAGAAATGAGGGAATTGATTGAACGAAGAAAAATAAACTTCATGGTATTTTTATGAAAAGAATACGGTTTTACAAGAAAGCTATCATTTCATGTGAGAAACTTTGTTTAAATTGATTTTTATGTGATTAATAGTCATCATGTATATGGGTAGGTATTATGGATTAGGTGACAAGTGGAATTTTGTAGAAAAACCGAATCGGAAATCGGTTAGTTCCGATTTCCGTCGGGGTTCGTAATTACGTATTTTTAAGAAATAGAAAAGAAAGAGGGATGGGACTTATGGGTTTCAAAACTCTTCTAAAGAGTAAAGAGGACTAGGGAGAAAGACCAAGATGTGGTTTGGTCGCCGGTTGCTTCAAAGCACGTCGCCGGAATCCGTCAGGGCTTCGCCGTGCACTCGATTTCAACACACACTTTCTTGTTGAATTTTCAAGAGAGTAATTCTAGGGTTTTGGAATGAGAAGGTAGGGGGTAGGGGTCTATTTATAGGGTAGCTAGGGTAGGGTAGGTGAAGGGTTTTATTTATTTAAAAAATTGTAAAAATTAAATTTTGCATTAAAATGGTTGTATTTAACATTGGAAAACCGATCAAATAAATTGGAGTTAACCATGAGTTTCAGAAGACCAAAAGACACACATTTCATGTTGGGACCCCGGCCATCGGCCCAACTCCGACCGGCGGCGCCGGCCGATTCGGCCGATTCCGGCCGGGTTCGGCCGGCGTTGGGTGTGGGGTCTCCTGACTAGGGTTTTGGCATACTCCAAATTTTGGGTTCAGTCAATGTTTGGGAGTTATGGCCTGTGGACTTTTGGGCTTCCAAGAATTTTAAAAGAAAAATAATCTAAAAATAATGTGGGGCATGGGATTCGAACTCTGGTGGCTTGGTTCAGCAATGCAAGGTATTACCAATGAGCTACAAGCTCCTTCTTGTAATTATTGTGTTATTTAAATACTTAAAATGATAGCAGAAAGAGTAAATACTCCAAGTATACATTAAATTTTAAAGTGATTTCTTGTACACTAAAAATGGAGTTATTTCATTCTTGTAGCTTGTAATTAAAAACAAAAATAATTACCTAAATCTTGTGCTCAGGCTAAAATACCCTTTTGTGGATTTTAAAAATATTTTGAAAAAAAAATTTGTATAGGAAAAAGTGTATAAGAAAATTAGGGTTGTTACATTCTACCCTCCTTATAAAAATTTCGTCCTCGAAATTTGTAAAAGGAAAGTGTAACAATCCAAGGAAAGTTTGGTGCTGGTGTACTAACAATATGCGAAAAATAACAAGGTGGTGTAAGGGTTTTAGAAATGTGAAGAATGTGTGAAGGAATGAAAGGATGCGAAGATTTTGGTAAAATTGTAAAAGAGATGAGGGAATTTTGGGTTACGACGGATTCGAGGTATGTGATTCAAAGAATAAGAAATGATAGGATTCAAGGAACATGATTGTAAAGAATGTTTTAGTTACTGGTTCTTGTGTTATATTGCTTAGGTTGTTCACGCAGACCAGAACTGCATGACAGGGATTCATACAGCTCTGACCTGCATGGGCCACCAACAAAACCTGTCACGCCCCGCTTCCCAGTGTACGGCGAAGGAGACGCGACGAGACCCGCTACGTATATACTCAGAAGTACATACGCTAAGCGTATCTAAGCAATATAAAATAAATACACAAGAGACAAGAGTATAAAAGAACAGCAAATTTTATTTATTAACATTCTTTGTACAATGCATGAAAAAGAAAATACAACTGGAATAAAAGATGCATAAACAGTGGCATAACAGGAAATGGAAAGTACTGAAAAGAAAAGTGTACAATGAAATTACACTGCAGGGTCTTCGGCAAATTGCTCCAAGTCTTCTTGTGTTGGCTCAACTTCTGCCGGGTCCAGGTCACCTGACGACATTCAAAGAAGAGAGAATAGAATGTCGTCAGCGAATAGATCGCTCGGTAAGTCCCAAAGGTAAGAGGGAAGTAGAGAAGACAGAATAAGAAGATACATTTTTAAAGTATAAACTATTGTTATAATGTTATGTTATCGCTGTTGTTTGTAGCTTGGTACAGAAGGATGCCAGTGTATACGAGGGGAGTCTCACTTGCCAGAGACTAGAGCACGTATAGTACAAGGAACCGTTATGCCACGGTACAACAGCAATGGGATTCAGGTTAGGTGTATTAATCTGACCACCCCGTGCCACCTTTAACACCTTCCGTACCAATCTACCCCTTAAACCCCGCGATATCTTGTTTGTATTGTTATCTTGTAAAATTGTATTGATTGTAAGATTGATTAACTGACTGACCGAAACCATGATATCAGGAAACGGTTATAACCGTAGAGTCATGTAAATGGAATACTGGGAAACATGTAAAAGGAATATATCCATGGTTCGGTTCAGTCAAGTTATATAGATTGTTAACTGGATTCAGGGATTCATGTATTCATATTGAGTTGGAATATAAAAGAATATAGATTGACTTGAATCATATTCAAGTCAGAAATAGTCAGACTCTAACCCGAGTCAGACTAAAAGAAGGTAAGTTGAAGTTCAATATTTGTTAGGGGCCTTATTGTAATTTATAAAACTTGAGGGGGTTTTATGTAAAAAGTACTATTGTATATTTTTCAAAATACACCTTAAGTATTTATTATTCGTCTTTATAGTTATAATGAGTGTGAATTTTATTTGTGTTATTCTAGTGAATATATCCTAATGAAAGTATTAATTGATTTATTTGAAACTCATGGTATTTTAATGTAACTTTTAATCTTGTAAATTTAGAAAAAGATGGAAACTTTATCTTATGATAAAATTGGTGTTTAAATGATAATTAAATATATATTAATATAAGAATAATTTTAAATAATATTTTATTTTCCAAAATCTCATTTTTTCTTAAATGCCGTATTTTAAACCTTTCGAGACCGAATGCTCCTTGCGAAGGTCTGAATCTCGCACTACTAGCCCGCGGGTGCACGATGAACCGTACTATCCCTAACGGGTTCCCCAAAGGTGGGTTGTAGCGGCGCTTTGCTTAGGTTTAATAAATACTATTCATTTAGAAAAACGGTTTTATAAATATAAGGTATTTATTTGTAAAGGATATAATTTCCGTATTTTAGTTTCTAGGGTTTCCTAAGCCAACTAGCCTATTTCTAAGGTCTAAACGATAAGTAATTAGAAGTCTCAAATCGCCTCTTCACCGCCAATTGCGGCCAGGTAAGTGGGAAGGAACCACAGTAGTGGGCATAATTAAAAACCACTAGCCTAGACACACTTGCCTAGACACCACAAAGTCAGTTTAAATAAACGATCGATGTCCATGACATATCGTGCTTTTATTTTAAAAGATTTTATTTAGAATTGTGTACAACTTAAAGCTTTCAAGAAAGGTTTATAAAGATGATGGTATTTTAGTGAAAAGTCTTGTATTTTCGTATTCTATGTTTTGACGTTTATCAATTAGTGTTATATTGGTGTGTGTGTGTAGAGGTAGGTCATTACCTCGTAACTTATTTTAAGGTTTAATGAAGTTTTAGAGGTTAAATATGATATATTAAACTTGAAGGTATTTAAGCGCAAGAATACAGTATTTGAAAACGTTATCATTTCATGTGTGAAAACTCATTCAAATTGATTTCTACAAGTTTAGTGATCAAGATAAACATATTTAGAAATGAGGGAATTGATTAAACGAAGAAAAATAAACTTCATGGTATTTTTTATGAAAAGAATACGGTTTTACAAGAAAGCTATCATTTCATGTGAGAAATTTTATTTAAATTGGTTTTTATGTGATTAATAGTCATCATGTATATGGGTAGATATTATGGATTAGGTGACAAGTGGAATTTTGTAGAAAAACCGAATCGGAAATCGGTTAGTTCCGATTTCCGTCGGGGTTCGTAATTTCGTATTTTTAAGAAATAGAAAAGAAAGAGGGATGGGACTTACGGGTTTCAAAACTCTTCTAAAGAGTAAAGAGGACTAGGGAGAAAGACCAAGATGTGATTTGGTCGCCGGTTGCTTCAAAGCACGTCGCCGGAATCCATCAGGGCTTCGCCGTGCACTCGATTTCAACACACACTTTCTTATGGAATTTTCAAGAGAGTAATTCTAGGGTTTTGGAATGAGAAGGTAGGGGGTAAGGGTCTATTTATAGGGTAGCTAGGGTAGGGTAGGTGAAGGGTTTTATTTATTTAAAAAAAATTGTAAAAATTAAAAAAAAGCATTAAAATTTTGCATTAAAATGGTTGTATTTAACATTGGAAAACCGATCAAATAAATTGGAGTTAACCATGAGTTTCAGAAGACCAAAAGACACACATTTCATGTTGGGACCCCGGCCATCGGCCCAACTCCGGCCGACGGCGCCGGCCGATTCGGCCGATCCGCCGGCCGAGTTGGCCGATTCCGGCCGGGTTCGGCCGGCGTTGGGTGTGGGGTCTCCTGACTAGGGTTTTGGCATACTCCAAATTTTGGGTTCAGTTCAATGTTTGGGATTTATGGCCTGTGGACTTTTAGGCTTCCAAGAATTTTAAAAGAAAAATATTCTAAAAATAATGTGGGGCATGGGATTCGAACTCTGGTGGCTTGGTTCAGCAATGGAAGGTATTACCAATGAGCTACAAGCTCCTTCTTGTAATTATTGTGTTATTTAAATACTTAAAATGATAGCAGCAAGAGTAAATACTCCAAGTATACATTAAATTTTAAAGTGATTTCTTGTACACTAAAAATGGAGTTATTTCATTCTTGTAGCTTGTAATTAAAAACAAAAATAATTACCTAAATCTTGTGCTCAGGCTAAAATACCCCTTTGTGGATTTTAAAAATATTTTGAAAAAAAAAATTGTATAGGAAAAAGTGTATAAGAAAATTAGGGTTGTTACAGAGCGGCTCCGAGGGAGAGCCGATCTCCTCCTCCGAGACCGGGTCCTCCAGAATCCAAGCCCGCTTCCGGCCCGACACTCTGTTAGGCCCCGGGACGGGATCCGCCCCCGAACGCTCGCGGGACGCGACCACCGGAGGAGAGGGAGCCAGGGCGGGATTTGAACGGGAAGAGCTGGCGCCTCCAGCCTTCGCGACCTTCCTCGGCTGACGCATGGAGGATCGGAGCGAGTCCATATCCATGGGTCCTACACAAATCCAAATGCAAAGAGATCAGTGATACATGCAATATAAAAGCCAAAAAGCATGCCTAAACTTACCGACGAACTCAACGGGACTGAGCCCGGCCCAACTCAGGACCCTCTCAGACAGCAGCACGTCGAATCGGGGGATAGGCTCCCACGACGCCACTCTCACCGCGGCAGGGTCATTGGACTGGTTTCCCAGCAAGCATTTTTCCCTCGACCACTCGGTAGGCACGGGCCAATTCTCACCCTCGGGAGGGGAAACGAAGAAGAACTTCTTCTTCCAGTCATGGATGGAAGAAGGCAGGGCCACAACCCCTGTCCCGGCAGCGCCCCCCTGTCGCTTTCTAAAAGAGAGGTAGACCCACGGTAACGTTTTGAAAATCGTTTCGGTGAAATTTCGAAAAAAACGGTAAAATAAGGGGGGTTTCTGTAAAAAGTCAAAATGTAAATATCTTTATTATAAAATTAAATATACATATTCTAGCTATGTAATTGCTAGTATTTGGTGTTTATTGACCCACTGGTGAAATTTCAAATTTTCTGAAAATTTTTCCGAAATTAATTATTTCAATATTATTTTAAGCCGTCACTAATATATTTAATTAGGGAAAATTACAAATTGGAATGAGTTGAAAAAAATTTGTGCATCATAAAACATTAAACAAAATTTTATCATGTGGTTTTTGAAACGAAATCGTTTGCCAAAACGGTTTAGAAATTATTGAAGAAAAAAGGCTTTTTTTTTAGTGTAAATAGATGTTTGGGGTATTGTATTTATCATTTTTCATCACCCCATACCCACACTCACACACCCCCATTTATTTCCTCCCTTGGCTGAATTCAGCAGCCCCATCAATTTTCCCCACTTGAATTTCAAAGTTAAGAAGAAAGGAAAAGAAAAGAATAATGAGAAGAAGAAAGTGTTAGTTGAATGTTGACTTGGACTTTTCCTTTACCCATACCTCACACCACACTCCCTCTCTACTCTCCCCCACCTGCAATGGCCGAGCTTCCCCCTCTCCATTTCAGCCCCTTCATTCTTCATCTCTTTTTCTTAAAGAAAAATTCATCAAAATGCTTGAAAATCCACAAAAAATCAAGCAAAAATCCAAATCAAAATCCACCTCCTACCCATTTTTCCTTGGCTACCATAGCATGGATCTAGAGATTAAGATTTTAATTTGGGAGGCTAAGTGTGCTTGTGGGATCTTCAAATTTATTTGGATATAATTCTAACATTTTTGTTAAATTGTTGTTAATTGCTTTAAGTTAGCTTAATTAAGTGTTTAATTGCTAGTTTGGAAAATTTATAAGTTGGGGTTTGAATTCAAATATGGTTATTGTCACTTGTTTAAGTTTACAAAGTGTATTTTGGCATGTGAGGGCATGGAAAACCTAATCTAGTTGCTATTATGTAAATTGTTGCATTTAAATTGTCCAAATCAAGTTTTTTAAGCAAACTAGGTTTTTGAAATTTGATTAAATAATGGAGATAAAAATCTAATTAGGGTATTCATGGCATTATTAACATTTTAAAGTGTAGTTTAATACTTTAGTTCATGAAAATCCAAGCTAGATTGTAGTTTGCGCATTTTTCCTATAAAATTGTTAAAATTTGGGAATTTTGTAAACTAGAATTTTGGGGTTTATGAAATTTAATGAGAGTAAATTATGGGAATTGTTTTTATGACTTATTTAAGATATTTAGTGAATATTGTGGCCGCTGAATTCGTTTATACATCGAGTTTTGTACTCAAACGGTTAATTTTGCTTGCTAGATTTTCGGAAAAATGACTTTTTAAGTGAAATTGGGGTTTTCGTGAGTTTTAACCTATTTTATATTATAATTAGTGTCCGTGAATGTGCAAATGAGTGTGATTGGATTTTTCTCGATGGTTTGATATTTGTACATCGATATCGAGGGTAGGTTGGCTATTCTTGCATGCGTAGTCGATAGGTTTTGACCTATGCGTGATACGCGTGCCGACTTGATTTTCGTGTGCCGTTTCGATTTCGAATTTGGTTTTAATGTGATATGATGCGTTATGATATGTAGGTACCCCATGTGGACTTCGAGATGACAAGCAAGCACGTGGCGACGTCGGCACCGGCTTGCGAGGACCAGGCGAGTAGATTTATATCTACGGGGAGAAGTCGGGTGGATGGCGTATAGCACCCCCGCAGTCCGTAGTGTAGCTCATATATATATGTTTATATAGGTGTTTTATGATACGAGAATGTTCATTCATGTTATGTTTATGTGTTCATGGAGTACCTTTGGGTTAGTTGCGAAACCCTAGAGTAGTTGTTATACCCACATACGCACACACAGACTTGCATACATTACTTTCTTGTACGTAGATGGGGATGTGTATATATGTATATATGCGTGGGTATGGGACTATGCATATATACATTCATATACACATGCATGGATAATGAGGATAGTACTTGGGATTTAAGATGAGTCGATGAGATTTGATTTGAGACCGTGAGATCGGTGATATAACAGGGTTCGTATTTGAGATACGACATGGCGTTGTAGCGGGTCCTTGACGTAGTGTTTCACACACGTCCATGCATACTTAGGCGGTATCAGTATTGTACTAGACGTAGATCAGTACCCCGATCATGATATTTGATAAAGAGGATACCATGTGAATAGTATGATGAATGTGATATTGACCCGTACCCAGATTTGGGATGCCGTACGACGGATTTACGTACGAGCTATATATTGATGATTGATCCGCACTCTTGACTTGGGAATATCTGATTATAGATATGGTATCGGATTGATAGTATCGAGGCGGGATCACCGACTAATATATATTCATATATGTATCGACTCAGATGCTAGGCGATTTCCTTACCTTTAGTTCAGCCGTATAGTTTAGTGTAGTTGTCAGACTAGATTAGATTTCAACCTATTTCAAAACTAACGGATCGTGGGTATTTTAAAAGACAGGTCAAGGGATCTACGGATATTTCAAAAGACGTATCCTTTATTAAAACCACCGTAGCCCTTATTTTCAAAACCCCACGATTCGTGTTATTTCAAAGGGCACCATTGTTTAGTATTTAGCTCCCGCTCATTATTGTTGTTCGCTCCGCATCGCATGCTTATATTATGATTCATATCCTATTATTAATATCATGCTGTTAGGACACCAGCACCATTACCGATGACGCGTATGTACCACGTACACTTACTTGCCGGCTCACACACATCTTCATCGGTAATTGCCATGTCACGAACACTTTAGAAAATACTATTTCATTTGACATAGGTTGTTAGCTAATAGTTTAGACATGATATTAGTGTACTTGCCTTATATGCTAGGTAGACATTGTAGTTATTGCCTACTATTTCATGCATGTTATTATTCACTGTTGTGTCGCATTCATGGATTCTCATGCCTATATTCACTGTTTACATGCTATTGATGACTTGGATTCGGATTTCATGAGATTTCTTAGATTTGGAGGAAAACCGCAAAAACATAAATAAACCTTTTTCTCTCTTTTAAAATAAAAAGTGCGGTTTTACCATGATGTATGAGTCGTCTACCATGAGTTTGCTGATGGATTTCGAGACCCGATTCGAGGAGTGGAGGAACCGTTTAGGGTACATGGTGGGCCCGGTGCGGTACCCCGGGGCAAGAGGATCATGTTGTTGACGTTGAGCCTGGCAGGGGAGCACTACCGACCGGTGATTTTTCCCGACGCGTCGGATATCCGGAGGATACCGTCGTGGTCTTGAGTTGGATGGTAGGGGCCGGTCTAGACTGACGGCGCCCTAGATATTGTGATTGAGACATTGAGATTTTGAGATACTGAGGTACAGAGATTGTGACACAGAGATATCGAGATATTTGGATACTTGTTTTGTGTCGATGCCGGGCACTGTTTTATGCTGATTTCATTTATGGTACCTCCTATTTAAAATACAGAAATCTCACTGATTTATGAAAGTAACTTTATTCAGTACATGCATTCTGTTTCATGCATTCATACATCATCCATATGATATATTGCTACCTGATGTACTGACACGAGCACTTGGTATTACCGTTGCTTAGAGGTATACCCTAGCCATTGTTATAGGCTGCATGTTATATATATATTTGAGGATATATTATGATCTTTGACCTAGGATTGCGTTATTTATGTGATTTCTGTGCGTAGATGTTTTTCTACTCACGAGTTGGCAACTCACCCCCGTTGTGCCACAGTTCTTGCAGGTTTCGCCATACAGGTTTCATTACGGCTTTACTGGCACTATTTCCATTTCCGGGTGACTTGCTAGTAGGTGGGTTTATTTGTATCGTACACATCATTACATCTTGTATATTATTATTCTGTTGTATCTAGAAGTTCTATCAACCAAACATGTATTTATTTTGAGATAGAGACCAGTGATGTTATTCTTTCGACCTTAGAGTCGAGCGTTTTATTTCTTGTGGTTTTGAGTTTCCTTTTGAGTTGTGATCCTCGCCCTTGGCGTTGTATATTATATTGCTTGTGTGGTTGTGACCGTCGTTTGACGAAGAGCTAGCTCCCGCTTGGGGATGCCTTTTATTGATTTCGTATACTATTCATGTTGTATCCCGTTTGGGAGCCAGTATTTACAAAGGAGACTCTGCCGAAATTTTCAGAAAATATTTGATGTTTTTTAAAAAGGCATAATTCGGCTTATGCTATTAAAACTACTTGATTTAAATTGGTTTTTCTTCACTCTACTACTTTTTTTGGTTTGGATTTCTGGGTTTTTCGGCTTACTTAGATTACGTACGCCTCGAGATGTTTCGTAGTTTAAGTGCCGGTCATGTTCCGTACTTTCGAGTCGTGACAAAGTTGGTATCAGAGCGTTAGGTTTTACCTTCGGAGCGTAGGATGACCCTTGGTTGATGGAATAGGTGACTAAAGTAGAGCGACGTACCGTGGGTATGTTCCGCGGCATACTTACGACACGCCACTCCACTTAAGGAGCCTTAGGATGTACATTTCTTTGCTCAGTATTATATTCATTCTGATCTAGCCTCATCAGTACCAGTTATGGTTTTGCTGCCACGATTACGGGCAGGGAGAGCTACAGCTAGAGTTGCGGTCAGTACGAGCTCGTCACGAACGAGGACTGACCAGGGTGAAATTCCGGCGACACGCGATTGCGGAGATGTGTCTTTTTACTATGTTTCCGCGCCATGAGCGTTTGGCGGATCGCCTTTATGAGGTTACTCGGATGTGCTGATCGACACTATAGGATTGAGCCAATGATAGAGGCCAGCCAGATTTTAATGACCGTTGGTGTATTGCTTACTCATGATGATTGAGGTACTGTTCAGCGTGCAGACGAGTGAGCCAGTTGTTGCTGCGAGCGTCGAGATATCGCCCCATATGTTGGAGCTATTGCAGTACAGGTTGTACTAAGAGATGATAGAAGGTCGCTAGTCACCTGAGGATGAATGACTAGGACATGTGGTTCGTTTGCCTACCCGATAAGAGGTCATCAGATAGATTGATTCCAGCTAGAGACGACTTCACGCGGAGACGTTGGGAGTCGACAGAGACGATCGAATGTCAAAAACCTATTATTCCAAGTTTAAAGTATTCGGAAGGGCATGCAGGCAATTCTATGGACCCTCTAGAAGAATGAGACCCTAACTCGACTTAATGACCGTGTGAAAGCCTTTGAACCTTCGGGTTTGCGGCAGTTTTACGGCGCCATTAGTGAGGCTTGGGTTTGCCCTTCTACGGCTGGACCACCGATGCTGTGGTATGTACTCGATACTATTAAACTGTGTCCAAGATGTTGAGCTCTTGGGGGATTATGAGGTTTTGACGACTCGATCGGATGGCTCGACTTAATTCGGATGCTAGGTTGTGAGATGCATTTCTTGGGAGACTCCCGATACGAGGATAGCCATTGGAGCTCAGTCCATGCAGCCGCGACGAGACGAGTCCAAAGCAGACGACATTAGAGAAAAGTGAAGTAAGAGGTTCATACCAGATCTAGATGAGATGACGTTCCACTCCACCGACATCAGAGATGCGATGCGCATGCCGAGGCATGGTACTTGGATTTACCTTCCAGAAGGAGTCGCGATGAGTATGCAGTCGTTCCAGAGCAAGATGCAGATATAGGAAAGGAAGATGACTTCCGGACAGTTGGCAGAGACGAGACATGGAAGAGACCGTGAGCAGGATTCTTTCCAGGACACTGCTGCAATGATACTTGCACCCAGAATCAGATGTGTCACGTACATTCAGAGAGCCAGAGGCCGATGCCAGTGATATGCTGTCTTACGAGTGGTCGCGATGATTGACCGAGAGATAACCAGAGAAGTGCCAGAACGGGATCATCCCCGTTAGCACACCTGACAGGGCCGATGAGCCGATGGACCGAGAGATTGGTAATTCACAGTGAAGACCTTGACCCAGGAGTGGTCATTGTTACGCACACCAGCAGGCCAGAGTTCATGATCATCGACGAGACGTCCCACTAGTGACCGTGACAGTTGGCCCGAGATTCTTAGAGGATGCGCTTGAGCGGTACTATTCCGCCATTATTGATTTCGATGTTTTGGGTGATTTATTCGCATGATTTGATTTTGATGATTGAGGATTTACGATCTTTGCACAGTGTTGCACTTGATATCGTTTTCGTGCTTTGGTTTCACATGTTTGTGATTTTACGGTTTTAAACATTTAAGTTGATTTTATGCGTATGCACGCACACGATTTGGTTTCTGCACTCTGTATAGTTTATATATGCTTGCAGTGTAGTGATACACCTTTTGTCCACTTAGATGCACTGGACTTCGATTTCGATTGTGATACTCGATATTTGTTTTGTGCACTTTGTGCACCTGATTTGATTTTGCGCATGTTCGGCGCTTGATATTGGATTTCATGATTTCATGCATGATGGATGCCCCTGGTTTTGGGTTTTCGTGCATGTTGAGCGCATGTCTTGAGATGCGATTTTGGTGCACACCAGATGCACTAATTCAAGATTTTTTCGTGCATGTCAGATGCACCTGATTTTGCTGTCAGGCACACACGTTGCCTACGACAGATGCTTTGTGCACACTCGATGCACTTAGATCTTGTTTCTGTGCACTTGTATGGCACGTATATGGATTTTGATTGTCATGCGCACCAGACGCACGTAGTATTCATATGCATATTTTGGGATTGATTTCTTATGGAGCAGTACGTTTTTATGATGATTGCTATGAGTTTTTGTACTGAGCAGGACTAGTCAGAGGACAGTACCTGAATATATTTTGCATGCATTGATAGCTATTGAAGGGAATTCCAAAAAGCGAGCTATAGTCTCAGTATTTACCTACGTGTCTGATATGACGCGAAACGTTTAAAACAAGGAAAACCCTTCTAAATTGTTTCCCAAAACGGCGGAACGTACATTTCAAACAAAGGTATATATGTATATAGTTATTTTCTTATGATAGACGTCCGTCACTGTGCAGTGTTATGTGCATTGCACAGCAACTTAAAGGATTTGGCATGCATTTCGTCCTGATATTTGCATGTATAGTTCCGATTTATAGCATATCGGTCTTGCTTGAGATTTGACATTGATGTCTTCCCCATGACTCCGATGATTGCGGGATGCTTGACGGAGTTTTGATTTTGAGTTTTATGCTCATTTTTCATGCGCATGCGTTGCGCTACGATTTGTTTATGTATTTACGATTTCGGAGCCCCGACGACTTGATGGTTTTGCTTAGATGTTTTAGTATTTGGGGGGAGTTTTAATTTAAATTCGGGGACCGAATTTCTTTAAGGGGGGAAGATTGTAACGTTTTGAAAATCGTTTCGGTGAAATTTCGAAAAAACGGTAAAATAAGAGGGTTTTCTGTAAAAAGTCAAAATGCAAATATCTTTATTATAAAATTAAATATACATATTCTAGCTATGTAATTGCTAGTATTTGGTGTTTATTGACCCACTGGTGAAATTTCAAATTTTCTGAAAAATTTTCCGAAATTAATTATTTTAATATTATTTTAAGCCGTCACTAATATATTTAATTAGGGAAAATTACAAATTAGAATGAGTTGAAACAAATTTTGTGCATCATAAAACATTAAACAAAATTTTATCATGTGGTTTTTGAAACGAAATCGTTTGCCAAAACGGTTTAGAAATTATTGAAGAAAAAAGGCTTTTTTTTAGTGTAAATGGATGTTTGGGGTATTGTATTTATCATTTTTCATCACCCCACACCCATACCCACACTCACACACCCCCATTTATTTCCTCCCTTGGCTGAATTCAGCAGCCCCATCAATTTTCCCCACTTGAATTTCAAAGTTAAGAAGAAAGGAAAAGAAAAGAATAATGAGAAGAAGAAAGTGTTAGTTGAATGTTGACTTGGACTTTTCCTTTACCCATATCTCACACCACACTCCCTCTCTCCTCTCCCCCACCTACAATGGCCGAGCCCCCCCCCCCCCTCCATTTCAGCCCCTTCATTCTTCATCTCTTTCTCTTAAAGAAAAATTCATCAAAAATGCTTGAAAATCCACAAAAAATCAAGCAAAAATCCAAATCAAAATCCACCTCCTATCCATTTTTCCTTGGCTACCATAGCATGGATCTAGGGATTAAGATTTCAATTTGGGAGGCTAAGTGTGCTTGTGGGATCTTCAAATTTATTTGGGTATAATTCTAACCTTTTTGTTAAATTGTTGTTAATTGCTTTAAGTTAGCTTAATTAGGTGTTTAATTAGGTTTAATTGCTAGTTTGGAAAATTTATGAGTTAGGATTTGAATTCAAATATGGTTATTGTCACTTGTTTAAGTTTACAAAGTGTATTTTGGCATGTGAGGGCATGGAAAACCTAATCTAGTTGCTATTATGTAAATTGTTGCATTTAAATTGTCCAAATCAAGATTTTTAAGCAAACTAGGTTTTTGAAATTTGATTAAATAATGGAGATAAAAATCTAATTAGGGTACTCATGGAATTATTAACATTTTAAAGTGTAGTTTAATACTTTAGTTCATGAAAATCCAAGCTAGATTGTAGTTTGTACATTTTTGCTATAAAATTGTTAAAATTTGGGTATTTTGTAAACTAGAATTTTGGGGTTTATGGAATTTAATGAGAGTAAATTATGGGAATTGTTTTTATGACTTATTTAAGATATTTAGTGAATATTGTGGCCGCTAGATTCGTTTATACATTGAGTTTTGTACTAAAACGGTTAATTTTGCTTGCTAGATTTTCGGAAAAATGACTTTTTAAGTGAAATTGGGGTTTTCGTGAGTTTTAACCTATTTTATATTATAATTAGTGTTCGTGAATGTGCAAATGAGTGTGATTAGATTTTTCTCGATGGTTTGATATTTGTACATCGACATCGAGGGTAGGTTGGCTATTCTTGCATGCGTAGGCGATAGGTTTTGACCTATGCGTGATACGCGTGCCGACTTGATTTTCGTGTGCCGTTTCGATTTCGAATTTGGTTTTAATACGATACGATACGTTATGATATGTAGGTAGCCCATGTGGACTTCGAGACGACAAGCAAGCACGTGGAGACGTCGGCACCGGTTAGCGAGAACCAGGTGAGTAGATTTATATCTACGGGGAGAAGTCGGGTGGATGGCGTATAGCACCCCCGCAGTCCGTAGTGTAGCTCATATATATATATGTTTATATAGGTGTTTTATGATACGAGAATGTTCATTCATGTTATGTTTATGTGTTCATGGAGTACCTTTGGGTTAGTTGCGAAACCCTAGAGTAGTTGTTATACCCACATACGCACACACAGACTTGCATACATTACTTTCTTGTGCGTAGATGGGGATGTGTATATATGTATATATGCGTGGGTATGGGACTATGCATATATACATTCATATACACATGCATGGATAATGAGGATAGTACTTGGGATTTAAGATGAGTCGATGAGATCTGATTTGAGGCCGTGAGATCGGTGATATAGCAGGGTTCGTATTTGAGATACGACATGACGTTGTAGCGGGTCCTTGACGTAGTGTTTCACACACGTCCATGCATACTTAGGCGGTATCAGTATTGTACTAGACGTAGATCAGTACCCCGATCATGATATTTGATAAAGAGGATACCAGGTGAATAGTATGATGAATGTGATATTGACCCATACCCAGATTTGGGATGCCGTACGACGGATTTACGAGCTATATATTGATGATTGATCCGCACTCTTGACTTGAGAATGTCTGATTATAGATATGGTATCGGATTGATAGTATCGAGGCGGGATCACCGACTAATATATATTCATATATGTATCGACTCAGATGCTAGGCGATTTCCTTACCTTTAGTTCAGCCGTATAGTTTAGTGTAGTTGTCAGACTAGATTAGATTTCTACCTATTTCAAAACTAACGGATCGTGGGTATTTTAAAAGACAGGTCAAGAGATCTACGGATATTTCAAAAGACGTATCCTTTATTAAAACCACCGTAGCCCTTATTTTCAAAACCCCACGATTCGTGTTATTTTAAAGGGCACCATTGTTTAGTATTTAGCTCCCGCTCATTATTGTTGTTCGCTCCGCATCGTATGCTTATATTATGATTCATATCCTATTATTAATATCATGCTGTTAGGACACCAGCACCATTACCGATGACGCGTATGTACCACGTACACTTACTTGCCGGCTCACACACATCTTCATCGGTAATTGCCATGTCACGAACACTTTAGAAAATACTATTTCATTTGACATAGGTTGTTAGCTAATAGTTTAGACATGATATTAGTGTACTTGCCTTATATGCTAGTTAGACATTGTAGTTATTGCCTACTACTTCATGCATGTTATTATTCACTGTTGTGTCGCATTCATGGATTCTCATGCCTATATTCACTGTTTACATGCTATTGATGACTTGGATTCGGATTTCATGAGATTTCTTGGATTTGGAGGAAAACCGCAAAAACATAAATAAACATTTTCTCTCTTTTAAAATAAAAAGTGCGGTTTTCCCATGATGTATGAGTCGTCCACCATGAGTTTGCTGATGGATTTCAAGACCCGATTCGAGGAGTGGAGGAACCGTTTCGGGTACATGGTGGGCCCGGTGCGGTACCCCGGGACAAGAGGATCGTGTTGTTGACGTTGAGCCTGGAAGGGGAGCACTACCGACCGGTGATTTTTCCCGACGCGTCGAATATCCGGAGGATACTGTCGTGGTCTTAAGTTGGATGGTAGGGGCCGGTCTGGACTGACGGCGCCCTAGATATTGTGATTGAGATTTTTAGATACTGAGGTACAGAGATTGTGACACAGAGATATCGAGATATTTGGATACTTGTTTTGTGTCGATGCTGGGCACTGTTTTATGCTGATTTCATTTATGGTACCTCCTATTTAAAATACAGAAATCTCACTGATTTATGAAAGTAACTTTATTCAGTACATGCATTCTGTTTCATGCATTCATACATCATCCATATGATATATTGCTACCTGAGGCACTGACACGAGCACTTGGTATTACCGTTGCTTAGAGGTATACGCTAGCCATTGTTATAGGCTGCATGTTATATATATATTTGAGGATGTATTATGATCTTTGACCTAGGATTGCGTTATTTATGCGATTTCTGTGCGTAGATGTTTTTCTACTCACGAGTTGGCAACTCACCCCCGTTGTGCCACAATTCTTGCAGGTTTTGCCGTACAGGTTTCAATACGGCTTTGCTGGCACTATTTCCATTTCTGGGTGACTTGCTAGTAGGTGAGTTTATTTGTATCGTACACATCATTACATCTTGTATATTATTATTCTGTTGTATCTAGAAGTTCCATCAACCAAACATGTATTTATTTTAAGATAAAAACCAGTGATGTTATTCTTTCGACCTTAGAGTCGCGCGTTTTATTTCTTGTGGTTTTGAGTTTCCTTTTGAGTTGTGATCCTCGCCCTTGGCGTTGTATATTATATTGCTTGTGTGGTTGTGACCGTCGTTTGACGTAGAGCTACCTCCCGCTTGGGGATGCCTTTTATTGATTTCGTATACTATTCATGTTGTATCCCGTTTGGGAGCCAGTATTTACAAAGGAGACTCTGCCGAAATTTTCAGGAAATATTTGATGTTTTTTTAAAAAGGCATAATTCGGCGTATGCTATTAAAACTACTTGATTTAAATTGGTTTTTCTTCACTCTACTACTTTTCTTGGTTTGGATTTCTGGGTTTTTCGGCTTACTTAGATTATGTACGCCTCGAGACGTTTCGTAGTCTAAGTGTCGGTCATGTTCCGTACTTTCGGGTCGTGACACCCACCTCGGGTCACCCGCTCGACCCCCAGGATAATTTTTGAATACGAGGAAAGAATCAAGGAGGGAGAGGCTGAAAGAAACCGCCTGTAACTTCAGGCGGATCAGGAACCCAAGGAGAATCCTCCATGAGTTCGGCACTAACTGGCCAGGGGCTAACCCGAAGAAGTTCAGCGTTTCGACGACCTCGGGAGAGAAGGGCAGGCGCATTCCACCCTAAAAAGCTTCCAAGTACAGGGCGATCTCCCTACTCCGTACTTGGTCTTCCCTCTCTCCCTTCTTGGCCAAACAAAGCGTATAACGTGAGGGGATGTGGAAGCGAGCCCGAGCATTGGCGAGCTCGTCCTCATGCCTCACCCATCACGACGCGCTGGGGGCAGCGTCTACCGCCTCCGCCTTAGGGGCTGCCCCCGCCGCACAATCCTAGGAAGAGGATCCGACCCTCGCTTCCCGGGAAGACTCGGGCTCAACTACAGGGTCCCTAGAACCTACTTCTACGACATCTACTGACTCTACGAAAGAAGACATCTAACCTGAAGAAGAGGGATCCTGGGGAAACGAAAGCAGAAGAAAGAAGACGAGCGCCGAGCAACAAGGGATTATAGCGAGGAAATATGAAGGAGTAGGGACCCTGGAGTAGGCCCCACCCCTATTTGTTTCCGCAATCGCCCTCATCAAAGGGCGCACTTCATCTCCCCCCAAAACACCTCCTCGTATCAACGGCTCTGATTGCTCCACTTGTCATTACCACACTGGACCGCATCCCATCAGACGCCGCAGGTCTGCACACGTCGCGTCGGCCAACCGACGCTTGACACGTGGACCGTCGCTTCAGTGGCAGGATGCTCGAACCGGCGCACCTTCCTTAAATGCAGAGATCTCGCTCTGAATCGCTGGCAGAAAAGACAGTTGACGGCTCGGGGACGTGTCCCGACGAAACCTTAGGAGGGAGCTCATCCCGGGCGGCCCGGCAGTCCACTCCTGACCCGACCCGCTAGCTGGTCGGGACAAGAGTAGGGGGCTAATGATGATGCTCAATATTGGCGATCTCCAAGATCAGGACACGTGGCAGATGACGTGTCCCGAAACCCAGAAGAAAGGGCCCACAGGGGCCGACCAGGCCACCCCTGTACCCGACCTGCAAGCACAAGCTGGCTCTCCTCAGAGCCCCCTGAAAATTGGCCTCCTCGACCTCTCAGCTTGCCCTGAGCTGCCACAGGACCAAGACTCCTCGGCCCTCTCGCTCGTCCTCGAGCTCCCTAGCAGAGATCATCTTCCTCGGTTCTCCGACCGACCAACTCCACCACTCGCAGGTATAACCGCCGCTCCGCGAATCTCGCCATGCGCAGATTCTCCGCCAGCAACATCCCACGTTCCACGCCATCACGATCCCCATTAACGGGCGATCCGCTCTTTACGCGGGCGTGACGTCGGGAGCGTAACTGCCGACGAGATTTTCTCGCCTGCTGCTGCGTGTTGCCGCCGCTATATAAACCCCCATCACAGAGGGGTCAAGTAAGCCATTTTTTACTCCACTTAGCCGTTACTCTGCTCGGATCTCGTGATAACTTGATCGTCGGAGAGTCCTCGGTGGTACCAAACCATCCCGGGACTTCTTTGCAGGTACTTGACGCTAAACTCCTCAAATCACCAATCTTCTCAAAACCCATTGAGACCCACACGCAACAGGAGATCACCTCCAAAATCCACCGGGAGATCGACGGAAGACAACATCTGACGGAGACCCGAAAAGGACCTCCATCACCTAGTTTTCTGAAATGTGCGTTCATAAAGTTAGAGAGACTTAACTTTAAATTCTTAAATTTTCCTTGTTGGGGCTCATTTTGGAATTGAGATAACTGTAGTTATCTCATCTTTAAAATGAAAAAACTGCAGTTATCTAAACTCCACTCCAATCAAAATTTAGCTAACTCCAATTTTTGAGTTTTGAGGCTTACAAACCACAGTTTGCATCTTTCTGTGTACACTTAAAAATACACAATGGTTATCGAAACTCCATTTCCAAGCAGGGCCTTAAAGTTTAAGCTGTCTCAACGTGATTGATTATCAATCACATCGTGTGGGGGCGAGGGGGGATGGATAACAGCTGGTTGAACTTAATTTGCTAAGTATGTTTAAGGATCAACTTAAATATATATGGTGCACATTTGTTTAATCAAGAAAACTCCACTGGAATCCCATTGCATGCTAGAGATTCCGGAATATTGTTTATTTAATCACTCAAATACTTTTGATTGATTAGCTAATCTACTAGAAGATTTTGATTTGATTAATTAACTGAATCAAGGAAAGCTACTTCATTTGAATATATGTATGATGTCTGTATTCTAACTATAAGAATTCTCTACTAATATGATTGGTAAATTCCCTCGGCTAGCTATTCAAATTTAAATCGACTTATGAATTTAGACTTTTTCTAAATATATAAAGATGTCTCCTCATCACTGAAAAGAAAGAAGTGGAAGTTAAGGAGACAATTCAAATTCAAAATCTGAGTCAAATTCGTGACTATATTTTTCGAGATCAATATATATAACCTATAAATTAATGAACCACCCATTCATGTTTCTAAAACCTATAAATATCTTTTCTCAAAATCCCTAACCCAACAAAATTTCATGTTTAGATCCTACTTGGCTTTTTATATCACCGATTCCTTCAAACATCAGCTAATTCCACTCGCTACTTAATCGTTCTCTCTTTATTATTGTTGTTATTAGTTTATGGTCGATTTTCCTTTATAATCGATATATCTTCTTTTCATTTTTTTTTTCCTTTTTTGAAATTCTTTTGAACTTTTATTCAATCATACCTCGAACGCTTATAAAACGTGATAGAAAAACTATATAATTAAGTGTCGTTTCTTGTCACCGGCTATCAGCTTATATGCATGTGCCATAGATGAGGCATTTTATGGATAAAACGATGTCAAGTATGCACGTTACTAATATATATGTTGTACTCATGTATTATATTTGCGGATTTCTTCTTGCCAAAGCCTATCGTCTTGCCAACTTACCCATCTTTGACCCTGTCCAATAAGTTATATTACGCAAGAGAATGTGTTTGAAGCAAAAAAGAAAAGAAAAGAAAAGAAAAGGAAGGAAGGAAGGAAGGAAACAACTTGATTCTGGTTCTGCTCTTGGTCTATAATTGTCTATAAATCACAGAAACGATTCCTTTTCATAATTACCTCAAAGTACCACATCATTATGTGGACAGATACGTACCTTGCTTCGATTGAATTCTATAAAAAGGGATACATTTGCAATTTTGCATGCAATCTACGTGCAAATTAAACATAAGAAGGTGATAAAGCATTAAACCATGAAACATTTACAATCAACTCAAAGCTCCCTAAACAATAGTGGTGGGGGTCATGTCCTCATTCTTTCATTTCATTCTCATTCTTTTTTTCCCCACGATTCTTTAGGGCAATTAAGCACTTTAATTAGTACCCCTACGACATCCAACACCAATAATAAAATCAAGGAGCATTGAGGTTGGTGTCATGGCCTCAAAAAGCCCTCAATTATGCATGCATGGCTTCTCCTTTAATTTGTTCCAAGGGCCAGTCAACAAACTGTTGCAGTCAAAACAAAGCTAAAACAATCCATCACCTTTGCCCTTTACGTGTTAAATATCGTTGCCTTATATATATATATATATATATATATATATATATATATATATATATATATATATATTGTGACATGAATTACTTATAAAATGAAAGAGAGATTATTTTCCATTAGGACAAAGCTTTAAAATCCACTAGCACTTTGTTGTTGCTAGCTTTTTTCATGACATGAATGGCTTGGTCAAGCAAATTATTCATGGTGCAAGATGCATTTCTCAGCCATTTTGTCTACAAACAATCTTTGAAAAGGCAACAAAAATAAAATAAAAGTAGGCTCTCTTTAGCATTTGAGCTAAGTCCCATGGGCCAATACTGCACCTGGGACAAAAGTTTGGCCCATGACCGTAAGTGGCCATGCCACCTTGAACTTTTTGCTTTGAATCCAATCCTGCTTGGGATGGGAATAGATCTGCTTTATTTCCCTAGCTTTAGGCTTTGTTTGTGTTTTAATTAGAGCAATAATTTTCTACCCACTGTTTGTCCATCCGAAGCGAACACAATAAACAAAATGGTATGACTCACAATACCTAGTGTCAAACAGCTTGGCTCATGTTATTTGTCTCTTGGGTAAACTTTTGGGTAAACAAATTGCGGTTGAAAAAGTATTTTTGTATTAATTATACAAGTGGTTGAATGCTTGGGCAGTCAACAATCTGCTTTATTTGGTAATCTAGGTGCTAATCCTAAATCACCATGAAATATTACCCTGCTTGTTTAAATGTAAAAGATATTCACAGGAATATAGGATTACCAAGGTAATCAAATGACCTCGTTTCATGATAATCATATCCCCCCAAAACATGTATCTATCATAGATTATCAAGAAATATTCCCGTCTAATATGAAATGAACCATGACCATCTGCCGCCGGCCTCCCCCGCCGCCGATCGGCAGGTTGGCCGGACCCGCCGTCCATTGTCGGTCATCCGCCGGCCGGCCACCGCCGATCGTTCCACGACCGGGCCGTGGCCAATGGGGGGTTTGCCGCCGGCCCGCTGTAGTTCGTCGCCGATCTTCCGCTGTCGATTGGCCATTTGTCATCGATCGTTTGTCGCCGGCCTCGCTACCATCCACTGGCCCTCTTTCGATCTCGCCGCCGGTCGACGGTTGCACGTATATATAATACTGGGAATGATTGAAATATGGGAAAATGAAGTTAAGGTATGCCTTATCTAAATTATCTAAGATATGTGAGAGGAGGAAGATGAGATGGGTCCCATTGTTTTTAGTTGTATCTTTGTTTAGTTGAATGGTCCTTCTTCCTCCTCTCGCGTATCTTGACTAACTTGGCTGAGGCATAGCTTAGCTCTATTAACCTATTAAAGTATATCAAGCACGTTAATATAACATTCCTGGGATTTAGATGCCCGGTCATCCCATTCCCTGGAATGTGAGGATTCCAGGTAATCTTGCATTTCATGTACCATGCGCAACCTAAATGTTGAAAGTGACTATACAAGTTTTTTACACGTGTGATGCATGTATTTATATATTTTTTTTTTATGTATTTTTCTCTTTCAATTCTCATATATATTTTTTGAAGAATGGAGATTTTGGCTCCATTTTTCTGGATTTGAATTTCAAAATTGGGTGAGAAGAAGTTTTGTATCCATGCATATTTTGTCTTGCTAGGGTGACATTACATTACCAAATCCATTATAAAAGACAATCTTTTTTTCACTCATTTTCTTGTATTTCCAGAGACACGAGTGAGCTATAAATTTTGTTGGCATCTTAAAAGGGTTGCCACCGTAACAGAAGAGAATTAGAGATATAGCAAATATACAACTTTGATCTTCTTCGTTTAGGCTGTTATAGTTTCTAAGCATTTGGAGGATGTCATTGCTTGCGATATGGAGGCAAAAGGCCTATTTATGTCTATGGAGTACAAAAATCAAGAGTTGAAACTTCTGTTCTGCATGAAAATGAGTTAGAGTGTTGAAATTCCTGTAATGAGTTAACTGTTGAAATTATTGTTTTTGTTTAGAAGGAGTTTCTTGTATTTGAAAATAGGAGTTTGAAGTTTGTTTTTGAGCACTAACCGAACCAAACCCGACTTCGCTGATAAAACAATCATAAATTTTTGAACTCTACTTCGCTCATAAATGAAATTGAAGGAAGGCAAGGTGGTCAAGAGAGGAAAAATAATTCAAAGGAACCAGCCCTAACTCCATCCAAAAAAAATTCGACTTCAGACTCTCCGATTTCACCCACTTTATCTAGGAAATTAGAAATTCGAAGTCACCGACTTCGCTGATAAAACAATCATAAATTTTTGAACTCTAGCGTAAAATCATCAGTTCAAACTTCTCATTTTATAAACTCCATGAAGACAAGCGGGCACTTAATCCTAATGTATCCATATATTTCAAAGTAGTGTCGGCTTTCGGGCTGCGTGTTGATTGGATTTGGATCTGTGAGCTTAAAATCATTATGATGTTTATATTTTCCGCTGCATATATTGATTTAAATCGATCTGCGTGTTGATTGGATTTGGATCTAACATCCAGTTGATCATGATATCATTAGCCTGCATTTAGTGATGTCTATTAATTTGATTTCTACTCCAAATCTAGTAATTAGATTTGTATCCTAAATATCGCAGATGTTGTTAACAAGCATGTTGTTTTATCCCCAAGAGCCAATGCGTTGGTTTCCTGGCCTATTCTTTATGTTTGCACAATCGTCTAAATCTAATATTCCTTTTAGTAAAGATATAGAGTAATATTCTATCAAGATTCAAACTTTTCCAGTATTTAGGAAAAGGTGGAAGAAGATTCAAATTTTTCTACCTTTGAATCTAAAAAGGTTTCAATTTAATAGCAGCACCGACTACCGAGGAGTTTGGGGAGGGGGGGGGGGGAGATCCGGAATTTCCCATTTAGTGCTTCGGGGGACACAGGGCGGAGCACTTATTGAAACATTTTTCATTTATAACACTAACAAAGCAAGCATAATGAGGCTGGCAGTTAGAAAGCCCCTCGGTTATTTTTTATTTTTTTTACTTTATGTCAAAGAGACTGTCAATAACCAATTGAGCATGACTTATGCTGTAGAACTCTTATTTTATAAGTGATTTGCCGCCGGTTAGATCCTCGAAGAAGTGTAATCCGGAAAAAAAACGGTCAATAAACTATGATGGTCAAAACGAAGTTAAAGAAAATCCACCCGTATTCCCCATTATGTGTTGGATAGCCTAGCCTTTATCTCATTACGTGTACCAGAAAAAGAAAGGTGTTGACGAGCTTTATGGATGATCTTTATTAATTTGGCATTTGCAATCAATCAAAAAGGCGTTTATATATTAGGGGAAAAAATGGATTTGTCAAGCAAATTATTATTTATGTTGGTAATTAGGCATTGATCACCTATCTTGTCTTTAGCTAGATAGTGAAGTTTTTTTCTCTGTTGGGACTTGGATCTGTGAATTTTCACCAACATTTTTTGTTGCCTTTATCACCCCGTGACAATAATTTGGATCAAGAAAACGAAGTCATCAACCTTAATGCTTTGCTTAATTAGGCTTTTGACCAAACTAATTGAATAACTATAACTATTTTGTGTGGGATTGGGCCTTTAAATGGGTTTCCTCATTCACCTAGCACAATTCAAATCCCCAATTAGATGTGAGCTTACTCAGCCACTAGGACTTTAGGCCATGAATAATTTTATGCCCAAAATATCCCCTCGTAAATGTATGGGTAAATTGTCAAAAAGCCCCTGACCGGCCCAGGAGTTGTCTACAAACCCCTCATATTTTCGAAACTTTTGAAAAGCGCCTACCGTGCAAAATCTTTGTGAGAAAACTCTGGATGCATTTCATTTAGACCTTTATTCCCTCCAACTGCTTAGATACTGCAGGCAACTGCTTAGATATCATATACAACTTTTTAGATATTATAGACATCTGCTTAGATATTACAAGCAACTCGTATAAAGCGGGTTTTTAATTGGGCCCATGGTTTTTTAAAAAAATCAAGAGCCTCAGGGGTTGTTAAGGACTTCATCAGGCTCCTCGTTCTTGGTTCAAACGTCTGAGCACCAAATACCTTCAGCTCGGCTTCCTTGGTTCCAAGACCGATACTTCGCTATTCTTTCGTTGGAACCAACGCTCATGAATTTATGTCGACAATATTCTAATCACGGGTTCCGATCAAGGGGGCGTCACTGACCTTATTGCCTCTCTTCAACGGGACTTCTCCATTCGTGACCTTGGCGTCGCTCACCATTTCTTTGGAATCGAACTCTGTCCTCACCCAGACGGTTGCCTCTTATCTCAATCTTAATATATTATGGATATTCTTAAGCGCTCCAAAATGACCGTCGCGCGCCCGATATCCACACCCATGGCCACCGTCACAACTACCGATGATCTGCTTCACACTTCTCTTGCCGATCCATCTATGTATCACAGTAGTGTGGACGCTCTTCAATATGTCACCATCACTCGCCCCGATGTCTCCTTCACAGTCAATCGGGCCTGTCAATATATGCACGCTCCTACCAAACATCATCGGTCACTGGTTAAGCGAATACTTTGTTGTCTTCAAGGTATGCATTCTCATGGCCTTCTTCTCTACAGAGATTCGCCACGTCATTTGCATGCTTTCGGTGATGATGACTGGGCTGGGAATACTGTGGATCGTCGTTCCACCAGCGGCTACACTATTTTCTTGGGTCACAATCTCATTTCATGGAGCTCCAAGAAACAAGCAACAGTCGCTCGCTTAAGCACAGAGGCCGAATACAAGGCGCTAGTGAATACCACGGCCGAGCTCATTTGGTTCAATCCTTTCTTCATGAGCTTGGGTTCAATCATTTTCCACCGATGTTGTGATGTGATAACATTGGCGCTACTTATCTTGTTGTTAATCACGTTTTCCATGCTCGCATTAAACACATTGAAATTGACTTTCATTTTGTTCACAACTAAACTCATTGTGCGCTACATCACTTTCATTTTGTTCACGGCTGAGCTTATTATGCACCACATCTCCACGCGTGATCAACGTGCCGCTGAAAACTAACTTATTTTGCGATGCTTCTCCACGTGTGATGAACGTGCCGATGCTCTCACCAAGCCCCTATCGAGACAACGCTTTATCGAGCTACGAATCAAGCTCAACGTTGTCCAGCCGTCGTTCAGCTTGAGGGGGCGTAATAACGAACCAAAGCAATCAAGCCCATAATCAGATGACAGACATCTGACCACTTCAGGTCTGACCATGTCGACAGATGTCTGATCTTTTCAGGTCAGACATCTGACCATGGCTAACAGAGCGCAACCAGATATATGTGTTCAATCTAGACGTTTGTCTTCAATACAGACGTCTGGGTTGAACCCTCGGGTTGAGATAAATATTGTCGACAGACGCCTGACCATATATGAGTAAGACGTCTGTCCCCGTCGAGCGCAGAATTGTTTGAAAAGATTTTATTGGAAGATTTTGAGAGATTCAGTTATGACAATATGTTTGAGATATTGTGTATGATTGATCTGGTTGTAACCAAAAGATATATACGAAATAATATATAAAGAAAAGCCATAATAGAGAGAATCTCTCAAGACTTCTTCCTCCTTCAATATCTTCTTCTTCCTCTATTTCTTGCTGTTTATTTTGAAGGGATAGGGCCGGAGAGCCGCCTGAGGTTGCTGAGGTCGAGGCAGCGGAGGTGAGTGAAGTCCCCGAGGGAAGGAGAGCTGGTGCCAGACATGGAGGTGTCGACGATGAAGTTGGGGTCGGAGAAAGAGTCCGGGGCTGGTGAGGTTGACAACACGGCCGGGGGAAGGGTCGCAGGCAATGTCGTCCGTCCCATTTGCAGCAGTCTGTGGTAGAGTTCCAGGTCTTGAGAAGGGACCATGTGTCGGAAACGATGCCAGACTTGAACGACAGGAGTAGGATGGCAAGACAGAGATGGAAGAAGAAAGAATGCAGAGCGATAGCAACAAAGGAAGAATAAAGTGGAGAAAGAAGAAGTTGTTGTGGCCATACTGAAGTGGAGGCCGGGAAGCGAGAGGTCGCCCGGCACCGCGAGGCCGCCGCGGCTGCCGAGGCCAAGCTCGAGGACACTCAGGTGCTTGTCAGCAAGCTGAAGAAGACGGTGAAAACCCTCCAGAAGGAGCTGGGGGCGGCGGCCGAGTCGGCGAAGTCGGCCGACCTGAGGGCGGCGAAGTTGGCCGACCTCTCGGCGGCGAAGGCGATGGATGGCTACAAGAAGTCGAAAGACTACTACGATGACCTGGCCGTTGCCACGACCCTCATCTGGCATGAGGCCCTCGACGCCGTTAAGGCCCGGGTGCCGGGGTTCACTGACGAAGAGCTCCGGGCCGAATACCCCCTCACGGACGCCGATGAGCAGGGGCAGGAGATTCCTAGCAAGGAAGTCGTCGAAGACCTAGCTCGCCTCGTGGTGGATGTCGAAGGCCCCGAGGTCGCTCCTGGCCTGAGGCCTAAAGCCCCCATCTTCCTCCTCCTTTTCTTTTGTTGCTTCTGGAATTTTGTAACCCTCCGGGCATTTTGTAAGGCTGGGGAGCCAAAAATACCCTTTGTAAAGACTTTGCCTTTTAGTAATAAAACTTTTTCTTTGGTTTCATCGGTTTGCACTTTGTCTTTTGTTCATAAAGAATGCTCATAAAATTTCTCTTCTTACACTGTTGGGCTTCCATGTCAGGTCCATGTCAGGTCGGCTACTTGCCTAGCGATCGTCCGTCGAGTTGATTTCGATTACTTGCCAAGCGTGCCAAGCACTGCTGAGAAGAAGGCATCTTCATGGCCCCGAAGTCGAGGGGGATCGCGCAGACTTGGATAGACCTGATGCCCCTTGTTGGGGCTTCGGATTCTCTGCATGTGATAGGCGGAGGGCTGCTCGCCGTATTTGTGCCGAGCAGGAATAGGAAGCTGCCCGGTTGCCCCTTGTCGAGGGCTTTGGTCCTTAGCGTTGGAGGGGCTGTAAGAAGCCCACTAAGGATGACCGGGCAGTGAAGCAGCACGGTTGCCTCTTGGCGAGAGCTCTGATCTCTAGCGTCGTGGGTAGGCAACTACCAGCCTGGGATGACCGAGCGGGGTAGCCGCTTGGATGCCTCTTGCGAGGGATTCGATCCCTGGCGTCATCGGTAGGGAGCTACCAACCGGAGATGACCGAGCAGGGCAGCTGCTCGGTTGCCTCTTGCGAGGACTTTGGTCCTTAGCGCTGGAGGGGCTGTAGGAGGCCCACTAAGGATGACCGGGCAGTGAAGCTGCGCGGTTGCCTCTTGGCAAGGGTTTTGATCTCTAGCGTCGTGGGTAGGCAGCTACCAGCCTGTTAGTTATATGTATGCCCTAGAGGCCATTACTATACATGTGATGTATATTGTAGTGGATGCTTGGACATATATAGGGAGGACTTTCTTGCTCGACATGATAGTATGCTATCTGGTTACCCTTTACCTTAACGTGTATACTGATTGTCTCTCTGTCACATGTTGGTAAAGCCCTTGGGATGAGTACTTGACTACCTGGACTATGATGCGGATCATACTAGTGGGGACATGGTAGTCCATAAGTACATCCTTCAAGGTCCCTAGTCGTGGGTGTATCGAGACGGGGCATCGATATACCAGAGTAGACTAGCGTATACCTTCTTGACCCATATAGATGGGCGATGGATGATCCCATATCCATTGGTGTTTAACATCAGAGATGATATACGGGTGCTCAGTGGAGACTGGGTACACTGGAAGGACTCGCCGAGAACTCCCAGATGGTATTATACCTTACGTCAGATGGCAGTTCTCTGGTGACACTGGTACAGGTTAGTCTGTAGACCCGAGATCGTCATAGAGTCTTGTGTGATTCCCACTGTGCTTTGATTTCCACCTTACCACATCCAAGAGGGCATGCAAAACGGTGGTTTTTGGGTACAGTCCCGAGTCACATGGAGGCAATGAGCGATAGGAGGGGTTTCGTCTCTCCCGGTATTGGGGGTTGATGTTGCGCTATGCTCGATTGGCCATAACAGGGAAGTCCCTGGCCAGGGCTGGTTTAGAGGTTTACTGGTAAGTGTTAGCAGTAGTTTCTTGACCCCTTATGCGCTTCATATCGGCATGACTTATCGGTTATTGGGGTCTGATGTTTACCACCCCTAGACTTGATATGCGACATATCAGACGAGGAGACCGGACTGTACGGTACTGCCACTGTCAGGCTTTTACAGGAGTTGGAGCGGGATTGCTTGCTGATCTTCTGATCGCTCAATACCCCGGTAGCCGTTACGTCCAGCTAGTACCGCTGACGGCTTGTGGGTGCTTGATATGATCATCACCTACTGCCGGCGTATTGACGAGTCTTTAGAGTCCTACATAGAGGTTTTACTGGCTCAGGCGAAACGAAATAGGAGCGCATATGTGATATGTACGGGACCGAGAATAATGCGTGTATGTGATACCGTATTCTATTCTCGCGATGCTTGTGTCGATCGGTTATATGCGATATAACCAAGTTATCGCATCAAGGGTTGATTCGATAAGTCGATACATTGAATGTTAGTCGGTTGTATGTAATATAACCGGATTATTAAGTCAAGTGTTGATTTAATAATTTAGTGTATAATTGTATATATATGATATACTAATTTACATTAACTAACATTGGTTCACTTTAAGCATTTGTTTTTCTCACTTGTGCACAAGTTAATATATATGTAATATATATATTTATTTGTGTACAAATTGTATCATGGTTGTTGATACACACTACATGGGTGTATGAGACATACACCATTATAATTATATGGGTGGGGTTTTAATATACAAAGTAAATACAAAATTAGTGGATAATTGTTCAAGTGCATGAAGCTTCATGAAGCTTGTGAGTACATTGACCAATGTCAACTAGTTTTGTTTTTACTTAGGATATTCATAAACCTAACTACTATAATTAAACCATGGTAATGTCTCTGCATGAGTTAGTATATGATACTCACTCACCATGGTTAGCCCATTCTCTCTCTTGATCATTTTTCCATTCTCATTTTTGAGCTCATCTTCTTCCTCCTTCATATTCATGCAAGGGTTTGAAAAAGAGAGAACCAAAATGAGAAATCAAATTCTAAAGAGTACCCATTTCCTATCTCACCATCCTCTACTAGACTAGCACTTTAGTTTAGGGTGTTTGCTTCACTAAATCTCTAGTTAGTGAAGTAGAAGCTTGAGTTCGTATTCCCTCGACGTAGATCATCTTCGGTCTCGAAGACTTCAAGCAATTCCGTTGCCTCTTCTCATGGAGCCATCCAAGAGTCCGGATGTTCGATGATCGCAGCGAAGGGACTACTACAAGGAGCTTAAGAAGTGAAGGACCGATCTACAAAGGTTGTATTTCGTATTCACCTGTCGTAGCCCTCCGTCATTTCAGATAAGTTGTATATAGTATTCGTGCTACATTTGTTGGCTTTCGTCAAGGTGTAGTGTGCGGTAGTTATATGCTGCTTATCTGCTGCATACGATGCGATTGGATTAGGGTAGTCGTACGGCTTTGTTGGCTTTCGTCAAGGGTTGTGCGGGTGGGTTTAATTCAGTCAAGAAATGTACGGGTTGAACTTGACTAGCGGGCTATGGTTTGTTGGCTTTCGTCAAGGTCATAGTACGTTAGGGGCAAAATTATTGGGAATTTCAAGTGTTGAAATTTGCAATGAGATTGCATACCTTCTATGAGATAGTTGGATCCCGATATCCACTGCGAGTAATTGTTACTTCTGGGAGAGTTTTACACATTACAATTAGCCGATCAAGTAGGTGTCTAGAAAGGTGTCAACGGGGTTACGCCTCTGGGAAAACGAGATTTACATTAATTAGGTCCGTGCGAAAGCACGGGGAACCTCCCTCAAAGTACCGACACTGGCCTGGCTGAAAGATTGGCGAAGTTGTAGGGTGTAATTAATTCCGGCTAGTCTTTCCTTTTAGGGTTTGAAGGAAGATTTGATAAAAACAGTGGGAGTCATCATGATTAGATAAAATAATAACCAATCTGATCTTACAAGAGCGCACACAGAGTGTTTTCTTCTCTCTCTCTCCAGGTAGCGACCATGTCACGCCTTAATCAAGATAATAATACGGATGTATTGACCGAACCCGCTTGTTATACTGAGCTGGGGAACGTTGGTCCCGCTCCAACGTATAATTGTTATAAGACAGACCAGAAAATAGGGGATTACCAGAATTCCCGTGCCGCCCAAACGAAGAAAGTGCATAATGATGCATCTTCTTCGGGTGTGTTCATTACAGAGAACTGTTTCTCAGCATCCTTTACGTCCTGGGTATGTGATACCGGATCAGGATCCCTCATATGTATTTTGTTACATGGGCTACAGATAGGTAAAAAACTGAGAACGGGTGATAAGTTTCATGAGATAGAAAACGGTGAAAGTGTTGCAGCCAAGTCTGTTGGTCACTATCACCCTGTATTACCAGAATACATTGATTCTGAACGAATGTTATTAGATACCGAACCTGATATACAACATCATATCAGTCTCTTTATAAGTAAAGAAAGGATATAATTTTGTATTGTTGGATAATGTTTTGAACATTTCCTATATCAAGAGTTGATCGGTTCAGGCACGTTATCTAAAAGCATTGACGTTCTAAATCAAACTACAGTTCTTAGTATACAGAACACACACAAGAGGAAGAGTTCAGAAATGAACGAATCCTTCTTGAGGTATTGTAGACTAGGTCATATCAATGCGACCCGACTACCTGAAGTTACATATAGATGCATATTTAAATTAATTTGAATTTACATCTTGTGAAACTTGCCAGTCATGTCACAAAGATAAGATGACCACAGCTCAGTTTATTGGAAACAGAGAAAGAGTTAGTGAACTCTTGGGATGATACATGTTGATGTATGAAGGTCCCCTGTCTACACATGCCAAGACCGGTTCTTTGTACTTCATTACATTCTCTGATGATCTCTCAAGATTCAGACATATGTTCCTGTTGAAACACAAGTCCGAAACTTTTGAGATATTCACAGAATATAAGTTAGAAGTAGAGAACCAAAACGAGTATATGTATTATGTCTTTTGATGTGATCAAGGAGGAGAATACTTGAGCACGGAATTCCTGGATTATTCTAAAGGAGAATGAGATTCTCTCTCAGCATTACTCCTCCGTATACACCACAGCACGTCGGTGTATCGGGGCGGAGCAATCACACCCTATATGATAAGGTGTGCTCTATGATGAGTACTACTGAGTTACCTATTTCCTTGCACTTGTGAAGTTGCATACATATTGAATAGGGTTCCGATCAAATCAGTTGCCTACCACTTCATATGAGATATGGAAAGGGAAGAGCCCATATCTTAAGTTTGTTAAGATTTGGGGTTGTCCGGCCTATGTCTAAAAGCAAAATCCGGACAAGCTCGAGGCAAGATCTGTTATGTAGAACTGGAAATGTTCCAGCTATACAAACTGCAGCTGATGATTTGGTAGAACCAAAGGATTCAATAGTTTCCAACGAACCTCAGCCTCTCCGCTGATCTAGTAGGGTTCCTCACCCACATGAGAGATACTTCAGTTTCTCTATGACAGTGGGAGCGAGGATTGCATCATGAGATGATGACCCAACTAGTTTCGAGCTGGCCATCAGGAGTGGGACTCTATAAGAATGGCTGGATCTTAGCGATCTGAGATGGAATCCTTATACACCAACAAAGT
This sequence comes from Agapanthus africanus, assembly GCA_030015575.1. Taxonomy (NCBI): domain Eukaryota; kingdom Viridiplantae; phylum Streptophyta; class Magnoliopsida; order Asparagales; family Amaryllidaceae; genus Agapanthus; species Agapanthus africanus. The sequence continues at coordinate 878,793,320 of CM057339.1, read as the reverse complement.
ATGGACTTTGGTTGCTTTATCTGAAGGGTTAAATCCCCATCAGGAGCAAGTATATCTTGAGAAGATTACTTGGTGTACATGGAAAAGTTAAGACTTTCAAAGCTAGACTTGTTAAAGGTTTGCATCATTGACCAGGTATGGATTATGATGAAACATTTTCTAAGTAGCTATGCTTAAGTCCATCCAGATCCTACTTGCCACGGTTACATACCCATGACTGCTTTTCTAAATGATGTTTTAGAAGAGTGCATCTATAAGTACACAGCCAGAGGGCCTCGTAGACAGTGGGAGCAGCGGAAACGTGTGCAAGATGTTTTATGTGATAAAGCAGGCATCGCGGAGATGGAACGTTTGTTTTGATGTGTTAGTCAAAGAGTTTGACATCATCGAAATGGTAGATGGACCTTGTATAAACAAAAAGGTAGTGGGGAGTATGGTGGTGATCCTCGTAGAGTACGTGGATGACATACTCTAGATAGGGAAGAAGTTTCCTATGCTACGCTCGATCAATCTCCGCTTATCACAATAATTCTCCATATAGGATTAAAATGATACCTACTAAATCCTGGATTTTGGATCTATAAGATAGATCTAATTGGATGTTAGGAAACTCACTAGATGTGGTGAGATGGTATCAATTGATCCTGGGGAGAATCACTGGAAAGGTTCCAGGGTGATAAGGATGACTGAATGTCAGTCGCAGGCATTGTCTTTACCCTCAGTAAAGGGACGGTATGTTGGAAGAGTTCCAAGCTAAATACCGTGGCATACTAGACGATAAAGGCTGGATACATTGCTACCAAAGATGCTACTAAAGAGAAAGTCTGGATGTATATTAGTTCATGAGATGAACTTCGTTCCTACCATTGTGAGACAATGGAGTAGTGGCTTATGCCTAAGAATGCCCGTCCCATCAGTGATCCAGACATATTCTGAGGCAGTGTCACCTGATCATGGAGATGGTTGATTTCCAGGGGATCGAGATCAGGAGAGTAGACTCAGAGGACAACAGGGCGGATCCACTCACAAAGGCCTATTCCCAGAGAGAGACTATTATGGGATGGTTGAGTATGAGATACTACAACCACTGTTGTCAAAAGGCCCTAGTGCAAGTGGGAGATTGTTAGTTATATGTATGCCCTAGAGGCCATTACTATACATGTGATGTATATTGTAGTGGATGCTTGGACATATATAGGGAGGACTTTCTTGCTCGACATGATAGTATGCTATCTGATTACCCTTTACCTTAACGTGTATACTGATTGTCTCTCTGTCACATGTTGGTAAAGCCCTTGGGATGAGTACTTGACTACCTGGACTATGATGCGGATCATACTAGTGGGGACATGGTAGTCCATAAGTACATCCTTCAAGGTCCCTAGTCGTGGGTGTATCGAGACGGGGCATCGATATACCAGAGTAGACTAGCGTATACCTTCTCGACCCATATAGATGGGCGATGGATGATCCCATATCCATTGGTGTTTGACATCAGAGATGATATACGGGTGCTCAGTGGAGACTGGGTACACTGGACGGACTCGCCGAGAACTCCCAGATGGTATTATACCTTACGTCAGATGGCAGTTCTCTGGTGACACTGGTACAGGTTAGTCTGTAGACCCGAGATCGTCATAGAGTCTTGTGTGATTCCCACTGTGCTTTGATTTCCACCTTACCACATCCAAGAGGGCATGCAAAACGGTGGTTTTTGGGTACAGTCCCGAGTCACATGGAGGCAATGAGCGATAGGAGGGGTTTCGTCTCTCCCGGTATTGGGGGTTGATGTTGCGCTATGCTCGATTGGCCATAACAGGGAAGTCCCTGGCCAGGGCTGGTTTAGAGGTTTACTGGTAAGTGTTAGCAGTAGTTTCTTGACCCCTTATGCGCTTCATATCGGCATGACTTATCGGTTATTGGGGTCTGATGTTTACCACCCCTAGACTTGATATGCGACATATCAGACGAGGAGACCGGACTGTACGGTACTGCCACTGTCAGGCTTTTACAGGAGTTGGAGCGGGATTGCTTGCTGATCTTCTGATCGCTCAATACCCCGGTAGCCGTTACGTCCAGCTAGTACCGCTGACGGCTTGTGGGTGCTTGATATGATCATCACCTACTGCCGGCGTATTGACGAGTCTTTAGAGTCCTACATAGAGGTTTTACTGGCTCAGGCGAAACGAAATAGGAGCGCATATGTGATATGTACGGGACCGAGAATAATGCGTGTATGTGATACCGTATTCTATTCTCGCGATGCTTGTGTCGATCGGTTATATGCGATATAACCAAGTTATCGAATCAAGGGTTGATTCGATAAGTCGATACATTGAATGTTAGTCGGTTGTATGTAATATAACCGGATTATTAAGTCAAGTGTTGATTTAATAATTTAGTGTATAATTGTATATATATGATATACTAATTTACATTAACTAACATTGGTTCACTTTAAGCATTTGTTTTTCTCACTTGTGCACAAGTTAATATATATGTAATATATATATTTATTTGTGTACAAATTGTATCATGGTTGTTGATACACACTACATGGGTGTATGAGACATACACCATTATAATTATATGGGTGGGGTTTTAATATACAAAGTAAATACAAAATTAGTGGATAATTGTTCAAGTGCATGAAGCTTCATGAAGCTTGTGAGTACATTGACCAATGTCAACTAGTTTTGTTTTTACTTAGGATATTCATAAACCTAACTACTATAATTAAACCATGGTAATGTCTCTGCATGAGTTAGTATATGATACTCACTCACCATGGTTAGCTCATTCTCTCTCTTGATCATTTTTCCATTCTCATTTTTGAGCTCATCTTCTTCCTCCTTCATATTCATGCAAGGGTTTGAAAAAGAGAGAACCAAAATGAGAAATCAAATTCTAAAGAGTACCTATTTCCTATCTCACCATCCTCTACTAGACTAGCACTTTAGTTTAGGGTGTTTGCTTCACTAAATCTCTAGTTAGTGAAGTAGAAGCTTGAGTTCGTATTCCCTCGACGTAGATCATCTTCGGCCTCGAAGACTTCAAGCAATTCCGTTGCCTCTTCTCATGGAGCCATCCAAGAGTCCGGATGTTCGATGATCGCAGCGAAGGGACTACTACAAGGAGCTTAAGAAGTGAAGGACCGATCTACAAAGGTTGTATTTCGTATTCACCTGTCGTAGCCCTCCGTCATTTCAGATAAGTTGTATATAGTATTCGTGCTACATTTGTTGGCTTTCGTCAAGGTGTAGTGTGCGGTAGTTATATGCTGCTTATCTGCTGCATACGATGCGATTGGATTAGGGTAGTCGTACGGCTTTGTTGGCTTTCGTCAAGGGTTGTGTGGGTGGGTTTAATTCAGTTAAGAAATGTACGGGTTGAACTTGACTAGCGGGCTATGGTTTGTTGGCTTTCGTCAAGGTCATAGTACGTTAGGGGCAAAATTATCGGGAATTTCAAGTGTTGAAATTTGCAATGAGATTGCATACCTTCTATGAGATAGTTGGATCCCGATATCCACTGCGAGTAATTGTTACTCCTGGGAGAGTTTTACACATTACAATTAGCCGATCAAGTAGGTGTCTAGAAAGGTGTCAACGGGGTTACGCCTCTGGGAAAACGAGATTTACATTAATTAGGTCCGTGCGAAAGCACGGGGAACCTCCCTCAAAGTACCGACACTGGCCTGGCTGAAAGATTGGCGAAGTTGTAGAGTGTAATTAATTCCGGCTAGTCTTTCCTTTTAGGGTTTGAAGGAAGATTTGATAAAAACAGTGGGAGTCATCATGATTAGATAAAATAATAACCAATCTGATCTTACAAGAGCGCACACAGAGTGTTTTCTTCTCTCTCTCTCCAGGTAGCGACCATGTCACGCCTTAATCAAGATAATAATACGGATGTATTGACCGAACCCGCTTGTTATACTGAGCTGGGGAACGTTGGTCCCGCTCCAACTTATAATTGTTATAAGACAGAGCAGAAAATAGGGGATTACCAGAATTCCCGTGCCGCCCAAACGAAGAAAGTGCATAATGATGCATCTTCTTCGGGTGTGTTCATTATGTAAGTGCACGGCGGTGCCCCGGCCGTCAATCCGACGGCCAAATGCGGAAGCGGTGATAAACTTAAATTTTTCTTGAACTGGCAAACCGCCGCGCACTAATACCCGGATCGAACCACTAACTAGTCCTAGCTAACAACAAGAAAGGGAAGAGAGATATACCGACGATCCAAGTCCTCCGGTCTTCTCATCATCGTCCCGATCTCCTGCGGAATGTCCCGTCTCCTCCTCGTCGCCGGAAGTGCACCACATCGCCTACTTCTTTTACGGGCTCCCACCTCAATGCCGAGGCAACTCAGGCACGAAGCTGGCTAGTCGACTTGCCCAAGATTTGCTGTAGAATATCTAGTGAGCAAGTCTCATTTTGGGGTTTGTGGAATTGCCTTTTGTGGAGGAATTGAACTTGGGGCTTTTTGGATTGAACTTGTGGGAATTTTGCAACATGAAATGAGCCAAACATCCCCACCAAAAATTTGGGACAGCCCCACAATGCTTGGGCCGGCCATGAGAGGTGAATGGAGAGAATGAGAGAGAGTGAGCCAAGGAATGAGTGGTGCAACCATAACAATAATGCAAAAGGGAATCATGAAAGAACATGATAACAAAATACATCCACACTCAATCACCAACCATCATCAAACATGATGGCTCAAAAGTCATGCCATCATGAAGATACAAGTCAAGGTCAAAAGAATGGTGCACCATCATGATACAAGGAAACATGCAAAGACCCCCTTCCACAAAAGCTTATTTGCAACAATGCAAATAAGCCCTCCTCCACCAATCTTCGGCCAATGAAAAATACAAATGAAAATGGCCGAAACGGAAAGCAAACTGGCAACTCCAGAAAACTGGTCCCGTAATAAATTACAAGAAAACCCCGATACTGTGCATACACACCCGCATTTGTATTCCGACCGAAATACAAATGCAATGAGATAAAGTCTACACTGTACTATACTAGGATCCGGCTTAAACCAAAGCCGGCTAGTAATATCTGTTCGATCCTGATCTGTGAAATACCGCACGTATCTGATCGAACCCTGCCATATATCCATACGGCCTATAGTACAAACTGTCCGATCCTGATCCGTGCAATACCGCACGTATCTGATCGGACCCTGCCATATCTCCATACGGCCTCTACAACTTTTCGCCCGAAAGCTGAGTAACTGAATGTGGGGGACCTTAAAGACTCGTCAACACCTTGGTTGTGGATTTAACCACTAGCACGTTAGAGGTATAAGCCAATACATAACGGGCTACCAGGCATTGACCAAAAAGGGACGTCTGTGAGCGAACTCAGCCTGACTTCCTACTGAGCCTGTCAGTGACAATATCCGTACAGTCCGGTCCGTTCGTCTATGAGCATCGCATGGCGGGCCTAGGGGGTTGGTAAAAGTCAGACCCCCAAAAGCGGTACAAGTCGTGTCGGAGTGTAGCCCAGAACACCCTGAGATACTACTGGAATACCTACCAGTAAATCTCCTTGCCTCGGCCGAGGGCTTCGTGTAATGGCTCTCCTAGACACAGCACGACCTCACCCCCAATACCGGGAGAGACGAACCCCTGAAGATACGCTCACTGCCTCCATGTGGCTCGGGACTGTACCCAACTAAAACCTGTTTGCACGACTCCTTTGAGCCGTGGTAGGGTAGTAATCAAAGTACAGTGGGAACTCACACGAGACAAATGACGATCCCCAGGTCGATGAACTAACCTGTACACATGTCACCAGGGAACTGCCATCTGACGTCTGGTATATGACCAACTAGCATGTTCCCGGCGAGTCCTGTCCGGTGTACTCATAACCCAATGAGCACCTGTATACATCTTAGGTGAACCAACTGACACCAGTGGCTTGTGAGACCGGCCACCGCCCCTCGTCGGGGTCTCGACTGTATACACTAGTCTACTCTGGAGAATCGATGCCCTGTCTCGAATCTCCCACGACTAGGGACCTTTTAAGGATGTGCTTATAGACCCCCAGCTCCCACTTATATGATCGCCCTCATACTGCTGGTGGTCAAGCAAGAATCCTAGGGGCTCTATCAACGTGCAATAGCAACTTGTCAGGTCACCTAAAGCAGTACACGATGATAAAGGTAAACCAGATAGCATACTATCATCTCGAGTAAGACCGTCCTACCGGGATAGGTCCTCCCTCAATCATTGCAATCACGTGCCTGTGATCCAATAATTGACTCTGAGGGCACTATCTTCAACAATCTCCCACTTGCACTCAAGGCTAATTATTGCGATGTCGCATACTCACAGCCCGTATGATACCGAACACCCAACTCCTCTACTAATCAGTCCCACAAAGCTCGGTTGTGGAACTATTGCGTTCGAGGAATAGCCTCAGTGAGTGGATCCGCTTTGTTGTCTCTTTCCATGTCTCTCTATATCTCAAGTTCGCGGTGAAAGCCATCTCCCGAAATGAGCAATACCTGTCTTAGAATATGTCTGGATGTCTGATGGGACCTAGCTCATAAATGAACTCCAAATCATAAATGAACTCCAAATCCAAACTTCTTAGACTGTATCGTCAACTGAACTTAATCAGTATCCTGCGCCATGCCTCCCTCAGTATTGCCTTGGATCACCTGTCCAAAATACTGCCCCTCGTCAGAAGGAAAAACTATAACTCTGACAACCTCCTTGTCGTCCAGGTCACCTTGGAAGCCTGGAATGATAACTGTTTCCCGAATGAGGCCGTCGTTATCATATCCCTAGAACATCCACTTATGTTCTAAAACTGCTTCCGACCGTTTCTCCAGTATTGGATTAATGTCAGCTTATTGCATCTAGTGCAAGAACAACATCTGGTGTGATACTTGACATCTCATGATTGACTCAATTGCCTAAGCAAGTGATCTGTCAATCATGCACATCCTGTAAGTGCACGGCGGCGCCCCGGCCGTCAATCCGACGGCCAAATGCGGAAGCGGTGATAAACTTTAAATTTTCTTGAACTGGCAAACCGCCGCGCACTAATACCCGGATCGAACCATTAATTAGTCCTAGCTAACAATAAGATGGGAAAGAGATATACCGACGATCCAAGTCCTCCGGTCTTCTCGTCATCGTCCCGATCTCCTGCGGAATGTCCCGTCTCCTCCTCGTCGCCGGAAGTGCACCACATCGCCTACTTCTTTTACGGGCTCCCACCTCAATGCCGAGGCAACTCGGGCACGAAGCCGGCTACTCGACGTGCCCAAGATTTGCTGTAGAATATAATGTGGATTACATGGGATTATGGAGTTGCCTTTTGTGGTGGAGGAAGAAGAACTTGGAGAGAGGTGAAAGGAAAAAAATGTGATAGACCAAGAAGAATGAGAGTATCATATTTTTCCCACTCAAAAGAGAAGCATTTTCCTCATCCTAACAAAGTGGCCGCCCCCCCCCCCCATTAGTGTGATTGGAGAGAGAGAGTAAAGTCAAGGGGGTGGGTGGAATGCAATGATGCAAGCAAGTGATGATGAAAGAATCCAATGATCACAACCATAACCCACACTCCAAAACAAGTAATCAACAACCATGATTGCTACAAAAAGTCAAGCAATCATGAAGCATGGAAGGTCAAGGGATGGGCTCCATCATGAAACCACCATGATAAAACAAAAATGCAAAGACCCCCTCCACAACCACTTATTTGCAAAAATGCAAATAAGCCCTCCTCCACCAAACTTCGGCCAATGAACGGAACAATGGAAATCGGCCGAAACGGAAAGCAAACTGGCAACTCCAGAAAACTGGTCCCATAATAAATTACAGGAAAACCCCGATACTGTGCATACACACCCGTATCTGTATTTCGACCGAAATACAAATGCAAGGAGACAAAATCTACACTGTACTATACTAGGATCCGGCTTATACCAAAGCCGGCTAGTAATATCCGTTCGATCCTGATCCGTGCAATACCGCAAGTATCTGATCGAACCCTGCCATATAACCATACGGCCTATAGTACAGACTGTCCGATCCTGATCCGTGCAATACCGCACGTATCTGATCGGACCTTGCCATATCTCCATACGGCCTCTACAGCTTTTCGCCCGAAAGCTTGAGTAACTGAATGTGGGGGACTCTAAAGACTCATCAACATCTTGGTTGTGGATTTAACCACTAGCACGTTAGAGGTATAAGCCAATACATAACGGGCTACCAGGTATTGACCAAAAGGGACGTCTGTGAGCGAACTCAGCCTGACACCCTACTGAGCCTGTCAGTGACAATATCCGTACAGTCCGGTCCGTTCGTCTATGAGCATCGCATGGCGGGCCTAGGGGGTTGGTAAAAGTCAGACCCCCAAAAGCGGTACAAGTCGTGTCGGAGTATAGCCCAGAACACCCTGAGATACTACTGGAATACCTACCAGTAAATCTCCTTGCCTCGGCCGAGGGCTTCGTGTAATGGCTCTCCTAGACACAGCACGACCTCACCCCCAATACCGGGAGAGACGAACCCCTGAAGATACGCTCACTGCCTCCATGTGGCTCGGGACTGTACCCAACTAAAACCTGTTTGCACGACTCCTTTGAGCCGTGGTAGGGTAGTAATCAAAGTACAGTGGGAACTCACACGAGACAAATGACGATCCCCAGGTCGATGAACTAACCTGCACACATGTCACCAGGGAACTGCCATCTGACGTCTGGTATATGACCAACTAGCATGTTCCCGGCGAGTCCTGTCCGGTGTACTCATAACCCAATGAGCACCTGTATACATCTTAGGTGATCCAACTGACACCAGTGGCTTGTGAGACCGGCCACCGCCCCTCGTCGGGGTCTCGACTGTATACACTAGTCTACTATGGAGAATCGATGCCCTGTCTCGAAACTCTCACGACTAGGGACCTTTTAAGGATATGCTTATAGACCCCCAGCTCCCACTTATATGATCGCCCTCATACTGCTGGTGGTCAAGCAAGAATCCTAGGGGCTCTATCAACGTGTAATAGCGACGTGTCAGGTCACTTAAAGCAGTACACGATGATAAAGGTAAACCAGATAGCATACTATCATCTCGAGTAAGACTGTCCTACCGGGATAGGTCCTCCATCAATCATTACAATCACGTACCTGTGACCTAATAATTGACTCTGAGGGCACTATCTCCAACAATCTCCCATTTGCACTCAAGGCTAATTATTGCGATGTCGCATACTCACAGCCCGTGTGATACCGAACACCCAACTCCTCTACTAGTCAGTCTCACAAAGCTCGTTTGCGAAACTATTGCGTTCGAGGAATAGCCTCAGTGAGTGGATCCGCTTTGTTGTTTCTTTCTATGTCTCTCTATATCTCAAGTTCGCGGAGAAACCCATCTCCCGAAATGAGCAATACCTGTCTTAGGATGTGTCTGGATGTCTGATGGGACATAGCTCATAAATGAACTCCAAATCCAAACTCCTTAGACTGTATCGTCAACTGAACTTAATCAGTATCCTGCGCCATGCCTCCCTCAGTATTGCCTTGGACTACCTGTCCAAAATACTGCCCCTCGTCAGAAGGAAAACTATAACTCTGACAACCTCCCGTCGTCCAGGTCACCTTGGAAGCCTGGAATGATAACTGTCTCCCGAATGAGACTGTCGTTATCATATCCCTAGAACATCCACTTATGTTCTAAAACTGCTTCCGACTGTTTCTCCAGGATTGGATCAATGTCAACTTATTGCATCTAGTGCAAGAACAACATCTGGTGTGGTACTTGATATCTCATGATTGACTCAATTGCCTAAGCCAGTGATCTGCCAACCATGCACATCCCTCTCCACTTTAGTCTGTAAGACACCTTTAGAGAGGGTGACTCCATCACCTGCAGGTACACTACCGTGCCAGGAGTCGTCCATTCTAAATACTCTTAGAATGGTGTCTAAGTACCCTGATTGGGAAACTACCCAAATCTAGATCTAAAGCCATAGATCTAGTAACCAGAATGTCTGATATAATGTCCAAGTCCCATGTGGAGAAACCACTGTGTGACGACCAAAGTATAACCGACTGTAGTATAGGAGTTTCTTTTCCTACTCTGTGTATGTCATCCAAATACCAGGATATCATACCCTACTACCTTCTCAACAGATCCATCCCCTATTCTGATGAAGTCAAACCTATGACTGTCACGTCAGAAATAGATGATCTATCTCCGCTACTGGTGCTTCAGTCTATAAATAGACATAAGCTACCTGTCCACCAATGCTTCCGCTGCTCCCACTGACTACGACAACCCTCTGGCAGAGTCATATACACGTACACTTCTAAAACTAGTTTAGAACGATGCTATACTCATCCTCCCGCCTGGTCTCGCAGCCTGGAACAACAGCAATGGTAATTGTGGGTAAACAAGAACTTCCCTGTCACCGTCCTTGAGGCTACCGTAGTACCTCTCGGGTGCTTGAAGTTACCCACCTTATCTGCGGAGTGGCCAATGGAATGTCAATCCAGATTGAATCTTTAGGTTCCTTATCAAATCTTCAGTAATCGTTTATGGTTCTGGAATCACTTCCAGTTCTACCATACTCCCACTACAGTTTTCTGAAAAAATCCATTTTTAATAAAACTGTGGCGAGTCTAGAACAATATCGCTATTGTTCATCCAGATGGTAGAAAATCAACCCTCGTCATAGCCTGGGTCAACCCACAAACAGCCATTACAGAATCATGCCTTGAGTTGTCCAGTGTCTGGTTTTAATCATAAGCCGGACAACTCCCCGTACCTTAACAACGTTAAGATACGAACTGTTCTATATCCAATATAGAACCAGAGGCACTGATTTAATTGAACCAGATCCAAATCATGCAACTGTCTCCAGTGCATTTCTACTAAATGGAAGAAGGTCGATCAGCGTTACTCAACTTAGGAATGCTTCCAATCATGAGTAACCTGAAAGAGAAGCAATTTCTCTTAATCATTACTGTCAACTGAATACCATATATAAGTATCTACATCTTCGATCACTTTGAAGAATCCCGATACTTGCTACACCTGGTTCTCTACTCTATTCAAATACCTATAACTTCTCCAAATTCGGACCCTGTGTTTCCACGAAACACCTGTCTAAAAACTAGAGAAGTCATAAGTAAACCGAATATAGTACGAGGACCAACCCCTCTGTCCTGATGGACCCTGGACAACATACAATACTCTGTATAAGTCCCTTGAGTCTGAAAACTCATTCACCGTGTGTCGTAGGTTGAAAACTGTACTTATGGTTAAGAAGAATCACACCGCTGTTTAATGCTCCTTACCTAACCATCCACTGATATAGGTAAATGTCGTAGACATAATTTCAGAAAGGTATATCTCACTCTATGAAAATAGACGTACAGATATATCAATTTGAAATTGGTGCATAACAGCGGATATTCAAAACCAAATATTTGCCGACCGGCAAACAGCCCAGGTGATTTCCTCAAATATCACCGATTACAACGAATCCCGATATAATGAGGATGATCACCCAATTCCCAATAACCTACTCCCACTCATCATCTGTAAAACCATACAGATGTGAGAATCATACCTGGTAAATACATACCCTGGAGTAAGTATCTAATCGGGAAATCAGTTTTCCTTTAACAGTACACAGCGAAACTGAAACATTGAAATGTTTCGATGGGGTATCCTGGTATTCCTAGTAATACCTCTTCCATTATCCAGATTCACAACTGTGACCGTGTAATTCTTTGCCACCTCTCCAAATCCCTTCATATGTCTTTAGTCTTTACCTTCTGCACACCCCTTTAGGCCTAATGGTTTTCTTCCTTCCCTACCGTTCGGCACCAGCCTATGGTTTGGAAGAAGACTATCCACTAAGCATAATGGGTGTACTGTCCTAATCCTAGGAACACTCGCAATGCGAGAGAAGGTGAAGATAAAAGATATCTGAATAAATCTTATTCCTATTTCTCCTGAACCAGAATCCATCCCCGAACTGGAACAAGTTCCTTTCGAGTTCGTATATAACCATACGATGGAGTATCCAATAAACTGTGGATCTTCGTAGTGATACGGAGTGTCCTGGAGAAATACAAAGGTGATTTAGGATTGGCGAAGGAATACTTGGTTTGGTCGTGAATATTTGTTGCAATTTACTTTGCCCTCTTACTAATCCCTTGCTTTGTCTGAACTTAATACCTTCTGTACACCATCGTTAGGCTAATTGGTTTTCTTCATTCCCTACCGGTCGGCACCAGCCTAAGGTTTGGAAGAAGACTATCCAATTTGCGTAACAGGTGTACTACTCCTAAACCAAGGAGCACTCGCAACCGGAGAGGAGGCAAAAGGAAAAGACAACTGAATAATCCTATCCGTTTTCTCCAGAACCTGAAACCATCCTCGAATAAATTCTTTCGAGTTCGTATCTAACCATACGATGGTTTTGTCCAATGGAAGTGGACGTTCGTAGTAAAACGGGGTGTCCTGGAGAAAAGGGTAAAAGTAGGAGTGGCAATGAGGTTTGCAACTCTGACAATCCAAAAGCCAGTGTTAAAGAAGGTTCGGTTAATTTGGTCTCTGAGTCATAGTCTTAGGGTCGGGTCAATGGTCGCTGCCAAAGAGAGAGAGAAAAGAAACACTCAGCGTGCACTCTAACATAGATCAGAATGGTTACCAATTTATCTAATCTGGAAACCTCCCACTGTACCTCAAATTCTCCTCCAAACCTGAAAGAAGAATTAGTCGGGGTCACCCGAGGAGTAAACTAACTCATCAGTGGGAATCGGGATCCAACTCTCATCGCATGATAACGTGACGGAATCCGCTCACGTCATCACACTCCAGAAGGTATGCGCATATCTGGCAAGTTTCAGTTCTTTTGAAACTCCCGATGTGATTTCTGCCCCATGCTCTTATGACCTTGACTTTGGCCAACATATCATAAGTCACATGTCAAGTTCTACCCGTCATTCTCCAGGTTAATTTGAATCCACCCGTACATACCCTTGACTTTGGCCAACATGGCAGTACGACTGTTCCAAACCAACGCATCTATCTATGCTGCATATGAATACCCAATAGCTACCAATCACTGTGCCTTGACTTTGGCCAACATACACAGCTTGAATACTATTGACCACCCATATGAAACGACGGAGGGCTACGAATGGTTTCTGGCGAAAACCTTTAACGTAAAGAACTTGATATCGTCGAAGGAACTGATAGCTTTTTGAAAATATAGTGACGAAAACCTTCGCTAAAGAGGTCACTCCCGGTGAAGGGATCTCGGCTCTTTCCCCGTAGAATGGGGTGCAGGATATTCCAACTGAATACCACGGTGCAAAGCAAAAGTGGTCGGCTATAGTGAAGTCATTGCCCTGACGCAAACCTTTTGTCCAAGGGGTCACTCCCGGTGAAGGGATCTTGGCCCTTGCCTCGTCGACTGAGGAGCAGGATATTGCAACTGAATATCACGATGCAAAACAAAAGTGAACGTCCTTGCAATAACAGCTTTTTGAAAAAGTGTTCCAACAACATCAGATTAGGTTTGTTTTTTAACTTGCATTGATCCGAATCAATGCAGTCCCATCAATTGATCACACCACAAAGAACGAAAATATACTGATGTACGTATATGCCATCCGCATTCGCCACTGGGTCCCGTCATTACCCGTTAGGTTAGCTAACTAACGACAGAGCGGGGACTGGACTAGCGCGGATGCAAAACATATACAACATCTACTAATATATATCCCAATATATTATATTCGCTCAAGGCGTGAATAAAATGCAACATCACAGAAATGTACAGCATCACAGAAACAATACAGATATCTGGGATCCCCGGGTTTCACAGAGCCACTGCTGAACCCGACGTTCCCCTGGTCGTGTGGATAGCCTGTGCAATGTAATCCTAGACCCCTACGGGCGCGGCAAGTCACCCGCCAAAACCTGAAGCGAGGCAGCCCCTTTCAGCACCGTGAATGGACCACCCAACACTTCACGGAATCCGGTAACTTGGGCACCCCTCCTGGGTCAACCTGAACCCCCTACGAGTGCGGCGAATAGCCCGCCAATCCTAGAGTGAAGCCCCCTCCGTCCCAATGCCATGAGATGCCGGCTTGTTGCCCTCTAGAACCCGGCTATCCGTGCACCCCTCCGCGGGGCAATCCTAGTACAGAAAGTAAAATATACATACACCGGGTACATCGACCGCAACCAGGTCGTGCCCCAAAATAATAATACAAACAGGCAGTGACGGCAGTCCACATGTCGGACGCTCGCCCCGCAATATCAAATGTACATAATACAACCACAACTGTACTAGCATTGCATCCAGGCTATCCCCACCGACCGATCCGCAACATCACAGCAAAAACAGAACATCAACGTGAAAGTCACGTTCGCAAATCCGTCTAACCGGGCTATAGCAGTTAGACCGGATTTACCGATCGAGTGACATTCACGGTCGCAGATATAATGTAAATACTGTGAAATAATGTGTTTAAAATATCCGATCGATCAAACTTTAACAAGTGGGCCCCCAAACAATACTGTAGCACTCACAGAAATTATGGGCCCAAAATTAATATTCCAAAACCCATATTTTAAGCCCAGAAAGCCTCTGTAAAAAATTGGTGCAGGGATCCCCACAGTGTGCGGCGGAACAGCGGCGGGAAGGGGGTATTTGCGGCGGTTCCGCGCTCCCACTGTGGATTCACTTCATCGAATTTTTACAGAGCTCTTAGATTTTCCAGTACATCAATATTTTACATCCTGAAAAATTTTTCGAGATCAAAAAATTTCAACAGAAACTGATGCTAACAAAAATGTAGATTTTGGAGTTTTGGTCGATCGGAAATGCAAAACACATTAAACCAAGCTAGACTAAGTTAATGGCGAGGCTCTGATACCACTGTAAGTGCACGGCGGTGCCCCGGCCGTCAATCCGACGGCCAAATGCGGAAGCGGTGATAAACTTTAAATTTTCTTGAACTGGCAAACCGCCGCGCACTAATACCCGGATCGAACCATTAATTAGTCCTAGCTAACAATAAGATGGGAAAGAGATATACCGACGATCCAAGTCCTCCGGTCTTCTCGTCATCGTCCCGATCTCCTGCGGAATGTCCCGTCTCCTCCTCGTCGCCGGAAGTGCACCACATCGCCTACTTCTTTTACGGGCTCCCACCTCAATGCCGAGGCAACTCGGGCACGAAGCCGGCTACTCGACGTGCCCAAGATTTGCTGTAGAATATAATGTGGATTACATGGGATTATGGAGTTGCCTTTTGTGGTGGAAGAAGAAGAACTTGGAGAGAGGTGAAAGGAAAAAAATGTGATAGACCAAGAAGAATGAGAGTATCATATTTTTCCCACTCAAAAGAGAAGCATTTTCCTCATCCTAACAAAGTGGCCGCCCCCCCCCCCCCCCATTAGTGTGATTGGAGAGAGAGAGTAAGGTCAAGGGGGTGGGTGGAATGCAATGATGCAAGCAAGTGATGATGAAAGAATCCAATGATCACAACCATAACCCACACTCCAAAACAAGTAATCAACAACCATGATTGCTACAAAAAGTCAAGCAATCATGAAGCATGGAAGGTCAAGGGATGGGCTCCATCATGAAACCACCATGATAAAACAAAAATGCAAAGACCCCCTCCACAACCACTTATTTGCAAAAATGCAAATAAGCCCTCCTCCACCAAACTTCGGCCAATGAACGGAACAATGGAAATCGGCCGAAACGGAAAGCAAACTGGCAACTCCAGAAAACTGGTCCCGTAATAAATTACAGGAAAACCCCGATACTGTGCATACACACCCGTATCTGTATTTCGACCGAAATACAAATGCAAGGAGACAAAATCTACACTGTACTATACTAGGATCCGGCTTATACCAAAGCCGGCTAGTAATATCCGTTCGATCCTGATCCGTGCAATACCGCAAGTATCTGATCGAACCCTGCCATATAACCATACGGCCTATAGTACAGACTGTCCGATCCTGATCCGTGCAATACCGCACGTATCTGATCGGACCTTGCCATATCTCCATACGGCCTCTACAGCTTTTCGCCCGAAAGCTTGAGTAACTGAATGTGGGGGACTCTAAAGACTCATCAACACCTTGGTTGTGGATTTAACCACTAGCACGTTAGAGGTATAAGCCAATACATAACGGGCTACCAGGTATTGACCAAAAGGGACGTCTGTGAGCGAACTCAGCCTGACACCCTACTGAGCCTGTCAGTGACAATATCCGTACAGTCCGGTCCGTTCGTCTATGAGCATCGCATGGCGGGCCTAGGGGGTTGGTAAAAGTCAGACCCCCAAAAGCGGTACAAGTCGTGTCGGAGTGTAGCCCAGAACACCCTGAGATACTACTGGAATACCTACCAGTAAATCTCCTTGCCTCGGCCGAGGGCTTCGTGTAATGGCTCTCCTAGACACAGCACGACCTCACCCCCAATACCGGAAGAGACGAACCCCTGAAGATACGCTCACTGCCTTCATGTGGCTCGGGACTGTACCCAACTAAAACCTGTTTGCACGACTCCTTTGAGCCGTGGTAGGGTAGTAATCAAAGTACAGTGGGAACTCACACGAGACAAATGACGATCCCCAGGTCGATGAACTAACCTGCACACATGTCACCAGGGAACTGCCATCTGACGTCTGGTATATGACCAACTAGCATGTTCCCGGCGAGTCCTGTCCGGTGTACTCATAACCCAATGAGCACCTGTATACATCTTAGGTGATCCAACTGACACCAGTGGCTTGTGAGACCGGCCACCGCCCCTCGTCGGGGTCTCGACTGTATACACTAGTCTACTATGGAGAATCGATGCCCTGTCTCGAAACTCTCACGACTAGGGACCTTTTAAGGATATGCTTATAGACCCCCAGCTCCCACTTATATGATCGCCCTCATACTGCTGGTGGTCAAGCAAGAATCCTAGGGGCTCTATCAACGTGTAATAGCGACGTGTCAGGTCACTTAAAGCAGTACACGATGATAAAGGTAAACCAGATAGCATACTATCATCTCGAGTAAGACTGTCCTACCGGGATAGGTCCTCCATCAATCATTACAATCACGTACCTGTGACCTAATAATTGACTCTGAGGGCACTATCTCCAACACATCCCTCTCCCCTTTAGTCTATAAGATACCTTTAGAGAGGGTGACTCCATCTTCTGCAGGTACACTACCGTGCATGGAGTCGTCCATTCTAAATACCCTTAGAATGCTGTCTAAGTACCCAGATTGGAAGACTACCCAAATCTAGATCTAAAGCCATAGATCTAGTAACCAGAATGTCTGATATAATGTCCAAGTCCCATGTGGAGAAACCACTGTGTGACGACCAAAGTATAACCGATTGTAGTATAGGAGTTTCTTTTCCTACTCTGTGTATGTCATCCAAATACCAGGACATCACACCCTACTACCTTCTCAACAGATCTATCCCCTATTCTGATGAAGTCAAACCCATGACTGTCACGTCAGAAGTAGATGATCTATCTCCGCTACATCTGCTTTAGTCTATAAATAGACATAAGCTACCTGTCCACCAATGCTTCCGCTGCTCCCACTGATTACGACAACCCTCTGGCAGAGTCATATAGACGTACACTTCTAAAACTAGTTTAGAACGACGCTATACTCATCCTCCCGCCGGGTCTCGCACCCTGGAACAACAGCAATGGTAATTGTGGGTAAACAAGAACTTCCCTGTCACCGTCCTTGAGGCTACCGTAGTACCTCTCGGGTGCCTGAAGTTACCCACCTTATCTGCGGAGTGGCCAATGGAATGTCAATCCAGATTGAATCTTTAGGTTCCTTATCAAATCTTCAGTAATCGTTTGTGGTTCTGGAATCACTTCCAGTTCTACCATACTCCCACTACTGTTTTCTGAAAAAATCCATTTTTAATAAAACTGTGGTGAGTCTAGAACAATATCGCTATTGTTCATCCAGATAGTAGAAAGTCAACCCTCGTCATAGCCTGGGTCAACCCACAAACAGCCATTACAGAGACGTGCCTTAAGTTATCCAGAGTCTGGTTTTAATCATAAGCCGGACAACTCCCCGTACCTTAACATCGTTAAGATACAAACTGTTCTATATCCAATATAGAACCAGAGACACTGATTTAATTGAACCAGATTCAAATCATGCAGCTGTCTCCAGTGCATGTCAACTAAATGGAAGGAGGCCGATCAGCGTTACTCAACTTAGGAAAGCTTCCAATCATGAGTAACCTGAAAGAGAAGCAAGATCTCTTTATCATTACTAGCAACTGAATACCATTGATAAGTATCTACATCTTCGATCTCTTTGAAGAATCCCGATACTTGCTATACCTGGTTCTCTACTCTATTCAAATACCTATAACTTCTCAAAATTCAGATCCTGTGTTTCCGCGAAACACTTGTCTAAAAACCAGAGAAGTCATAAGTAAAACGAATATAGTACGAGGACCAACCCCTCTGTCCTGATGGACCCTGGACAACATACAATACTCTGTATAAGTCCCTTGAGTCTGATAACTCATTCGTTGTGTGTCGTAGGTTGGAAACTGTACTTATGGTTAAGAAGAATTACACCGCTGTTTAATACTCCTTACCTAACCATCCACTGATATAGGTAAATGTCACAGACATAATTTCAAAAAGGTATATCTCACTCTATGAAAATAGACGTACAGATATATCAATTTGAAATTGGTGCATAACTGCGGATATTCAAAACCAAATATTTGCCGACCGGCAAACAGCCCAGGTGATTTCCTCAAATATCACCGATTACAACGAATCCCGATATAAAGAGGATGATCACCCAATTCCCAATAACTTACTCCCACTCATCATCTGTAAAACCATACAGATGTGAGAATCATGCCTGGTAAATTCATACCCTGGAGCAAGTGTTTAACTGGGAAATCAGTTTTCCTTTAACAGTACACAGTGAGACTGAAACATTGAAATGTTTCGATGGGGTATCCCGGTATTCCTAGTAATGCCTCTTCCAGATTTACGACTGTAACCGTATAGTTCTTTGCCACCTCTCCAAATCCCTTCATATGTCTTTAGTCTTTACCTTCTGTACACCCCTTAGGCCAAATGGTTTTCTTCCTTCCCTACCATTCGACACCAGCCTATAGTTTGGAAGAAGACTATCCAATAAGCATAATGGGTGTACTGTCCCAATCCTAGGAACACTCGCAATGCGAGAGAAGGTGAAGATAAAAGATACCTGAATAAATCTTATTCCTATTTCTCCTGAACCAGAATCCATCCCCGAACTGGAACAAGTTCCTTTCGAGTTCGTATATAACCATACGATGGAGTATCCAAATAAACTGTGGATCTTCGTAATGATACGGAGTGTCCTGGAGAAATACAAAGGTGATTTAGGATTGGCGAAGGAATACTTGGTCTGGTCGTGAATATCTGTTGCAATTTACTTTGCCCTCTTACTAATCCCTTGTTTTGTCTTAACTTAATACCTTCTGTACACCATCGTTAGGCTAATTGGTTTTCTTCATTCCCCACCGTTCGGCACCAGCCTAAGGTTTGGAAGAAGACTATCCAATTTGCGTAATAGGTGTACTATCTCCTAAACCAAGGAGTACTCGCAACTTGAGAGAAGGTAAAAGGAAAAGACAACTGAATAATCCTATCCGTTTTCTCCAGAACCGGAAACCATCCTCGAATAAATTCTTTCGAGTTCGTATCTAACCATACGATGGTTTTGTCCAATGGAAGTGGACGTTCGTAGTAAAACGGGGTGTCCTGGAGAAAAGGGTAAAAGTAGGAGTGGCAATGAGGTTTGCAACTCTGACAATCCAAAAGCCAGTGTTTAAGAAGGTTCGGTCAACTTGGTCTCTGAGTCATAGTCTTAGGGTCGGGTCAATGGTCGCTGCCAAAGAGAGAGAGAAAAGAAACACTCAGCGTGCACTCTAACCTAGATCAGAATGGTTACCAATTTATCTAATCTGGAATCCTCCCACTGTACCTCAAATTCTCCTCCAAACCTGAAAGAAGAATTAGTCGGGGTCACCCGAGGAGTAAACTAACTCATCAGTGGGAATCGGGATCCAACTATCATCGCATGATAACGTGACGGAATCCGCTCACGCTACCACACTCCAGAAGGTATGCGCATATCTGGCAAGTTTCAGTTCTTTTGAAACTCCCGATGTGATTTCTGCCCCATGCTCTTATGACCTTGGCGTGAGGTCAAAATATCATAAGTCACATGTCAAGTTCTACCCGTCATTATCCAGGTTAATTTGAATCCACCCGTACATACCCTTGACGTAGGCCAAAATAGTAGTACGACTGTCCCAAACCAACGCATCTATCTATGCAACAGATAAATACCCGGCAGCTACCAATCACTATGCCTTGGCGTGAGGTCAAAATACATAGCTTGAATACTACCGAATATTTAACTGAAATGACGGAGGGCTACGAATGGTTTCTGGCGAAAACCTTTAACGTAATGAACTTGATATCGTTGAAGGAACGGATAGCTTTTAAAAATATAGTGACGAAAACCTTTGCTAAAGAGGTCACTCCCGGTGAAGGGATCTCGGCTCTTTCCCCGTAGAATGGGGTGCAGGATATTCCAAATGAATACTACGATGCAAAGCAAAAGTAATCGACTATAGTGAAGTTAATGCCCTGACGCAAACTTCTGTCCAAGGGGTCACTCCCGGTGAAGGGATCTCGGCCCTTGCCTCGTCGACTGAGGAGCAGGATATTCCAACTGAATACCACGATGCAAAACAAAAGTGAACGTCCTTGCAATAACAGCCTTTTTGAAAAAGTGTTCCAACAACATCAGATTAGGTTTGTTTTTAACTTGCATTGATCCGAATCAACGCAGTCCCATCAATTGATCACACCAAAAAGAACGAAAATATACTGATGTACGCATATGCCATCCGCATTCGCCACTGGGTCCCGTCATTACCCGTTAGGTTAGCTAACTAACGACAGAGCGGGGACTGGACTAGCGCGGATGCAAAACATATACAACATCTACTAATATATATACCAATATATTATATTCGCTCAAGGCGTGATAAAAAATGCAACATCACAGAGAATGAACAGCATCACAGAAACAATACAGATATCTGGGATCCCCGGGTTTCACAGAGCCACTACTGAAACCCGACGTTCCCCTGGTCGTGTGGATAGCCTGCGCAATGAAAACCTAGACCCCTACGGGCGCGGCAAGTCACCCGCCAAAACCTGAAGCGAGGCAGCCCCCTTCAGCTCCGTGAATGGACCACCCAGCACTTCACGGAATCCGGTAACTTGGGCACCCCTCCTGGGTCAACCTGTACCCCCTACGAGTGCGGCGAATAGCCCGCCAATCCTAGAGTGATGCCCCCTCCGTCTCAATGCCATGAGATGCGGGCTCGTTGCCCTCTAGAACCCGGCTATCCGTGCATCCCTCCGCGGGGCAATCCTAGTACAGAAAGTAAAATATACATACAACGGGTACATCGACCGCAACCTGGTCGTGCCCCAAAATAATAATACAAACAGGCAGTGACGGCAGTCCACATGTCGGACGCTCGCCCCGCAATATCAAATGTACATAATACAACCACAACTGTACTAGCATTGCATCCAGGCTATCCCCCACGACCGATCCGCAACATCACAGCAAAAACAGAATATCAACGTGAAAGTCACATTCGCAAATCCGTCTAACCGGGCTATAGCAGTTAGACCGGATTTACCGATCAAGTGACATTCACGGTCGCAGATATAATGTAAATACTGTGAAATAATGTGTTTAAAATATCCGATCGATCAAATTTTAACAAGTGGGCCCCCAAGCATCACTGTAGCAGATCAAGAAATACTGGGCCCAATATTAATATTCCAGAAACCCTATTTTCACCCCAGAAGCCCACTGGAGAAAATTGACAGAGTGTTCTTATCATAGTGCGGCGGAACCGCGGCCCAAGGGGGGTTTGGCCGCGGTTCAGCGCTCCCACTATCGAATTACTTTGTCGAATTTCTACAGTAGCCTTATAATCTCCAGTACATCAATTTTATACAACCTGAAAAAATTTTGGAGACCAAAAAAATTTCAACAGAAAACTGTCGTGAAGGAAAAACGGGTTTTGGAACATTTGATCGATCGGAACTGAAAAACACATTAAACCAAGCTAGACTAAGTTAATGGCGAGGCTCTGATACCACTGTAAGTGCACGGCGGCGCCCCGGCCGTCAATCCGACGGCCAAATGCGGAAGCGGTGATAAACTTAAATTTTTCTTGAACTGGCAAACCGCCGCGCACTAATACCCGGATCGAACCACTAACTAGTCCTAGCTAACAACAAGAAAGGGAAGAGAGATATACCGACGATCCAAGTCCTCCGGTCTTCTCATCATCGTCCCGATCTCCTGCGGAATGTCCCGTCTCCTCCTCGTCACCGGAAGTGCACCACATCGCCTACTTTTTTTACGGGCTCCCACCTCAATGCCGAGGCAACTCGGGCACGAAGCTGGCTAGTCGACGTGCCCAAGATTTGCTGTAGAATATCTAGTGAGCAAGTCTCATTTTGGGGTTTGTGGAATTGCCTTTTGTGGAGGAATTGAACTTGGGGCTTTTTGGATTGAACTTGTGGGAATTTTGCAACATGAAATGAGCCAAACATCCCCACCAAAAATTTGGGACAGCCCCACAATGCTTGGGCCGGCCATGAGAGGTGAATGGAGAGAATGAGAGAGAGTGAGCCAAGGAATGAGTGGTGCAACCATAACAATAATGCAAAAGGGAATCATGAAAGAACATGATAACAAAATACATCCACACTCAATCACCAACCATCATCAAACATGATGGCTCAAAAGTCATGCCATCATGAAGATACAAGTCAAGGTCAAAAGAATGGTGCACCATCATGATACAAGGAAACATGCAAAGACCCCCTTCCACAAAAGCTTATTTGCAACAATGTAAATAAGCCCTCCTCCACCAATCTTCGGCCAATGAAAGATACAAATGAAAATGGCCGAAACGGAAAGCAAACTGGCAACTCCAGAAAACTGGTCCCGTAATAAATTACAGGAAAACCCCGATACTGTGCATACACACCCGCATTTGTATTCCGACCGAAATACAAATGCAATGAGACAAAGTCTACACTGTACTATACTAGGATCCGGCTTAAACCAAAGCCGGCTAGTAATATCTGTTCGATCCTGATCCGTGCAATACCGCACGTATCTGATCGAACCCTGCCATATATCCATACGGCCTATAGTACAAACTGTCCGATCCTGATCCGTGCAATACCGCACGTATCTGATCGGACCCTGCCATATCTCCATACGGCCTCTACAACTTTTCGCCCGAAAGCTGAGTAACTGAATGTGGGGGACCCTAAAGACTCGTCAACACCTTGGTTGTGGATTTAACCACTAGCACGTTAGAGGTATAAGCCAATACATAACGGGCTACCAGGCATTGACCAAAAAGGGACGTCTGTGAGCGAACTCAGCCTGACTCCCTACTGAGCCTGTCAGTGACAATATCCGTACAGTCCGGTCCGTTCGTCTATGAGCATCGCATGGCGGGCCTAGGGGGTTGGTAAAAGTCAGACCCCCAAAAGCGGTACAAGTCGTGTCGGAGTGTAGCCCAGAACACCCTGAGATACTACTGGAATACCTACCAGTAAATCTCCTTGCCTCGGCCGAGGGCTTCGTGTAATGGCTCTCCTAGACACAGCACGACCTCACCCCCAATACCGGGAGAGACGAACCCCTGAAGATACGCTCACTGCCTCCATGTGGCTCGGGACTGTACCCAATTAAAACCTGTTTGCACGACTCCTTTGAGCCGTGGTAGGGTAGTAATCAAAGTACAGTGGGAACTCACACGAGACAAATGACGATCTCCAGGTCGATGAACTAACCTGTACACATGTCACCAGGGAACTGCCATCTGACGTCTGGTATATGACCAACTAGCATGTTCCCGGCGAGTCCTGTCCGGTGTACTCATAACCCAATGAGCACCTGTATACATCTTAGGTGAACCAACTGACACCAGTGGCTTGTGAGACCGGCCACCGCCCCTCGTCGGGGTCTCGACTGTATACACTAGTCTACTCTGGAGAATCGATGCCCTGTCTCGAATCTCCCACGACTAGGGACCTTTTAAGGATGTGCTTATAGACCCCCAGCTCCCACTTATATGATCGCCCTCATACTGCTGGTGGTCAAGCAAGAATCCTAGGGGCTCTATCAACGTGCAATAGCAACTTGTCAGGTCACCTAAAGCAGTACACGATGATAAAGGTAAACCAGATAGCATACTATCATCTCGAGTAAGACTGTCCTACCGGGATAGGTCCTCCCTCAATCATTGCAATCACGTGCCTGTGATCCAATAATTGACTCTGAGGGCACTATCTCCAACACATTACAGAGAACTGTTTCTCAGCATCCTTTACGTCCTGGGTATGTGATACCGGATCAGGATCCCTCATATGTATTTTGTTACATGGGCTACAGATAGGTAAAAAACTGAGAACGGGTGATAAGTTTCATGAGATAGAAAACGGTGAAAGTGTTGCAGCCAAGTCTGTTGGTCACTATCACCCTGTATTACCAGAATACATTGATTCTGAACGAATGTTATTAGATACCGAACCTGATATACAACATCATATCAGTCTCTTTATAAGTAAAGAAAGGATATAATTTTGTATTGTTGGATAATGTTTTGAACATTTCCTATATCAAGAGTTGATCGGTTCAGGCACGTTATCTAAAAGCATTGACGTTCTAAATCAAACTACAGTTCTTAGTATACAGAACACACACAAGAGGAAGAGTTCAGAAATGAACGAATCCTTCTTGAGGTATTGTAGACTAGGTCATATCAATGCGACCCGACTACCTGAAGTTACATATAGATGCATATTTAAATTAATTTGAATTTACATCTTGTGAAACTTGCCGGTCATGTCACAAAGATAAGATGACCACAGCTCAGTTTATTGGAAACAGAGAAAGAGTTAGTGAACTCTTGGGATGATACATGTTGATGTATGAAGGTCTCCTGTCTACACATGCCAAGACCGGTTCTTTGTACTTCATTACATTCTCTGATGATCTCTCAAGATTCAGACATATGTTCCTGTTGAAACACAAGTCCGAAACTTTTGAGATATTCACAGAATATAAGTTAGAAGTAGAGAACCAAAATGAGTATATGTATTATGTCCTTTGATGTGATCAAGGAGGAGAATACTTGAGCACGGAATTCCTGGATTATTCTAAAGGAGAATGAGATTCTCTCTCAGCATTACTCCTCCGTATACACCACAGCACGTCGGTGTATCGGGGCGGAGCAATCACACCCTATATGATAAGGTGTGCTCTATGATGAGTACTACTGAGTTACCTATTTCCTTGCACTTGTGAAGTTGCATACATATTGAATAGGGTTCCGATCAAATCAGTTGCCTACCACTTCATATGAGATATGGAAAGGGAAGAGCCCATATCTTAAGTTTGTTAAGATTTGGGGTTGTCCGGCCTATGTCTAAAAGCAAAATCCGGACAAGCTCGAGGCAAGGTCTGTTATGTAGAACTGGAAATGTTCCAGCTATACAAACTGCAGCTGATGATTTGGTAGAACCAAAGGATTCAATAGTTTCCAACGAACCTCAGCCTCTCCGCTGATCTAGTAGGGTTCCTCACCCACATGAGAGATACTTCAGTTTCTCTATGACAGTGGGAGCGAGGATTGCATCATGAGATGATGACCCAACTAGTTTCGAGCTGGCCATCAGGAGTGGGACTCTATAAGAATGGCTGGATCTTAGCGATCTGAGATGGAATCCTTATACACCAACAAAGTATGGACTTTGGTTGCTTTATCTGAAGGGTTAAATCCCCATCAGGAGCAAGTATATCTTGAGAAGATTACTTGGTGTACAAGGAAAAGTTGAGACTTTCAAAGCTAGACTTCTTAAAGGTTTGCATCATTGACCAGGTATGGATTATGATGAAACCTTTTCTAAGTAGCTATGCTTAAGTCCATCCAGATCCTACTTGCCACGGTTACATACCCATGACTGCTTTTCTAAATGATGTTTTAGAAGAGTGCATCTATAAGTACACAGCCAGAGGGCCTCGTAGACAGTGGGAGCAGCGGAAACGTATGCAAGATGTTTTATGTGATAAAGCAGGCATCGCGGAGATGGAACGTCTGTTTTGATGTGTTAGTCAAAGAGTTTGACATCATCAAAATGGTAGATGGACCTTGTATAAACAAAAAGGTAGTGGGGAGTATGGTGGTGATCCTCGTAGAGTACGTGGATGACATACTCTAGATAGGGAAGAAGTTTCCTATGCTACGCTCGATCAATCTCCGCTTATCACAATAATTCTCCATATAGGATTAAAATGATACCTACTAAATCCTGGATTTTGGATCTATAAGATAGATCTAATTGGATGTTAGGAAACTCACTAGATGTGGTGAGATGGTATCAATTGATCCTGGGGAGAATCACTGGAAAGGTTCCAGGGTGATAAGGATGACTGAATGTCAGTCGCAGGCATTGTCTTTACCCTCAGTAAAGGGACGGTATGTTGGAAGAGTTCTAAGCTAAATACCGTGGCATACTAGACGATAAAGGCTGGATACATTGCTACCAAAGATTCTACTAAAGAGAAAGTCTGGATGTATATTAGTTCATGAGATGAACTTCGTTCCTACCATTGTGAGACAATGGAGTAGTGGCTTATGCCTAAGAATGCCCGTCCCATCAGTGATCCAGACATATTCTGAGGCAGTGTCACCTGATCATGGAGATGGTTGATTTCCAGGGGATCGAGATCAGGAGAGTAGACTCAGAGGAGAACACGGCGGATCCACTCACAAAGGCCTATTCTCAGAGAGAGACTATTATGGGATGGTTGAGTATGAGATACTACAACCACTGTTGTCAGATGGCCCTAGTGCAAGTGGGAGATTGTTAGTTATATGTATGCCCTGGAGGCCATTACTATACATGTGATATATATTGTAGTGGATGCTTGGACATATATAGGGAGGACTTTCTTGCTCGACATGATAGTATGCTATCTGGTTACCCTTTATCTTAACGTGTATACTAATTGTCTCTCTGTCACATGTTGGTAAAGCCCTTAAGATGAGTACTTGACTACCTGGACTATGATGCAGATCATACTAGTGGGGACATGGTAGTCCATAAGTACATTTTTCAAGGTCCCTAGTCGTGGGTGTATTGAGACGGGGCATCGATATACCAGAGTAGACTAGCGTATACCTTCTCGACCCATATAGATGGGCGATGGATGATCCCATATCCATTGGTGTTTGACATCAGAGATGATATACGGGTGCTCAGTGTTGACTGGGTACACTGGACGGACTCGCCGAGAACTCCCAGATGGTATTATACCTTACGTCAGATGGCAGTTCTCTGGTGACACTGGTACAGGTTAGTCTGTAGACCCGAGATCGTCATAGAGTCTTGTGTGATTCCCACTGTGCTTTGATTTCTACCTTACCACGTCCAAGAGGGCGTGCAAAACGGTGGTTTTTGGGTACAGTCCCGAGTCACATGGAGGCAATGAGCGATAGAAGGGGTTTCGTCTCTCCCGGGATTGGGGGTTGATGTTGCGCTATGCTCGATTGGCCATAACAGGGAAGTCCCTGGCTAGGGCTGGTTTAGAGGTTTACTGGTAAGTGTTAGCAGTAGTTTCTCGACCCGTTATGCGCCTCATATCGGCATGACTTATCGGTTATTGGGGTCTGACGTTTACCACCTCTAGACTTGATATGCGACATATCAGACGAGGAGGCCGGACTGTACGGTAGTGCCACTGTCGGGCTTTTACAGGAGTTGGAGCGGGCTTGCTTGCTGATCTTCTGATCGCTCAATACCCGGGTAGCCGTTACGTCCAGCTAGTACCGCTGACAGCTTGTAGGTGCTTGATATGATCATCATTTACTGCCGGCGTATTAACGAGTCTTTAGAGTCCTACATAGAGGTTTTACTGGCTCAGGCGAAACGAAATAGGAGCGCATATGTGATATGTGCGGGACCGAGAATAATGCGTGTATGTGATACCGTATTCTATTCTCGCGATGCTTGTGTCGATCGGTTATATGCGATATAACCAAGTTATCGAATCAAGAGTTGATTCGATAAGTCGATACATTGAATGTTAGTCGGTTGTATGTAATATAACCGGATTATTAAGTCAAGTGTTGGTTTAATAATTTAGTGTATAATTGTATATATATGATATACTAATTTACATTAACTAACATTGGTTCACTTTAAGCATTTGTTTTTCTCACTTGTGCACAAGTTAATATATATGTAATATATATATTTATTTGTGTACAAATTGTATCATGGTTGTTGATACACACTACATGGGTGTATGAGACATACACCATTATAATTATATGGGTGGGGTTTTAATATACAAAGTAAATACAAAATTAGTGGATAATTGTTCAAGTGCATGAAGCTTCATGAAGCTTGTGAGTGCATTGACCAATGTCAACTAGTTTTGTTTTTACTTAGGATATTCATAAACCTAACCACTATAATTAAACCATGGTAATGTCTCTGCATGAGTTAGTATATGATACTCACTCACCATGGTTAGCTCATTCTCTCTCTTGATCATTTTTCCATTCTCATTTTTGAGCTCATCTTCTTCCTCCTTCATATTCATGCTAGGGTTTGAAAAAGAGAGAGAACCAAAGTGAGAAATCAAATTCTAAAGAGTACCCATTTCCTATCTCACCATCCTTTACTAGACTAGCACTTTAGTTTAGGGTGTTTGCTTCACTAATTCTCTAGTTAGTGAAGTAGAAGCTTGAGTTCGTATTCCCTCGACATTGATCATCTTCGGCCTCGAAGACTTCAAGCAATTCCGTTGCCTCTTCTCATGGAGCCATCCAAGAGTCCGGATGTTCGATGATCGCAGCGAAGGGACTACTACAAGGAGCTTAAGAAGTGAAGGACCGATCTACAAAGGTTGTATTTCGTATTCACTTAGTGTTAAAGAGTTTAACTTGCATGTGTTAACCTAATTTTCTAGCAAAGATCTTGTTTAGAGTTATTCGGCACTGCTAAAATTTTTATCCGGCATGGTTGATGCCTTGTAGATCCTTATTAGAGTGCCTAGTAACCCTATACAGCCTGGGATGACCGAGTGGGGTAGCCGCTTGGATGCCTCTTGCAAGGATTTCGATCCCTGGCGTCATGGGTAGGGAGCTACTAGCCGGAGATGACCGAGCAGGGCAGCTGCTCGGTTGCCTCTTGCGAAGACTTTGGTCCTTAGCGCTGGAGGGGCTGTAGGAGGCCCACTAAGGATGACTGGGCAGTGAAGCTGTGCGGTTGCCTCTTTATGAGGGCTTTCATCTCTAGCGTCGCGGGTAGGCAACTACCAGCTTGGGATGACCGAGCGGGGTAGCCGATTGGATGCCTCTTGCGAGGGCTTCGATCCCTGGCGTCATGGGTAGGGAGCTACCAGCCGGATTGACCGAGCAGGGCAGCTGCTCGGTTGCTTCTTGCGAGGGCTTTGATCCTTCAGGACGGGGACCGGACAGGATTGCTGCCCGGTGCCTCTTGGCGAGGACTTTGATCCCTGTCGGTTGTGGTAGAAAGCTACCAGCCGGGGATAGCCGAGCAAGGACTCGACTGCCTCTGGGAGGACTTTGGTCCTTAGCACGGGAGGGGCTGTAAAAAGCGTACCAAGGATCCTTGGCCGGGCAGGGTTACTGCCCGGTGCCTCTTGGCGAGGGCTTTTGTCCTGAAGGATAGCTGAGCGAGCGATCCTCGGGCTCGACTGCCTCTGGGAGAGCTTTCTGATCCCTGGCGTTGCGGTAGGGAAGCTACCCGCCAGGGATAGCCGAGCAACGGTTGGGCTCGACTGCCTCTGGGAGGACTTTTCGATCCCTGACGTTGCGGTAGGGAAACTACCCGCCAGGGATAACCGAGCAGGGTAGCTGCTGGGTTGCCTCTAAGAAAGACTTTGATCCTTAGCGTTGGAGGGGCTGTAGGAAGCCCACTAAGGATGATCGGACAGTGAAGCCGCGCGGCCGCCTCTTGGTGAGGGCTTTGGATTGTAAAGACAGAACTCTATTCGAGATGTTCCGACGTTTCTTTATTCGGATGGGAAGGATTTTTAGAGAACATTTACATCATCTTTGCAAAAAAAGGGGGGTACACACTTGCTGGCCTTGACCTCATTGGTATAGCTTGAGTTTTCTGCGTTGTAAGGCCGCGGGAGCTTGCGTCCGTCTGCGTCTTGTAGGCGGTAGGCTCCGCCGGGGAGCGCCTCAGAGACGAGGAAAGGACCGTCCCACTTCGGGGAGAACTTGTGAAGCCTGCCTTGGTCAATGAACTCGTTTCGCCGTAGGACCAGATCCCCGGTCTTGAAGGAGCGGTGCTTGACCCGAGTGTTGTAGTATCGGGCCGTTTGTTATTGATAAGCGGCATCCCTGATCTGAGCCCGGTCTCTCTTCTCCAACAAGATGTTCAGGTTGGTCCGTAGCACCGAGGTGTTTGTATCATCATCGAAGTGCTCAACCCAGTGACTGGGTAGCCCGATCTCCGCTGGGATCATTGCTTCGGTCTCGTAGCAGAGGCTGAAGGGGATCTCCCAGGTGGGAGTCTTCTTTGACTTGCGCATGGCCCATAAGACCCGGGGTAGTTTTTCGACCCAACTGCCCTGTCGTCCTTCTAGGCGGGTCCGGAGACCTCGGAGGACGTCTCGGTTAGCGACTTTAGCCTGCCCGTTGCATTAGGGATGCGCGACCGTGGCGAACTTCATGAGGATATGGTATTCTTTGCAGAAGTCCTTCACTTTCTCGTTCTCGAAGTTCGTCCCGTGGTCGGCGATGATGCATCTCGGGATGCCGAACCAGAGTATCAGATTGTTTTGCAGGAACTTGATGGTTGTGGCGGCGTCCGGTTTCCTGATGGGGACGGCCTCGATCCACTTGGTGAAGTAGTCTACTGCGACGAGGACGTATTTGTGCCCGCCTGTACCGGTAGAGAACTGGCCGATCATATCCAATCTCCACTGGGCGAACGGCCATGGGGATGTTAGGGCAGTCAGCTCGGTAGCAGGGAGGAGAGGGATGCTGCCGTGGAGCTGGCAGCTCTTGCATCTCCTGACTAGCTTCTGGGCATCCTCGTGAATAGTGGGCCAGTAGTACCCCTAGAGCAACGCCTTTTGGATCAAGGTTCGAGCCCCTTGGTGGGCACCGCCAACCCCCTCATGGATTTCCCGAAGGACGTAGTCGGCTTCGTGGGGGTCAACGCACCGGAGCAGGGACTGAGTAAAGGCCTTCTTGTAGAGGTTCCCATTGCTCCAGACGAAGTGGTAGGCTTTGGCCCGGAGACGGCGGGCGGCTTCCCGATCTTCTGGGAGCGTACCGTCCTTCAGAAATTCCATTGTTCCCCTCCGAAGGACGGCCGAGACGCGGCGTCTCGCCTGAGATTCGGGGCAGATGCTAATTGGTGCTATCCGTCCACCTCTCCGAAGATGCCAAGTTGAATTATGGCACCATGTATCGAAGGTTTAGACGGATGCGTCCGATGTAGCAGACTTCGTCAGATTCCCCCTCGTTTGAGGGGTTTTTGATTGTGGGGACGCTCTTCCCTGCAGGCGCAAGCCCCTGCAGTTAATTACGCTACCGCATTGCGGTAACAACTTTCTCCTTCTCCAGATGGTCACTTCGTGTCGTGAGTGTTTGTTTTGTTGCCCGTGGATTGTTTACGGAGACTGAGTTATGTCGTCGCCCGTAGGGCGTGGACTAGTCCAAATCCGTATTATCTTAGATTTGGGTTTGGGGGTTTGGTTTGAGGATACGTCAGCCGTACTCGAGGCTAAGATCAACTCAAACGTTTGTTAAGGATACGTTAGTCTCACTTAGAAACTAAGATCAACTTAACGGGATCGTTTAGATCCGACAAAAGAGCGTTTGGGCTCTAATGTTCCAGTTTAGGGACATAGTGGTCCATCGTATGTATGGCCGTCGGGACCCATCACCTCTCTGACGACGTTGAAGGATTACAACGACGGATATCAGAGGAGCTCAGAGATGTACCCTCGAGCCAGAGTTAATTGGGGGGATTCATAGTCCAGTCTGTTTGAAGGTTTAAGGATATGTTAGCCATCTTTGAGGCTAAGATCAACTTAAACGGGACCGTTTAGATCCGACAAAAGAGCATTTGGGGGCTCCATTGTTCTAGTTTAAGGACATTGCGGCCCATGGGTAGTTTAAGGACATTGCGGTCCATGAGTAGTTTAAGGACATCGCGGTCCATTGTTAGTTTTAAGACATCTCGGTCAAGGTTAAGGACGTCGTAGTCCATGGGCTTAAGGACCCCGCAGTCCATTATGTGCTCTGGATGCTTCACACGGGTTCACTGCCGTGTTCTGCGAGGACCAGGCTCCGCTCTGGACGCTTTCCACGAGGTCAAAGAGTGACATTATCCGCGTTCCACGTAACCAGGAATTTGCATTAAACACGGGTTTAAGGACCCCGCAGTCCGTATCAATGTGTGGTCGTCGGGACCCGTCACCTCTTTGAAGACATTGAGGGATTACAATGCCAAGTATCAAAGGAGTGAAGAGATGTACCCTAGAACCGGAGTGGATTAAATAGTCCTTGGCCCAATTTGGGATCAAGACGAATTAATTATGTTATGAGTCCATTGGCCCAGTTAATCACAAATTGAGGACTTATGGCCATCTTGGGCTAAGTCCAATCAGGAGAGGCTTTGCCTCCATCCATTTAGTCAATTGGGCCGAAGCCTAGTGTTAAACACTACAGAGCAATCAGTGTTGAACACTGGGAATGAGGTTGACAAGTTAGTATTTAACACTAAGAGATAATTGGTGTTAAACACCAGCAACAAGGCTTTTCAAATTAGTGTTAAACACTAAAACAGATCAGTGTTGAACACTGCAGACAAAGCTTTTTAATTAGTGTTGAACACTAAGGCCCATCAGTGTTTTAACACTGGGTTCGAGAGTTACAATTTAGTGTTAAACACTAAGGCAAGAGGGGTCACGTGACAGCACGTGAGAGCGCCCTCCCTTCATTTATTCTGCTGAGATTATCGCATCTTTCAGAGCATCACATGCCATCACGTGATGGGCATTCAAATGCCTATGTATTAGAGCTTCTGCCGAGGGTCACGTGGGGTGCTACCTCAAAGGGGCTTTCTGTAGATCTCTGGGGGGGTCACATGGTGACACGTGACCCTGCCTCTATGTATTTTGTTTAGAGGCTTTGTTAATCTTTTTTCAGGAATTAAATTCCTCGAGCTGTAAATTTCAGAGGAATTAAATTCCTACTTCCTTTCGAAGACTTATATTCTGGGATAGAGTTTAACTCTGAATTTTCTGTAGGAATTAAATTCCTCATATATGTGAAGAACCAAATAGGGTTGAACCCTAACAAAGCTTTTTTAAGGAGTTTAAACTTCCATCCTCTGTTAAATTATGATTAAGGGAATTAAATTCCCGCTGCTGCAACAGAACTAGGTTCTCAATTAGGGTTAAACCCTGTTTCTTTTTATTCTGAAGGAATTAAATTCCCATGATACAGGGGCAAGCCCTAATTTATTTTAAAGGAATTAAATTCCTATAGTTCTATGAGAATTAAATTCTCGTGCTTGCATTCCTTCTCTATGTTTTGGATCTGCATGGCAGGATCTCAACTCATTGAGAATTAAATTCTCAACCTTAAGGGGAGATGTGCACTTTGCAGATCCTCTATCAAAGAGAGAAGAAATATGTTCTTCTGTTTTTACATTATCAGAGTTAAACTCTGTTGAGAATTAAATTCTCTTTTTCTTTCAAGGAGTTTTTCCCTTTCTTACCTAGGGTTTTTGCAGAAGATCCAAGTTCTCCAAGTATCGAAGCTCTCTTCCTTTTTTCTTTTTTCTTCTCTGTGTATGTATCTATGTGTCTCTTGGCTCCTATTTATAGGAGAAGCAGCCGAATCAATCAGTTTTTTGACGAATCTTCATTAAGAGATTTGATTTGCACCCATCATCTGTTTTGGACCTTTGGATTATTAGGTGAATTTTATTCACCATTGGATTTCAAATCCAGGGGTTCCCCTTTATTATTTCGGTTAGATTTAAAAGGGAAATCTTTCCAAACCCGAGATTTTCCCATAGATAGATGATATTTCATCACCTCTGAATCTTTAATTCGATCGGTTCCAGATAGCCGCTTTCCTTTGGAAAGATTTGATTCTCCTTCAGAATTTAATTCTGTTTGACAAAATGGGCTTTGAAAGCCGGTCACGTGTGACCACGTGACTCATGGTCACGTGTGGGCACGTGACCCCCTTTGGAATGAGCCTTTTCCTTTCTTTTGCGCTCTGTCTTCTTGTTGCTGCTTAAACGTCACGTGCTGCCACGTGACTCCTGGTCACGTGTGAGCACGTGACCCTTGTTTGAACTCTCTCTTTCCTTGGTTCAACTGGAGAACGAGTCTGCTGTCTTGAACGTCACGTGGCAACACGTGACCCTGGTCACGTGGAAGCACGTGACCTCTTCTGAAGCCTTTTCCTTGACTTGATCAGAGAACTGGTGTGCCTTTTGACGCTTGCATTTAAATGTCACGTGTCGCCACGTGACCCGGGTCACGTGGGAGCACGTGACTCTTTCTGAAGCCCCCTTTTCTTCAGCGTAGTCAGGAAACTGAACTTGCCTTGATGATGTTTTTAGGTGTCACGTGCCAACACGTAACCGCTAGTCACGTGTAAGCACGTGACCGTCTTCTGAAGCTTTTCCCAGAAGCTTTCCTGATTTTAAATCAGGAAACAAATGCCCCCACAGCATTGTTCTCACGTGTCTGCACGTGAGTGCAACGCTGTCACCTCTTGTGACCGTTGGATTCCTCTAGGGATCTGGGGAGACGAAACGTTTCCATTGTCTTCTATAAATACCTCTGTCTCTTCATAGGAGCCTTCACTTTGTTCATCTTCTTCTTCTGAGAACTTCTTCTTTGAGAATTTAATTATAGCTTTCAGAGCTTAGTTCTCTGTTGTGTCTGTGCAGTGTCACTTTATCTTCCAATCGAAGGCTAGTGCTCACGTGTTGCGCATGCAGGGATCTGCTTGATGGGGACGTTTCATTTTCCTAACCTGATTCCAATGCGTCGTTGGATTTCATTCCCAACGCTCTCCCCTTCTTTCCGGGCTTTGAGAATCGTCCCGCCATGCACAACATTTTTTGTGCATAGCATTAAATGCTCCCCTTTATAACCTGAACCCATGCCTTACTTCTTTTCTTCACAGAGAAATCCATTCATACCTTAAGGTGGTCATCTTTGAGAACCCGATCAATCGCCATGGCTTGCAATCGTCCCCATGCTCGTCGGCAACCATGGGAGGTGCCCCTTGAGGAGATAATTCCTCGCTTCGCTGCGCGGCTGGCGGATCCTCTTCTCACCGACGCTCAATGTGACACGGTGATGTACGAGCTACTGACCCGTCGGGGCTCTCCTCTTCCTATGGGCTCCATTTGGCTCCGGATGATCCTCCTGTCTGTGCTTGCCGATATACCCCCTCATCCGGCGGAGATGACTTCGGCGATCCTTGACGCGGCGGAGGACAAGCTTGAGTGCTTTCATGAGGCTTGTCTAATCACTCAAGCTCTGAAGGATCACTCAGTTCATTTACTGAGTCAGATAAGAGCTCGTCGGGCCGTCATGTTTGCTTTCGCTGATGAGCACGGCTCCAACCGGTGGGGAGCGACTCCTCGCGAAAACCGCCGTTTTGACGTGCTGGAGAAGGCAGAGAGGGAGTTGGAAAATTTTGCGTTTTGCTTTGTTAACCCTTGTATTTCTGATCCCTTGTTTGGTGATCTTTTCCCACCAATGTAGTATGTTTGAATCAATGTACTCCTTTAATCATTGGTGGTTTGTATGCTTTCTGTTGAATTTTCATGCTTGTCAGATAGTCGCACGTGTGTCTTGCTTGCGTAAATGAGCCGTTTGTTTTTCTTTAATTACGAGCACCATCGTTACGTTGCATGCACATCAGTGCCTCGGGCAACATTTCCTTTTAAACATTCGTACAGTTGCAAATGCGTGCCTGATAGGATACAGATCAGAAACTTGCCACGTTATCTCCCGTATCGGGTGGTTTGTGCTGGCTTTAGATCTAGTATTGTTGTCGAAGGGAGGTTTATAAATGAAGACATATTCTTCTCTTCAATGGTGTGTCCCCTTTCTATTGAATGTATTCTGCGGATATTCTACCTCGATCTTCTTGCAGGACAGCAATGGCTCAGGATTCAGGGTTAAGATCTGCTTCCTAAGGCTCTTGCATTTTCCGAGCCGCGAGGGTCTCATAAAGAGTTGTTCTCCCTACAGGTCGAGAGGATCCCATAGGTGTGAGTTCTTCTTAAAGATCGTAAGGATCCTTAAGCGGGTTTTCCCTTGAGAGTCGTAAGGATCTCATAAGAGAGTTTTTCTTCCTTACAGGTTGTGAGGGCCTACAAGTGTTGGATGCGGTCACCCTTGTCCGTGTTTTACGGAGTTAGGAGTTTCTCCAGGTATCGTAATTTAAAGACGTCGCGGTCAAGGTTAAGGACCTCATAGTCCGTGGATTTAGGGACTCCACAGTCCGATGTTAGTTTTAAGACATCACGGTCAAGGTTAAGGACCTCATAGTCAGTGGATTTAGGGACTCCACAGTCCGCTGTTAGTTTTAAGACATCACGGTCAAGGTTAAGGACCTCATAGTCCGTGGATTTAGGGACTCCACAGTCCGGTGTTTGGTTGCAGGGACCCGTCACCTCTTTGAAGACGTTGAGGAATTACAACGCCGGGCATCAAAGGAGTGAAGAGATGTACCCTTAAACCAAGGCAAAGTCCATAGGGAATCGGGGTGGTTGATCGTTAGTTTTAAGACATCACGGTCGAGGTTAAGGACGTCATAGTCCGTGAATTTTAAGGACTCCACAGTCCGGTATTTGCTCTGGATGCTTCACACGGGTTCACTGCCGCGCTTGGCGAGGACCAGGCTCCGCTCTGGACGTTTTCCACGGGGTCAAAAAGTGACATTATCCGCGTTCCACGTAACCAGGAATTTTTGCACTAGATGCTTCACACGGGTTCACTGCCGCGTTAGGCGAGGACTAGGCTCCGCTCTGGATGCTTCGCATGGGTTCACTGCCATGCTCTGCGAGGACCAGGATCCGCTCTGGACGTTTTCCACGGGGTCAAAGAGTGAAATTATCCGCGTTCCACGTGACCAGGAATTTTGCACTAGATGCTTCACACGGGTTCACTGCCGCGTTAGGCGAGGACTAGGCTCCGCTCTGGATGCTTCGCACGGGTTCACTGCCATGCTCTGCGAGGACCAGGATCCGCTCTGGACGTTTTCCACGAGGTCAAAGAGTGACATTATCCGCGTTCCACGTGACCAGGAATTTTTGCACTAGATGCTTCACACGGGTTCGCTGCCGCGTTAGGCGAGGACTAGGCTCCGCTCTGGATGCTTCGCACGGGTTCACTGCCATGCTCTGCGAGGACCAGGATCCGCTCTGGACGTTTTCCACGGGGTCAAAGAGTGACATTATCCGCGTTCCACGTGACCAGGAATTTTTGCACTAGATGCTTCACACGGGTTTACTGCCGCGTTAGGCGAGGACTAGGCTCCGCTCTGGATGCTTCGCACGGGTTCACTGCCATGCTCTGCGAGGACCAGGATCCGCTCTGGACGTTTTCCACGGGGTCAAAGAGTGACATTATCCGCGTTCCACGTGACCAGGAATTTTGCACTAGATGCTTCACACGGGTTCACTGCCGCGTTAGGCGAGGACTAGGCTCCGCTCTGGATGCTTCGCATGGGTTCACTGCCATGCTCTGCGAGGACCAGGATCCGCTCTGGACGTTTTCCACGGGGTCAAAGAGTGACATTATCCGCGTTCCACGTGACCAGGAATTTTGCGCTAGATGCTTCACACGGGTTCACTGCCGCGTTAGGCGAGGACTAGGCTCCGCTCTGGATGCTTCGCACGGGTTCACTGCCATGCTCTGCGAGGACCAGGATCCGCTCTGGACGTTTTCCACGGGGTCAAAGAGTGACATTATCCGCGTTCCACGTAACCAGGAATTTTATCAATTGTATCCGCATTTCACGGAATGGAGGTTTGACTCTTGGTGATGCGTATATCACCGATCCATAGAACTGGGGGTTGCCGCTGTTCCGTTTCACTTGATGTTGTGTCTGCTGCGTCGAGATGATCTCCAGGTTATTTGGGAACCGTCGAGATTTGGCTTCCTCTCATGATGAAACCTGGGGGAGGAGTACGACTCCTTCTTTGTTTGCGCCCCTGGATTGTATACAGGGATTGATGTAGCATCACCTGTAGGGCAAAAAGGTTTCATTTTTCCATCATTTCTTTTATTCTTTCCGCGATGCTTTATCATTTCAGCTTTTTATATCGCGAAGGTCGCGATTGCCCAATCATTTCGGCTATTTTTTCGCGGTGCCCAATCATTTCGGCTATTTGTTTTATTTTTACTCGCTGCTTTTTATTGCGAGTTGCCCCATCATTTCGGCTATTTTTCATGCATACATTTTTACTTGCTGCTTTTTATTGCAAGTTGCCCCATCATTTCGGCTATTTCGTAGGCATGTGTGGCCTGCTAGCTTTTCCGCCACAAGCTCGGATTTTGGACACCGATTTCGGCATCAGCATCGCTGCAACTGGGATGTTGCCAGGAGCGAATCATCATTTGCCATGAAAGAACTTGGGATTTGATACCGGTTTAGGCATCAGCATCGCTGCAACTGGAATATTGCCAGGAGCGAATCATCATTTGCCTCTGTCGATGTTGAACAAAGGTGGCTTAGCAAACAGGGTTAAGGTCCTGTCGACTAAGGCTTTTGACTTCATGAGCCGTAAGGGTCTCACAAAGGTATTTCTCCCTACAAGTCGTGAGGATCTTGCAGGTGTATCTTCTCCTTAGGGATCGTGAGGATTCCTAAGTGTATGTTCCTCTGTAAGTCGTAAGGATCCTACAAGAGGGTTTTCTCCTTATAGGTCGAGGGGACCTACAAGGGTTGGACTTTGCTGGGGAAATGTTTATTCGCGCCCGTGGATTGTATACAAGGGTCAGTATTGAGCCTCTTGTAGGGCAATATCGGAGGTTGTGGAGGATTTGCTTAAGAACAGGTTCAGGCTTCTGTAACTTAAGACTTTCAAATCTCATGAGCCGTGAGGGTCCCATAAGAGAATTCTCCTTACGAGTCGTGAGGATCTCGTAAGTGTATTTTCTCCTTAGGAATCGTGAGGATCCCTAAGTGTGTTTCTCCTTTGTGAGTCGTAAGGATCTCACGCAGGTGGTTTCTCCTTACAAGGTCGAGAGGACCCTACAAGTGTCTTTTAACGAGGTTGCGCCCTTTCGGGTTTTCACAAACACTCGCCGGTAGTCCCGCTGTTTTTACTCACGGAGCCCTTTCGGGTTTTCATCCGTGCCCATTTTGCTTATGGACATACCGTTTTTTTTTTCTTTTTCACTTTTTTTCTTTTTACTTTATTATTTTTTTTTCTTTTCTCTCTCTTCTTTTTTTTATCTCGTCAGCCTAAAGATGCTGCGGTAGTAGTTTTAGGGACGTTTCGGTCCGTCGTTAGTTTAAGGACGTTTCGGTCCGCCGTTAGTTTAAGAACGTTTCGGTCCGTCGATATGGGAAGGCCGGCTGTTGCTTGTAAAGTCTGAGCCTAGGAAGATAGTGAGCGGACATAGTCGTCGTCATCTATCATTGACCCCGGCTGCGGCTTATTAAGCGTAGTATTTCTTCAAGAAGCGGCCGTTTATTGGCCTGAAAGGCCTTTCACCGTGCATGTCCATGAGTAGGTAGGCTCCACCCTGGTAGACCTTGTCTATGACGTACGGGCCTTCATAGTTTGGCTCAAATTTTCCTCGCTTGGCACGATTGGGGATCATAGGTCTTTTGACCACTAGTACAAGTTCGCCTTGGCGGAATGTCCTCGGCCTGGTCAATCTTTCGTATGAGCGCGTCATCTTTGCTTTGTAGGCCTCTAGATGTTGTTGCGCTATGAGCCGGGTTTCGTCGAGGGCATCAAGCTCCTCAAGCCGAAGGTAAGCATTTTCTTCGTTCGTCAGCTCGTGGTGGACTGCTACTCGTAGAGAGGGTAACTCTATCTCGAGAGGGAGCACTGCTTCCGTCCCAAATACCAACGCGTACGGCGTTGTGTTCGTGGCCGTCTTGAACGTAGTTCGAAAAGCCCAAAGGGCTTCTTGCAGCCTTTCGTGCCAGTCTTTCTTATTCCTGAAAACGGTCTTTTTTATGATATTCGTCAAGGTCTTATTGAAGGCCTCGGCTAGACCGTTAGCTCGTGGATTGTAAACCGAAGAATATCTCCAGTCTATATTGTGCTGCTGTGCGAAGCGGCTAATCTTATGGCTTCGGTAGGCCGGCCCATTATCGGAGATAATCCGCCGTGGGGTCCCAAACCGGTAGATGACATGCGTCTTGAAGAAATGGAGGATATTCTCCGTCTTCACTTCCCTCAGTGGTACTGCTTCTGCCCATTTGGAGAAGTAATCAGTTGTCGCCAGGATAAAACGGTGTCCCCGGGACGATGCTGGCTCAATGGGGCCGACTATGTCAGTCCCCCACATTTCGAATGGCCAGCTAGCTACCGTTGGGTGCAGTGGATTCGGATGTCGGTGGATGAAGTCTCCGTGAATCTGGCATGAGTGGCATTGCTTCGCATACTCGAGGCAGTCCTGGATCATCGAGGGCCAGTAATAACCCATCCGTTTAATTTTTAACTTCATCTTTGGGCCTGCTTGGTGAGAACCGCAAAGTCCGTCATGAACTTCCTGAATGACTCTTTCTGCTTCGTCAGGTCCTAAGCATCTCAGCCATAGGGAATCAAACGATCTCTTGTATAGAATATCGTTGACGAAAGCGAAGGATAGAGCTCGTTTCATGAGCTGATGTCTTGAGGACGCTTCTTTGGGCATTCGGTGGGACTTAAAGTAGTCTATGAAGACTTCCCTCCAGTCTTCGGCCTTCTCATGGTCTTTTATTTGTAGGGTCGTCTGCTCAGTCGTTCCCTTTTCTTCGCATGATTCCGAAGATATTTCTGCCGGGGCGAGCACTCGACGGCTTTGTACCACGATTCTGACGTCATCGAGGTTCTCGTCAGCCAGTTCTTTAGCAAGTTTAGCCAACACGTCTGCTTTGCTGTTTTCCGCGCGCGGTATGTTCTCCAAAGTATAGGAGGAAATTTGGGTCAATAGTTGTTGCACCCTTTCGCCGTACTTCACCAACTCCGGCTTGCACGTTTGGTAGTCACCATTTACTTGACTAACGACCAGCTGAGAATCCCCGTATATAAGGAGGTCTTCAATTCCCATGTCGATGGCGATCTCGAGGCCTGCGATCAGAGCTTCGTATTCAGCTTCATTGTTTGTCCTCGGCTCTGTTAAGGAGAAGGCGAAGCGCATTATCCCTCCTTGTGGAGTTGTAAAGATGAGGCCTATCCCTGATTTGATCATTGGGATACCTTGTTTCTGCTTCTTTATGGAGGACGCTCCATCGAAATAGAGTTCCCATCGGATACTATTGCCGCCAATCGCATCAAATGCATGCTCGTCCGGCAAATCGCAGTTCAGAGGAGAATCGGCCGGTATCGGGTGTTCAGCGAGGAAATCGGCAATGGCCTGGCCTTTTACCGCCTTGAGAGGTTGATACGTTATCGAGAACTCCATCAAGAGCAGGGCCCACCTAGCGAGTCGTCCTGTCAATATGGCTTTTGACATCAAGTATTTGAGGGGGTCCACCTTCGAGATGAGACGGACTTCGTGTGCCAACGCATAGTGCCTGAGCTTTGTTATCGCGAAGATTAACGCCAAACAATGTTTTTCAACGGGAGAGTAGTTGCTTTCTGCCCCCAGCAGCACTCGACTTAAGTAGTAGAGTGCTATTTCTTTCCCCTGATCGTTCTCTTGTGCCCATAATGCGCCCAAGGAACCTTCGAGGGCGGTCGTATAAAGAATGAGGGGCTTTCCCTTAACCGGAGCAGCCAACACCGGAGGGTTCTGCAGGTATTGCTTGATCTCGTCTAGTGCACCTTGACATTTGTGGTCCCAAACGAATGAAGTTCCCTTTTTCATCAGGTGGCTGTAAGGACGGCATTTGCCCGAAAGATTAGCGATAAACCGCTGGATGTATGCGAGCTTCCCTTGGAGAGACCGCAACTGCTTGAGGGTTCTTGGCGGAGGCATTTCCATGATCGCCTTAATCTTTAACGGATCTATTTCAATACCTCGGTGTCGAACGATGAATCCCAGAAATTTGCCCGAGGAGACTCCAAACGCGCATTTGAGGGGATTCATTTTCAAATTATATTGCCGAAGGC
Organism: Agapanthus africanus; assembly: GCA_030015575.1. NCBI lineage: Eukaryota > Viridiplantae > Streptophyta > Magnoliopsida > Asparagales > Amaryllidaceae > Agapanthus > Agapanthus africanus. The sequence continues at coordinate 878,750,798 of CM057339.1, read as the reverse complement.
GTCGAAATACAGTCTCCAGATGTTTTAAATGCTCTTCGTACGACATGCTCTTCACTACAAGGTCATCGATATAGCACTCGACGATGTCATGTATGAGATCGTCGAAGATTTTCGTCATGGCTCTTTGATAGGTAGCGCCAGCGTTCTTTAGGCCAAAGGGCATAACCCTGTAGCAGAATATACCCAAAGGGGTCCGGAAAGCGGTATGCTTCTGGTCTTCGGGATGCATCTTTATCTGATTGTATCCTGACGAACCATCCATAAAGGAGAAAACCTCGTGAGTGGACGTGTTATCTATCATTAGCTCGGTTACTGGTACTGGGAAATCATCCTTGGGACAGGCTTTATTGAGATCCCTGAAATCCACGCATATGCGTACCGTCCCATTCTTCTTCATTACCGGGACGATATTGGCGATCCAGTCGGGATATTGGACTTCTTGGATAAATCCAGAATCGATCAGCTTCTTGACTTCGGCGATGATGCTCATCTCGAGCTCGAGTCGCATCCTCCTTGGCGCCTGCTTGACTGGCTTGATATCTGGGGATATTGCTAATTTATGCACAGCAATCTCCGGATCTAATCCTGGCATCTCGGAGTAGTTCCACGCGAAGCAGTCTTTATGCCGTAGAAGCACGTTCTTTAACGTAGCCACCCTCTCTTCGGATAACAGCTCGCTGACAAATGTCGGCCGCGGGTCGTCTGCCGATCCCAACTCAATCTTCTTGAGGTTATCTGCGGTAGTATGTATGCCATCTTCCAGTTCTTTCGGAGCGGGCGGAAATTCCGAGATCACCTCATCATCGCTGTTCTCAAAGCACCAGGGAAGGTCATCTACGTTCTCGGGCTCTTCTCCTAATATCGTAATCGTATAACAAGTGCGAACTCGCTCCCCGGCCTGAGGTGGACCCAGTTCTGCTCTTGCGGCCTTGGGCTCATGCTTTTGCGGCGGCGTTACCTTCCAGCCATCGGATAAAGCGAATCTGCCCCGTTGGTACTGGTCCTCGACCCAGTTCTTGAAGGTGAAGCAGTCTTCGGTAGGATGTCCTATGGCTTGGTGATAAGAGCAATAACTCAGATGAGAAGCCTTGTTAGCTTGCTCAGGATGTCTAGACTCTGGAAGTGTGATCATTTGATGTTTTATAGCGAGGTTGAGTAACCTCTCCGTCTTGTCTCGAGGGAAGGAGTACGCTCGACTCATCTTCTTCATGAGGGACAAACCCGAGCCGCTTCTTGATTTATTTCCGTCTCTGCGTCGGGCCTTTCGTACAACGGATTGACGAGGATAAGCGTCTTTGTCTTTTGCGGCACGTTGCGATAGATGTTGCGTCCTGGCCATCTCGTAGATGGCCATTTCGCGGTTGTGGTCTTCCCGAGCTTTCTGACCCATTTTCCTGATAGGCTTGCCCATTCGTTCTTCAAACGACGGACTCGGCGCTTTAATCGCGGGGTCTAGTTTTGATGGGGGGTTGGCATCTCCTGACAGGGCGTCCTCCTCTTCATCAAAGGTATATATAGCGTAGCTGCTGTGAGCCCATTCCCGTTTTCCGGCTCTTGCGTATCCAAGCCCGAGTGTTTCCATCTTCCCGTTGGGCAATTTGCGTTGAGTCCCGGGGACATCCCAAATCCTGTTGTAGAACCGCGCCTGCCGAACGGTCTGTTCTAAGGGTACTCCTTGGCGCTTCAATAGCTTCTTTAATCCATTTGTATAGTATCTGGGCAGGCGGATGGGTCGGAGCCTGTCAAGTGTAGCATCCGCGCCATGCCAGATCTCTTTCTCTATTTTCGACTCTGAGGATCGGTAGAATAGGATCACCTTCTCACCCCTTCGCCTGGGAGGGACGTAAAATGTTTGCAGGTCCTGCACATTGTGAGCCTGAAGCGTGTCGAGATCCTTGTAGTGTTCTCACGGTACTATGGTGATTTGCAAACTATGGTCATCGCCAGGGGGTGCTTGTATTGACAACCGATTGGAGAATACAGCATTCACTTCATCTTCTGAGTCACTTCCGAAGACTAACATGGGGGCGGGCGTCCCCAGGTTGTTGCGTTGAGATGGCCCTGCATAGACTATCTCTTCTTCTTCTTCGGTATCGCTCCCGAAAATAGGGATGGTGGCGGCGGTTTTGTTCTCCGGATTGCGACACCTTTCCGTATCCTCGAAATCTGGCAAAAAGTACTTCGCATCTTCGTATTTGCGGACTTCGTTCACGGAAAATGGGTTTAACTCACCTGTTACGGTATACTTGAAACCATCCTTAAAGTACTTCATACACTGATGTTGTGTAGAAGGGATGATATTGTACTCGTGCAGCCAAGGACGGCCGAGCAAGGCGTTGTAGCAAGTCTTGGCGTCAATGACATGGAATTTGATGTCTGTGACGAGAAGTCCAAAGCGTAATGTTAGTATCACAGATCCGAGAGTCCGTGACGATTGTGAATCAAAACCGGAGATAGTAATTTTGTCACGAGCGAGGTGTTGCACACTCATGCAGATTTCCTTCAACACCCGAACATTAAGGAGGTTGACGGAGGATCCATTATCCACCAGGATCTTGCCTATCTTGATATCATGGCAGTATCCGGAGACATATAGGGGACGGTTGTGGTCGCATGTCCCGAGAAGGAGGTCTTCATCACCGAAAGTGATGTCGGCTGTATGCACTTCCTCCAGTTCATCCTTCATCTTTTCAGTGGCGAGGAAGGCTTGGAATTGCTCAGGTTCTTGTAACGCCTTAATTAGTGAGTCTCGCGCTTCTTTTGATAATAGGAGGGCATCGAGAATGCTAAGCTGAGAAGGCAGCTTCCTTAGGTGCGCGAGGATGTTATAGTCCACCTTACCCTTCCTAGGAGGGTCTTTGGCAGCCAGCTCTCTGATGACTTGGTCATCTAAAGTGATATCTTCAGTGACCTTTTCCTTTCCCTTATCTTTTCTATTTGCGGGTCTAAGATTCTTCTCTGAGAGTGTGCGATTGCGCAGCTGAATGTTCTCGCAGGCCTCCGATTTCTCCTCTTTCCCTAAAGCGGATTCTTTAAAGAGAGGGCCCAGAGCCATTTCTTCGTCAGAGTCGCTCCCAAAGGTGAGAACTTGTGACCCCCCGGCGTTAACCATGTAGCAGTTGCCAGTAGTTCTGTTTTGCCCATCGACGGTACTTCTTCGCTCTCGGCGGATCTTGCGTTTCATGCGCTTAAAATGTTGCCGATGAGCAACATATCCTTGCCACCATATCTTAAAGGCGTCGCACTCCTCCAGGGGATGTGATATTTTCCGATGATATGCGCAATAGTCAGGGTGCGTCTCTACCCCATCGTGTGTATTTCCTTCCGAGGGTGGTAGCTTCATTCCCATTGACATGGCTTTGGCAAACCTTTTCCTCGTCTTGAGTATCTTCTTGTCTGCTTCGGATGCCTTTCGCTCTGGCAGGGGTAGTTCAACTCTTTCGTTCAGTTGCCCGCACTTGGCTCCTTCTGATGTGGCCATCTCACGCTCCTGGTCCGCTTTACATTTTAGACGAATCTCGTCTAGAAAAGCGTCGATCATTTCATCTGTTGGCCACGCGCGTTCTGGTACAGGCTCTGCCTCCAGCTTCTTAATGCCGGGAGTTTTCCCATCATCGGTAAACGAGTGGGAGATTACGTTACAACTCGCCACATATCCTTCGGATTCATCCGACGAGCTTTCTCCATCATCTTCCTCTTGAAAGATGTGGTTGAGGAACTCTTGCAGTGTGACAGGAGTTCGCGCCTTTTGATTGTACTCTTCCAGTGCGTCGATTTGCTTCTGCAAGTTCGTGTGCTCTTTTCCAGGCTTCACGGACTTCTTGGATTTCTTCTTCTTTTTCTTCGAAGATTTTGACGATTGGGCGTGAGTATCTGGGCTCTTATCGTGAGTCTTTGTAGTCGGGCGGCGCCTTAGCATCCCTTCGATAATCTGAGGTTCAAGAGGGTCCTTCCATTCGATCGCAGGGCACGCATGAAGGTCTCTCAGCATTCTTTTGGTTTTAGTTGATAGCACGACCTCCCATGGAGCTTCTTCAATAAAAGAACATGTTGCCCCCGGTGTATCCGCTTTCCTAGGAGCATGCGGTTGTGGTGGGTTTACCTTCCACTTTTCGGACAGTACGAACTTCCCCTGGAGGTACTGATCTTCAATCCATCCTTTGAAGACGAAGCAATCTTCAATCGGATGGCCTACCATTTGATGGTAAGGGCAATAGTTGGGGTTATTCGCCTCGGTGGGTTGCGGCGGTCGTCTTGGATTTGGCAGGTTTATAAGTCTGTTGCGTATTGCCAGCTCGAATAACCGTTTCGTCTTGTCCCGTGGGAACGAGTAGGGACGCTTCATCTTCTCATTATAATACCGACGTCTTTCCTCCAGTTGATCTGCCGGTTTCGGGGCGTTAGGTTGCTGTTGGGCATTTGCAACAAAGGTTGCCCTTCCTTTACCCTTGTCATTCCGAGGTTCCGACTTCGGGGGAGGTGGTCTATGACCCATCTGGTCCATCTGAGCCAACTTGTCGATCAAAGCCTGGAATGTGGTTGGCTTAAAGAACATCATAAACTGGGAGATAGTTGCGTGAGGGTCTAGAGTTCCTACGAACATGCCCACCGCAGGTGCTTCCTCGATGCGTTGCTCACATCTCGACCACAAGTTCCGCCAGCGTATAGCGTACTGGACCCAGGTTTCGCCCGGTTTTACCCTGACGTTAATAAGTGCAGTTATTGGAGTGCGTTCGCTGGCACTTGCGAATCGCTGAGTGAACAACAGCTCCATTTCAGCGAACGTTTTGATAGAATCGTTCGGGAGTTCCGAATACCATTCGAACGCTGTTTCTGATAAGCTGCCCACGAACTGGCGGAGCAACAGTTTATCATCACCGCCGGTGTTACCGCAGAGGGCCCGGAACTGGGCGACATGCTGATGGGGATTGCCGGTCCCCTTATACAAGTGGAATTTTGGTATCGTGTAGCCTTGCGGGTATTTGATTTGGTCGTACCAGCTCGGATACGGCCGTCCCGTTTTCACGACTTGACCAGCTGCCTCAGTCGTGTGATGAACCCGGATTTGCTGGGCTATGTAGTCAGCCAAGTCAGCCTTAGAGATTGCCTCCTCCTTGGCCGTTGAGAGGGCCGGCGGTGGATTTGACGTTTCTCCTCGGTCGTCTTCGAGAACGATTGGGGGATCCTCGGCGGGTAAGTCCTGCTGGATCATCATTCCTATCACATCTTGGAAGAGAAGGCCCATCCGTTGTATGTTGGCCGCTTGTTCAGCAGCCTCTTTGTCCCTTTTCTCCAGTGTCCGGCGAAGGAATTCAGCGTCGGTTTCTTCTTCTCGGCGTGCGTCTGAGGACGTTTTCGGATTTTCTTTTGGCCCGGTGAGCGCGGCCATAGCATTCATCATTTCTTGAAGCTTTTGTTGCTGCTCCTGGGCCTTCGTCACGGATCGGGTTAGCGGTCGGTGGCCCGTAGAAGTGCGGCTTTCCTCCTTTCCAGAGGCCATGTAAACAGTGTGCACCACCATGCCCCCAGACTTAGGGCGTCTGGGCTCGGTGCTTTTAGCCGTCGTTGCATGCCGGGAGGTCTTCTCTGGCCTCCTCCTTTTATGAGCCATGGAGGTTGAGGGGGCCGTTGAGGTGGGCGTCCAGACAGCCTTTTGGGGTTTAGCCTGGTGACACGCTTCCGGTTGGATTTTCGGCTTCTTGTGCTGGCGGGAGAAGTTTGGATCGATGATCAAGTCCCGGGCCTGCCGCCAAACCTTATAGATTTTGGAAGACAACCGTTGAGGAGATCGGGGCTGTTCTGATTTTATTTCCACGACCTTTTTTAATGGGGGAGGAGACCTCTTCAGCACTGCAGTAGGAGAATTCCTTCGCACCTTGTTTAGCATTTCGAAGCTGTTCCCAGTTGGAACAGCAGCATTAACTTCTGCCACCGGGGCCGATGGGGTCAACCCGGAGGGGGAATTTCCCCCAGCCTTCCTTACTCGGCGCCAATGGCGACGTCGAGCGTGTCGAGCGGACGGTGTAGGGTCAGCGGTAAGAATGGTTTCGTCTTGCCCCCCGTGTAGGTGGGGAGTCGCCGTTGGTGTTAGCCTGTCAAAGACCGACGTCCTTTGGGCAGCAGGAGTGGGAGCGAGAGCCGTCAATCTTGTAAAGACCGACCTTTTGGCCGGAGAAGCCGCCTTGACGATCTCGGGAGCAGGAGCAGCCACTTTCTTAGAAGCAGCCTTCTCTGAGATTGTAGGCCCCATGATGGGTTTGCAGGATTTCTGGCCCAATCTAGAGAAGACCGAGGCGTTGACGTTGGGCGACTCGTTGAGAGGAGCCGCGACAGGGGTAAGACGATCAAAGACCGACTTCTTAAGAGCTTCCGTTGTCAGTACTGGAGCGGTGAAGTTTGTCGGCGGGAGCATGGTCCCAAAGAACAATCCTGTGGTGGCGCGAGTGACCTGTTTCACGGGCATTGTGAATAGCGAAGCAGCTTGGGGTCCGTAGGCTATACCTCCTGGCGAGGCAGAGCGTTGGTTGCAATTGCAGCCTGAGCAGTTGGAGAATTTCACGGAAGTAGAAGCCATCGATCCTTTGCTTTCTGCAATAAGCAAGACGCCAATTCTTAGTATCTTGAAACCCAAGGGCAACCATTGGCGAACCGCGATTGGTTCGCGAGTCACGACACACGAAGTGTGGAGTGAAAAGAGGAAAAGGTCCCACCGGGCGTGTCAGAATCTGTTCCCCTCCGAAGGACGGCCGAGACGCGGCATCTCGCCTGAGATTCGGGGCAGATGCTAATTGGTGCTATCCGTCCACCTCTCCGAAGATGCCAAGTTGAATTATGGCACCATGTATCGAAGGTTTAGACGGATGCGTCCGATGTAGCAGACTTCGTCAGATTCCCCCTCGTTTGAGGGGTTTTTGATTGTGGGGACGCTCTTCCCTGCAGGCGCAAGCCCCTGCAGTTAATTACGCTACCGCATTGCGGTAACAACTTTCTCCTTCTCCAGATGGTCACTTCGTGTCGTGAGTGTTTGTTTTGTTGCCCGTGGATTGTTTACGGAGACTGAGTTATGTCGTCGCCCGTAGGGCGTGGACTAGTCCAAATCCGTATTATCTTAGATTTGGGTTTGGGGGTTTGGTTTGAGGATACGTCAGCCGTACTCGAGGCTAAGATCAACTCAAACGTTTGTTAAGGATACGTTAGTCTCACTTTGAAACTAAGATCAACTTAACGGGATCGTTTAGATCCGACAAAAGAGCGTTTGGGCTCTAATGTTCCAGTTTAGGGACATAGTGGTCCATCGTATGTATGGCCGTCGGGACCCATCACCTCTCTGACGACGTTGAAGGATTACAACGACGGATATCAGAGGAGCTCAGAGATGTACCCTCGAGCCAGAGTTAATTGGGGGGATTCATAGTCCAGTCTGTTTGAAGGTTTAAGGATACGTTAGCCATCTTTGAGGCTAAGATCAACTTAAACGGGACCGTTTAGATCCGACAAAAGAGCATTTGGGGGCTCCATTGTTCTAGTTTAAGGACATTGCGGCCCATGGGTAGTTTAAGGACATTGCAGTCCATGAGTAGTTTAAGGACATCGCGGTCCATTGTTAGTTTTAAGACATCTCGGTCAAGGTTAAGGACGTCGTAGTCCATGGGCTTAAGGACCCCACAGTCCATTATGTGCTCTGGATGCTTCACACGGGTTCACTGCCGTGTTCTGCGAGGACCAGGCTCCGCTCTGGACGCTTTCCACGGGGTCAAAGAGTGACATTATCCGCGTTCCACGTAACCAGGAATTTGCATTAAACACGGGTTTAAGGACCCCGCAGTCCGTATCAATGTGTGGTCGTCGGGACCCGTCACCTCTTTGAAGACATTGAGGGATTACAATGCCAAGTATCAAAGGAATGAAGAGATGTACCCTAGAACCGGAGTGGATTAAATAGTCCTTGGCCCAATTTGGGATCAAGACGAATTAATTATGTTATGAGTCCATTGGCCCAGTTAATCACAAATTGAGGACTTATGGCCATCTTGGGCTAAGTCCAATCAGGAGAGGCTTTGCCTCCATCCATTTAGTCAATTGGGCCGAAGCCTAGTGTTAAACACTACAGAGCAATCAGTGTTGAACACTGGGAATGAGGTTGACAAGTTAGTATTTAACACTAAGAGATAATTGGTGTTAAACACCAGCAACAAGGCTTTTCAAATTAGTGTTAAACACTAAAACAGATCAGTGTTGAACACTGCAGACAAAGCTTTTTAATTAGTGTTGAACACTAAGGCCCATCAGTGTTTTAACACTGGGTTCGAGAGTTTCAATTTAGTGTTAAACACTAACGTAAGAGGGGTCACGTGACAGCACGTGAGAGCGCCCTCCCTTCATTTATTCTGCTGAGATTATCGCATCTTTCAGAGCATCACATGCCATCACGTGATGGGCATTCAAATGCCTATGTATTAGAGCTTCTGCCGAGGGTCACGTGGGTCACGTGGGGTGCTACCTCAAAGGGGCTTTCTGTAGATCTCTGGGGGGGTCACGTGGTGACACGTGACCCTGCCTCTATGTATTTTGTTTAGAGGCTTTGTTAATCTTTTTTCAGGAATTAAATTCCTCGAGCTGTAAATTTCAGAGGAATTAAATTCCTACTTCTTTTCGAAGACTTATATTCTGGGATAGAGTTTAACTCTGAATTTTCTGTAGGAATTAAATTCCTCATATATGTGAAGAACCAAATAGGGTTGAACCCTAACAAAGCTTTTTTAAGGAGTTTAAACTTCCATCCTCTGTTAAATTATGATTAAGGGAATTAAATTCCCGCTGCTGCAACAGAACTAGGTTCTCAATTAGGGTTAAACCCTGTTTCTTTTTATTCTGAAGGAATTAAATTCCCATGATACAGGGGCAAGCCCTAATTTATTTTAAAGGAATTAAATTCCTATAGTTCTATGAGAATTAAATTCTCGTGCTTGCATTCCTTCTCTATGTTTTGGATCTGCATGGCAGGATCTCAACCCATTGAGAATTAAATTCTCAACCTTAAGGGGAGATCTGCACTTTGCAGATCCTCTATCAAAGAGAGAAGAAATATGTTCTTCTGTTTTTACATTATCAGAGTTAAACTCTGTTGAGAATTAAATTCTATTTTTCTTTCAAGGAGTTTTTCCCTTTCTTACCTAGGGTTTTTGCAGAAGATCCAAGTTCTCCAAGTATCGAAGCTCTCTTCCTTTTTTCTTTTTTCTTCTCTGCGTATGTATCTATGTGTCTCTTGGCTCCTATTTATAGGAGAAGCAGCCGAATCAATCAGTTTTTTGACGAATCTTCATTAAGAGATTTGATTTGCACCCATCATCTGTTTTGGACCTTTGGATTATTAGGTGAATTTTATTCACCATTGGATTTCAAATCCAGGGGTTCCCCTTTATTATTTCGGTTAGATTTAAAAGGGAAATCTTTCCAAACCCGAGATTTTCCCATAGATAGATGATATTTCATCACCTCTGAATCTTTAATTCGATCGGTTCCAGATAGCCGCTTTCCTTTGGAAAGATTTGATTCTCCTTCAGAATTTAATTCTGTTTGACAAAATGGGCTTTGAAAGCCGGTCACGTGTGACCATGTGACTCATGGTCACGTGTGGGCACGTGACCCCCTTTGGAATGAGCCTTTTCCTTTCTTTTGCGCTCTGTCTTCTTGTTGCTGCTTAAACGTCACGTGCTGCCACGTGACTCCCGGTCACGTGTGAGCACGTGACCCTTGTTTGAACTCTCTCTTTCCTTGGTTCAACTGGAGAACGAGTCTGCTGTCTTGAACGTCACGTGGCAACACGTGACCCTGGTCACGTGGAAGCACGTGACCTCTTCTGAAGCCTTTTCCTTGACTTGATCAGGGAACTGGTGTGCCTTTTGACGCTTGCATTTAAATGTCACGTGTCGCCACGTGACTCTTTCTGAAGCCCCCTTTTCTTCAGCGTAGTCAGGAAACTGAACTTGCCTTGATGATGTTTTTAGGTGTCACGTGCCAACACGTGACCGCTAGTCACGTGTAAGCACGTGACCGTCTTCTGAAGCTTTTCCCAGAAGCTTTCCTGATTTTAAATCAGGAAACATCCATGAGGGGCTTCCTCCAATCTTGGTCGCCCTCCTGCGCCGCGTATACGGGGAGTGTTGTCGCTCCGTCTTCCACGCTAGGCCGAGGTAAGGTTTCGAAGAGGATAGACCGCTTATTGTTGGTCGAGTATGACGAAGCCAGCTTGCTCAGGGCGTCGGCTTGGGCATTCAGCTGCCTGGGTATTTGTTCTACTTGGACTTCGTCAAAGTTCCTCCGGAGTTTCCTCACCTCGTCCAGGTACTTCATCATCAGAGGCTCCCGAGCTTCAAAGCGGCCGGTCACTTGACCGACAACAAGGGCCGAGTCGCTGCGGATTCGAATTATCTTCAGTCCCAGCCCGGCGGCCATGCGCAATCCGGCCAGGAGGGCCTCGTACTCTGCTGCGTTGTTCGAGGCCTTGAAACCGAGCTTCAGAGAGTACTCCATTTCTGCTTTGTTCGGGCCCCGGATAATGAGGCCGGCACCACAGCCTTCCTCGGTTGAAGACCCGTCGACATAGATGACCCACTCAGGAACCGAGCCAGGCCTTTCCGCGATAGGACACTGAGTTGCGAGGGGCGGCGTGGACTCCGGTTCCTTGCTACGGATGGTGCATTCAACGATGAAATCGGCCAGGGCTTGCGCTTTGATGGCCTGCCTCGGACGATATTTTATATCAAACTGAGATAGTTCCCACCTCCACTTCTCTAAGTGGTCCGAGGATTCTGGTGATGCAAGGATAGCCCCCAACGGGCGCTCGGTGAGGACGATGATGGTGTGCGCTTGGAAGTAGTGCCGCAGCTTCCTTGAGGCCACCACGAGGGCTAAGAAAATCTTCTCTATGGCAGCGTACCTCGTTTGTGCGTCCTTAAATACGTGGCTCACGTAGTACACCGGCTTCTGCGCTCCATCGGCCTCCCGGACAAGCACCGAGCCTGCTGCTTGGTCGGATACTGCCAGATACAGCGACGGCTCATCTCCTTCAACTGGTCGGGTGAGCAGTGGTGGCGTCGTGAGGTGCTTCTTCAACTGGTCGAAGGCGGCTTGGCACTCTTCCGACCACTCGAACCTTGGGATCTTCCTCAGAGCCTTAAAGAACGGGAGGCATTTCTCCCCTGACCTGGACATGAAACAGCTCAGAGCGGCGACTCGTCCTGTGAGCCACATGATCTCGACGTTGGTCTTGGGCACGACCATGTTGAGGATAGTGTCGATTTTCTCTGGGTTAGCTTCGATTCCATGGTGAGTGACCATGAACCCGAGGAACTTTCCCCCGGTGACTCCGAATGCGCACTTGGCAGGGTTTAGCTTCATCTTGAACGTGCAGAGCACTTCGAAGGCCTCGCCCAGATCCCTGGCATGGTCGGCCGACGAGACAGATTTGACGAGCATGTCGTCAACGTAGACTTCCATATTCCTACCGATCTGTGGCTTGAACATGCGATTGACCAACCGTTGGTACGTGGCCCCGGAGTTCTTGAGACCGAAAGGCATCACCCTATAGCAATATACCCCCCGGTCCGTCGTGAATGCGGTGAGATCTTCATCTTCCGGATTCATACGGATTTGGTTGTAGCCGGAAAAAGCATCCATGAAGCTCAACAGCTCGTGGCCGGCTGAGCTGTCGACGAGCTGATCTATCTGAGGGAGTGGATAGTTGTCCTTGGGGCAGGCCTTATTGAGGTCGGTGAAGTCGACGCACATGCACCACTTCCCACTTGACTTCTTGACCAGAACTACGTTCGCCAGCCACTCCGAGTACGGTACATTTCTGATGAAGTTGGCGGCGAGAAGCCGATCAACCTCCTCTTCGATAGCCTTCTGTTTGACCGGGGCGAAGCTCCTCTTCTTCTGTCTAACGGGTCGGGCCGCAGGATCAACCCTGAGCTTGTGGGAGATGATTTTGGGATCAATCCCAGGCATGTCAGCAGGCGCCCAGGCGAAGACGTCAGAGTTATTTCTGAGGAATCTGACCAGGTCATCTCACTGAGTCTCCGTCAGGAGTGATCCGACCTGGACGGTTTTTTCCTGGCCCCCTTCTGTCAGGGGCACCTCGGTCAGAGGTTCGACCGGCGTCCCCCGGACCTCCTTCTGCTCGTCTCGGGTGTCCAGGGAACCCTTGATGTCGTTATTTGCCTCAGCGTTATCGGCCGGCCGCTCGGACGAAGGCGTTTCGGTAAGGCATATCTTTACGACCCGCTGGTTCCCATAAACTCGACCTATCCCGCACTAATCAAGAGGGAACTTCATCGCCAGGTGGTAGGTCGATATTTGTGCCTGGAGGGAGTTCAGAGTCGGACGGCCGAGGAGGACGTTATAGGCCGATAGGGCTTTTGCTACGATGAAGTCCACAGGCAACGTACGTGTGCGGCCGGGCTCCCCGATGTTGAACTGCAGGGTGACCACCTCTTGTGCCGGGATGGAGTGGTTGGTGAACCCCGAAAGGACGTGAGAGGTCGGTTTCAAGTCTGCTGGGGTGAGCCCCGTGCGTAGAAAGCAGTCGTGGAAGAGAATGTCTACCAAGCTGCCTGAGTCGACAAGTATCCGGTGTACCTCGTACCGGTGGATTCGGGCCATAATCACCAGTGGGTCGTTGTGGGGCACGGATATGCCGTGGAGGTTCCCGTCGCCGAAGGTGATGGGCTCGTGGCCCCTAGCCTTTTTTCTCGGGCGGCCGTTGGCATCTGCTGCCGGCGTGGGGTGCCGAGCCTCGCAGGAGCTCGACTGGTCCCCTGTCGTCATGACCATAGTTCTTGATGGGCCTTGGTTCCCTCCGGCGGGGTCCGCGAGGCGGTGGCCGGTGGAGGAGCCGATGACATTCGGTTGAGGTTCACCCGCGTCATCGTTGAAGGGAAGGTGGCGGCTGGTACCTGGATTTTCAGGACGGTTGCTTGCCATGTGGACGGAGATCGGAAGGCCAATTTTGTTTTTGTGGAGTTTTCTTTCCCACAGACGGGCGCCAACTGATGGAGGTCCTTTCGGGTCTCCTTCAGATGTTGTCTTCCGTCGATCTCCCGGTGGATTCTGGAGGTGATCTTCTGTTGCGTGCGGGTCTCAATGGGTTTTAAGGAGATTGGTGATTTGAGGAGCTTAGCGCCGAGTACCTGCAAAGAAATCCCGGGGTGGTTTGGTACCACTGAGGACCCTCCGACGATCAAGTTAGTACTAGATCCAAGCAGCGTAACGGCTAAGTGGAGTAAAAATGGCTTACTTGACCTCTCTGTGATGGGGGTTTATATAGCGGTGGTAGCACGCAGCAGCAGGTGCGAGAATCTTGCCGGCAGTTATGCTCCCGATGTCACGCCCGCGTGGAGAGCGGGTCGCCCATTAATGGGGATCGTGATGGCGTGGAATGTGGGATATTGCTAGCGGAGAATCTGCGCATGGAGAGATTTGCGGAGCGGCGGTTACGCCCGTGAGCGGTGGAATTGGTCGGAGTACCGAGGAAGACGTCCTCGGCTGGGGAGCTCGGGGACGAGCGAGAAGGCCGAGGAGTCTTGGTCTTGTGGCAGCTCGGAGCGAGCTAAGGGGCCGAAGAGGATCATTTGCAGGGGCCCCGAGGAGGGCCAGCTCGCGCGTGCAGATCGGGTACAGAGGTGGCCTGGTCGGTCCCTGTGGGCTCTTTTTTCTGAGTTCTCAGACACGTCATCTGCCACGTGTCGTGATCTTGGGGATCGCCAATATTGAGCATCATCAATCATCGTCATCTCGTTGCTGTTGTTGTTGTTTCTGTAGCAGTTGTTGTTGTTGTGAGAGTTGATCGAGGGGGAGGGGGTTGAATGAATGGAGGCGATCAGGAAGCAGGCCACAAAGTTGAGAGAGCAGGTCGCCAAGCACCAGCAGCAGGTCCTCTTCCTCCTCAAAATCCCCTCTTCTTCTTTTTTTTAAAATAAATTTTAATCTATTATTTTTAGTTGTTGCATGAAAGCTATTATGTGATCTAGCTAGGGGCCGAGCTTTCTTGGTTGCTGCTTCAGATCTGTTGTTTCTCTCTAATTTGTCCCAACTATGAAGGGGATTAGGGTTTGGGAGTGGGGTTTATTGGCTGCTTCATCAATTTGTCTCATTTGTAGTTGTCGTCTAATTTTTATGAGATTGCCCTTCATTAAATGATGAATCCAATAGTTAGATCTGAACAGTGGTGTATACCAAATTACGAAACCAAGCATGAATTCATTGTGATTATGAAACACATTGTGTAGATTAGAGACGTGACCAAGGAGAGAAACATCGAACAAGTCGAAGGAAGATAATGCGACAATCTTGGTTTTACGCGCTACTCCCTATGATTTGCATCGTTACTGATTTCATGCATTGTGTACATTTACTAGGGCCCATACCAACTAGCTAAATAACATTTGTTAATTCACTGATATGCATTCTATATAATATTATTGCAGGCGCTTAAGTCGTTTGTAGGTGGTGGATATGGAAATTCAAATAATGTAGTTATTGACGAGGCCGAGCTTCGGCAACATGAAGACTTAGAAAAACCTTACATATCAACCCGCTCAAGCAAGGCTTGCTATCAACGTACTCTATATCATTTGATTCTGTGTGATTCCTATCTCATAGTTCAGAATTATTTCTTCAGCGCTTTGAGAGGGATATTGTACGTGGTGTGGAAGGATATATTGTTACCGGGTTCAAACAAGTTGAAATAGGTATGCATGTCAAAGCTTGTGGTCTATATATATGCACTTTGAATTCAATTCGTATGGGTTTTTTTTTCCTTTTGCTCAAAGCCACAGGTAACAAACTATCTGATGATAATAGAAAATATGGTGCGGAGAACACCTGTACAAGTGGGAATACATTGTCGAAAGCTGCTTTATGTTTTGGAAGGGCTCGTTCACGGATGGAAAAGGAACCATGAAATCTTCTGAAAGCTTCGGGCACACAGGTCTGATTGGTTGTATGTTCTCTAGTCAAAACTAAAATTACAATAATTGATATTCCGTGTCTTTTGTTGATGCCCTCTAATAAGTTATAAATCTTTGTTTGTTTTCATTCCTTGAAAGTTTGAATATCCTTTTCAAATCCAATCATTTGGTTATGAATGTTTTTAGATTATTCTGACGAATGTTCCATGAGTATAAATACTGTTGCAATTCTTCCATTGTGGCAACTTAGTAATGATTGTATATGCCATTAAAAATGTTATTAGTACGTATTTTGCCAGTGTTTTGGTACCGCACAATCAGATTATGCAGGATTACGGAAGGAAACTCTCTTGTTTTTCAATGTTGAAATATCCAACAGATGTTTCTAAATACTGCGACAGGAGAAAAGTATGCTCATGCCAATGAGTCTAGATAGCAGGTAGCAACTTAGCCAATAAGTTACAATTCATATTTTTGACAATAAAAAAATTGATAATAAACATTTTACAGTTCTTAACAAGTTCCAAGTATCGATCAAACAATTTTATAACAATTAGTAACTTGAAATGTAATTATTAAAAAGTAAATAAAAACAGATATCATCTTTTTTTAAATAGTGCAGCTTATAAGAATATGTAGTCATGTAACAGATAAATGGTAATATGTGACCACATAATGAAAACCTTATAAGAATTATGCAGCTATTTATACAAATTATGCGGTTCTATGTGCCCATGTAATGAACCATAACATAGTTATACGGCTTTTCTAAGTAAACATCCACAAGGTATATTGCAAGCGTAGACTGTTAAGTCATACTACGAAACTATCTCCCCCCCCCCCCTCCCACCCCAACCCCCCACACACAAAAAATCAATTTGTTTTGGATGTTGTTAACTACTAAGGTGGTGAACGAGAAGATTTAGAAAGAAAAGCTATCAGCATATTGATCCTAATGCTTTTGAGATTGCTAATGATAGTTAGTACTTACCTAGGAGTTTGTGTTCTTATTTAGTAAACACATGAACATGTAGGTGTATTCACATGATCAGGCACATGTACAATGTATTTTCTAGTGTGAAAACAATTGGAGAGAAGAAAGATCGAATGTTACATCGAGTATCGACATGACATTCTTATTGGTTTACATTACTAATGGATGAACTTGCTAGGCATTGTTAAGGATGTTGGTTTGATGTTTGTCTTGTTTTCCTTTGATATATAGTTTTATTTGATGACAATCTAAAGAATATTGGTTATTTGTTATTATCTATAAACAATTTGTCATGAAAGGGGATTGAGCTATCGAGCTCAATCTCATACAGAGAATGCTCCATAACAAGTTTTATAAATTTTATTCTTCTATAAGAATCTAGCACCAACCCCTTTTTTCAATTTATTTTCTTCCATGTTTCTATGAAAAATAAATAATGACAATGGAGTAGGTTGTTATAAAAGCTAGTGGGCCTGTTGGAGTTAACTGCATGCAACCAATGAGCAACGATACAAAATTGGTTATGCAGGTAAGCACATGCACGTATGCCACCAATGAGCAACCTTACAATATTCTTGTAGGTTGGGAATTGGCTATGTCTATAGTAGGGAAGTGGAGAGAAGTTTTAGACTTTACTTATGATTGGCCTGGCGAATATGAAATATGGATTGTATGGTTAATCGAACAATTATGAAAGACATGCATGATCGCAGTCCGTGGATAATTGCTTTTCGCACACCTAAGGTTTTGAGTCTTTGGCCTTTCCGGCTTTCCTATAAAAAATTGTTAGCACAAACATGCTGCTGCTGCTTACCACAATATGCCATTTGGTTTCCTTGTTTTTTGATCATTTAATGACTGACTAGTCAAACTTATTGGCTTCCCAGGTTGCTGAACCTTTTAAGAGCAATGGTAATGGGTGCTCCATGGAGGCTCGACACTATGACAGGATATGACAAGATACCGAATCTCAGGTATATCTGCTTAAAGATTCAGTGGTTTCTTTGTCAGCGTGACTTGTATTCTAACTGGATTTTGCTATGTTGCTGCTGGGCAAAGTTCACAGATTATTTTTCCTTGCACCGGTTTATTTTTCAGCATATTTTTCATGTTATTTAGCTCATTATGGCCTACAATGCTTGATACGCTGAATTCTGATCATATTTTGTAACTGTATAAAGGCTTTTGAAGTGCAAAAACCCTATATGAAAGTAAGGGAAACCCCTGGTAACGTTGAAAATAGTTTGAAGTTTGAAGCTGGCGAAGAAAAGCTGCAAGATTTGAAGTCAAACATGACAATTTTGGGTAAGGAAGCTATAGCTGCTATGACTGCTGTTGAATCTCAACAACAAAGATTAACTTTGCAGAGGCTTATTACAATGGTACTTAATTCACCATTTACTAATTATGTTACCTGCATTGAATTAGCATGTCATGGTTAAACAGATATGATATTTGACTTGTATTGTTGCACTTTGTGCATTTAAGGTTGAATCAGAACGGACTTACCATCAGAGAATCTTATAAATCCCTGACCAGCTTGAAGCTGAGGTAATCAAACAAACCACTTTTCTGTTTAGCCCAAAACTAAGGCTGCTTTTTGCAGGCATTAGAAATAAATGCAGGTTAAGTTCTGCCGAGTAATTTGCCACCAATTTTTGCACATCTGTGTTGTTTGATAAACAAATGACATCAGAGCGACCAAGAATTGAAGCATGTCCAAGCCCAGTTGTGGAAGACCCTATGCCGCCACCTCCCTCATATGAAGAAGCCAATGGAGTGTATTCGCCCAACCCAGATGATGGATTTACCGATGCAATGGGATACATTTTTGGAGAGGTAATAATAGCCTTTTAGTAATTATTTAGGTCTACTGCTATTTAGAGATCTTATACTCAATTCGATTCATCTTTTTCGTCAACGTTCTGTAGGTTGTACATTCATATCAGGCTGAGTCAGATGTGGAGCTTAACTTGTCTCTTGGAGACTATGCCGTAGTTAGAAAGGTACTACTTGTTTTCATTTTGCACTTCTAGCTTACAAATCCTAAGCCCAATGTTTTAGTTCACTGTGTTAGATAGTAAAAGATCTGCTTTAATTCTAATTCTTATTACTCTGCACATTTCCGTAGGAATTTGTCTTTTAGATGTTTTTCTGAGTGTCTCACATCGTGCTCACCCAAGTTTGTAAGCCATGTTCGTTATTTTTTCAATTCTTTTAACTTTAACTTGTTTTACTATAAAGTTGCAATGAAAAGTCTCTGTTCGCACTTCCATGCATCCTTCACATGTTTTTATCATATCCACTTCTATCTATTCCAGAAATTCAACATCTTCTAGTATTTGTTTTCAAAAAGAAATGATAAGAAAGGAAAAGATATCCGTCCGTCTCATATTTGAGCCTTTTGAGCCATACTTTTGCTTTTCTTGCAGATTCTGGGTTGATTTTCTGAGATAATTCATAAACATAGTAATATTAGTAATGTTTCTTCTTGTTAGTCTAGCTTTCCTCTTATGAATGCCAACACTGTTTTTGCCCTCCTTTTCTTCGGGCACATGATATCTTGCACCTCTCCTCTGGAAAACTCATTTCCCTTCTATTTTCTGTATCTTTATTTTATTTTATCTTATTTGCTACGCTTTGTTCTGTTTTATTATATTTTTCCTCTACTAATTATATTCTTCTTGCTCATGTTGTGGCCATGCTCAAGCCTAATCGATCAGAGGCTTAGCGTAATCTAGTTGCGATAAAACAATTCCATCTTCTGCTGCTATGGTGGCACTGACAAACTTCCATTTAGAAATGACAGCACTTATTTTGTGGAAGTACTGTACATAAGTAAAACCACAGCAGGCATGACAATTTTGTTGGCCAGGTTCCGATTACTGTGTGAAAGTTGTTCGGATGAAATTTTAATTCTGGTGGAATTGAATTCATATGGTGATTTAGGCTGCTTCAGTGATATTTGTGTCTACATTGATGCCTCAAGCAATGAATCAATGATGTGGAGCACAAACTATATAAATAAATTTTGAATACCAATCTGGACTGGGATTTGTGATTATACGATTTCATCTGGGGAGAAGTTTGCGTGCTCATGGGCATGACACAAGCCGGGAAAAGTACAACTTACAACGACTTAACTAGATTTCTGCCACCGTCCTCATAGACATCAGCTTAACCCACTGCTTCTCTGTATAAGACCAGGACTCTTTGTTCCAGGGATTTTATATTCTCAGTTACAATATTTTTATTTTACAGATAGAAAAAATGTCCTGAGATGCTCACCATGACAGTTTCCATATGGAATATTCAAATAACATGAGTTAACTTATTAATGCCAGCTTCTGGTTATTTTTTAAGTAATAACAGTAACACAACTGGGGCTCAAATTTGCTCCTTGGCTTATATGAGATGGCTAAAACTCTACAGAGACGATTCCTTTATCTGGGTTTACAGGGCTCTAAGTTGCTCTCCACTCTTCGTGTGTCCCAACGCCTTGAGAGATTGTGCCATGGTTTGACACACTTGCACAGGTTGAATGTCAGTTTGACAGCTAGTAGCAAAAATTTGGTCCATTCCATGAGGAATTTTTAACTTTTAAGTCTTGCTTCAGGGCACCCACTTTTTTTTAAGCTTAAATTTGTGTTGTTGATTATTAACTCAAATTCGTTGAAAATGTTGATCTTACAACTGGGCATTGCCCCCAGGTTAATGGTTGGGCAGAAGGAGAAAGCAAGGGAAAAGCAGGGTGGATTCCTTTTGGATACATTGAGAGACGAGATCGTGTACTTTCAGACGCCTCAAGTGTTCTGAGTTCTTGAACTTCCCAGACGGCCTTTTATATTGAACGCTTCAGAAGTGCATCGGATTTCTATGTAGAGCATATGTACCATGACCAAACTATAGAATGCATGTTGCCTGTTTCTTAATTTTTTCTCCCCTGCAATTTGAGTTTCTGGCTGTTTGTGCATCATTTTGCCAGTTGTTGATAGAGAACATGTTGTAAATGGAATTTTAAGAGGAAACCCTGGTTTTTAGGAGATTAATAACCCACCCCCAATTATTAGAGTCGAAATCTATCTGGATATCGAGTTTGAAAAGGGTAGTTTCACTTTTAGATTTAGAACAAGCATTGACAGGTTCATGAGCAATTAAACGATTTAGAACAAGTTTAGGCCCAAAACCCCTCGCTTTCAGGAGATTTTCACTTTTAGATTTAAAACAAGTATTGACAAGTTCATGAACAATTGAGAAGAATTTGTCACAAGCAAGAGCTGAATATACTCATAGATTTGATGAAATTCATAACATAAACAGAGATTTACAATCTCTTGAGTAGATCACATCCAAAGTCTTGTATTCACCTCATGTCCTGAGCCTGACCTTATATTTGGATTTACAAGTGATTGAAAACCTGGTTTGGCTAATCATGGACATCAAGGGGTCTATGCGATGGGGCCGGGCCCAAGTTGAACGGCTTTAGGCCCAGCCCGAACCCCCCAAACCCAAACACAGGCCGTGGCCCGGCTTGGGCCGGGATAAGGCACGGTTTTTACAAAAAATTTAAAGTAAAATTTGTACTTCTATGAATTTTTTTACCAAAACTTCGTGTAGGGGATCCCAGGACAGACCTAGATATTTTATTAATTAAAAAAAATTCAAAAGGGACGTAAGTTGGCAAAACTTACCCCTCATACAATTCATAAAAAAAACTAAAGATACAATTCATAAAAAAAACTAACTGGTGAACTCCTATCGGTCTTTACACTTCATCGGTGTCGGAGTCTTCAATGCTCTTAACGTGTTGTTGTCTAGCTTCTACACCGAACCAATCTTTTTGGCACGCTACAATCTCCAATGCGTCATCCGACAGTCTCGCTCTCTTGTTGCTCAGAACCCGTTACCTGCACTAAAAACAAACTCCATAGCTACCGTGGACACCGGAGTTGTTAGTAAATCATAAGCCATAGCAGAAAGCAAATGATACATGTGTTTTCCACCAATTCAAAATATCAAAAATATCTATTTGTCCCGCGGTGAGAAAATTACTGAAATCGGTTTGCAAATACTGAAATAGAAACGGTTGTTCTTTATTTTTTCTGCTGCAAAAACTGAAATATTCCTTTTTTTGGAAGTTTGCTGTGAAGACGAAGATAAAGAAGTTTTGTTTTGACCATACTATGCATCATATATGGCATACAAATAACAATCAAAAACATTTTTATAGTCTCTTATATAGGTACCTAAGTTTTCATGGTATCCATCTAATGAAAAAAATAAATTATCATTTTTAAGTCCATGACCAAGAACCAAAAACAAAAGCTAAATAAAAAAATGCATGAACTTTTCGCCAATGTTTTTTCAATTTCGTAAGCATGCTATGTAACATTCCAGTAAATGCACTTTCGGGGTCAATTGCATGCTCATTAATAATCTTACTGACATAAAATAACTGTTTTACTGCTAAACATGTCGTAGGAATAAACAGATAAAGATTTAGTTTCGGTATAAAATATTTCTGAAAATCTCAAAATATATTCACAAACAAACAAATCATGATCCTCTAAATTATTATTTGGCATTTGTTCCTCGTAAATTAAAATAATAAGTTCTCGATATTTTAAAACACATTTCAACATCTCATAAGTGAAATTCCACTTAGTTTGAATGTTGAATTTGAAAGATCTAAGTTTACCTGGATACAAATTTGCTTAAAATTTGTTTTCGGGGTCCAAAGATTTCAATAAACATCATTGCATCTTTAAGTTTCGCTAAATGAGGATCAATTATACTAAGATTATCATGCACAATTAAATTTAAAACATGACATATAAATCTTTGATGAAATAATTCTCCCTTCAAAACATGATTTAAATTATTTTTTAAAATTGCTATAGCAGAATTATTATTAGGATCATCAAAACTAACTGAAAATATTTTATTTTGAATATTATATTCACGAACGGTAGTCAAACAACAATTACTAATATTATTCACTATGTGGATGTTCCAGGTTTGAAAAATCAATAATTCTTTTATGTAAAACGCAATCATTATCAATGAAATGTGCAGTAACACAAATATAACTCATGCCCCATTTTATAATCCAAAAATGAGAAGTTAATGCAATTTTACTTTTAAGATTTGCAAAAATATCAATCAAATAGGCTTTACCATCATGATTTTTTTTAAAACATCGCTTTTAAGTGTCGTTCTTGGTACTCTTTGAAATGCTGGATTATATGCAATTTTTACCAATCTATCAAATTTTTCATTTTCTGCAAAATCAAATGGTTGTTCAACATGTATGACATATTTTGCAAGTTCTTTTCTACTGGTATCTTGCAAATAAGAAATACTAGTTACAGAGTTAGACGACATACCTATAATCGTCTGACGAGAATCTGTTTTTTCGTGTTTCATTCAATATCTTTTTAGATGGATAATTCCACCGGAAGTGAAACAAGTAAAATCTGCTTGACAATGAGTACAAACTGCCTGCTCGCCTTTACATGCAACTGTTTATACTACAAAATGTTTCCAAACATCAGAAGTTTAAGCTCTTTTATCTTTAGAGGCAGAAGTTCTTGCTTCAGGAACGGTAGGAGCAAAAACTTCTTCAGGGACATGATTTGTGACGTAGCAGTGATCTCATAATTAGAGGATTCATAGTTAGGAGAATAAGAATCAAAATTAGTTTGCAGCATATTAGTTAATCCTTCTATCTTGTGAATCCATATCGATTTGAAATGAACGTCTCCTGTTACGTTGTGAAGATGAACCTGACATTCTTAATTAAAAATATTAGAAAGAGAGATGATAAAAATATATATGAGAAATATATAATCAATACAAAAAAAACCCTGATTCCAAATAGCAGAATCAAATTAATAGAACTGAAGTGAAAATTGAGACCGCAGAAATGAAGATTGCGTGATTCCAATTTTAACAGTAAACTTCTCGAAAATTATATAGAGTGACTGGGAGATTGAAAAATTTGTTATTGTGAATTGTGAGAAAAATGAAAAGTGTAGATAGGTATTTATAGAGTTATACGAATGTATAACTTTGAGTGAGGGGGTTTTAGATAATTTTATAAACCCTATTTTAATTCAAATTCACCCTATTAAAAAACCCACACCCATCTCAAGAGTCGCTAGTATTCCAATACATCCGGGAAATCAGAGACGGTTTATCGATCCTTAATGGGTGAATTTGTTGAGCTGAAAGATGCGGGGCGTTAAACCCCGCACAAATGTATAGAAATGTGCTCACGGTTTGCCGGTGGATAAACCGTAATATCAAGGGTTATAGCCGTGTTTTCTCATTTCTGACAAGTGTGGGGCACGTCGCTCATTGGAGAAAGACAATCATTTCTGCATTGTGACTCAACTTTTTAGTATGATCATGGAAGGGGTTGCTCAGAAGAAACAGTTGCTTCCAGTCCTAGTCACCCAAATTTGCAAGTATTACATGACTAGGAAAGACTTCAATGAGTTCCCTTCCACTTACATGCATTGGTCAGTCGAGAAAGGCTCTCTCAGGGGTACATTAGCAACCATTATGAGCAGAAGAATTGGATGAGAGAGAATCCCAGTGAGCATTCAGGGCCGGAAGATTCCATAGAGACGCTTCTAAATGAACCCGAACCGGACAATGAGCATGACTTGCAGCGCATGACTTTTCGCAATGTCCGCAACATGATGAAGAAGCAACAGAAAATGCAAGTGAACTTGACAAACTTGAAGCAGCGCATCAAGAAACTAGTGGAAGTAAAAAAGGAAAGGAAAATCAAAGCGACGATGCGGACATTGCCTGAATCAAGTTTAGGGATGGAATAGGTGTTTTAATGTATATAACATGTATTTTTCATTTGCATATCAAGTTTGGGGGTGGAAGAGGTGTTTTCGTGTATATAGCATGCACTTTACATATTTGCATGCAAACTATATGCTATATATATAAAAACACCTATTCCACCTCCAAACTTGATTAAGGCAATGTCCTCATTTTCGTTTTGATTTTCCACTAGCACAGCAAGAAACTAGTGGAAAAAAAAAAGGAAAAGGAAAATCAAAATGACAATGAGGACATTGTCTTAATCAAGTTTGGAGGTGGAATATGTGTTTATATATATATAGCATATAGTTTGCATGCATATATGGAAACTGCATGCTATAAACACGAAAACACCTCTTCTGTAACCACCCTAAAATTTCTGTACAATTTTTTTTAAAATACAGAAAGGAATACCTAAGCCTGAGCATAAGTTATAAATTAATTTTGCTTTTAGCTCATTGGTAGACCTTGCACTGCTGAGCTATAGCACCAGAGTTCAAATCCCCCGGTCACATTATTTTTGTTGATTTTTCTTTTAAACTTTTAAAAGCCCAAAAGTTTGCACGTGCACTGCACGTAAAATGAAAAGTCAGATTAATCGAACATGTGCACTAAGATATATGGAACAACCCCAACACGTATCTTGTATCCTTGACCCTGTGGTTGCATTCGTACATCTTGTTTTCGTTCCGTTTATTGAAACAGACTTGTTTGGATTGCTACGTGCATTTTACGTGCATCCGTTCTTCGGGGTATACATTTTTATTAACCGGACATAGCATTATGGTTTTAACTTATACGTATATTCTTCATATTTTAAAACTAGATCTTTAGACACAACCCGAGTATTTTTCGGAATACTTTTGTATTAGCCTAAAAACCCAAATTTATATATTATTATATTTCTAAACCTAATTCTAATATTAAAATATATACACGTCTCTTTCTCTCTTTTCTTATCACACGTCTCTCTCTCTTCTTATTTATATATATATTATATTATATTATATATTATTATAAAACTATACTTTTCCTTCTCCCTCTTTCCTCTTTTCTCAGTTCTCTCCCTCTTTTCTTTATTTACGGCTCACTAACCCACCTCAAATCTCTCCCCGTCAATCCCTCTCCCTCTCCATGCCTATTATTTTACCAACTAAAAGAAATATTTTTAAAATCCTATCATCACCACAGATCTCTCTTTATATAATATAAATTATTATAAACCTATTCTAATCCTAACCACCCACCAGCACTCTCTCTCTCTCCTCCTATATAATATTTATATATATTAATTTATAACCAAACGATCCCACGTCTCTCTCCTCTATATATATTCATTTCCCCCCACGAGATCCCGTCACCTCCCTCACCCACTATTCTCACCTCCCTTTCTTCTTCGTCCCGAGCTTCGTTCTCTGCCTCGCCTTTGACGCCAAAACGTCGCCCCGACGGTTCCGAGAGCTTTCTCCTTCATCCCTCTTTCTTAATAGCCAGTAAGTCCTTATCTCCTTTTCTATATTTTTGTACCTACTTCTTCAATGTCCTTTGCTAATTAATGTGTTAACTTCCCTTTTCTCTTCTTGTTTCACTTCCCTTCGTTGCATGTAAACTATTGCTATTTTAAATTGCTTTGCTCAATGTTACATATATATACATATATATATATATATATTATATTCCATGCTTAACAAAAAGAAAAGATTTACATATTACATGAACTACCATTACAATTCAAATCAATATTCAACATGAATCCATGAATCCATATATTCAATCTATACAACTTGACTGAACCGGACCATGGATATACTCCGTTCACATGTCCATCCATTATATCCGTTCTATTACTGATATCATGGTTTCGGCAAATCATCCATATACAATTTGCAATACAAGATAATACAAGACAATCAATACAAACAACACAATCAAGACATCGTGGGGTTTATAAGGGATAGACTGGTACGGAAGGTGTTAGAAGTGGCACGAGACTGTAACCATAACACACCTAACCTGAATTCAATTGTTGTTGTACCGTGGCTGAACGGTTTCTTGTGCTCCGTATACCTTAGTCTCCGGAATAGTGAGACTCCTCTCGTATACACTCGCATTCTTCTGTACCAAACTACAAACAACAGCGTTAACACTAAATACAACATTATAACAATATACTCTCTATTCTGTCTATTCCATTCATGTCTATTTACGAGACTTACCGAGCGATTTGTTCGCTGACGACATTCTCTTTCTTCTTCTTTGGAATGTCATCAGATGATTCGGACTCACTGGAGATCGAGCCCACCAGAAAGGATTTGGACCAGCTAGCTTTCGACCCAGAGTTTTAGATTCCTTGTACACATTTACATTCTGTATTTTCTATTTCTGTTATGCTACTGTTTAGGCATTGCTTCCATTCCATGTATTTACTTTTCCATGTACTGTAAAAGAATGTTAATGAATAAAGTTGCTGATATATTGTCTCTTGTGCATTTTACTTATATTGCTTAGATACACTTAGCGTGTTTTTACTTCAGAGTAAATACGTAGCGGGCCTAGCCGCGCCCCCTTGTCCGTACACCGGGAAGCGGGGCGTGACAGGTTTTGTTGGTGGCCTATGCAGGTCGGAGCTGTATAGAACCATACTGTGTAGTTCTGTTCTGCGTGAACAACCTAAGCAATATAACACAAGAACCAACAACTAAAACATTCTTTACATACATATTCCTTGAATCTTATCATTTTATATACTTTGAATCCGTCCTAACCCAACTTTTTCATTCAAGGTTATGGATTCCCCGAACAACACCAGCACCAATGTCAACAACACACCTTCACCACTACCACACACACCTGCCGTCCCTGCTCCGATCAACGAGCAGACGGTTCTGCTTGAGGCGATCCGCAGCCTCCTGGAAGGGCAGCAGCAGCAGACTGCTATTCTAATGAACCGACCAGAAGCAGAAGCACCTGGGGTGAAGCAATTCCGGGCTTTGCACCCCCAAACAGTTTCTAGGAAAGGAGAGCCCTCTAGAAGCTGAGGAATGGGCTCAGAGCATTGAAGATGATCCGACAGCAGCACAAGTGCCAGAAATAGCTTGGGTCCGTGTTGCGAAACTGCAGCTCATGGACAATGCACGGGTTTGATGGAAGACGGAAGAAAGCCGTCTTGATCAACCCATCGAATGGAATACTTTCCGCGACATGTTCGACGCAAAATACTTCTTTTAGTTGGTAAAATAATAGGCATGGAGAGGGAGAGTGATTGACGGGGAGAGATTTGAGGTGGGTTGGAGAGCCGTAAATAAAGAAAAGAGGGAGAGAACTGAGAAAAGAGGAAAGAGGGAGAGGGAAAAGTATAGTTTTATAATAATATATAATATAATATATATAAATAAGAAGAGAGAGAAAGAGACGTGTGTGATAAGAAGAGAGAGAAAGAGACATGTATATATTTTAATATTAGAATTAGGTTTAGAAATATAATAATATATAAACTTGGGTTTTTAGGCTAATACAAAAGTACTCCGAAAAATACTCGGGTTGTGTCTAAAGATCTAGTTTTAAAATATGAAGAATATACGTATAAGTTAAAACCATAATGCGATGTCCGGTTAATAAAAATATATACCTCGAAGAACGGATGCACGTAGCAATCCAAACAAGTCCGTTTCAATAAACGGAACGAGAACAAGATGTACGAATGCAACCACAGGATCAGGGATATGATACAAGATACGTGTTGGGGTCGTTCCATATATCTTAGTGCATATGTTCGATTAATCTGACTTTTCATTTTACGTGCAGTGCACGTGCAAACTTTTGGGCTTTTAAAAGTTTAAAAGAAAAATCAACAAAAATAATATATAGCCGGGGGATTTGAACTCGGGTGCTATGGCTTAGCAGTGCAAGGTCTACCAATGAGCTACAAGCTCTTTCTTGCTATTCAAAAGCAAAATTAATTTATAACTTATGCTCAGGCTTAGGTATTCCTTTCTGTATTTTAAAAAAAACTGTACAGAAATTTTATGGTTGTTACATTCCATCCCCAAACTTGATATGCAAATGAAAAATACATGTTATATACATTAAAACACCTCTTCCATCCCAAAACTTGATTCAAGCAATGTCCTCATCGTCGCTTTGATTTTCCTTTTCTTTTTTACTTCCACTAGCTTCTTGATGCGCTGCTTCAAGTCTGTCAAGTTGCGCTTGTATTTTCTGTTGCTTCTTCATCATGTTGCGGACATTGCGAAAAGTCATGCATTTCAAGTCATGCTCATTCTCTGGTTCGGGTTTATTTAGAAGCACCTCCGTTGAACCTTCCGGCCCCAGATGCTCACCGGGATCATCTCTCGTCCAATTCTTCTGGTCATAATGGCTGTCAGTGTACCCCTGTGAGATCCTCTCTCGACTGGCCAATGCGAGTAAGTGGAAGCGAACTCATTGAAGTCTTCTCTAACATGTAATACTTGCAAATTTTGATGACTAGGATCGGAAGCAAATGTTTCCTCTGAGCAACCCCTTCCATGATCGTACTAAAAAATTGAGTCACAATGCAGAAATGGTCTTTCTCCATCAAGCAATGGACGACATGCCCCACACCAGTCGGAAATGAGGCTATAACCCTTGATATTGCGGTTTACCCGCCGGCAAACCGTGAGCACATTTCTATACATTTGTGCAGGGTTTAGCCCCGCATCTTTCAGCCCAAAAAATTCACCCATTAAGAATCGATAAACCACGAGTTCTTGCGGTCTCTGATTTCCCGGCCGTATTGGATTACTGGTGACCCTCAAGATATGCATGGCTTTTTTAATAAAGGGACCAGGCTGGGCCAATCGTTGGTGGTCCGACGGCCCGGCTTCGGCCCGTGCCCGACCAAACCGACTTAATTCAAATTTGAATTTGGACGTTTGGCCTTGGGGGTTTGGGGTTGGGGCCGGTCATTGCCTTAGGGTATTTTTGTGAATCGGGATGGGTTTTTTTATTAAGGGGGGATTTGAATTAAAGTGAGGTTAACAAAATTATCTAAAACCCCTCACTCAAAATTATACATTCCTATACCCCTAATCCAAAACTCTATAAATACATCTCTACACTTCTCATTCTTCTCACAATTCACAACAATAAATTTTTCAATCTCTCAATCACTCTTTAATTTCCGAGAAGCTTACTGTTAAAATTGGAATTACGCAATCTTCATTTATGCGGTCTCAATTTTCACTTCAGTTCCACTAATTTGATTCTACTGGTTGGAATCAGGATATTTTGTATTGATTATATATTTTTCTTATATATTTTTCATCATCTTTATTTCTTACTAATATTTTTAATTAAGAATTTTAGGTTCAACTTCACACAAGGTAACAGGATGTTTCATCTTCACGGAGACGTTCATTTCAAATCGATACGGATTCACAAGAGAGACAGAGATTAACTAATATTGATTCTTATTCACCTAACTATGAATCTTCTAATTATGAGATCCCTGCCGAGTCACAAAGTCATGTCCATGAAGACGTTCCTACTCCTACCGTTCCTGAAACAAGAGCTTAAATTTCTGATGTATGGAAACATTTTGTAGTATAAATAGTTACAGATAAAGGCGAGCAGAAAATTTGTACTCATTGTCAAGAAGATCTTACTTGTGCCACTTCGGGTGGAATCACCCACCTAAAAAGACATTTAATCAAACACGAAAAAACAGACTCTCGGCAGACGGCTCTAAGTATGTCGTCTAACTCTTTAACTAGTATTTCGTATTCGCGAGATACCAATAGAAGAGAACTTGCAAGATATATTATATATGTTGAATAACCATTTGGTTTTGTAGAAAACAAAAAAATTGATAGATTGGTAAAAAAAAAGGCATATAATCCAACATTTCAAAGAATACCAAGAACACTTAGAAGTGATGTTTTTAAAAAAATTCATGATGGTAAAACAAAATTTATTGATATTTTTGCAAATCTTAAAAGTAAAATTGCATTAACTTCTCATCTTTGGACTACAAAATAAGGCATGAGTTATGTTTGTGTTACTGCAAATTTCGTTGATAATGATTGCTTTTTACATAAAAGAATTATTGGTTTTTCAAAAATGGAGTATCCACATAATAGAAATAATATAAGTAATTGTATTTTGGCTATCGTACGTCAATATAATATTCAAAATAAAATATTTTCAGTTAGTTTTGATAATCCTACTAATAATAATTCTGCTATACCAATTTTAAAAAATAATTTAAATCATGTTTTGAATGGAGAATTATTTTATCAAAGATGTGCATGTCATGTTTTAAATTTAATTGTGCGTGATGATATTAGTATAATTTATCCTCATTTAGCGAAACTTAAAAATGCAATGATATTTATTGAAACCTCTGAACCCCGAAAACAAATTTTAAACAAACTTGTACCCGTTTAAATTTAAATTTTAGATATTTCAAATTCAACATTCAAACCAAGTGGAATTCCACTTATGAGATGTTGAAATGTGTTTTAAAATATCGGGAGTTTATTACTTTATTTTATAAGGAACAAATGCCTAATAATAATTTAGAGTATTATGATTGGTTTATTTATGAATATGTTTTGAGACTTTTAGAAATATTTTACAATGCAACTAAATGTATCTCTGGTGTTTATTATCTTACTACATGTTTAGCAGTAGAACAATTATTTTATGTCGGTAAGATAATGAGCATGTAACTGATCCTGAAAATGCATTTAATGGAATGTTACATAGCATGCTTACGAAATTGAATAAATATTAATGAAAAGTTCCAGCATTTTTAGTTTAGCTTCAATTTTTGGTCCCAGACTTAAAAAAGATAACTTAATTTTTTCATTAGATGGATACCATGAAAACTTAGGTACTGATATAGGAGATTATAAAAATATTTTAATTCTTATTTGCATGATTTGTATAGCATATATGATGCACGGTACAGTCAAAACAGAACTTCTTTATCTTCTTTTTCACAGCAAACTTCAAAAAAAAGAATATTTCAATTTTTGCAGCAGAAAAAACAAAAGAACCGTTTTTACTTCTTCCACTTATAATGAGCTTACAATGCATTTGCAAATTGATTACAGTAATTTTCTCACAGTGGAACAAATGGATAATCTTGAAATTTTGGATTGGACACGTGTATCATGTGCTTTCTGCCATGATTCGTGATTTTCTAACTCCTTCAGTGTCCACAGTAGCTTCGAAACCTGCTTCAAGTGCAGGTAACAGGGTCCGGAGCAACAAGAGAGCGAGGCTGTCAGATGACGCATTAGAGATCGCAGCGTGCCAAAACAATTGGTTCAATACAGAAGCTAAACAACACCACGTTAAGAGCATTAAAGACTCCGATACCGATGAAACATGTTAAGAGCATTAAAGACTCCGACACCGATGAAGAGTAAAGACCGATAGGAGCTCACCAGTTAGTTTTTTTATGAATTGCATTTAAAAAAAAATTGGCAATTGTATGAGAGGTAAGGTTATACTAATCAGTGAGTCGAATTTTGGTAGCCATCAAATATATAATAATTTTTGGTTACGGCTTACTATTCAGGGGGGAAAATATGAATTTGGTATACATAAAACTAAAGTACTTGGCAATATTAGAAATCATAATTGGTAAGCATGACATATAATAATAAATTCACTTTCAAGGGATACAACATAGTAAAGTTTTAACTTGAAATTATATTTACCCATTGAAACACCGCAAGCGCCCACCAGCAGCTGGGCAAACTACCTATGCTGCTCTAGCTGTAGAGACAAAAAGAGGATTATTGACATTGGTAAATCATTTCAAATCATGCAGACGCACGCATGTGCACACACGTGCGCGAGCGCATGCACACATACCACATTATAGGGTGGGACATTTGTGTAATAAAGCATAACTCCTAGAATGGCTTGTATAGTAGGGAGGGCCACCCCCACCCCCAAACACACACACACAGAGTAGATGACAGTCCATTCCTTCATAAATTTATTGGTTTTCAGAATGCACTTTCTCAATATGGTGGATATTCTTCATTTGTTTAGTTTGTATTGTCACTTGGATGAATACAGCATGTATAATTGCGCTCAATGAAACTTCAAACAAAATATGAAATTTGTATAAGAGAATAGTATTGAGTATGTTAGTCCAATATATATCTATTAACATTTACTATGTGATTCAAATGTTTTAAAGCACATATGATGAAGAAAAGCCTAATCCAGTGAGATCTTCGGTACTTAATGCACTATACAAATGACGATGAGTTAATATATTTGAATGCACCAGACTACATCCCTGTTTTTTTATCCCTCGGTAGGGTAGCTGCTTTTTGTACCTCAGTAAGGTAGCAATTAAGGGTGCAAGTCGAGTCGGGTTTGACCGAACCTGACCCGATGTATTTGGCTTCATAAACCCCTCCTGAACCCATTAGGGTGGGGGGGGGGGGGGGGGTTCATATATTATTCGGGTTTCAGAATAAACCCGCCTGTCAATCCCATGTTTACACACGCCCAACCTAACTCCACCTTGGAAAAACCATTTTTCTTGTTTCCTAATTCTCATACTCCTTTTGTGGGTTCTCTTGTTTCTGAGGTTTTTGGGATTTTAAGCTAAGGACAGCACAAGTGAGAGATGAATGCCATTCTTGATGAGAAACATAGCAAGTACGCATGTCGCGATAAAGGATTGATTCCAAGTAAATTTTCTAGTGCGCAAATGTACAACGAAAAACTAATGATATCAAATAAAACCCGAAAACCTGTTAAAACCCAACCCGACCGTTGAAAACTGAAACCCACACATAGCTCGCCTGCACTGGTATTGCGTAAATCCCTCATGCTTGGGCGAGTTTTGGGTTTAGATTTAAATTTTTGGGTCGGGTATAAAATTTATAAACCAATCAACCCAACCCAGTTTCACCTCTCACTAGCAATCATCTTCTGTATCTCACGGAGTGAAGGGCGTCCTTTCTGGAACACTCTGTCCTCCTAAGAACTTATTCATAAATACATGATAAACATGTTTTTCTTCATTGAGCAGGAGCTTCCTCCATTCTGATTACTCCTAGTTTTTAAGGTCAATGCATGTGGAAATGAGAGCTATGAAATGTCATGTCTACTCTTAGCCTTGTATAGTTTCATATTCGCAAATTCGTGTGATCCAACTTCTATATATTTTAAGTATGCTGCTAGGCCTCCGGGCTATACAATCAAGAAGATGGGTTTCAGAGGCCTACAGGAAATGGTAACAGAAAATCTTGGCACACGTCATTGAAACCCTATCAAAGGATCCCCATGGTCATAGTGTTATGTTCTTTGAGCCAAGTACTTACAAATGTTGATTTCATGTGCATGATGTACCTAAGAAAAAATTGCGACCTTAACTAAAAGTTCAGTGAAATATTAACTATGAAATCTAGGGTAATACAACTATAAAGTTTCTATGACTAGCATACCAGCGGAAGCTTGGTTAATAATAGTGCAGATTTTGATTAAAAAAAAATCCACTGCAATTATATCGAAAGCCCTCACAAGTTCATCCTAGTAAAACCAAACTCAACTCGAATCCAGAATATCTTAATGTTAGATCAAATAAATAATATAGGCTCAAGAATAAAAAATCATTAAGATTCCCAAGAAACTTCATCAATGTGTTAAAAAGTATACTTTTCAAATGGAAAAATAAATTTTGAAAGTGGATACCAGGAATAAGAGCCCACCAAAACAAAAGCAGCCGGTCATCGATAAACTTTCCTTTCTCTGCTCGCCTGCAAGTAGGGACAAAGTTTAAGAACATGAATATTGGTGAATGCACAACACAGATAATGTATGTTGCTTAAGGATCCTCAATCGTTTGTCTAAAGGCAATGCAATTCTTTTGAAAAAAATAGGACAACGATTTGAAAAAGCAAGTCTGCTTGTTTTTACTTTGGCAAAAAGTTAAATGTGCCATGTCATCTAAATTTGATGTGATCAGAAGGCTTGCCTCTCTAAGAAGAGGAAGACAAAGAGAATAAACGAATGAAGAAAATGGAAAAGAACCAAAGAGTTTTTATTGGAGAGATAAGAAACGAGTAACAAGTAGTCACAAATAGAGAGAAACATGGAAATCTACAAGGATAAAGAAGAAGAAGAAAAATATATCTATTCCGAATATCAATCAATGCTACATGGAACACGGAAAATGGAATAATGCATAAAAAATGCGGAATCGGATAAAATTTACCATCAAAGTTCCTTCATAACCATGTGTCCAAGGTGTCACCATCAATGGAATAAAATATGGAAGCACCACTTTGTACATCTGTATGGGGAAAAAAGAATAATTGCATATTCAAACTAAAATGAGTTCAGTGTCTTCATAGACAATAAATAAATATCATAATATGACAAATACTCAATCACATCCATTGCAAAAATAATACTACTATGAAACATGAAATTTGATTAACAGTAAACAACTATGAAATAGAGTTGTTTTTTAACAAAATACATGAATAAATAATTCTAATGAAAATTTTCCTCGGTTATTTTAATATAACAAAAATATGAAGTTAATTCATTGAAATCTGCAGTATTTTCACTTATTTCCTGCAGGCCATTGTAATGAACACGAATTCCTACAAACAGGTAGACATTCGCAGGAGTAAACTTCTAGCCCTGCTCTGTTTAATCATATGAGAACTTAGTTTATGGATATCTTCAGTTAAAAATTTCAACTTAAAGCCTAGATATATGTTTGCAAATCTAAATCATAAAAGTATTAGGCAGACTAAATCATTAGCAGGAATTGCATCACAGGAGTAATATACCCAGTTCTATCCTGCACTTTTTAATCTGTAGCTGCATGACATCAATAAGAGTACAGAGAACACTCGATTGCCGCATTTCCATATTATCTGTGAGCCCAGATCCCGGAGTTATCTCTAAGAGATATGGATGGATCAACTAGCTTTGTCGAGACGTAATTAGGCGAAGGATGTCACTTAAGAGGGTTGAGTGAAACTTCTTTTATCTGGCCCTTTTATTCATGCATGTATTTGTAAAACGAACAAATCATCCATTCTAACTATGGGACAAAAAAGCAATGGACTGCGTCCTCCACTTCTCTTTGTTTTCTCCTTCCGTCTTCTTTATTATTCATGACCTTCTAACAACATATAACTGGTTCCATATCTCAATTATCAAGTATTGTGAGTTTCAGAGAAAAGAGGAGGTCAAGCAAACTAGTGATACGGCATTGTCCAAGTAGAGTTAAACGATGATCCAACTTCATTTTTATCTGTTGCACATGATCCCGTTAATCATTCCAACCCTGTTCATTTCATGCTAAATGTAAATCATATGCACCGAATCCAAAAGCTTTACGAATTAGCACTCTTCAGCTTCCCAACAAGCGTGTCATATAGACCCCTATTGAGCTCAAACGATTTCTCCTTGATCTTCAATCTCGATTCAAGATGCTCCCTCCACCTCATATTCAAAGCCGTCGCCTTTTCCATACCCATATGCTTCAGACCCAACTCCAATGCCGCCGTCAGTATCCCTTCCCTTCTGCAAATCCTTTTTGCCTCTTCCGAAACATACGTCAAACAATCATCCCCATCTTCATCATCATTGCAGTCACTATCACTAGCATCCTAATCATCTTCTTCACTGAAAGCCTGGGCCTTGGATCTCTTCTTGTTGACTTCCCTCGAGTAGCGCTTGCTCAGGAGCTTCTGTTGGCCAAAGGGGGGCATCTCACCCCAGGCCTTGCCCGAGAGGTCGAAGAAGGTACGGTTGAAGTCGGTGGGGCCCACGCCGTCTGTCGAGGGCCTTGCCGTAGCGGACCTTGAGGGTGCGGAACTTGTTGTAGAGCTGGTAGATGGTGAATTCCTGATGGAGCTCTCCCTTGATTGAGTCCAGGAGGGACTTCATCGTCCACACGGTCGGGGCTGCTCTCGGCCTTGAACTTGATGACGACGTTGAGGATCACGATGGCGTCCTCGTTCTCGAAATCTCTGTCGCTGCTGTCCTTGTGCTTGGTTTTCTTCGATTTGGGGGATTTAGGGTTCGGAGATGATGACGGGGCTAGGGTGTTTTTTGAGGGTTTTGGAGCCATCGGATTTTTTTGCCCCCTGTTTCCAGTGAGGGGCGCAAGAAATCGAAGGGACGAGGGGAATGAGAGAGGGGATTTTGGCCACTGGAGAACTATCTTACCAAAGTAATTTGCTCGATTCCACAATTTTCTGAGCCAGAGAAGCTTCAAACTTTAACAAGACTGTATCTTTTTACTTATCTTGAGTTCATCTTCATAGATCTAAGAGAGGAGAGCACGGATCTGCGATAATGATTGAAAATAGAAGAAGAAAATTAGAGATCTGGAATTTTTTGCGCTACTTGGAGTAGGGAAGAGGAAAGAGCTTAGATTTGAAGTGGATCTATACCTGCTTAAAATTGCTCGATATCAAACTGAATCAAAGAAGCTTCAAACCCTGATAAGCCTGGATCTTCCCGCTTTCATGACTTGGTCTCTGCGGATCCAAGATAAAATCACCATAAAAATTAAAAATTGCATAGAGAAAAGAGGATAAAGTGTTGGAGTACCTAAAGGTCAAACCTTTTGCTGAAATGGAGTTGTGGAGGACGGTGGAGCTCCTCTGACCTTCGATTTCTCAGTTTCTAATGAGAGAGGGTCTCCGATGGCGATTTTAGGAGCGTGTTTGTGAGACTCGAGCTGAAGTTTTCGACGATGGAGACGGATTAATTCGCAGTCTTCGAAATTTTGGCGATACGACTTTTATTCTTATTTTTTTTTTCTTTGGGGTGTTTTTGGACTGAAGAGTGGTGGCCACGTCACACGAGCAGAGTGTGATAATTTCACGCGATTTTAGGAGCGTGTTTGTGAGAGAGTAAGAGTCAGGGTCAAAGGGAATGAGTTTAATAGAAAAGGGTGTGACAGTAGGTTTTGAAAGTTACACCCTCCACGTTTTTTGAATAAAAGCAAAATCATGATAAAAATATCAATAAATGATACAATTCTAAAAATAGCATAGCAAATTAATTACTGATATTAAAAAAGTGATAATTTCCTTAATAGTTGAGGACAGAAATGTTATGATTTTTTTTAGTGATGATGTGCTAGTAGATTAATTGCTGATATTAAGAAAGTGATAATTCTTTCGTTAGGCGGTGTGCATTCCTCTAAAATGACAAGCAAAAGGAGACAAAGGGAGTACATTAAACCTGGACATGTTCGGTGGGTTTACTACTATGTCTAAGGTTGCAACATTTAGAGTCATACAAAAACTTATGCAACTGAAGATTATGTACTAGAATATGGAAAGGATGCAGACTCGTAATTTATTTAAAATATCTATCTATGTTTTAGTCTGTTTGCCTCGTAAACAAATAATGACAAAAAAAACAAACACGATTGAGTCATGTATGTCGAACAACCATTTGGTTTTTGTTCATACCAGAATATTGCATTTAATACCGCACATTCTTACACTCGTTTGTTTGTAGGTAGGTGCTTGTAATCATTGTTTGCTACATATTTGCAGGATACAGGTTCTCAGCTCTAAACAGTGAAATTCATGGAAAAGTACGAAAAATTCCGGATTACTACCAACCTCAGATAAAACACGGGTCTCCGCTCTCTATCCGTATGTTGCCACACACCAATTTAAGGGACAAAATGGCAAATCAATATCATTTTCATGCACAAAGCTCAATGTCAACACAAGATCCAACATATCTACGCGGAGTTCAAGGAAATCATGGCAAAACATCCACATCACATCACCCTTTTGATCTACTGAAATTCTGGAAGAAATGTGAAGAGCTTCTGAGAAACAACATATACCACACTGAAGAGTACTGAAAACCAGGAAAACCCACCAAAGCAAATGACCCAATTCCTCTTTATGGCCGCGGTTCCGCGGCATAAGCATGCTTAGGCCGCGGATCCGCGGCCATGTGGGCCCCGCAATTGGTTATTTTTCAGGGGTAGTTTGGGAACTTCATCTTGGGTCAGAATTTGGCCCTAGAGTTTCAGCACGCAGCCTATAAATAGCCCAGAACTTGCCAAGCCATGGGATCAATTCTTATGCCATCTTTTTGTTAGTTTTTAGTTTAACTTCTTCTTCTTCATCATCTTTCCTCCATTAAATTGTTGTGAGAGCTTTTGAGTGGATGTTAAATGAAGATGAGGGTTATTTTGTATCATTCTTTTGCTTAGCTTCCCCCTTGAGCTCTCTATCTTAACTTGATCTTGCAACCTCTGAAGTGAGCTTGCAAGTTTAACCTTCGGTCATTGATCTCGAGGGGTTGTATCATTTTGTTCTCTCTTTTGTGCTTCATTCTCCATGAGTTCTTTGCCTTTTCTTGATCTTGCAACCTCTTAGTTAAGCTTGCAGGTTTAAGATTTGGTTATTGAACCCATGTCTTGTTTTGGGTTCTATGGTTCCTAGTTTCATTTCTTGCTCATTTACTTTCATGCACTTAAATTCCATGCACTTTTATTTACTTGCTTGTAATCTTTTCTTTTCTTTGTCTATCTTTTCTTTTGCTCTTTTTGGTTTGTTTTGTGAATGGTTGTAATATGTTGTTGTTAAGAATAAATACAATATTGTAAGTTAATGTTTCTTTGCTCATTTCCTTTTCCCGTTATTTTCCTTTGAACTCCGCCCAAACGTTACGCAAGCGCTCCGTTAGGCACCCTACCCTACCAAGGTAACGGTGATTCCTAACCGCGACCGGTTGCGTTCGGTTTGGCCGGAGGCGAAAGCAAGAGACAAGAACGCAAGGACAATGGTCAATAAGCCGGATTCCACGAATACCGTGCTTAAGTACCATAATCCACGTTGTTGCCGATTGCTCTAGCTTCAATTGGTCAAGATTCGGCTTAAAGGTTTTGAGTGCGGATTTCTTTAGCTTACACTTTCGTATCTTTTTCTTAACAACTTTATACTTGCATATAACACTTAGGATAGAATTGAACAAACATATACACATTCTTTATTGACTCGTCTAAAACTCGAACGGACATACAACCATCTCCCTGTGGATCGACCCGTGCTCAACCAGCTAGCTGCAAAGCGACACCGTCCTGATCGCGGTTATAACTTTAGAACTTTGAACATCCGACACGCCAAAAGCGTGCGATCAAATGGCGCCGTTGCCGGGGAGACGGTAACGTATTTTCTTTCTTGTTATTCGGGTTAATATTCTTTTTTGTATATATTTATAAATAAAAAAATAAAATCTTTTTGTTATTTTTGATAATTTTTGTGAGCAAGTGTGCAGGCTAATCTGGAGAAAGTACAGTAATCCAAAAAGAAAACAGAGGTTTTTATTTTGGAAAAGAGAAGAAGTGGAGTTCGTTGACCAAAGCCAAATCCCCAAGTCAACATTTTGACCGCGGAACCGCGGTCAAAAGGTGCCTTGAGCGGCGGTTCCTCGGTCCCATTGAGGCCTCTGTGCCCAATTTTTTTCTCCACCCCTTTTTCTTTTCTTTTATCTTCTCTGTGAATTCCACCATACTGTATTTTCTGCAGTTTTTTGCGGATTTGCGAACTGCGATTGTGGGGAGCAAAGTGTACGTTCAAGGCTAAGGTGATTGCAAAGTACAGTGCCAAAGATCCGGGTAGTTTGACCCGCGCAAGCGAACTTTTCAAGCTTACCGGATTTGATTCAACGAGGGTTTTCTAAACCCGAAAACTTAACGGTACGTACTTTTCTAACACCTTCTTCTCAAATCCGACGCATCCACTATAATATCTCTGCAGGATTCTTTGCAAGTCGCTACCAAACGCAAAAAAAATGACTAACCCGTATTTGTTGCAGTGCCGTGCTTAATATAAAAAACGATTGTTTGATTCTTTATAGAATTTTTATTAAATTGCGCATTGCACACATTAATACGGACTTAAGGGCAAACGAATCCCACAATATACGGTAAAGAATTTCATCACCTTTTCCGTGGCCCACAAATCACGAACTTGAGCATAACGTTTACCCGCACAAATTTTAAAAGAAATTAGATTTTAAGCCTTAAGGACTCTGCGCTCACTAGGAGAAGTTAGTTGTGTTTAGAATACTGCTTAACGGTATATTGTTTACAGGGTGTTTAGGAAAGTGTTCACGGCGAAACCGCCAAAAGAGAAAGGGTTATTTAATTAAGGACCTTCGCGAAAGCGTCGGAAAACCTCCCCTTATCTCTGCACTTATCTGGCCTCGTGATCAGTATATCTTGAGCTTGTTTCTCAACACAGTTTTATTTCGACAATCAAGTTCTTGAGCAGGTCTAGTTGACCTAGGTGAACCCTAGACCGATTAGGTGTGTGGTATTTTTGTGTCGTGGTTATTTTTTTTGGTCCAGATTCTTTTTATGTGTATATTTCATTCTTTTGTTAATATCTAACTAAAAAAAATCACATTCTTTTTCCCCTCCTTTTCTCTGCCTTTCTTTCTTTCTCTCTTCATATCATGGGTACCCCACCTAGAAAAACTCTTTCCGAACTTTGGTACCCACAACCAGACATTATTTCTTACGGTTCTTGCTTTGGCCGAACGTCGAACGATCCCTCCATGCCCAAAATCTCTTTGAAAGATCGGATAGACGCGTCTAGGACAAACACTTGCCCTCCGCAATCCACTTTGTATCAACCTTTTCAGCCACCCCCACCCTCTTATGTTGATACCCCTTTTGCAAGTCGTCCTTTGTCCGTCGCTGAACATATTGAACAATCCTGTAGCCGATCTTTCACTCTTTTCACCACTGCAGATTCTTGGGATCAACAATTCCATTCACCTTCTTTTCCAAACGTTGATCCTGCTCCTGTCCAGCCATTCAATTCCTACCAGTCATACCCAACTTTTGCACCTTCCCTAGACATTGCTTCTGAACCGCCATTTGGGAGTTTTCAGTATCCAAACAACTTTGAATCTTTTACTGAAACCCCTTCACAACCCAAGTCTAGTCTGGAACAGTCTTTGGAAGACTTTAGGATAGCGTCGTATCAACAGATGATGAATTTGAATGCGTCCATGGCCGCCCTCATACAACCTAGTGACCCGGTAGCTAGTTTTCAACTAGCTCCAAATTTTCCAATGTATGAAGAGGCGGTAGGACAGGTTGAGAATTTGAGTGGAGAGAGTGAGATGTACCCCCTTCCGAATCAAGCCTATCCGTTTCAACTTGAATCCCTCAACTCCGGTTTTGAATGTCTATCTAGTATTCCAAACGATTCATTGATTAAAGATATAACAGATAATGAGTTGTGTGACCTTGTGGTGTTTGATTTGCCCGATTGTGAAGGGTCCTGTTCGAGTGAAACCACACCCAATCCTTTTGACCTCTACACCTCCACTCTAGAACCTGAATTGATTAATATCCATGCTTTTTGTTGAGATGTCTGAGAATATTGATTTTCACTTGATTGAGGATATTGACGCCGGGAATATTTTGGATGATGAACCTATAGATTTGGCAGAGTTTTTCTCTCCAATTCATCATCCCGAATCATTAACTGTTTTTCCCGAACCCCATATGCGTCTTGATTTTGATGAAATTTGAATGGATAAGCTGAATTTTGAGGAAACTTTTGAGGATATTTTGAGGATGAACCAGTTTTAATTGATAAGTCAGATTTTCCAATTCATCATGTTCCTTTCATTGACTGTGTACACCCTCCTGAACATTTAACCGATAACCTTCCTCAATCACCTACCTCCATCCTTTCCATCGTTCCGACCTTGCAAGAAACTGTCTCACTTTCATTTCATATGTCTGGTTTACCGAGTTCGGCGTACCCATGATTTCTCACGAATCTTGAGGGATTTGACCCAATTTCTCGCCATATTGATAGATTAGTACAATCCATCTTTTCACATCGATCATTACAGATTGTACTAATTTATTCAATCCATTTCCACCCTCAAGTTCGTATTCCACTTCTTTCTCCCTTCCGCCATTCTTCTTCTCATATACCGAGATCGTATCCCGCTTCTATCTCCATACGGTCTCGTGTATTCTCAATTTCTTACCTCTCCGCGTTCTTTCACCAACCAGCACATTATAGAGATAAAATCTTTGAATGGTTGGTGCTCTCTTTTGGCCTGTGTAAGGCCTTGTATAGTTTGAAACTGTTCTCTTTCCCCCATAATCCTGAACTTCAAGGCTTAACAGTGGAAACACTGTTTTACTTAAGTTTGGGGGGGACCCTTTTTTGTATATATTTTTTGTTTTCCTTTTTGTTTTGTATATAATTTGTTTTTAGGGAGAGCGCCGACAATTTTGACCCTCTTGGTATAGCCTGACAGCGAGGGCACTGTCAAGTTTAAGTTTAGGGGTGTGCTCAGTAACCTTTCTTCCTTCGCATTCATTTGTATATTTTGCATTTGCATACCTTATTAAAAACCCACAAAAAATCGAAAATTTTCCAAAAATATAAAAACTTTGTCGTCAAGTTAGCTAATAGGGTAACTTAGATTTTTATTCTGAAAGTTTAGTTGATATGTTAGAAATAACTAAATTCTAGGCTTAGGAATTGAAAATCCTAAAAATAACCCTCATTCTGTCTAACTTTGGTAAGTATACGTCCTTACATTTTTTTTTGAGAAATATGTAATTTTGAGTTCAGTTCTTGAGTTAAGTCAAGATGAAGGGAAAGTATTGAAGCTTTACTGAAGGATAAGTCTGAAAAATAGTTTCTTTTCTTGAGTTCAAATTTAGAAAGTATATACCCTACAAACTGCACTTACACGCACCTTGAAACTTGGGATAGTAGAGGATACTTATAAATACTCTTGCCTGAAAGCCCAGTATGAAAGAAAAAACGGTATTTAAAACTAAACACCAAAAGAGCATATTGAAAAATATATCCGGTCTGGAAAAGGAAAAAGAAAAAGAAAAAGAAAAATAGAATAAAGTCAAGACCTGGAAACTGCTATTTACGCTTTAAAGTTCACACATTCAGTAATCGGCCGTTAGTGCCTCAAGAAGCATTAATAGTCGCATGAAAAGTGTGTGAGCAACACCGTCCATCATTAAATGAAAAGAAGTAGTATTAGGTATTAGGACAAGGGTATTATAGCTTGAATTGAATTCTTGAGTGTAGGGGTGCAAATATACACACACGTAGGGGTATACAATCGATATTTGGATAAAAAATAGAAATAAAGAATAAGACTTGTGTTTTCTGTAAAGTTGATAAAAATCCCTGTTTTGAGGCCGCACTTTAGAAGGAAAACTCAGGAGAACCAACATCTTTCTAAACTTTTTTGGAACGTATAGGATTCAGGCTTAAATAGATAGGAGGTGTGAAAAATAAGGGTTGGATATTTCTAACTTAGGATGGTAGGGTTTCTAACGTAAATACTAAACTGTAGGAGTAGAATCGATATTAACTTATGACACCAGCTTGACGGGATTTTGTGGGTGTAATCCGCCGAAAACCCTCAGGAGACAACACTCCTCCTACTAGGGACACCCAGGGGTTTAACGGCTTGTTGCACATGCTCAGTGCAATCGCGTTCCCTGCGAAAGTGCGGTTAGGATTTTTTTTTGTGAATAATTGGTTTTGCTCGGGACGAGCAAAAGTTAAGTTTGGGGGTATTTGTTCATACCAGAATATTGCATTTAATACCGCCCATTCTTATGCTCGTTTGTTTATAGGTAGGTGCTTGTAATCAGTGTTTGCTACATATTTGCAGGATACAGGTTCTCAGCTCTAAACAGTGAAATTCATGAAAAAGTAAGACAAATTCCGAATTACTGCCAACCTCAAATAAAACACGGGTCTCCGCTCTCTATCCGTATGTTGCCACACACCAGATTAAGGGACAAAATGGCAAATCAATGTCATTTTCGTGCACAAAGCTCAATGTCAACACAAGATCCAACATATC
This sequence comes from Agapanthus africanus, assembly GCA_030015575.1. NCBI lineage: Eukaryota > Viridiplantae > Streptophyta > Magnoliopsida > Asparagales > Amaryllidaceae > Agapanthus > Agapanthus africanus. The sequence goes on along the minus strand of CM057339.1, from coordinate 878,707,091 downwards.
TACGCGGAGCTCAAGGAAATCATGGCAAAACATCCACATCACATCATCTTTTTGATCTACTGAAATTCTGGAAGAAATGTGAAGAGCTTCTGAGAAACAACATATACCACACTGAAGAGTACTGAAGACCAGGAAAACCCACCAAAGCAAATGACCCAATTCCTCTTTATGGCCGCGGTTCCGCGGCATAAGCATGCTTAGGCCGCGGATCCGCGACCATGTGGGCCCCGCAATTGGTTATTTTCAGGGGTAGTTTGGGAACTTCATCTTGGGTCAGAATTTGGCCCTAGGGTTTCACCACGCAGCCTATAAATAGCCCAGAACTTACCAATCCATGGGATCAATTCTTATGCCCTATTTTTGTTAGTTTTTAGTTTAACTTCTTCTTCTTCTTCATCTTTCCTCCATTAAATTGTTGTGAGAGCTTTTGAGTGGATGTTAAATGAAGATGAGGGTTATTTTGTATCATTCTTTTGCTTAGCTTCCCCCTTGAGCTCTCTATCTTAACTTGATCTTGCAACCTCTGAAGTGAGCTTGCAAGTTTAAGCTTCGGTCATTGATCTCGAGGGGTTGTATCATTTTGTTTTCTCTTTTGTGCTTCATTCTCCATGAGTTTTTTGCCTTTTCTTGATCTTGCAACCTCTTAGTTGAGCTTGCAAGTTTAAGATTTGGTTATTGAACCCATGTCTTGTTTTGGGTTCTATGGTTCCTAGTTTCATTTCTTGCTCATTTACTTTCATGCACTTAAATTCCATGCACTTTTAATTACTTGCTTGTAATCTTTTCTTTTCTTTGTCTATCTTTTCTTTTGCTCTTTTTGGTTTGTTTTGTGAATGGTTGTAATATGTTGTTGTTAAGAATAAATACAATATTGTAAGTTAATGTTTCTTTGCTCATTTCCTTTTCCCGTTATTTTCCTTTGAACTCCGCCCAAACGTTACGCAAACGCTCCGTTAGGCACGCTACCCTACCAAGGTAACGGTGATTCCTAACCACGACCGGTTGCGTTCGGTTTGGCCGGAGGCGAAAGCAAGAGACAAGAACGCAAGGACAAGGGTCAATAAGCCGGATTCCACGAATACCGTGCTGAAGTACCCTAATCCACGTTGTTGCCGATTGCTCTAGTTTCAATTGGTCAAGACTCGGCTCAAAGGTTTTGAGTGCGGATTTCTTTAACTTACACTTTCGTATTTTTTTCTTAACAATTTTATACTTGCATATAACACTTAGGATAGAATTGAACAAACATATACACATTCTTTATTGACTCGTTTAAAACTCGAACGGACATACAACCATCTCCCTATGGATCGACCCGTGCTCAACCGGCTAGCTGCAAAGCGACACCGTCCTGATCGCGGTTATAACTTTAGAACTTTGAACATCCGACACGCCAAAAGCGTGCGATTAGTTTTGCAGAATATGTCATATATGTTGAACAACCATTTGGTTTTGCAGAAAACGAAAAATTTGATATATTGGTAAAAAATGCATATAATCCAGCATTTCAAAGAGCACCAAGAACGACACTTAGAAGTGACGTTTAAAAAAAAATCATGATGGTAAAGCCTAAGCCTGTTTGATTGATATTTTTGCAAATCTTAAAAGTAAAATTGCATTAACTTCTCATTTTTGGATTATAAAATGGGGCATGAGTTATATTTGTGTTACTGCACATTTCATTGATAATGATTGCTTTTTACATAAAAGAATTATTGGTTTTCAAAAAATGGAGCATCCATATAGTGAAAATAATAATTAGTAATTGTATTTTGACTGTAGTTCGTGAATATAATATTCAAAATAAAATATTTTCATTTAGCTTTGATAATCTCACTGATAATAATTCTGCTATAGCAATTTAAAAAATTAATTTAAATTCTATTTTGAATGGAGAATTATTTCATCAAAGATTTGTATACCATGTTTTAAATTTAATTATGCATGATGATCTTAGTATAATTGATCCTTATTTAGCGAAACCTAAAGATGCAATGATGTTTATTGAAATTTTTGGACCCTGAAAACAAATTTTAAGCAAGCTTGTATTCAGGTAAATTTAAATCTTTCAAATTCAACATTCAAACTAAGTGGAATTTCACTTATAAGATGTTGAAATGTGTTTTAAAATATCGAGAGCTTGTTACTTTAATTTACGAGGAACAAATGCCCGATAATAATTTAATGGATCATGATCTGTTTGTTTGTGAATATATTGTGAGATTTTTAGAAATATTTTATACTGAAACTAAATGTTTAACTGGTGTTTATTCCTGCTGCATGTTTAGCAGTAAAACAGTTATTTTATGTCAGTAAGATTATTAATGAGCATGTAATTGGCCCCGAAAGTGCATTTACTAGAATGTTATATAGCATGCTTATGAAATTGAATAAATATTGACGAAAAATTCATGCATTGTTTTATTTAGCTTATGTTTTTGGTCCTTAGTCCCGGACTTAAAAATAATGATTTATTTTTTCATTAGATGGATACAATGAAAACTTAGGTACCGATATAGGAGATTATAAAAATGTTTTTGATTCTTATGTACAGGATTTGTATGCCATATATGATGCACAGCATGGTCAGAACAGAACTTACTTATCTTCCTCTTCACAGCAAACTTTTAAAAAAGTAATATTTTAGTTTTTGTAGCAGAAAAAATAAAGAACAACCGTTTCTACTTCTTTCACTTATAATGAGCTTACAATGTATTTGCAAACTGATTTCAGTAATTTTCTCATCGCGGGACAAATAGATATTCTTGATTGGTGGAAAACACACGTATCATGCGCTTTCTGCTATGGCTCTTGGTTTACTAACAACTCTGGTATCCACGGTAGCTTCGAAGACGTTCTATAGTGCAGATAACAGGGTTTTGAGCAATAAGAGAGCTAGACCGTCGGATGAGCATTGAAGATTGTAGCGTGCCAGAAAGATTGGTTCGGTGTAGAAGCTAGACAACAACACGTTAAGAGTATTGAAGACTCCGACACCGATGAAGTGTAAAGACCGATGGGAGTTCACCGGTTAGTTTTTTTTATTAATTGTATCTTTAATTTTTTTGGCAATCGTATGAGGGGTAAGTTTTGCCAACTTTTGTTCCTCTCGATTTTTTTTAATCAATAAAATATCCAGGTCTGCCCTAGGATCCCTACACGAAGTTCGGGTAAAAGAATTCATAGTAGTAAAAATAAACCGTGCCTGATCCTGGCCCAAACCAAGCCTTGCCACGGCCTGTGTTCGGGTTTGGGGGTTTCGGGCTGGGCCTAAGCCCGTTCAACTCGGGCCCGGCCTGACCCCATAGACCCCTTGATGTGCATGATAATCCAAACCAGGTTTTCAATCACTTGTAAATCCAAATATAAGGTCAGGCTCAGGACATGAGGTGAATACAAGACTTTGGAACAATTCATGCAGCATACAATGGTTTCCTCGTAAAATTCCATAACCTTTTGGATGCGATCTACTCAAGAGATTGTAAATCTCTGTTTATGTTATGAATTTCATCAAATCTATGACTATATTCAGCTCTTGCTATGACAAATGCTTCCCAATTGTTGGTGAACTTGTCAATGCATGTTTTAAATCTAAAAGTGAAAATTTCCAGAAGGCTTTTGATTTTAATAATTGGGGTTTGTTATTAATCTCCTGAAAGCGAGGGGTTTTGGGCCTAAACTTGTTCTGAATCGTTTAATCGCTCATGAACTTGTCAATGCTTGTTCTAAATCTAAAAGCGAAACTATCCTTTTCAAACTCGATTTCTAGATAGATTTCGACTCTAATAATTGGGGGTGGGTTATTAATCTCCTGAAAACCAGGTGTTTCCTCTTAAAATTCCATTTACAACATGTTCTCTATCAACAACTGGAAAAATGATGCACAAACCGCCAGAAACTCAAATTGCAGGGGAGAAAAAAATTAAGAAGTGAGACCATGAGTGGGTTAAGCTCATATCTATGAGGACGGTGGCAGAAATCTAGTTTAGTCGTTGTAAGTTGTACTTTTCCCGGCTTGTGTCATGTCCATGAGCACGCAAACTTCTCCCCAGATGAAATCGTATAATCACAAATCCCAGTCCAGATTGGTATTCAAAATTTATTTATATAGTTTGTGCTCCACATCATTGATTTGTTGCTTGAGGCATCAATGTAGACACAAATACCACTGAAGCAGCCTAAATCACCATATGAATTCAATTCCACCAGAATTAGAATTTCATCCGAACAACTTTCACACAGTAATCGGAACCTGGTCAACAAAATTGTCATGCCTGCTGTGGTTTTACTTATGTACAGTACTTCCACAAAATAAGTGCTGTCATTTCTAAATGGAAGTTTGTCAGTGCCACCATAGCAGCAGAAGATGGAATTGTTTTATCGCAACTAGATTACGCTAAGCCTCTGATCGATTAGGCAAGAAGAATATAATTAGCAGAGGAAAAATATAATAAAACAGAACAAAGCCTAGCAAATAATATAAGATAAAATAAAATAAAGATATAGAAAATAAAAGAGAAATAAGTTTTTGAGAGGAGTGGTGCAAGATATCATGTGCCCGAAGAAAAGGAGGGCAAAAACAGTGTTGGCATTCATAAGAGGCAAGCTAGACCAACAAGAAAAAACATTACAAATATTACTATGTTTATGAATTATCGCAGAAAATCAACCTAGAATCTGCAAGAAAAGCAAAAGTATGGCTCAAAAGGCTCAAATATGAGAAGGACAAATATCTTTTCCTTTCTTATATTTTCTTTTTGAAAACAAATACCAGAAGATATTGACTTTATGGAATAGATAGGAGTGGATATGATAAAAACATGTAAAGGATGCATGGAAGTGCTAATAGAGACTCTTCATTGCAACTTTATAGTAAACGTAACAATAACTGGCATATTCAAGTTAAAGTTAAAAGAATTGAAAGAATAATGAACATGGCTTACAAACTTGGGTGAGAACGATGTGAGACACTCAGAAAAACATCTAAAAGACAAATTCCTACGGAAATGTGCAGAGTAATAAGAATCAGAATTAAAGCAGATCTTTTACTATCTAACACAGTGAACTAAAACATCGGGCTTAGGATGTGTAAGCTAGAAATACAAAATGAAAACAAGTAGTACCTTTCTAACCACGGCATAGTCTCCAAGAGACAAGTTAAGCTCCACATCTGACTCAGCCTGATATGAATGTACAACCTACAGAACGTTGACGAAAAAGATGAATTGAATTGAGTATAAGATCACCAAATAGCAGTAGACCTAAATAATTACTAAAAGGCTATTATTACCTCTCCAAAAATGTATCCCATTGCACCAGTAAATCCATCAACTGGGTTGGGCGAATACACTCCATTGGCTTCTTCATACGAGGGAGGTGGCGGCATAGGGTCTTCCACAACTGGGCTTGGACATGCTTCAATTCTTGGCCGCTCTGATGCCATATGTTTATCAAACAACACAGAGATGTGCAAAAATTGTTGGCAAATTACTCGGCAGAACTTAACTTGCATTTATTTCTAATGCCTGTAAGTGCACGGCGGCGCCCCGGCCGTCAATCCGACGCCGGAATGCGGAAACGGTGAAAAACTTAAATTTTGCGGACTTTGCAAACCGGCACCACCGCGCACTTTAACCGGATCGAAACCATTAACTAGTCTAAGCTATCAACAAGAATGGGAATAGAGATATACCGACGATCCAAGTCCTCCGGTCTTCTCGTCATAGTCCCGATCTCCTGCGGAAAAATCCCGTCTCCTCCTCGTCGCCGGAAGTGCACCACATCGCCTGCGTCTTTTACGGGCTCCCACCTCAATACCGAGGCAACTCGGGCGCGAAGCTGGCGAATCGACGCGTCCAAGATTTGCAGTAGAATGTGTAGTGTCTATGTCTCTTTAGGGTTTTGTTGCCATGGAGGATGGAGGGATCAAGAATGGACTTTTGAATGAAGTGTAGAATATTGCAAGCATGCAAATGAGATATAGATAATTTCCCCCATCCAAAAGAACTCCTCTCTCTTCTCAAAATGGTGTGGCCGGCCATGTAAAGGGTGAGAATGATGATGGAAAAAGAAATCAACCATAAATCAATCCAAGAAGGAGAGTGAGTGTAGGAACATAGAAGAGGTGACCACAACCCAAGACAAGAAAACAAAACACCATGCTTTACCCTTTTCAAACCATACCCTTTCATGTCACAAATAAAAACAAAAGCATGATAGCTATCATAATCAATCCTTTATGCAAGAAAACCCCTCCACAAATGTAATTTGCAAAACTGCAAATTACCCCCTCCATCGGAAAAGTCCGGCCGGGAAAGAACAAAGGAAAACCGGCCGGAACGGAATGCAAACTGGCAACTCCAGAAAACTGGTCCCGTAATAAATTACAGGAAAACCCCGATACTGTGCATACACACCCGCATCTGTATTCCGTCCGGATACAAATGCAATAAGACAAAATCTACACTGTACTAAACTAGGACCGGCTTAAACCAAAGCCGGCTAGTAAAAAACCGTTCGATCCTGATCCGTGCAATACCGCACGTATCTGATCGAACCCTGCCATATAACTATACGGCCACTAGTACAAAACTGTCCGATCCTGATCCGTGCAATACCGCACGTATCTGATCGGACCCTGCCATATCTCCATACGGCCTCTACAGCGTTTCGCCCGAAAGCTGAGTAACTGAAAGTGTGGTGGACTCTAAAGACTCGTCAATACTATGGCTGTGGATTTAACCACTAGCACGTCAGAGGTATAAGCCAATACGTGACGGGCCACCAGCTATTGACTAAAAGGGACGTCGATGAGCGAACTCATCCTGACACCCTACTGAGCCTGTCAGTGACAATATCCGTGCAGTCCGGTCCGTTCGTCTATGAGTATCGCATGGCGGGCCTAGGGGGTTGGTAAAAGTCAGACCCCCAAAAGCGGTACAAGTCGTGTCGGAGTGTAGCCCAGAACACCCTGAGATACTACTGGAATACCTACCAGTAAATCTCCTTGCCTTGGCCAAGGACTTTGTGTAATGGCTCTCCTAGACACAGCACGACCTCACCCCCAATACCGGGAGAGACGAACCCCTGAAGATACGCTCACTGCCTCCATGTGGCTCGGGACTGTACCCAACTAAAACCTGTTTGCACGACTCCTTTGAGCCGTGGTAGGGTAGTAATCAAAGTACAGTGGGAACTCACACGAGACAAATGACGATCCCCAGGTCGATGAACTAACCTGCACACATGTCACCAGGGAACTGCCATCTGACGTCTGGTATATGACCAACTAGCATGTTCCCGGCGAGTCCTGTCCGGTGTACTCATAACCCAATGAGCACCTGTATACATCTTAGGTGATCCAACTGACACCAGTGGCTTGTGAGACCGGCCACCGCCCCTCGTCGGGGTCTCGACTGTATACACTAGTCTACTAATGGAGTATCGATGCCCGGTCTCGAAACTCCCACGACTAGGGACCTTTTAAGGATATGCTTATAGACCCCCAGCTCCCACTTATATGATCGCCCTCATACTGCTGGTGGTCAAGCAAGAATCCTAGGGGCTCTATCAACGTGTAATAGCGACGTGTCATGTCACCTAAAGCAGTACACGATGATAAAGGTAAACCAGATAGCATACTATCATCTCGAGTAAGACTGTCCTACCGGGATAGGTCCTCCCTCAATCATTACAATCACGTACCTGTGACCTAATAATTGACTCTGAGGGCACTATCTCCAACAATCTCCCACTTGCACTCAAGGCTAATTATTGCGATGTCGCATACTCACAGCCCGTGTGATACCGAACATCCAACTCCTCTACTAGTCAGTCTCACAAAGCTCGTTTGCGGAACTATTGCGTTCGAGGAATAGCCTCAGTGAGTGGATCCGCTTTGTTGTTTCTTTCTATGTCTCTCTATATCTCAAGTTCGCGGAGAAAACCATCTCCCGAAAAGAGCAATACCTGTCTTAGACTGTCTGGATGTCTGATGGGACCGAGCTCATAAATGAACTCCAAATCCAAACTTCTTAGACTGTATCGTCAACTGAACTTAATCAGTATCCTGCGCGCCATGCCTCCCTCAGTATTGCCTTGGACCACCTGTCCAAAATACTGCCCCTCATCAGAAGGAAAACTATAACTCTGACAACCTCCTTGTCGTCCATGTCACCTTGGAAGCCTGGAATGATAACTGTCTCCTGAATGAGGCTGTCGTTATCATATCTCTAGAACATCCACTTATGTTCTAAAACTGCTTCCGACTGTTTCTCCAGGATTGGATTAATGTCAACTTATTGCATCTAGTGCAAGAACAACATCTGGTGTGGTACTTGACATCTCACGATTGACTCAATTGCCTGAGCAAGTGATCTGCCAATCATGCCCGTCCCTCTCCCCCTTAGTCTGTAAGACACCTTTGGAGAGGGTGACTCCATCACCTGCAGGTATACTACCGTGCTAGGAGTCGTCCATTCTAAATACTCTTAGAATGCTGTCAAGTACCCTGATTGGGAAACCACCCAAATCTAGATCTAAAACCATAGATCTAGTAACCAGTATGTCTGATATAAAATCCATGTCTTTTGTGGAGAAACCACTGTGTGACGACCAAAGTATAACCGATCGTAGTGTAGGAGTTTCTTTTCCTACTCTGTGTATATTATCCAAATACCAGGATATCACACCCTACTACCTTCTCAACAGATCCATCCCCTATTCTGATGAAGTCAAACTCATGACTGTCACGTCAGAAATAGATGATCTATCTCCGCTACATCTGCTCTAGTCTATAAATAGACATAAGCTACTTGTCCACCAATGCTTCCGCTGCTCCCACTGACTACGACAACCCTCTGGCAGAGTCATATAGACGTACACTTCTAAAGCAAGTTTAGAACGACGCTATACTCATCCTCCTGCCGGGTCTCGCAGCCTGGAACAACAGCAATGGTAATTGTGGGTAAACAAGAACTTCCCTGTAACCGTCCTTGAGGCTACTGTAGTACCTCTCGGGTGCCTGAAGTTACCCACCTTATCTGCGGAGTGGCCAATGGAATGTCAATCCAGATTGAATCTTTAGGTTCCTTATCAAATCCTCAGTAATCGTTTGTGGTTCTGGAATTACTTCCAGTTCTACCATACTCCCACTACTGTTTTCTGAAAAAATCCATTTTTAATAAAACTGTGGCGAGTCTAGAACAATATTGCTATTGTTCATCCAGATGGTAGAAAGTCAACCCTCGTCATAGCCTGGGTCAACCCACAAACAGCCATTACAGAAACGTGCCTAGAGTTGTCCAATATATGGTTTTAAGCATAAACCGGACAACTCCCCGTACCTTAACATCGTTAAGATATGAACTGTTCTATATCCAATATAGAATCAGAGGCACTGATTTATTTGAACCAGATTCACATCATGCAGCTGTCCCCAGTGCATGTCAACTAAATGGAAGGAGGCGGATCAGCGTTACTCAACTTAGGAACACTTCCAATTATGAGTAACCTGAAAGAGAAGCAAGTTCTCTTAACCATCACTTTCAACTGAATACCACAAGTATCTACATCTTCGATCTCTTTGAAGAATCCCGATACTTGCTACACCTGGTTCTCTACTCTATTCAAATACCTGTAACTTCTCAAAATTCGGACCCTGTGTTTCCACGAAACACCGGTCTAAAAAACTAGAGAAGTCATAAGTAAACCGAATATAGTACGAGGACCTACCCCTCTGTCCTTATGGACCCTGGACAACATACAATACTCTGTATACGTCCCTTGAGTCTGATAACTCATTCATTGTGTGTCGTAGGTTGAAAACTGTACCTTTGGTTATGAAGAATTACACCGTTGTTTAATGCTCCTTACCTAACCATCCACTGATATAGGTAAATGTCGTAGACATAATTTCATAAAGGTATATCTCACTCTATGAAAATAGACGTACAGATATATCAATTTGAAATTGGTGCATAACAGCGGATATTCAAAACCAAATATTTGCCAACCGGCAAACAGCCCAGGTGATTTCCTCAAATATCACCGATTACAACGAATCCCGATATAATGAGGATGATCACCCAATTCCTAATAACTTACTCCCACTCATCATCTGTAAAACTATACAGATGTGAGAATCGTACCTGGTAAATACATACCCTGGAGTAAGTATCTAATCGGGAAATCAGTTTTCCTTTAACAGTACACAGTTGAACCTGAAACATTGAAATGTTTCGATGGGGTATCCTGGTATTCCTAGTAATGCCTCTACCATTATCCAGATTCACAACTATAACCGTATAATTCTTTGCCACCTCTCCAAATCCCTTCATATGTCTTTAGTCATTACCTTCTGTACACCCCTTTGGGCCAAATGGTTTTCTTCTTTCCCTACCGTTCGGCACCAGCCTATGGTTTGGAAGAAGACTATCCAATAAGCATAATGGGTGTACTGTCCCAATCCTAGGAACACTCGCAACCCGAGAGAAGGTGAAGATAAAAGACACCTGAATGTACTTTATTCCTATTTCTCCTGAACCAGAATCCATCCCCGAACTGGAACAAGTTCCATTCGAGTTCGTATATAACCATACGATGGAGTATCCAAATAAACTGTGGATCTTCGTAGTGATACGGAGTGTCCTGGAGAAATACAAAGGTGATGTGGGAGTGGTAACGAAATATTTGGTTTGGTCGTGAATATCTGTTGCAATTTACTTTGCCCTCTTACTAATCCCTTGCTTTGTCTGAACTTAATACCTTCTGCACACCATCGTTATGCTAATTGGTTTTCTTCATTCCCTACCGGTCGGCACCAGCCTAAGGTTTGGAAGAAGACAATCCAATTTGCGTAATAGGTGTACTACCCCTAAACCAAGGAGTACTCGTAACCTGAGAGAGGGTAAAAGGAAAAGACAACTGAATAATCCTATCCGTTTTCTCCAGAACCGGAAACCATCCTCGAATAAATTCTTTCGAGTTCGTATCTAACCATACGATGGTTTTGTCCAATGGAAGTGGACGTTCGTAGTAAAACGGGGTGTCCTGGAGAAAAGGGTAAAAGTAGGAGTGGCAATGAGGTTTGCAACTCTGACAATCCAAAAGCCAGTGTTAAGAAGGTTCGGTCAACTTGGTCACTGAGTCAAAGTCTTAGGGTCGGGTCAATGGTCGCTGCCAAAGAGAGAGAGAAAAGAAACACTCAGCGTGCACTCTAACCTAGATCAGAATGGTTACCAATTTATCTAATCTGGAATCCTCCCACTGTACCTCAAATTCTCCTCCAAACCTGAAAGAAGAATTAGTCGGGGTCACCCGAGGAGTAAACTAACTCATCAGTGGGAATCGGGATCCAACTCTCATCGCATGACAACGTGACGGAATCCGCTCACGGTATCACACTCCAGAAGGTATGCGCATATCTGGCAAGTTTCAGTACTTTTGAAACTCCCGATGTGATTTCTGCCCCATGCTCTTATGACCTTGACTTTGGCCAACATATCATAAGTCACATGTCAAGTTCTGCCCGTCATTCTCCAGGTTAATTTGAATCCACCCGTACATACCCTTGACTTTGGCCAAAATGGCAGCACGACTGTCCCAAACCAACGCATCTATCTATGCTGCATATGAATAACCAACAGCTACCAAACACTGTGCCTTGACTTTGGCCAACATACACAGCTTGAATACTATTGACTACCCATATGAAACGACGGAGGGCTACGAATGGTTTCTGGCGAAAACCTTTAACGTAATGAACTTGATATCGTCGAAGGAACGGATAGCTTTTAAAAATATAGTGACGAAAACCGTTGCTAAAGAGGTCACTCCCGGTGAAGGGATCTCGGCTCTTTCCCCGTAGAATGAGGTGCAGGATATTCCAAATGAATACCACGATGCAAAGCAAAAGTAATCGGCTATAGTGAAGTTAATGCCCTGACGCAAACTTCTGTCCAAGGGGTCACTCCCGGTGAAGGGATCTCGGCCCTTGCCTCGTCGACTGAGGAGCAGGATATTCTAAATGAATACCACGATGCAAAACAAAAGTAAACGTCCTTGCAATAACAGCTTTTGAAAAAGTGTTCCAACAACATCAGATTAGGTTTGTTTTTAACTTTGCATTGATCCGAATCAATGCAGTCCCATCAATTGATCACACCAAAAAGAACGAAAATATACTGATGTACGTATATGCCATCCGCATTCGCCACTGGGTCCCGTCATTACCCGTTAGGTTAGCTAACTAACGACAGAGCGGGGACTGGACTAGCGCGGATGTAAAACATATACAACATCTACTAATATATATACCAATATATTATATTCGCTCAAGGCGTGAATGAAATGCAACATCACAGATAATGAACAGCATCACAGAAACAATACAGATATCTGGGATCCCCGGGTTTCACAGAGCCGCTGAAACCCGACGTTCCCCTGGTCGTGTGGATAGCCTGTGCAATGAAATCCTAGACCCCTACGGGCGCGGCAAGTCACCCGCCAAAACCTGAAGCGAGGCAGCCCCCTTCAGCACCGTGAATGGACCACCCAGCACTTCACGGAATCCGGCAACTTGGGCACCCCTCCTGGGTCAACCTGTACCCCCTACGAGTGCGGCGAATAGCCCGCCAATTCTAGAGTGAAGCCCCCTCCGTCTCAATGCCATGAGATGCGGGCTTGTTGCCCTCCAGAACCCGGCTATCCGTGCACCCCTCCGCGGGGCAATCCTAGTACAGAAAGTAAAATATACATACACCGGGTACATCGACCGCAACCAGGTCGTGCCCCAAAAGAATAATACAAACAGGCAGTGACGGCAGTCCACATGTCGGACGCTCGCCCCGCAATATCAAATGTACATAATACAACAGCACAGTACTAGCATTGCATCCAGGCTATCCCCCACGACCGATCCGCAACATCACAGCAAATACATAGAACATCAACGTGAAAGTCACGTTCGCAAATCCGTCTAACCGGGCTATAGCAGTTAGACCGGATTTACCGATCGAGTGACATTCACGGTCGCAGATATAATGTAAATACTGTGAAAAATGTGTTTAAAAAATTTCCGATTGATCAAACAATTAACAAGTGGGCCCCAAAGAAAACTGTAGCACTCACAGAAACAATTGGCCCAACTTTAATATTCCAAAGCCCATATTTTAAGCCCATAAGGCCTCTGTAAAAAAATGGTGAAGTGATGTGAATAGTGCGCGGCGGAAGGGCCGCACAAAGTGGGTTTTCGCGGCGGTTCCGCGCTCCAACTGTGGAGTTACTTCATCAAATTTTTACAGAACTCTTAAATTTTCCAGTACATCAATATTTTACAACCTGAAAAATTTTTCGAGACCAAAAAAATTCAACAGAAACTGTCGTGGGCAAATACGGGTTTTTGGACATTTCGATCGATCGGAACTGAAAAACACATTGCACAAAGCTAGACTAAGTTAATGGCGCGGCTCTGATACCACTGTAAGTGCACGGCGGCGCCCCGGCCGTCAATCCGACGCCGGAATGCGGAAACGGTGAAAAACTTAAATTTTGCGGACTTTGCAAACCGGCACCACCGCGCACTTTAACCGGATCGAAACCATTAACTAGTCTAAGCTATCAACAAGAATGGGAATAGAGATATACCGACGATCCAAGTCCTCCGGTCTTCTCGTCATAGTCCCGATCTCCTGCGGAAAAATCCCGTCTCCTCCTCGTCGCCGGAAGTGCACCACATCGCCTGCGTCTTTTACGGGCTCCCACCTCAATACCGAGGCAACTCGGGCGCGAAGCTGGCGAATCGACGCGTCCAAGATTTGCAGTAGAATGTGTAGTGTCTATGTCTCTTTAGGGTTTTGTTGCCATGGAGGATGGAGGGATCAAGAATGGACTTTTGAATGAAGTGTAGAATATTGCAAGCATGCAAATGAGATATAGATAATTTCCCCCATCCAAAAGAACTCCTCTCTCTTCTCAAAATGGTGTGGCCGGCCATGTAAAGGGTGAGAATGATGATGGAAAAAGAAATCAACCATAAATCAATCCAAGAAGGAGAGTGAGTGTAGGAACATAGAAGAGGTGACCACAACCCAAGACAAGAAAACAAAACACCATGCTTTACCCTTTTCAAACCATACCCTTTCATGTCACAAATAAAAACAAAAGCATGATAGCTATCATAATCAATCCTTTATGCAAGAAAACCCCTCCACAAATGTAATTTGCAAAACTGCAAATTACCCCCTCCATCGGAAAAGTCCGGCCGGGAAAGAACAAAGGAAAACCGGCCGGAACGGAATGCAAACTGGCAACTCCAGAAAACTGGTCCCGTAATAAATTACAGGAAAACCCCGATACTGTGCATACACACCCGCATCTGTATTCCGTCCGGATACAAATGCAATAAGACAAAATCTACACTGTACTAAACTAGGACCGGCTTAAACCAAAGCCGGCTAGTAAAAAACCGTTCGATCCTGATCCGTGCAATACCGCACGTATCTGATCGAACCCTGCCATATAACTATACGGCCACTAGTACAAAACTGTCCGATCCTGATCCGTGCAATACCGCACGTATCTGATCGGACCCTGCCATATCTCCATACGGCCTCTACAGCGTTTCGCCCGAAAGCTGAGTAACTGAAAGTGTGGTGGACTCTAAAGACTCGTCAATACTATGGCTGTGGATTTAACCACTAGCACGTCAGAGGTATAAGCCAATACGTGACGGGCCACCAGCTATTGACTAAAAGGGACGTCGATGAGCGAACTCATCCTGACACCCTACTGAGCCTGTCAGTGACAATATCCGTGCAGTCCGGTCCGTTCGTCTATGAGTATCGCATGGCGGGCCTAGGGGGTTGGTAAAAGTCAGACCCCCAAAAGCGGTACAAGTCGTGTCGGAGTGTAGCCCAGAACACCCTGAGATACTACTGGAATACCTACCAGTAAATCTCCTTGCCTTGGCCAAGGACTTTGTGTAATGGCTCTCCTAGACACAGCACGACCTCACCCCCAATACCGGGAGAGACGAACCCCTGAAGATACGCTCACTGCCTCCATGTGGCTCGGGACTGTACCCAACTAAAACCTGTTTGCACGACTCCTTTGAGCCGTGGTAGGGTAGTAATCAAAGTACAGTGGGAACTCACACGAGACAAATGACGATCCCCAGGTCGATGAACTAACCTGCACACATGTCACCAGGGAACTGCCATCTGACGTCTGGTATATGACCAACTAGCATGTTCCCGGCGAGTCCTGTCCGGTGTACTCATAACCCAATGAGCACCTGTATACATCTTAGGTGATCCAACTGACACCAGTGGCTTGTGAGACCGGCCACCGCCCCTCGTCGGGGTCTCGACTGTATACACTAGTCTACTAATGGAGTATCGATGCCCGGTCTCGAAACTCCCACGACTAGGGACCTTTTAAGGATATGCTTATAGACCCCCAGCTCCCACTTATATGATCGCCCTCATACTGCTGGTGGTCAAGCAAGAATCCTAGGGGCTCTATCAACGTGTAATAGCGACGTGTCATGTCACCTAAAGCAGTACACGATGATAAAGGTAAACCAGATAGCATACTATCATCTCGAGTAAGACTGTCCTACCGGGATAGGTCCTCCCTCAATCATTACAATCACGTACCTGTGACCTAATAATTGACTCTGAGGGCACTATCTCCAACAATGCCCGCAGAAAGCAGCCTTAGTTTAGGGCTAAACAGAAAAGTGGTTTGTTTGATTACCTCAGCTTCAAGCTGGTCAGGATTTGTAAGATTCTCTGATGGTAAGTCCGTTCTGATTCAACCTTAAATGCATAAAGTGCAACAATACAAGTCAAATATCATATCTAGATAACCATGACATGCTAATTCAATGCAGGTAACATAATTAGTAAATGGTGAATTAAGTACCACTGCAATATGCCTCTGCAAAGTTAATCTTTGTTGTTGAGATTCAACAGCAGTCATAGCAGCTACAGCTTCCTTACCCAAAATTGTCATGTTTGTCTTCAAATCTTGCGGCTTTTCTTCGGCAGCTTCAAACTTCAAACTATTATCATCTGTATTTCGACTTGTATTTAGCATCCGTATTTCGACTTCACCTAAGGGTTGACAAATATTAGTACTAAATCCAGGTAGAAAACATCTACTATTGGTTCGTCACAAATGCACAACAGCTCCTGACCACTTTTTTCGGTCAAGAAGCTAAGGGGCTTGGGGGAGGGGGGGTGTTGGTCGTGAACATCAGAAACTTAAATAAAATAGCATCATGGTTTAATGGACCTTAATTGGATTGAAAATAACACACTTTAAATCGGCACTTTTCAGCTTTTCAGAGACCTGCAATATGCAAAGCAATGTAGTGAAACGTCATAATTAAGCAACCTTCTGATATAACCTGAAAGTCGATTTAGACTTCTAATACAGGGAAACTTACGAGACAATCAAGAATGGAAAATTTAGATAATTTAGAAAATATTCCACGGAAACTTTGCAAAAAAATTCCTCCAAGGGTTTTGATTTTTATGCCAAACCTTCCGATGCTGTAGAGTTACAGCCTGACCAGAAACGCTTGAAACTCTAATACCAGCGAGTAAGGAATACCAGTAGTCAACTGCATATAAAGTGTGAGTGGTCAAAATTTATATAACATCAAAATATGAAACTTTACATTAGGGTTTCCATCAACGCATAACTTAATTACCCTCTCTGTGTTAATATTCGAATCCCCGACACTTAAACATGCCAGTGTTAACTGCCTGTATCCATTTAGTTAATTACCCTCTCTGTGTTGATGCTTGAAGCCCCAACACTTGGCATACCATTGTTAGCCGCCTCTATACATTTCGTCTAGATATACCCCTAGACCTCATGCCATTAACTAGAGTTATTGGTCAACATTGCACATCTCAATCGATTCTCTCATCGTACCCTCTAATTATTGAGCAGCCTCTAACTTGTTACAGATACACTCATTGATTAACCTATCTTTTAAAGTAGCAACAGTTTTTCGCTCATCCATCTAAACATTTTCACCTCAGCCACATTTATTTTGGGGACATGTTCTTTAATTTCCCAACATTTTGATCCATAAAACAGTACTGCCGGCTTAGGCTTTATATCCGACATAACTTTTTCTGAAGCATTACTCTGGGGGGAAATTCTATACTAAACATGTGAAAATTCTATGCTAAGTTTACCAAGAAATCAATTTACAAAAAAACGAAGTTGGGAGCTAACTACTTTGAAGGCTTTTGCAGAAACAGTTGGCCGGCAGAACTGAACCTCACATCGATCTTGCTGATGCAGTCAATTACCTCGACTCCCATAGCCCTCCCCTCAATCAATAAGTCAAATCAAGGAAAATCTACAATAAGAACAGCTCGGATAAATTTCCTGATTGTGAATCGACCAAATGCTAATTACAACCCATAGGCATCCAAACTCTTTAAATTCCATACGGGCAAATTACTCGAACATTCCGGGACCTCTCAAAAGCGTATGGAGTTTGTGAATATGAGCAGTATGGTCTTCATGCTTCGGAGTCTGTCTCTTTTTCTTTTTCTCTGTCATTAACTCTAATGGAAAAATAGTGAAATTCTCGGTAAAAATTGTGAGTATTCAGTCAAGGAGAAATCCAGATTATGAACGTTATGATATCAGTTGCTGCTGATGGTTAAAAAGATTCTCTGGATAAGCGTCAGGCTTATGAGTAGTGAAAGAAATATTATATTCAAGAATGCCATGCTAGTTTTTCGTAATTGCTTTGGGGGGAATTTTTATCGGAAATAATCTCTTTATTTGTGTCTATAAAGTCAGCTTATTATTTCTACGGTCCAAGAAATGGTGAATAGGACTTATGGCTAACAATTATAATTTATTGCTCAATACAATAAAAAGTGTGAAAAATAAAAGTTAAACTAACAACAATAGAGCAATAAAATAACAGTGATAAGAAATTGCAAACTCAGATGGAACACCAGCAGTTGATAACGGAGTTCAATACCACTGTATCTACGTTTCCGTCTACGTCTCTCCTTAGGAACAATCCATTATAACAACTTTGAAGAAACTTTTAGAACGCTTTAATGGACCATCTCCAACTGGTAATCTTCTCAAGGTGATGATCAAGCCGTTACAACCCACTCTTCATGAACAACCTCCAACAGGCAACACCAATGGTAGATAATCTCTACCGGATTTAATACAATAAAAACTAAAACCAAAACAACTCATAATCTCGTATTAATCAAACAATTTCAAAATCAGAGAATTAGGGTTTATGATATTTTCAGGATAAATTTTGATCTAAAAAAGATTTGATAAAGGATTTAAGAATTTGAGATCTATCTTGCAAAGATGAATAACTAAATAAGTTTTAAGATCCTTTTCCAAATAATTTCAAAAAGCTTTTTATAACCAAAGAGAACTGAGAACACTACGGCTTTGAGAGCTTTTGAAGATGATAAATTTTCGAGAGTTTTTAGATGATTGATCGATCGAAAATTTCGATCCAATCAAGCTATTTTAATAGATGGGAAAGAATCTCATAAAATAGGAAATATATAAGGCTAAAATCATTTCGAAAATCCGCAATGGCCAGGTTTTGAGCCGGCTCAAACATGGCCCGAGCCGTCTCAAAGGAACAAAAATATGACATTCCAGGCACGTTTTGTGTTGGCTTAATAAAAGAGCTAGTCGTGTCATGAAAATGGTTTGAACCGGCTCAAAATGGTAATGAGCCGTCTCAAAGAAACAAAAGGAAATGAAAATTCCGGAGGGCTTATGAGACCGCTTAAAAATAAATGAGCTAGTTCAAGGAAATAGAGGAGAAAAAAAATATTCAGAAAGACTTATGAGACGTCTCCAACGTATATGGGCCGGCGCAATATGATAAGGACTTTTTTTGTTTGGTTTTGGGGATGGGGCTGGCAAAACGGGTGTAAATAAATTTGGAAGAATTTGCCTGTACTGATACGTGGCAACTGCTAAGTGGCTCCACGGGTTGGGAGGGTGCTTGGCCGCACACGAAACCCAAAGCAAAATGGATATGTCGGTCTGAGGAGTCCAAATCCATAGTTGGGAAATTTTTACTATTGGCACCCTAAAGCAGGGTAGCAAGCGCCATAATATAAAGTAGATATCATTACACCCAAATCCCTTCTCTCGTTCCCCTCGTTCGTTCGATTTCTCGCGGCCCTCGTTGGAAAAAGGGGCAAAAAAAATTCGATGGCTCCAAAACCCTCAGAAAACCCCAAGCCCTCGCCATCTCCCTCATCATCTCCGAACCCTAAATCCCCCAAATCGAAGAAAACCAAGCACAAGGCCAGCAGCGACAGAGATTTCGAGAACGAGGACGCCATCGTGATCCTCAACGCCGTCATCAAGTTCAAGGCCGAGAACGGCCGCGCAGCCCCGACCGTGTCGACGATGAAGTCCCTCCTGGACTCAATCAAGGGAGAGCTCCATCGGGAATTCACCATCTACCAGCTCTACAACAAGTTCCGCACCCTCAAGGTCCGCTACCGCAAGGCCCTCGACGACGGCGTGGGCCCCACCGACTTCGACCGTACCTTCTTCGACCTCTCGGTCAAGGCCTGGGGCGAGATGCCCCCCTTTAGCCAACAGAAGCTCCTGAGCAAGCGCTACTCGAGGGAAGTCAACAAGAAGAGATCCAAGGCCCAGGCTTTCAGCGACGAAGATGATTACGATGCTAGTGATTGTGACTGCAATGATGATGAAGATGGGGATGATTGTTTGACGTATGTGTCGGAAGAGGCGAAGAGGATTTGCGAAAGGGAAGGGATACCGACTGCGGCATTGGAGTTGGGTCTGAAGCATATGGGTATGGAAAAGGCGGCCGCTTTGAATATGAGGTGGAGGAAGCATCTTGAATCGAGGTTGAAGATCGAGGAGAAATCGTTTGAGCTCAATAGGGATCTATATGACGCCCTTGTTGGGAAGCTGAGGAGTGCTAGTTCGTAAAGCTTTTGGATTCGGTGTGTATGATTTACTTTTAGCATGAAATGAACAGCTGTAGGTTCTGTTTATGATTAGCTTCGGGCATTTGTTTTTGATTGATTTGGCTGTTTGGGTGGTGTTAATTTTGCATAAGGCTGGAAATTAACATAACAATTGATTGTAACCAGGTAGTTTTCTTATTGGAGTTCATGCCCATCTTTCACTATTTTTGCTTCCTTTATGCGTTGTTAATATAGATTGTTTTTATACTGTTTGTTTCTTGGGAATAATCCTTTATTGTGGAGTTGCATTCGACTAGGATGTGATCCATAAAAATTGGAGTAGTGCGACAAAAGCAAATGTAGCTAATGGTATAATTCTGCTTAGCCATTTATCGATCAAATTGTCGGGGAATCCAAAATCAAACATGCCCGTCAGCTAAGGATAGTTACTATGAGATTGTGGTTTGTTGCTAGAATTCCAATATAATGACGTGGAGGCTACAATCAAGTACATTTGTGGAAAAGTTAAGGGTAGCATCAATTGTTGGTAATATGCATCACTAGTGCCAGTGTTTTTCTGGTTCACGTAAGTACTAAACGAGCATAGTGGAAACTCTTCTTAGGAGGAGTGATGCTTAGAAGGCAGAATCTGTAGTAGGAGTGATAGGATCATAATTGAGTGCTTACGTGATCGATGGGTGTCATGGTTCAAAATTATGCTTTGAATGATAATTATGGTATGTGGGCTTCTGTTATAATTGAAAAACAACTTTGAATGGGCATGAACGGAAAGAATGACTCATTTAGCTGTCCACCCAGAATTAGTAACAGAAATCAGATTGTTATTGATGTCGTGCATCTTGTTTATTGGTTCAAGTGAAATCCATTGGCAGGATGAAACATACCATATGCAAGTAAATCTGGACGCCCTTGAACCATAATGATGCTGATATCATACAGTGATCTCAAATCAGTCTATCATGATTACCCATGACATGACTACTATTTATCGTGCATACCATGCAGTTGGGTAAATCGTATAGTCATGTTTTTATTGATCATAGTGTCGGGTAATTAAGAAGCAACATGTTAAAATAATGAATATGACTTAAAGAACACATTGATTGTTGGATGGATGAGAGGCAGTATGAGAAAGGATGATAATTTAAAATTAGGGTTGGAATGATTGAGGGGATCATGTGCAACAGATAAAAATGGAGTTAGATCATCATTTAACTCTACTTGGACAATAATCCAAAGAACTTGAATAGATTCTGGAAATAAATATGCGAAGAAGATTTAACCAAGGAAAGGCACTTAATAAGAATGAATGAACGAAATTTTCTGTAGTCAGCACACCACAATTGGCAATGGAAAGACTTGGTTTTGTTGTTACACATTTTTCGTCTAGTTCTAACAAAAAGCATTATGCTGCTGATTAAACATACCATGTCAGAATCCTCGAACTAAGAGTCTAAAACTATATGCTGATAGAATGGTATGAGCTGATTCTATCGCCATTCAATTGTTGTGACTCCTGTACACTCCTTTGATATTTGTCATACATTACTCTTTTTTTAGCCCGAACTTCTTGCTGAGGTCCCGGGCCGGACCTTTAGATTTTATTCAAAAGAAAAGAAGGGTACAATATAACTAAGGGGGACATAAGACCTAATCTCATATGAAAGGAGTACTGCTCCTTGATACAATTTTCCAAAGATCTAGAAGTACAATTTAAATCCAAACCATACTAAAACTCTTAGCCTAGGGATAGGAGCCAAGTCTAGGTTTGCCAATCTTTTTATATGAGCCGGAAGAGCATAAGCAAGATAAGAAAAACTGTATTTCTTCGGGATTACATCAGAAGCTAGCATGTAAGCCACCGTGTTATTCTCTGTAAAGATAAGAAGCACAATGCCTCGACAATCCATCAAAAGATTTTTTTATATTCTGAATGAGATATTACAACATAGACCAAGGTATGGAAATTGTATCATTGAGCATGTCGAATAATGTTTTTGAGTCTGTCTCCACTATAAGACCTTATAAGACCTTTAATTCCCTTGATATGGCATTGAAGTATCCCATCATATATAGCTTGAGCTTCAGCTGAAAGCATCTCTCCTGTACCATAATAGTAGCTTGATGCAAACAAAATCGCTCCATTTGAACTATGTTAGAGTCTGCATTTGAAACCATTAACATTTAATTTGTACATTGCATCGGGAGGTCTATCCCAATGAGTTAACAAGACGCCCTTGAAAGAAGGTCGAAATCTGCTACTCTTCAAGAATAATGTTGTCTTCCAAGGAATACGCTGAGGTATCTAATTTGAATCCATGTACAATTTGCTCGACATCATACTTTATAAGTCGTATAGCCTCAGAAACAAATGTAATGCTTTCCAGAAATCTTGACTTGCATCTTGTTTTCCAAACATACCAACAAACAAGAGAGGGGATCCATCTACTGATAACAGATAGTGTAGTATGAGAGTTGCTAGTATGCCAATAATCAAAAGCTTCATGAATGGAATGAAACCTGATATAATTGGCACCTGACATGAATATGTTATGGAAATATTTCCACATGTATTATTTCCACATGTATTCTGCAACATCACTAGCTGTAAATAGATGATTTATAGTCTCTACCGTTGGTTCAATGCCACAATTACATTTACTAGGCAAAGGGATACCAAGACATCGAACTTTTATCTCTACCGAAATAGCTCCATAAAATAATCTCCAAATAAAAAGGTTAATTTTTCTTGGCAGATATTTATCCCATATATGAAATATATTTGGAGAAGTGAAAGCTTCATTTCTTGCAACAAGCAGACTGTAAAGAAAATTTACCTGAGGATGAAGGCTTCCAAATTTGTTGATCTGGATTATTACTGAGGCTGTAATTTCCATTTATAATATCTGAAATAATTGAATCAGGCAAAAATGAATTCAAATATTGAATATCCCATCCGTTTCAGAGCAGAATATCTTTGACCATAGGAGTACAAGAGGGATGATAGAGGGAATGCTCAATTAGTGCTTTATCGTTATGCTATACATCAGCCCAACAATTGACATCACCTGTTCCTAGAAGCCACTTAGAAGAGGATTTTACGACAGTTATGTTATGATAAATAGATCTCCAAGTTTTGGTTGAAAACCAAGGACAACCGGTTATTCCCAAAGCATTAGTATACTTTGCCAGCAAAGAAATTTCCATGCAAACTTAATCTTATAAGCATTAGAAAGGTCCTGTAACTTTCTAACACCAAGACCCCCCTCTTCATTTGGATTACATATTTTGGACCAAGATACCCAGTGATGATGTGAAGAATTTTCATTGTCATGCCAATTTTTTTTTGTTGCAAATATACTATCAATTCTTTGGATAATTCCGAGAGGAACCGAGGTCGAGGATAAGCTATGTATCAGAATCGCTTGCAACACATGCTTAATGAGAGAATAAGCCGACCACTCGAACAGCTTGTGAGGGGAATTTGGTTTGCCAGCCTTGAATCTTCGCTTTGATTTTATCCCCTAGTCTTTCAAAATATGATTTCTTACATCTTCCATAATATAAAGGAACACCAAGATGATCATTGGCCAATGACCTCTATATATACCACAAACATTACAGACCATATCAATTCTTGAAATAGGACAAGAAGTACTCACATAAAAAGAACTCTTTTGTTTGTTAATGTTTTGTCCAGAACAAGATTCATATAGATGAAGAAACTCGAAGAGCTTTCTTAAATTTGACTTTGACCCATTAGTAAAGACTAATGTATCGTCCGCAAATAAGAGGTGAGAGATTATAGGGCACGTGCTCTTCATCTTCAATGGTAAAATGATCCTTTCTAATACCGGTTTAATCAGCCCCCTGCTAAGAAACTCTGAAGCTATGATAAACAATGTTGGCGAAATGGGATCTCCTTGTCTTGTGCCTCTGAATCCTTGAAAATAACCTGAGATTTGCCCATTAATAAGTATAGAGAAATGCTGAGATTTAAGACATCCATTCACCAAGTCAATGAAGTGTTTTGAAAACCCAAATGCTTGCAATACTTTGAAGATAAAATTCCATTCAAGCTTATCAAAAGCTTTTTCTATGTCTAATTTACGAATCACATTATGACCTCTTGCAGTTTCTACCAAGATCTTAAATGATTTCTTGAGCTAAAGCAATATTATCAACATTGTCACGATAAAAGCCCCTTGGAACGGAGATATGGTATCTTGCAATATATTGGCAAGCGTCATTGATATAATTTTGGTGAATTTCTTGTAAAGAAAGTTGCATAGGCTAATTGGCCTAAAATCTGACAAATATTCACAATTACTCTTTTTGGGGATTAAGCAAATCAACGTTCAGTTAGCATCTCTTGGGACTCTACCTGATTTGAAAAAAATATGAAATCGCCAATAAAAGGTCCTCTTTAATAATCTCCCAAGCACTTATCTAGAAATGTCCTGTGAAACCATCAGGTCCGGGAGCGCTATCTCTGACCATAGCAAAAACAGTCTTTGAGCTCTTGCAAGGAAGGAGAAGATATCAACTTACCATTCATTATCATCTGTTACAAGAGTTGGGATTATAGAACTAACATCAAATGAAACATGAACTCTTTCTGATGAGAGAACCTTGTGGGAGCATGCAATGCTTTTCTTGATGGTTACCCTAACTAAATCTTGTGGGACATGCAATGCTCATACAACATTCCTCATCCTATTTAAAACCAAGGTGCCCTGTATGAGCACAAAACTTGTAAGTTATATATGTGCGCGATGCAAAAAGACAGCGATAGAGAAAAAGGATTCAAGTAGCCAACCCCAAAAATGAGGGATATAGGCTTTTTTTATTGTTTTGCTTTGGTTAATAGGGTTGTTAGGATTGGTACATGAGTGAAACAATTTCTTACTTAGCTAGTAGGGTAAGCTAGATTTTTATTCCGAAAATTTAGTTTGATATGTTAGAAATAACTAAATCCTAGGCTTAGGAGTTGAAAACCCTAAAAATAACCATCTTTCTGTTTAACCTTGGTAAATATACGCCCTTACAGTTTTTTTAGAAGTTGGTAATTTTGAGTTCAGTTCTTGAGTTAAGTCAAGATGAAGGGAAAGTATTGTAAGCTTTATCGAACGATAAATCTAAAAAATAGATTCTATTCTTAAGTCCAAATTTAGAAAGTACATACCCTACAAACTATACTTACACGCACATTGTCACTATCCTGATCATACAAAGAGTACAGAATATATTAGGTCTGAGAAGGGGAAAAGGAGAGAGATAAGTATGTAAATGAGACTAGATACTTTTACCAAAATCTACAATATAAAACCAATTCATGGTCATTGTGATGACATATACAACATCATGGAAACTTTGATTAAATGTACGTAAAATTGAGCAGCCAATATGACATTGGATATTAATGCCAATAAAATTACTGTTAAAAATTGATAACAATGTTATGTTGAACATGAACATGTAACCAATATGTTAAACCAAATAAAATTGAACCAACTCCAAACATACCCCTAACATCCAACTAGTAACCAAATAAAATTGAACCAACTCGTAACCAAATATCAAGTACCAATCCAACTAGAACAAAACATACCACTACCTGTTGACATTCATTTTTCAAATTGATGGGTACATTTCATAAAAAAAATTGTTGTTTCTGAATCCAGAAGGCTTATTGCTTTTTTATTCACTTGATGATCATGTGTCTTTCGTTTGGGTCATTTTCTGTCTTATAATGTGCTAGCTATAGTATTATATATTTGTGGTATGGCACTAGGTCAGAATTTTTAGCCTAAAAAAGCCTGTATCTCTGTAGCAACCTCTGTAACTCAGCACTAACACAAGTTATTTTGTTGTTTGCCTATGTATTAACAATTGTTTCGGACGTTGTATTGGAGGTACTTTTTTTTGCTACAAATTGTGTTTGTATATCATTACTTTAATATCTATGATTGTTAGTATTTGACATTGTTTTTATTCTCATTTACAGTTTTATACATCATTGAGTTCCAAAAGCATGGTTTGCCTCATACTCACATGCTCATATGGTTACATCCTGATGATAAATCTAAGACAACAGAGCAAGTCGATCAATTTGTTTCTGCTGAGATTCCGGATGTAGCGAAAGATCCTTTTGGATATGCTACCGTGAAACAATTCCTGATTCATGGTCCATGCAGTAGTCTCCTACCGTCTGCTGTGCGCATGTGGAATGGTAGTTGCACTTGTCATTTCCCGAAGAGGTAAGTTTTATACTTTTTCATGTAATCGTGGATATATAAGTCATTTGTTTTGGTTTTAACATTTGTTTAATAATTTAATATTTTGTTTGAGATTTTGTGCTGATTACAATATACTTTTTTGTGTAATAGATTAACCACGTACGGTGTATGATGATAGCGGATTTCCTTTGTACAAACGTCGAAAGTCCAATCATACTGTTCAGAGGAAAAGGCTGTTCTTTACAATCAGTGGGTCGTGCCGTACAACAGAAATTTGTTAGTTCGTTATCAATCCCTCATTAATGTCGAAATTTTCAATCATTCTAGATCTCTCAAATATCTGTTCAAGTATTGTTTGAAAGGCCACGATAGAGCAACCATGCTAATGCGATCTCAACCCCGACCTCCCGTCAAGGAAAAACCAAATACTAATAACAAGCATTTAGATGAAATAGTCGCTATGTTTGCTCAGCGGAAGGAGCACACAGGATTTTTGGTTTTGACATTCATTACAGAACACCAGCTGTTGAGCGGCTTCCTTTTCATCTGTCCAATCAACAGCCAGTTGCAATCAATAGTATAGATAATTTGTCATCGGTTGCTAAACTAGCTCAGGTGCGATGTAGCAAAATTGAAGCATGGTTTGAGGCAAACAAGAAATACGAATTTTCTAGGATGGTAAGTTATCAAGAATTTCCTTCTTTATTTGTTTGGGATGATAGAAAATGTGAGTGGATGATAAGAAAGCAGGGTCAGGTCATAGGGAGGCTGGCATATGCGTGTGCAAGTTCTAGCGAGCTGTGGTATCTATGTATGATACTTACAAGAGCTACTGGTGCTACTTGCTTTGAGGACTTATGTACAGTTAACGGTGTACCGTATGCAACTTTAAAAGAAGCATGTCATGCTTTGGGTCTACTTGACAATGATAACGAATGACACGAAGCAATGAAGGAAAATTCTCAATCGGGAATGGCTCCTTAACTCAGAAAAATGTTTGCACATATTA
This sequence comes from Agapanthus africanus, assembly GCA_030015575.1. Taxonomy (NCBI): domain Eukaryota; kingdom Viridiplantae; phylum Streptophyta; class Magnoliopsida; order Asparagales; family Amaryllidaceae; genus Agapanthus; species Agapanthus africanus. The sequence goes on along the minus strand of CM057339.1, from coordinate 878,679,846 downwards.
TATTGTAAATTGTCAAGTATCAGAGCTGCATAAGTTAATGGCTCGCACACTGGGTATGTTTGTCTGACGATATTTTATACCGTCGTCGGCAAATCAGTGGGAATTTGGATCTCAAAATGACAGATGATCAGATACAAAACCATGCTTTAGCAGGTAAAAATTTCTAATCCTCTTTTACTGAAGTTCAGGTATATAATTAAATATCCATTCTCAATTATATTATTGTTAAATGTCTGTAGAACCTGCTGACTGGCAGAACTTAGAATTTAACTTCTGAGCTGGTGTTACTACTGCTTTTTGAATGCATGCATGACATACACGGTGCGCCATATTTACATGAATATCTTGAGTTTAATCTGTTCTTTCAGGAAAGTATGTAAACAATTAGAAAAAGCATATAGAGTTAATGGTAAAATGTGAGCTTTGGTCAATTTTTGTATTACTTTGACAGGGCAGTGTTATCCCTGGTCATGTAGCTCATTGTCACCGTTGATACGAGAAAATGCTAATAACTGTAAATTTAGGTCTTATACAGGTCCCAGGTTAAAGGCCCTTGCAGAATCACCAACAGACTGAGTCATTTTATTTGTCTCTTCATTGCAGCGGGATTAATAGTCTAGCACATTCTATCCGCTTTCACCTTCATGTTAGTTATGTCATAGGTCTTTTGTACCATCAAATTATGTTGTAGAATACTGATGTTAAGATATTGAAACTGCAAGAGAGATGGAATTTACAATAAAAACTACTGGAAAATTATGCTGATCAGCTGATGTAATGATAAATTCTGAGTTGATCACCCATTCAAGGATTTGTTGTCTCATGGACTTTACGGAATCATATGGTTTGTACTTGACCGATTCTTAGTTTTCCAAATTGTGTATGTAAACCAGATACAGTGGCATAAACATATACCTCACCCCATAATTTGCAGAAAATCAAACCTAACTTGCAATTTCTTTCAAAAAATAACAGTTAGGTACCTCTTTGAACCTTTTAGCTCCAAACAGCCCCTTGATAGCCAATTACAGCCCAGACCCAAGCCTAGCTTGATAAAAATCAATCTCCCAACAATAATAAAAAGAGGCAGACCCTTCCACCACTGAATCTGCAGATAAATTACGTCTAAGCTGCACTTCCTAAGAAAAATTACATTAAAGCAACTTAGTTAGCTATTGCATCATCTGCTTCACATTTATCACCAGTAATGCAATTTCCGTAATGTGTAGCTTTGAAAGATTTGACAGCTTACATATGTTCAACTTACATAATGTTGTTTCAACTATTTTTTTGTAAATATATAGTCATCTTGCTATTATTCATTATATTTTGCAGAGATTGAGAAATTGCTCAATTTGGTTGACAAGTCACTAAAGAATTTCCCACCGATGCCAGTCCCTCCTCCACAGTACATGGACAAGTGTTCAAACAGGTTGATATTGGAAGAGACCAGTTATGATATTCACCAAATGGTTCAGGATCACCAAAACCTGCACTCAAATTTAAACTCAGAACAGAAGGTTGTTTATGATGCTGTAATGGATTCCATAAACACAAACCAGGGTGGTTTCTATTTTGTTTATGCTAATGGTGGTTGTGGGAAGACATTTTTGTGGGGGACATTGATTGCTCGATTGAGGTTAGAGGGCAAAATTGTGCTCCCGGTAGCTTCATCGGGTATTGCAGCTGTATTGTTACATGGCGGTAGGACCGCACATTCTAGGTTTCACATTCCTCTGGTTTTAGATGATACTTCTACATCTGGTACAAGGCAAGGATCTGATATTGCCGAGCTGCTGAAACGTACAAGCCTTATAATTTGGGATGAAGCTCCGATGCAACACTGTTATGCATTTGAGGCTCTTGACCGTTCACTTAGAGATATCATGGCGCCACTTGGACATGATAATGGTGATAAACCATTTGGAGGACTTACAGTTTTGCTTGTTGGTGATTTTAGGCAAGTCTTGCCTGTAATCACTAAAGGTTGGGTTGAATTTGAAGATGCAGAGAATTCAAATATTACAGAGAACATTGTTTATGAAGATGTTTTCTATAATCTACCTTCTGCGTACATATCGATCATTGACAATACTATTTTTTGTACTTTATAAATACTTAAATATTCAATTATTGATTTTTTGTGTTTGAATTTTATTTAGACGAAATTAATAGTCTATTTCAAATTCAGACTTTATTCATTAACTAATTCAAATTTTATTCATACACTTACTTTCATTATTCCAATCCCCTAAATGTAGATTATAATATGAGATATTTACGGAACCAAAAATGCTTACCGGATTGATTTATCTCAATAGATTAAAAATTTTATTTACAAAAATACTAATATTAGATTGGTGTAACTAAAGAAAGAATAAGAACCATCGAACCACAATTTTAAAATAACCAAGTAGGAGGCAGATCATGCTTTGATTAGGAAACATGGGATAAAAAATTAGTAGGCCAATAATATAAAATAACATGGATGATGGATAGGATCAGAAGTCAAAAGGGTAGAATCACGTTATTATTTTTCATCAAAGCCCTTTCAAAGAGAGGGTATAATCACGTTATTTTTCGTCAAATCAAAGCCCTTTCAAAGGGAATGTGATGGATTTTAGGAGAAAATTGGGGGGAGAGATTTTAGAGAAAAAATATCTTCTCTCTCTTGAGAGAGAGAGAATTGTGGGTTGACATTACTCAAATCAATCAACAGTTGGTAACACACAAAGAAAGTCTCATGTTTATAGAAAAAAAAAACCTCTACCGGTTTCTCTTCTCCTCTACATGGTCATTAATCTTTCTCTCGGTAGCATTAAGAATTGGAGGAAATTGAAGGGCTCGCTAGCACTAAGATTCGATAATTTCTGTGAGTTCTCGACATTATCTCTTTGTGTGCGTCGTTATGCTACTTTCTCTATATGAACCGTTCAGTCATGAGTTTTCATTATATGGATTTAGTTTATGCTTCCTGTGATTTTAATTTTTTTGGTTCTTATTTGCTTGAACCCACTAAATCAGTTCTTCCACTCAATTTCAATTGTAGGCAGACTCCACACTGCTAGCATCTTAGATCTCTTCGTACCAGGTGCAATCAAATTATTTTTAATATTGATACCAATCCGAATTGTATATCATGAATACCGCTTTATTATTAGAGGTGGCAAAAGTCCAACTTCTAAAAAGAATGTTATGGATCGGAACATTAATTTTGGAGACTTTCCAATAAATCTTTCATGTTGATATGTCAAAAAGAACATTAATTTATTATAAGACTATTACATACAGACACAAATATATCATTCATCATTATAATGTTTACCATTGTGAATTTTAATTTATCATTACCATTTTTGAATTATGAAAAATTAATTTTTATGTAAGATGTAAAATTTTAAGGTCTTATATAATCCAATTCAGTATACTGATTCGATTTTAGCCTTACAGATAACCACTCATCAATTTGCAATGACATTTCTTATATAATTTAATTCAGTATATTGATTCGATTTTTAATCTAAAGTTGATATTTGTGTTAAATTTTCATTCAGAGTTTTAGATAGATTTAGGAAAATAATTAATTTGCTATTAGGAATTCATATAAATATTAATTGGTAATCTTGATATGATCAGAGTGCATTGTTGTATATATGACGTGTCTGAAAAATTGATTCTAATATTTTTATAGTTGATACTTACTATACTATTCTAAGCTTATGAGTAGTATAAATAATTTGGGTTTATCTACAGTTTCCTACCATGCTATTTTGAAGCACTAATTATTTGGTCAGTACTCAAAACTTACCCAATATAGCTTCTAACTGCATAATCTATTACAGTGCATATATGTTTTCTTATGCATCATGTAAATTTGCAAAGACATCTTGGTTTTTCTTATGGTGTGTGTGTGTGTTTTTTTTCATGCTATTGAGTTTTATTTTATAAATTTCGTTTGGGAAAAATAGTTATTGAAAGTGTTGCTGAAATGTGTACTTAAAGTACTATGAAAAATTCAAAGACGTCTACTATAGATATACTTCAAGTATAATCTGTAAGCAACAAATGAAGTATCAACACCCATAATACATGCTATCAATGTAATAAAGCTATATTACATCCGACCCAAAACAAATGCCTCAATTGACTTCCTTGCACCTGATTTTTTTTATGTTGCAGGCTTCTCAATTGGATATGGCAGGAGATCATTATGACCCGTTAAGTACCACTAATGATAGTAAATCTAATTGGAAGATTAAAATTAGGTTGACGAGATTGTGGTCTACCATACAATTTAGTTCCAGCGATTTTAAGGGATACAACATGGTATTGGTAGATGATGATATAAGTTATTATTTATTTACATATACTTACCTTTATTTGTTTCATAAATATATATATATATATATATATATATATATATATATATATATATATATATATATATATATATATATATATATTTATCTAATGATTATTCTTATTATTTCAGAACAGTCATATCCAGGCTTATGCTGCTGCTGACTACTGCGAGAAACTTAAGGATTTTCTTCACGAGGGTAAAATTTATGTTATATCAAATTTCAATGTTACTCCTGCGATAGGTGATTTTAGAGCAGTGAAATCCCGATATGGTATATTTTTCTACAGCTATACCTCAGTTAAGGAAGTGCCAAGTGATGATATAATGATCCCTAAACATAAATATGAGTTTATGGAAATAAGTGACTTAAGTTCGAGGGTTAAGCAAAAGGATTACATGACAGGCATCTTACTACACAATCTTCATTTTTATTCCAAACAAATGTTTAATCATATCTAAATATTTGAACAATATAAAATTATGTGCTGCAGATATAATTGGCACTATGGAGGATGTGCAGAATTTGAAATGGATGAGCACAAAAAATGGTCATACTACAATGATAACCTTCCGCATAAGTGATGGCAGGTACATATCAATTTAACTCATAAGTGTGGAATTGCATTTTCTATAATTTGATATTTTGAGTATATCAACTCACTTATATTTCTTATGAATATTTTACAAAGACAACATTGCGAGCAAGTCACGTTTTGGGGTGAATTGGCCGAGGTACTGAACAAAACCTTAGAAGAAGAGCATGAGAAACCGCGCATTATTATTTTAACCAGTACTAAGGTGATAATTTGGAGAGGTAAATAGTTATAAAATAGGAAATATTAATCTATTATAATCCTTATTAAAATTGTTGGTCCGAATCATTTATATAATGCAGACAAAATTCAGATTGACGCATATCCTGCTACTAAGTTTTACATTAATCCGGATTATGATGACTTTACTATAATAAGAGAGATGTAAAATGATGAGTAATATTTAAGTCAATATTTCTGCAATATCAAATATTTTTATAATACAATTATTTAATCGTTTTGCTTTTATTGAATGGTTTGTAGGATTGATCAAGCTAATCCTAATAATTTTGAAGATGGTAATAGTCCTGAAACACAAAAAGAGTGTGAAGATGGTGATCCAGATCTCCCTCTTCTCACTCTAAAAGAAATTAAGAAACTCAGGAGTGACAAGTGTGTGCAGGTAAATAATTATCATAATTGAGACCATGTTTACTCTAATCGCATCCATATATACTCATTGTCCTCACATTTATTCACAGAAAAGTGTGATGTGTCGTGTTGTGGTTAATCATGTGGAACAAGATGAAAGATGGTGGTACATGGCGTGTGTTTCATGTAAAGAAGTAATACTATCCGAAGTCATATGAAGGCAGCACAAGATCGGCAGAAGAGTTGGGCCGACACATCGAGAAGACCTCTAGAGTTCGCTGTTGGTGATCTGGAAATCTTGAAGATATCACCTACTAGAGGAGTGATTCATTTTGGGAGTCGAGACAAGCTTAGTCCTCGATTCGTGGGGCCTTTCGAGATTTTGGAGCGTGTTGGAGAAGTGGCTTATCGATTGGCTTTACCACAATTTTTGGCGAATGTTCATGACGTGTTTCATGTATCTCAGCTCCGTAAGTATGTTCGGAATGAAACACACGTGCTGGATCATTCGGAGCTGACTGTAAGAGAGGATTTAACCTTTGAGGAACGACCGATGTCGATTGTTGATCGAAGAGAAAAGGTCTTTAAGAGCAAGGTTGTCCCTCTCATACTTGTTTCTTGGGGAAATCGCTCACACGAAGAATCGACTTGGGAACGAGAAGACGAGATTCGACAGAAGTTTCCACACTTATTCTTGTAGTTTCATGATTATTTATCTTTCCTTGTTCTTGGAATTTCGAGGACGAAATTCTTTTTGTAGTTGGGTATAATATAATACCCTAGTTCATTTATACCAATTCCAGTGCACGTATTTCTTTATTTATGGTATTTTCTTGATTTATTGTGTTTTGGGTGAGAATAGTGTATTTGACATTTGTATTTGCATTCGACCCGACTCGCTTGCTTGAAACCTGTCTTGATTTATGTTTATGGTCTACTCTGACTGGTTACGTAGACTCGTGCACTTTCATTTTAATTTATACATTGTATACTTGCATTATATCTGGCATCTGCATTTTTATATATAACATTTAAAGTCACATAAAATATTTCAGAAATATATTGCATGGCCTGCATGATACCCTTAACCCTGTGGTAGCATCCGCACATCTTGTTCTTGTCCCATTCAGTGAAACGAACTTGTTTGGATGGCTACGCGCACGTACGTGCATTCGTTCTTGGGGGTATGCTTTTTCGTTACCCGGACATTCATTTTTAGTTTTGGTTGTCGCATATATTTTTCGTATTTTAAAACTGAATTTTAGACCCGACCCGGGCGTATTTAGACTAAATTTGTATTTACCAGAAAATCAAATTTTATTTCATTTAATATCTTTATTAAAATTTAACAGTTTAAAATATATATAACTTACAAAATCTTTTTAAATTAAAATCTAAACTTTAATAACAACCCTATCTCTCTCTTTTCTCTGGCGACCCTACCACTCAGTCTCTCTCTCTCTCTCTCTTTCGCTCTCTCTCTCTCTTCTCTCTTCTCTCTTTCTCTTTCTCTCCTTTCCCCTCGCAGAGTCTCTCTTTTCTTTCTCTCTCCTCTCGCGCGCTCTCTCTCTCTCCCCTCTCGTGAACACTGTTCGCTTCTCGAATGTGGTCACCGCCCGCGCGATCTCGTCACCTCCCTTCTAATCTTCTTCCTTTTTTCCTTTAAAACCCCGAGCACCCCATGAGGAAAACCCACAGCTCCTCAACCCTAACCCTAAACTCCTCACTGCCTTATCACCCCCGACCTAAACCGAGCTCCATCTTCTCCTCCTCCTCCTCTTCGTCATCTTCTTCTTCTCCTTCCTCCTTTCCCGAGCTCACCCTGCACACTCAATACCCACAGAACCCATCACCCAAAACTTGCACACCTCCATCGCCGGCGATCCCTCGTCGCCGCCATCCTCACCACCATCACCCTTCATCTCCCCTGCACACTCCTACACCCCAAATCTTCTCTCTCCTACACCCAAGAACCTAACACCCGAGCGCGAGCCTGCACACCAAAACCCTAACTCCTCAAAACCAAATCCTAGCCTCGCCGGAGCTCCGTTGATCTCGTCGTCGCCCTCACCTCGTCCCTAACCCCTGTGCATAACCCCAGTGAGCACAACCCTTCTCCTTTCTTCTTCTTCTTCTTCTCTTTTTCTTTATTTTCTTGAATCTTGTTATAGCGTCGCCGGAGTCACGTCGCTGCCGTTCCAGACGACCCAGTAGACGTATCTTACCTACGTGATCACCCTCTTGCATTGCTTGGACCCGTCCCGCGTGCCGTGCGTGCGTTGCGACGTTTTACCGACGTCGGACGTGCCGTGCGTATCCGTATCGTGATCTATCGAGGAAAGTTTATCTTGCTGCATGCTATGTTACTGTATTTACATCTATTTGAATAAATATAACACTTGTATTTTAAATCATGCATCTCATGTTTAGTTTTACAGTTTTACGACATCCGTATGCATCCGTACAAGTTATTTCACATCTAGTGCATGCAAACTTATCTTGTTACATACTATATTACAATATACTGCACCCAATAGAAAATTTACATCTCATATTGTTTAGTTGTACATCCTGCATTTACCAGTTTATCATTTTATTGTTATATGACGTCCGTGTGCATCCGTATCATCATTTACATGTCTAGTCGCATGCTAAATCATCTTGCTATATGCTAGGTATAGTATTATGCATCCATATGAGTAAAATGTTAACCGTTTATCATATTGTACATCCATACTAAAGTTTTACTGTTTTCGGATACCCGTTTGCATCCATATCATTTAAAATATATATAACTGCATTTATAGATCACATTAATTCATATTATTATGGTAGTAACACCCCATGCTTAATAATGTACATCCCACTTAGTCTTGGAACTGTAAGTATAACCCTAATCGATAATTGTGCATCCATACCATTAATTATATATCTATTTGCATGCTATGTCACGTTATTTCATATTACTGCTACATTAACACTCCATGCTAGAAAATGTGCATCCTACATAGTAATGGAGCTATAGTTGCAATCCCTAATAGTTATTCATGCATCCATGTTTTATTATATACCCATACCATTAATTCTTTATATCCAGTTGCATGCCATGTCGTATTAATTCATAATATTGTTACAGTAATACCCCATGCTTGATAATGTGCATCCTACTTAGTCATGATGTAACCCCTGATAAATATTTGTGCATCCATGCTTTTATCGTGCATTCGTACTTGCTACAATTTTATTATGAGCACCCGCTTGACACATGTGCACTACCTGTCATGACCTGATATACCACTGCTGTAACAACTCCAAATTTTGTATACCAAAAATTTGCTTTAAATATAGTGTATACTTGGAGTATTGATGTTGCTGGAAACAATTTAAGTATCTATTTCCTTACAATAATTACAAGAAGGAGCTTGTAGCTCATTGGTAATACCTTGCACTGCTGAACCAAGCCACCAGAGTTCGAATCCCATGCCCCACATAATTTTTATATCATTTTATTTTAAATTTTTTTAGAAGTCAAACGGTCAAACAGCCATAACTCACAATTTATTGCGAATCACAAAAAATAAAGTATACTAAAATCTCCCCCAGACCTAGACCCACCCGACGGCACCTGACTCGGCCCTGACTCGGCCGAGTCGTCAACACGAAAAAGTTTCGTGTTGACTTGGTCAACCCCCCTGTATACTTTAATTTTTCAGTACTGTTACCAATTTTCCATTAATCCTCTTTTAAGACCAAAATTAATGAATTTTTAATGATTTTTACATTTTTTAAAAATATTTTTTAATCCAAACCCTAACCCTAGCCTAGCCCTATATAAAGACCCCTACCCTCTACCTTTTCACCTCACCACTCTAAGTCCACTCTCCCAAATTCTCGAGAACTCGGTACGAAGAGCGAGAAGCGAAGCGCTGCCGAAATCGAGGACGGATTCCGGCGACCGGATTAGAACCTTCGCGACGTTTTCGACGAATCGACAACCACCACATCCCTTAGCTTCCTTAGCTTGTCCAAACTGTAAGGCCCATCCCTTCTATCTCTCTTTTCTATAAATGTAAAAATACGACTTTTTGGAACCCGACGGAAATCGGACAAACCGATTTCCGATTCGGTTTTTCTATAAATTTCCACTTGTCACCTAATACATAATATTTACCCATACTCATGTTGACTATTAATTACCCATAAACCAATTTAATCAAACTTTTTCACATGAAATGATAACTTCTTTGCAAAACCGTATTCTTTTCATAAAAATACCATGAAGTTCATTTTTCTTAGTTTAATTAATTCCCTCACTCCTAAATAGGTTTATCTTGATCACTAAACTTGTAGAACCCAATTTGAATACAATTTCACACATAAAATGATAACGTTTTCAAATACCGTATTCTTGCGCTTTAATACCTTCAACTTTAACATGTCATGTTTTACCTCTAAACGACATCAAAACTTAAAATAAGTCATGAGGTAATGACCTACCTCTACACACACTCAATATAACCCTAATTGATAAATATCAAAACACAGAATACGAAATTACAGGACTTTTCACTAAAATACCCTAATCTTTATAATCTTTATTGAAAGCTTTAACATTTCTAAATAAAATCTTTTAATAAAATGAAAACACGATTGGTCATGGACATCGATCGTTTATCTAAACTGTCTTGTGGTGTCTAGGCAAGTGTGTCTAGGCTAGTGGTTTTTAATTAGGCCCACGACTGTGGTTCCTTCTCACTTACCTGGCACTTACCTGGCCGCAATTGACGGTGAAGAGGCGATTTGAGGCTTCTAATGACTCATCGTTTAGATCTTAGAAATAGGCTAGTTGGTTTAGGAAACCCTAATAACTAAAATACGGAAAACTGTACTCTTTTGCAAATAAATACTCCATATTTATAAAACCGTTTTCCCAAATGAAAAGTATTTGTTAAACCTAAGCAAAGCGCCGCTACAACCCACTTTTGGGGAACCTGTTAGGGATAGTACGGTTCATCGTGCACCCGCAGGCTAGTAGTGCGAGATTCAGACCTCCGCAAGGAGCATTCGGTCTCGAAAGGTTTAAAATACGATATTTAAGGAAAATGAGATTTTTGAAAAATAAAATATTCATTTAAAAATTATTCATGTGTTAATATATATATAATTATCATTTAAACACCTATTTTATTATAATATGAAATTTCCACATTTTCCTAAAAATTACAAGATTAAAAGTTACACTAAAATGCCATGAATTTCAGATAAAACAATTAATACATTTATTAAGATATATTCACTAGAATAACACAAATAAAATTCACATTCATTATAATGATAAAGACGAATAATAAATACTTGAGGTGTATTTTGAAACTATACAAAAGTACTTTTTATATAAAACCCCCGCAAGTTTTATAATTTACAATAAGGCCTCTAACAAAGATCGAACTACAACTTACCTTCTTTTAGTCTGACTCGGGTTAGAGTCTGATTATTTCTGACTTGAATATGATTCAAGTCAATCTATATTCTTTTATTTTACAATACAATTTGAATACATGAATCCCTGAATCCAGTTAACAATATATTCACTTTGACTGAATCAAACTATGGATATTCATCCATTATCCTGATATTCCATTTACCTGATTATACAGTTACAACATGTTTACTGATATCATGGTTTTGATCAGTCACCCAAATTACATATTCCAACACTACAATACTGTTAAAACACTACGGGGTTTAAGGGGTAGATTGGTACGGAAGGTGCTAAAGGTGGCACGAGGCGGTCAGATTAAGACACCTAACCTGAATCCTATTGCTGTTGTACCGTGGCATAACGGTTCCTTGTACTTTCCTTTTGCCCTGATCTCTAGCATATAGAGATCCCCCTCGTATACACTGGCATCCTTCTGTACCAAGCTACAAACAACAGCGTTAAACAATGTTCCATAATATTCAACAATATAATACCTTAGAAATACTGTTACTCTGTCATTCTCATTCTTCTTATCTTTGGGACTTACCGAGCGATCTGTTCGCTGACGACATTCTATTTTTTTCTTCTTTGAATGTCGTCAGGTGCATTGGACCAAGCTGAGATCGAGCCCACCGGTGAAGATTTGGAGCAGTTCCAAGAAGACCCAGAGCTCTAGATAATTGTACCTTGTTCTTTCCAGTATTTTCATTTTCTGTTATGCCACTGTTTAGGCAATGCTTTTTATTCCAGTTGTATTTTCTTTTCATGCATTGTACAAAGAATGTTATTAATAAAAGTTGCTGTTATTTCTATATTATTCGTCTCTTGTGATTTACTTTATATTGCTTAGTTACGCTTAGTGTATGTACTTCTGAGTATATACGTAGCGGGCTTCGTCGCGTCCACTTCGCCGTACACTGGGAAGCGGGGCGTGACAACTGCTTGACTTGATACCTGATCTTATTACTGTTCCCCTCCGAAACACGGCGACGACGTGAAGACGTCTTGGCCTGAGGTTCGGGGCGGATGCTATATGGTTTTATCCGTCTACCTCCCCGAAGATGCCAAGTTGATTTATGGCACCGTGTATCGAAGGTTTAGACGGATGCGGCCGATGTAGCAGACTTCGTCAGATTCCCCCTCGAGGTGAGGGGTTTTTGATTGTGGGGACGCTCTTCCCTGCAGGCGCAAGCCCCTGCAGTTAATTACGCTACCGCATCGTGGTAACAACTTTCTCCTTCTCCAGAATTTCACTTCGCGTCGTGGGTGTTTGTTTTGTTTGTGGTTGCCCGTGGATAGTATACGGAGACTGAGTAATGCCGTCGCCCGTAGGACGTGGATTAGTTCAAATCCATATTTACTTAGATTTGGGTTTGTTGTTTTTAGTTTAAGGATGCATTAGTCGCGTTGCGGCTAAGATCAACTTAAACGTTCGTTAAGGATACGATAGTCCTGTTTGAGACTAAGATCAACTTAACGTGATAATCCATTTAATATCTGGCCATTGGGACTCGTCACCTCTCTAACGTCGTTGAAGGATTACAACGGCAGATGTCAGAGGAGTTCAGAGATGTACCCTTGAACCAAGGTTGATTTGGAGTTTTATAATCCATTTGAATGTTTAAGGATACGTTAGCCGTGTTTGGGGCTAAGATCGACTTAAACGGGATCATTTAGATCCGGTAAAAGAGCATTTGGAGGCTCTATTGTTCCAGTTTAGGGACGTAGTGGTCCATGTTCCAGTTTAGGGACATGGTTGTCCATGTTCCAGTTTAGGGACGTTTCGGTCCAATATTAGTTTAAGGACGTTTCGGTCCGACATTAGTTTAAGGACGTTTCGGTCCACGAGTTTAAGGACCCCGCAGTCCGTATTGATGTGTGGTCGTCGGGACCCGTCACCTCTCCGACGTTGTTGAAGGATTACAACGATGGGTGTCAGAGGAGTTCGGAGATGTACCCTCGAACCGGTCGTAAATTGATTTAAAGAGCAGCCGTGCTCAGTCAATTTAATTTAAGGACTTACGGCCAAAATTGGGCTAAGTCCAGTTGAAAATGTCCACATTTTGTTTGCATTTAGCCTGTTAGACCTTTGTTTGGGCTTTCCCCATTTTAGAATGATGCATAGCATTTATGACCATTTTGAATGGGCTCTGCCCTTTTTATTATAATGCAGAGCATTTGTTTTGGTCCATTGGACCTCTCAATTGGGCTCTGCCCCTTTAAATAATGCATAGCATTATTTTTGGTCTGTTCAGACTTTTGACTTGGGCCTGGCCCTTTAGGAAATGCATTGCATTTATCAGGCGCTTTGCACCCATCAGAGAGCGCAAGCGCTTGTAGTGCTGACACGTGTCGCGCAAGCGCAGTGCGCTGCGCTAATGCGCCGCGCCTGCACTGCTGACACATGGCGCGCTCTGGTGGCTTGCACCAATCCAAGAGCGCAACAGCGCAGTTTGCAAGTGCAAGGCACCATGATCTAAGAATCTTTTAGATTCAGGAACCAATGGTTCATAAAAAGTGCAAAGCACTGTTCGTTTCCTTGATCTAATTTAGATCAAAGAAAAACAAGTTTTTCTTTTTATTTCAAGAACCAAAGGTTCATAAAAGTGCAAAGCACTATTTTTTTTTTTGCTTTTTTTTAAAGAATCAGTGATTCATAAGAAGTGCAAAGCACTGTTTATTATAGAAGATCATTGATCTATTAGAAGAAATTTCTTTTCTCTTGTGAAGGTTTTTACCTTTTTCTTGAAATTTTTTCTCAGAGTTCTCTCTGTTTGAAGCTCTTGATTTTTTTTAAAGAAATGTTGATGTCTTTGAATTGAGGTCTAGGGTCCTTTTTATAGTGCTCATAAATTAGTTAATTTTGTTAAAGGGATCTTTCCCTGAGTGATTTGGGGGATTTTCCCACCGTTGGATCTTTGATCTAAGGGCTTCTGTTTCACAGAAGAAAATCTTCTTGTTTTAACAAGAACGGAAAGATTTCTTAGAATTTTAATTCTGTTTGGCGCAAATGCTCCAGAACGTGACACGTGTCACGCAGCGTAACTGCGCTAGCGCATCTGCGCTGACACGTGTCGCGCAGCGCACAGCGCAGCGCCACTGCGCTAGCGCATCTGCTCTGACACGTGTCGCGCAGCGCACAGCGCAGCGCACAGCGCAGCGCATCTGCGCTGACACATGTCGCACAGTGCACAACGCAGCTCAACTGAAGCGTTGCTTCCTTTGATTTTGTTTAAAACAGAGCTTTGCTCTGATTGGGTGCGCTGCTTTGGGCGCTGCGCTGATGTGTCTGCGCCAGACACGTGGCGCGTTGCGCCCGGGATTTGAAGCGTTGCTTCAAAATTTTGAATTTTGAATTTCAACAGAGCTTTACTCTGATTGGGGGAAACAAATTCCCCCCCACCGTTGCGCTCACGTGGCGTGCACGTGAGTGCAGCGGTGGCAAACTCCTGATCGTTGGATCAAGGGGTGAGCCGAAGGGGCGCAAGCGCCTTATAAATAGGACTCTTTGCCCTTAGAAAATCTTCACCATCTTCAAGATTTTAATTATCAGAGCTTTGCTCTTGCTTGAGAATTTCAGAGCTTTGCTCATTTCCAAAGTTAGAAACTTTAGGTAAAATTAATTTAAATCAAATTAACTTAAATTAACCTTAACCAAAGAGCTTTGCTCTTACAGATCTTTTGATCTAAAGAGATCCCCATTGGGGTTTCATAAACAGAGCTTTGCTCTAAAAAACTTATAGATCTGCAGAGATCTTGTTCATGGGTTCTAACCCATGGACAGAGCTTTGCTCTTTGAATCATCTGTAGATCTTTTAGATCTGAAAAATGAAGAAATTTTCATAAGTTTTTCATGGATTTTTCAAGATTTCAAATTTTTTTTAATTCTTTTAGGTGTAAACATTTTCTGATGGACCTTTCCATTATTACCATAGTGCTGTGCTTTTTTAAAAAATCTTATTTCCGTGAGACCAGAGTTTGACAAGTGTCACTCTGTGACAGAGTTTTGCTCTGAAAGAGGAGATTTTCTCTTTGTCTCTAGAGATTCTTCCCCTTTTTTTTATTTCCTGAACTGTTATCTGATCGCATCCTGTTTCTTTTCAGCTGTCGTTCCGGCCTCGTCGCCCTTCGAGCCTCATACTACAATGCCGGCGGGTCCTTATCTGAGAAGTCCGTCTTCAAAAGGCGCCGCGAATAGTCTGCACATGTTGAGTGACTACGTCGAGGAACTCGACGTTGAAACTCCTACATCTGCCACAGACTTCGCTACGGTGGTTAACTCGATGCTGGCAATACTCGTGAACTTTCATGATGAGGGCATCATCGCATCTTGGGTTAACCATTGCAGGGAGATCGAGGGCCGCCTATATCAGTTGGAGTCGCTGCGTCCCGCTCCCGAGACCTTAGCTGCCAGCAATCAAAGAACATCATGGATTGAGCAGAGCGCTTCTTACTTCCGCCACCTCAAACAAGAAGTCATTTCAAGGCGTAAGGAGCGTGGTGAGACTTCGAGCAAGTCTGCCCAACTGCATGCTCGGGTGGAGGCCAGCGCCGCACGGCTGAAGGTTGTCTTTGAGGGCCTTCTGCAATGTCTTTCTGAAGGGTTATCATTAAGGCAACAACTTGACGTTATCGAGCGAGATGCACCCAGCCTGGAAGCAGCCCAGAAGGCGGCGGAGGAGCAACTTTCATCCTTCTTGCAGCAACGGGCCCAAGTGGAGGCGGAGGTGGTTGCGGCTGTCACTCAGGAGGAGGCGCTGAAGGAAGTGCGAGAGCAGCTTGTGGATTTACTAAAGACACTTCCTCCTCAGTAGCTACCCCTCTTTGTATCGTTTATACTTGTAGATAAAAGAATGTGTATATATATATATATTTTATTCTTTGACATAATGTATCCTGTACCCAATCAAGTTTATGAATAAAAGATACACATTTTTTTTTTGTAATATGTCGTTTTCTCTGTCTTTTCTTTCTTTTACTATCAGCATACCACCTTAGCAAATATGGTTGACGGATGATTAGAACGAGTATTCTGACTTTCTTAAGAAATAGCGATGGCTTAGGCCGCAGGTTCAGATCTGCTGCCTAAGACTTTTCAACTCTATAAGCCGTAAGGGTCTCATAGAGACTTTTCTCCCTACGGATCGAGAGGATCTCGTAGGGGTTTTTTTCTCCTTAGGAATCGTGAGGATTCCTAAGTGTGGTTTTCTCTTATAAGTCGTAAGGATCCTATAAGAGAATTTTTCCCTCTTACGAGTCGAGAGGACTTGTAAGCGGTTGTTTCCCTCCTTGTCGAAGTTCGATGTTGGAGAGTGAGACCCATGGATGGTATGCAAGAGACCGTTTTGGGCCAACTTGCGGGGTCCCAGTGCTTAGGAAACATGCTTCTTTTATGCCCACTGCCTAAGGCTTTATCTCACGAGTCGAGCCGCCTCAACATTTTTTTACAAGTCGAGACGAATCGACCGTTTCTCGCAAGAACATCTTAACGTCGCATTTAACCTCTGCTCTTTACGACAGAAGCCCGTTAAGGTTGGTGGTACTTAAGGTTTTGGCCATCGTACCGTCGCATAAGCTGATATATTCCTCGATAGGCAATCGTGCTGTTCGAGTAGCCCTGCGACTGCCGTGTCTCTGATCCCTTCGGGGGCTGGACAAGACGTCTTCAAGCAATCTTCCTAGGCAGTTTGACCGTCGGAAGAACAAGCGTTAGGAATTTGCCATGCCGCTTTTTACTTGAGGTTAGGCTCATTTTGGCGAGCCCGATGAGTCATAACCACTCCGCGCTGGTGTGGGATGATCTCCGATAGTCTTTCAGGTTTTGTGTGAGTTGCCGTCAAGACCCTGAAGCTAGGAATTTGGCCTTTGCTTCGTTTTGCTGGCATCGCGTCTGCTGTATCGAGACGAATGCCGCGGTTGTTTTTAGTTTGCTGATGAACCGTCGAGGTTTGGAACTAGGGATTTTGCCATGGCTCCATTTGTTTGATTGTCGCGTCCGAATCCCGCTAGAGGAAGAACGCTGGGATGACAACTCGTCTGCTGTATCGAAACGAACGTCGAGGTGGAGCTGGAATTTTTCCGTGGCTCTGTTTGTTTGATTGTCGCGTCCGAATCCCGCTGGAGGAAGAACGCTGGGGTGACAACTCGTCTGCTGTATCGAAACGAACGTCGAGGTGGAGCTGGAATTTTGCCGTGGCTCTGTTTGTTTGATGATGTTGCGTCTGCTGTGTCGAGACGAACGTCGAGGTGGTGACCATTCCACACTGGTGTGAGACGATCTCCAGTTGTCTTTCTGGCTTTATATGGGTTGCCGTCAAGACCTTGAAGTTAGGAATTTAGCCTTTGCTTCATTTGCTTTGTCATGTTCGAAGCTTGTTGGAGGAAGAACGTTATTGTTGACATTGCGTCTACTGTATCGAGGCGAATGTCACGGTTGTCTCTAGGTTGTTGTTGAACCGCCGAGACTTGGCTTCACTTTTTGGCGGAGCCTGTTGGGAATGTATGGTTCCCTCTTTGTTTGTGCCTCTGGATTGTATACAGGGATTGCTGTGCTATCGTCTGTAGGGCATGAATTTCGTTACATATATATTTTTTTATTTTAGTTCTTTCCGCGATGCTCTATCATTTCAGCTTTTATATCGCAAAGGTCGCGATTGCCCAATCATTTCGGCTATTTTTCGCGGTGCCCAATCATTTCGGCTGTTTATTTTATTTTTACTCGCTGCTTTTTATTGTGAGTTGCCCAATCATTTCGGCTATTTATTTTATTTTTACTCGCTGCTTTTTATTGCGAGTTGCCCAATCATTTCGGCTATTCTGCATGCATACCTTTTACTTGCTGCTTTTTATTGCAAGTTGCCCTATCATTTCGGCTATTTCGTATGCATGTGCGGCCTACTGGCCTTTCGCCGTAAACCTGAAATTGGACACCGATTTCGGCATCAACATCGCTACAACTGGGATATCGCCAGGAGCGAATCATCATTTGTCTCTGTCGTTGTCGAACAAAGGAGGCTTAGCGACCAGGGTTAGGGTCCTGTCGACTAAGGCTTTGACTTCATGAGCCGTAAGGGTCTCACAAAATTATTTCTCCCTACAAGTCGTGAGGATCTTATAGGTGTATTTTCTCCTTAGGAATCGTGAGGGTTCCTAAGTGTTTTGCTCCTCTGTAAGTCGTAAGGATCCTACAGGAGGGTTTTCTCCTTGTAAATTGAGAGGATTTACAAGGCTTATTCATCGTACGAACATATCCCTAATCTCGGATGGGACTTAGTTAGGGAAATGTTTATTCGCGCCCGTGGATTGTATACAAGGGTCAGTATCGAGCCACTTGTAGGGCAATGTCGAAAGTTGTGGGGGTTGCTTAAGCATAGGTTTAGGTCTCTGTAACTTAAGACTTTCAAATCTTATGAACCGTGAGGGTCCCATAAGAGAGTTCTCCTTACGAGTCGTGAGGATCTCGCAAGTGTATTTTCTCCTTAGGAATTGTGGGGATCCCTAAGTGTGTTGCTCCCTTGTGAGTCGTAAGGATCTCATGCGGGTGGTTTCTCCTTACAAGGTCGAGAGGACCCTATAAGTGTCTTTTAACGAGATTGCGCCCTTTCGGGTTTTCACAAACACTCGCCGGTAGCCTGCTGTTTTTACTCACGGAGCCCTTTCGGGTTTTCATCCGTGCCCATTTTGCTTATGGACATACCGTTTTTTTTTATTCTTTTTATTTTCTTCTTCTCTTTTTTTTAACGAGGTCGCGCCCTTTCGGGTTTTCACGAACACTCGCCGGTAGGCCTGCTGTTTTTACTCACGGAACCCTTTCGGGTTTTCATCCGTGCCCTTTTTGCTTATGGACATACCGTTTTTATTTATTATATTTTTCTTTATTTATATATTTTTTTATTCACCTCGTCAGCCTAAGGATGCTGCAGTATTAGTTTAAGGACATTTCGGTCCTTTGCAAGTTTTAGGACATTGCGGTCCATCATTAGTTTAAGGACGTTTCGGTCCGGGGTCGCCGTATTTGAGGCGAATATCTAGTTTATTGACTTTTCGGTCTGTGGGGCTTTCTCTATGACTGACCATGATGCCCCCGGCGTATCCATCTTTCTCGGAGCATGCGGTTGTGGCGGGTTCACCTTCCAATTTTCGGACAACGCGAACTTGCCTTGTTGGTATTGGTCTTCAACCCAGTTCTTGAAGACATAGCAATCCTCGATCAGATGACCTACCGTTTGATGGTAAGGGCAATAATTAGGATTATTAACATCGCCTAGCCGCAACGGACGTTTTGGACTCGGCAGATTGATGAGTCTGTCGCACACTGCCAGCTCGAACAGTGTTGCCGCTTGTTTTATCTTGCGGAAACGAGTAAGGACGTTTCAACTTTTCCTGGAGGGGTTGCCGCTTGTTGCTTTGGCGAGCAACCGGTCTAGGGTCACTTAATTATTGTTGAGCGCTGGCGACGAAGGCCGTTTTTCCTTTTCCTTTATCCTTTTTGTTCGCTCCGTTGTTTGCGGGGCCGAGATCTTTTCCGAGTAGCGTGCGATTGCATGGCTGAACGTTCTCGCAGCTCCTCAATTCCTTCATTTTTGAAATAGATTCCCTGAGGGAAGGGTTGGGGGTAGCTTCTTCGTCAGAGTCGCTTCCAAAGGTGATAATTTGCGATACCTTAGAGTCGGCCGTATGACAATCGTCGGTGGCTCTTTTGCAATCATCTATCGCATTTTTTCGACGTCTACAAGCTTCATATTTTGTCCTGTCGAAGTGTTGCTTTTGAGCGACATACCCTTGCCACCAACAGTTAAAAGATTCGCAGTCTTCGGTAGGATGTATGATCTTCTGATGATATAAACAGAAGTTAGGGTGCATCTCTACCTCAGCAAGAGTATTTTCTTCAGAGGACGGTAGCTTCATTCCTACTGATAAAGATTTGGCGAACCTTTTCCTCGTCTTGAATTTGTTTTTATCCGAAGTGGATGGCTTTTGATTTGACGGGAATGCCTTGGCTCTTTCCAGTATGGCCATTTCACGCTCTTGATTGGCTTTTGCTTTCAGACGAATTTCATTTAGGAAGACATCGATCAGCTCGTCTGATAGCTGTAGAATTTCCGGTTCGGGGTTCACCATTGGTTTCTCGGCGCAAGAAGCTTCTTCATCATCTGGCAGTGAGTGAGAAATCACATAACAAGTCGCTACGTAGTCTTCAGATTCATCTGATGAGTTTTCTCCATCGTTTTTATCCTTGACTAAAGAACAAGCTGCCCCCGGCGTGTCCGTCTTCTTTAGAGAGTGCGGCTGTGGTGGGTTTACCTTCCAGTTTTCCGACAGCACGAACTTGCCTTGTAGGTACTGATCCTCGATCCATCCCTTAAAGACGAAACAATCCTCAATCGGGTGACTTACCGTTTGGTGGTAAGGGCAATAATTGGGATTATTAAGATCGCCTGGCTGCGACAGACGCTTTGGACTCGGCAGATTAATGAGTCTGTTGCGCACTGCCAGTTCGAACAGTCTTCTCGTTTTATTCTGCGGAAACGAGTAAGGACGTCCTAGCCTCTCTTCGAGGGATGGGCGTGGGCGCACGTTGTTTTGGCGAACGACCGGCTTTGAGTTGTTCGACTGTTACTGAGCATTGGCGACGATGATCGCTCTCCCTTTTCCTTTCTGATTTCGGGAATCTGGTTTTGGAGGAGACGGTCCATGGCCCATCTGGTCCATTTGGGCTAATTTGTCGATCAAGGCCTGGAAGGTGGTCGGCCTGAAGAACATCATGAATTGCGAGATGGTCGCCTGAGGATCGAGAGTGCCCACAAACATGCCTACCGCAGGTGCCTCTTCTATGCGTTGTTCGCATTTCGACCATAGGTTTCTCCATCGTGTTGCGTATTGGACCCATGTTTCGCCTGGCCTTATTCTGGCATTTATTAGTGCTGTTATCGGGGTGCGTTCACTGGCGCTTGCAAAACGCTGAGTAAACAGCAGCTCCATCTCTGCAAATATTTTGACAGAGTCGTTAGGTAGCTCCGAATACCATTCAAAGGCTGTTTCTGCTAAGCTGCCGATGAATTGACGTAGCAACAATTTGTCATCGCCTCCAGTATTGCCGCATAAGGCCCTGAATTGAGCGACATGCTGATGCGGATTCCCTGTCCCTTTATATACGTGGAATTTAGGGATCGTATATCCCGGCGGGTAACTGATTTGGTCGTACCAGTTCGGATACTGTCGTCCGGTTCTAGCAATTTGCCCAGCCGCTTCATTCGCCTGATGAACCCGGATCTGCTGAGCTATATATTCGTCCAGGTCAGCTTTGGAGATTGCCTCCTCCTTGGCTGTTGACAGTGCTGGTGGAGGATTTGACGTTTCTCCCCTGTCGTCTTCAAGGGCGATCGGAGGATCTTTAGCAGGAGGGTCCGGCTGTAACATCATCCCTACCATATCTTGGAAGAGGAGCGCCATCCGTTTTATGTTAGCCGCTTGCTCTGCAGCTTCTTTGTCCCTCTTTTTGAGGACTCTGCGTAAAATGTCAGCGTCGGTTTCTTGTTCGTGCCGCTGTTCTGATGATACTTCCGAGCTTTCTTTTGGCTTGGTAAGCGCAGTCATTGTAGTCATCATTTCCTGAAGTTTTTGTTGTTGCTCCTGGGCTTTCGTCATGGATCGGGTGAGCGGTCGGTGGCCCGTAGAAGTGCGGCTTTCTTCCTTTCCAGAAGCCATATAAACAGTGTGCACCACTATGCCCTCAGATTTGGGGCGTTTGTGTTCAGCTCTTTTATGCTTCGCCATGTTCACATGGGCTTTTTGCGGCCTCCTTTTCCTTTGAGTGATTGGAGTTGAGGGGGCCGTCGCAGTAGTTGACACCCGAGTAGCCATTGCTTTTTGTGGCTTGACGGAGTGATCCTTCTCCTGCCAAACCTTCATCTTTTTCTGTTGGCGGAGATAGTTTTCTTCAATCATCGACTCTTGAACCTGTCGCCAGACTTTGTAAATTTTAGAGGACAGCCGTTGAGGGGGCTGCTCTAACTGCTTCTTTGGAATATTCTTCGCAGCTGAAGGAGTTCGTTTCAACATTGCAGTAGAAGAGTTTCTGCGCACCGTGTTCAGCAATTCAAAGCTGTTCCCGGTTGGAACAGCAGCCTCAATCCCCGCCGTTGGAGCTGATGAAGTAAATCCAGAGGGGGAGTTGTCCCCAGCCTTCCTTACTCGGCGCCAGTGGCGACGTCGAGCATGTCGTGCTGATGGAGTTGTTTCAGTCACAGGGGTGACCTCCTCATGCCCCCTGTGTTGGTCAGAATCTGCTGGTACCAGTCTTTTAAAAACCGACGTCCGTTGAACGGGGATGGCCAACCTGTCAGAAGCGGACTTCCGAGCAGGGGAAGCAACCTTGGTGATTTCGCCTGAAACTGGAGTAGGGAAAGCCATCCGCTTCGGGATAACGCCTTCTGGTATTGCAGGCTTCTTCATGGGCCTGTTGGAGCTCTGACCTAGTCCGTTAAAAACTGAAGCAGTGGAGTTGGGCGACCCGTTGAGAGGGGTCGCGGCAGTGGTAAGCCGACCAAAGACCGACTTCTTTGGGGATTCTTGCAACGTCATTATGTCATTGAAGCTCAACGGTGGAAGCATGGTTCCGAAGAATAATCCAGTGGTGGTTTGAGTTACCTGCTCCACTGGTATTTTGAAAAGGGAGGCCGCTCGAGGCCCATAAGTCACTCCTCTAGCAATGACGGAGCGAGAGTTGCAGCTGCAGGCGGTGCAGTTCGAAGCCATCGATCTTCTGTTTTCTACATGGAGAAAGACACCAAATCTAAGTACTTTGAATCCATAAGCAACCACAGCAAACTGCGATTTTCTCGCGAACACGACACACGAAGTGTGGAGTGGAAAGAGAAAAAGGTCCCACCGGGCGTGCCAGAATCTGTTCCCCTCCGAAAGATGGCGACGACGTGAAGACGTCTTGGCCTGAGGTTCCGGCAGATGCTATATGGTTTTATCCGTCCACCTCCCCGAAGATGCCAAGTTGATTTATGGCACCGTGTATCGAAGGTTTAGACGGATGCGGCCGATGTAGCAGACTTCGTCAGATTCCCCCTCGAGGTGAGGGGTTTTTGATTGTGGGGACGCTCTTCCCTGCAGGCGCAAGCCCCTGCAGTTAATTACGCTACCGCATCGCGGTAACAACTTTCTCCTTCTCCAGAATTTCACTTCGCGTCGTGGGTGTTTATTTTGTTTGTGGTTGCCCGTGGATTGTATACGGAGACTGAGTAATGCCGTCGCCCGTAGGACGTGGATTAGTCCAAATCCATATTTACTTAGATTTGGGTTTGGTGTTCTTAGTTTAAGGATGCATTAGTCGCGTTGCGGCTAAGATCAACTTAAACGTTCGTTAAGGATACGATAGTCCTGTTTGAGACTAAGATCAACTTAACGTGATAATCCATTTAATATCTGGCCATCGGGACTCGTCACCTCTCTAACGTCGTTGAAGGATTACAACGGCAGATGTCAGAGGAGTTCAGAGATGTACCCTTGAACCAAGGTTGATTTGGAGTTTTATAATCCATTTGAATGTTTAAGGATACGTTAGCCGTGTTTGGGGCTAAGATCGACTTAAACGGGATCATTTAGATCCGGTAAAAGAGCATTTGGAGGCTCTATTGTTCCAGTTTAGGGACGTAGTGGTCCATGTTCCAGTTTAGGGACATGGTGGTCCATGTTCCAGTTTAGGGACGTTTCGGTCCGACATTAGTTTAAGGACGTTTCGGTCCGACATTAGTTTAAGGACGTTTCGGTCCACGAGTTTAAGGACCCCGCAGTCCGTATTTATGTGTGGTCGTTGGGACCCGTCACCTCTCCGACGTCGTTGAAGGATTACAACGATGGGTGTCAGAGGAGTTCGGAGATGTACCCTCGAACCGGTCGTAAATTGATTTAAAGAGCAGCCGTGCTCAGTCAATTTAATTTAAGGACTTACGGCTAAAATTGGGCTAAGTCCAGTTGAAAATATCCACATTTTGTTTGCATTTAGCCTGTTAGACCTTTGTTTGGGCTTTCCCCTTTTTAGAATGATGCATAGCATTTATGACCATTTTGACTGGGCTCTGCCCTTTTTATTATAATGCAGAGCATTTGTTTTGGTCCATTGGACCTCTCAATTGGGCTCTGCCCCTTTAAATAATGCATAACATTATTTTTGGTCTGTTCAGACTTTTGACTTGGGCTTGGCCCTTTAGGAAATGCATTGCATTTATCAGGCGCTTTGCGCTAATCAGAGAGCGCAAGCGCTTGTAGTGCTGACACGTGTCGCGCAAGCGCAGTGCGCTGCGCTGCGCCTGCGCTGCGCTAATGCGCTGCGCCTGCGCTGCTGACACGTGGCGCGCTCTGGTGGCTTGCGCCAATCCAAGAGTGCAACAGTGCAGTTTGCAAGTGCAAGGCACTATGATCTAAGAATCTTTTAGATTCAGGAACCAATGGTTCATAAAAAGTGCAAAGCACCGTTCGTTTCCTTGATCTAATTTAGATCAAAGAAAAACAAGTTTTTCTTTTTATTTCAAGAACCAAAGGTTCATAAAAGTGCAAAGCACTATTTTTTTTATTTTTTGTTTTTTCTTTTTTTTAAAGAATCAGTGATTCATAAGAAGTGCAAAGCACTGTTTATTATAGAAGATCATTGATCTGGTTTTTAGATCAATGATCTATTAGAAGAAATTTCTTCTCTCTTGTGAAGGTTTTTACCTTTTTCTTGAAATTTTTTCTCAGAGTTCTCTCTGTTTGTAGCTCTTGATTTTTTTTAAAGAAATGTTGATGCCTTTGAATTGAGGTCTAGGGTCCTTTTTATAGTGCTCATAAATTAGTTAATTTTGTTAAAGGGATCTTTCCCTGAGTGATTTGGGGGATTTTCCCACCGTTGGGTCTTTGATCCAAGGGCTTCTGTTTTACAGAAGAAAATCTTCTTGTTTTAACAAGAACAGAAAGATTTCTTAGAATTTTAATTCTGTTTGGCGCAAATACTCCAGAACGTGACACGTGTCACGCAGCGCACAGCGCAGCGCAACTGCGCTAGCGCATCTGCGCTGACACGTGTCGCGCAGCGCATAGCGCAGCGCATCTGCGCGAGCGCATCTGCGCTGACACGTGTCGCGCAGCGCACCTGAAGCGTTGCTTCCTTTGATTTTGTTTAAAACAGAGCTTTGCTCTGATTGGGTGCGCTGCCTTGGGCGCTACGCTGATGCGTCTGCGCCAGACACGTGGCGCGTTGCGCCCGGAATTTGAAGCGTTGCTTCAAAATTTTGAATTTTGAATTTCAACAGAGCTTTGCTCTGATTGGGGGAAACAATTACTAATGGCGACAATCTTGATCTGTTGTCCCTACGGACATATCCTGTTGTCTATTTAGACCAACCTGTACCTGCTTGATCCTGTGTTGGTATTAGCTCCAAATTTATTAATACCTGACTTGAACAAATAACCTTGGGGGTATGGGGAAATCAAAAGTGTAAACTAAAGTGTAGCTTACAAGGGTATTACTTGATCCGTGGTCCCGGGGGATAACGGGACAGAATCATTCATGATTCTTACTTGATCCGTGGTCCCGGGGGATAACGGGACATAATCATTCATGACTCCCACTACCTGATCCGTGGTCCCGGGGGATAACGGGACATATCCTTTGAGTTACATGGATGATTACACTAATTGATTTCAAACAAACTTTATAATAGATAACCCAGTAGCACAGTTTAGATTGATTACTGTACGTCACATATATTGATACACTTCACTGTTCTATATCCGTGTTTTACTTATTACACTCATGTTACTGTTTATGATTCATGCCTGCATATCTCGTGTATCCTGTTCATTTATTATTGTTTGATATCATGACGCACTGACGTCTGGGTTTTGCATGGCCCAGATCCTCTATCTCTGTCGCAGGCAGTTCAGGAGTATTTTGACCAACAAGCTGAGCAGTAAAGATCATGTTAGTAGCTAGTTAATTTAGTTTTATATCGTATTTTCATTCCTGATGTGAGCCCGTATTATGGGACGTACTTTCCAGATAGTTATTGTTACTTGAATTTATTGCTTCCGCATATTATTACTTGATTCGTTATTTCTGGCTCATGGACATGTACTAGGTAGTTTATTTTATTTTCCTGTTCTTGATATCTATAGACAGCCGTAATGTGAGTGTGGAGGGATGTTTCCTAGCCACAGGTAGCATAGTTGGCTCTATCACATGCCGATCTTAGCGCACTCTGGGAAGCGGGGCATGGCAAATACCCTCCTCCGTAGCAGCCGGCTCGGCTAAGAATGCTTCGAGAGGAACACCCTGATTATAACCCGACTGTTGAGCGAAGCGGTGCGGGTTGTACCTCATGAACAGTGCCGATGCGTTCTGTCTGAATACTAAAAAGCCCGGCCTGATAGAATACAAGTGCAAGATTTCCCGAGCCTTCAACGTGGAAGCCCCGCCTTTGAAAGTGTCACGCAACGGTTGCACCACCTTAATAGATTCCTTACCGATAGTCAAGACTCTATCGACAAAGGTCATGCTGTCCCCAACCATGTGCGGGGGGAGGACCAGTCGCCGAGCCTCTCGCTGCGACGGGTCTGACACAGAATCGTCGACCAGATACATGACCCGAGGAAAGTTGTAGCTGCCGTAGAAGCGGGGTCATTTGTGAACACCGAAAGCGCTTAGCACGTGCATATCGATCCACGACGTGAAGTAGTGCAACGGAAGATGTACGGGCTTTACCCCCGGCTGAGCAATGTCTGCCACTAAGCTCAAGCCGTAATATAGATAAGCCAGCCCTGCGATCCCAACGGTCACGCGCGTCCCTGCAATCATGCGGTGGGCCAGATAAAAGACGGATGACCTCATATAGCGAGGATGCATTGGAAGCACAAAGCAATTCAACCATAGGCCGATGAACCCCAGAAAGAACGTCTCTTCGTCGACATCTGGAGCAGCGAGCTCTGCGAAAGAGATGACTGGAACGTCTGGAATGAAGAAATTCCTCAAATCCGCCTCTGTCATCGGCAAGTTATCCAAGCCAAAACCGAACGGGTCATCAAGCTTAGCGAATTTCGCGGCCTATTTTGACAAGACTTCTGGGCGAAGAAAGCGGGCGATGAAATCTGCAAAGCCAACTCCGTGCCCTCCGGACTCTAAGAACAAACTCTCATAAATGTTCAACACATTGTTTAGGCTTGGGAACTGGCGTTGAACAGCATTCTCCGGAGTAATGCCCATCACCACTGATTTGGTAGCAAAGATGTACTCATCAGGAGGAAGTATCTCCTCGTAATGTTCTCCTCTGACAGGTAAGCCGGAAATTTCCACAAACTTCTCCAAGAAAATTGAGACCTCCCGGTCCGATAGAAGAAATGTGTGGGTTTGGATGTTCCACTGTTCCAATAAAGCCTTAACCCACCATACATAAGGCGTGGGATATTGGAAAAGGGATGCATATATTGCAGGATACAGCCCAAGGTTCAGCAGCAGCGTCTTCTTGGCCGACAAGATATACCGAGCCCACTGCAGGTAGCCGGCTAAATGGTGAGGAGTCAACCCTATCATATAGACTTGCCCCCAAGGGCGTGACTCGCCTTGGCATATGCGCCGCCCCAAAATATCCAAAGCCATCGGTGGCTGTACGGGTATTGATGCCATGGAGGTGAAGGCGACCCTCCGTGGTCCAGTTGACCTCTTCTACAGCATAAATCACTTGAGGCGAATCAGCGTAATGAATCACTGGAATTGACTCTAAGGGCGCTGCACAAGAAAAATTGCGCCGACCCCGAATGATCTGATTATACCATGACCCCCACAGGTGAAGAGATTTCTTCTTCGGGTCATGATCTTTAATAAGCGCGAAGACTTCTCGATCCACGGGCGTGTCGGCAAAGGCGCTCTCTGAACGTACGAAAGGAAAGGAAGAGTCGAAGGCCATTGCACCTGCATAAAAGGAGAAGGTTCAGCTATTGACGTTATGTTCATAACTTTAACGTTCTTTGATACTTAAAAAAAATTTGAACTGCATTGTAGTGGGACAAAGGGGGGCCCACAAAATCAAGGTGACACCCCATCATTGTTAGGGCAGCCACTTGTTTCCCCCAATTAGAGCAAGGCTCTGTTTGAATTCAAATTTTGAAGCAACGCTTCAAATCCCGTGCGCTGCGCGCAACGCGCCACGTGTCAGAAGTTGATACGTCAACGCAACGCCCGAGGCAGTGCGTCCAATCAGAGCAGGGCTCTTTTAAAAACAAAAAGTAAAAGAAAGCAACGGTCAGTTGCGCAAGCGCTGCAATGCGCGACACGTGTCTGCGCAGTTGCAAACGCAACTGCGCAAACACTGTTGCGCAAACGCTGCACTGCGCGACACGTGTCTGCGCAGGTGCGCAAGCGCAGCTGCGCAAGCGCTGCGCTGCGCGACACGTGTCACGCGCTGGGGGAGTTGCGCAAAAACAAAATGGAGATTTAAGGAAATCTTTTCTGTTCTTGTTAAAACAAGAAGATTTTCTTCTGTAAAACAGGGGCCTTTGGATCAAAGATCCAACGGTTGGGAAAATTTCCTAAATCACTTAGAAAAGGATTTCCTTAACAAATTTAACTAATTTATGAACACTATAAAAAAGACCCCAGACCTCAATTCAAAAAAAAAAACAAACTTCTGGCTAAAAAAAAAGAGAAGAGAAGAGAACTCTTGGGCATTCCTCAAGAACATAAAAAAAAGGTAAAGACCTTTAAAAGAAGAGAAAAATCTCTGATGAACAGATCATTGATCTAAGAACAAGATCATTGATCTTCAATAAATAAATGAATATATAAAAATAGTGCCTTGCACTTGTTATGAACCTTTGGTTCTCTGAGATAAGGAAAAACAAGAGAAAAACTTGTTTTTCTTTGATCTGAATTTAGATAAAAAAAAAGTGCTTTGCACTTCTGGTCTTGATTCTACTTGAAGGGCCAGGCCCAAGTCAAAAAGAC
This sequence comes from Agapanthus africanus, assembly GCA_030015575.1. Classification (NCBI taxonomy): domain Eukaryota; kingdom Viridiplantae; phylum Streptophyta; class Magnoliopsida; order Asparagales; family Amaryllidaceae; genus Agapanthus; species Agapanthus africanus. Next base: position 878,650,834 of record CM057339.1, on the reverse strand, counting down.
CTAACAGGCCAAAATAAATTGCAAAGTAATAAAAAGGGGAGAGCCCAAATGAAATTGATGCTCTGCATCATTTATAAAGGGGAGAGCCCAAAACAAACTGATGCTCTGCATCCTTTCTGGGCAAAGCCCAAATAAAAATAAAAAAAGAAATGCAATGCAAAAGTAAATAAAATGTTGGACATTTCCAACTGGACTTAGCCCAATTTTGGCCATAAGTCCTTAAACTGACCGAGCAAGATTGCTCTCCTAAACCAATTTACCTCCGGTTCGAGGGTACATCTCCGAGTTCCTCTGACGCCTATCGTTGTAATCCTTCAACGACGTCAGAGAGGTGACGGGTCCCGACGACCACACATCAATATGGATTGCGGGGTCCTTAAACTCGTGGACCGAAACGTCCCTAAACTAATATCTGACCGAAACGTCCCTAAACTAATATCGGACCGAGACGTCCCTAAACTAATATCGGACCACCACGTCCCTAAACTGGAACATGGACCACCACGTCCCTAAATTGGAACAATAGAGCCAATTGCTCTTCTTTCGGATCTAAACGATCTTGTTCAAGCCGATCTTAGTCCAAAACAGGACTAACGTATCCTTGACGAACGTTTAAGTTGATCTTAGCCGCAACGCGACTAACGCATCCTTAAACTAAAAACACCAAACCCAGATCTAAACAAATACGGATTTGGACTAATCCACGTCCTACGGGAGACGGCATTACTCAGTCTCCGTATACAATCCACGGGCAACCACAAACAAAATAAACACCCACGACACGAAGTGAAATTCTGGAGAAGGAGAAAGTTGTTACCGCAATGCGGTAGCGTAATTAACTGCAGGGGTTTGCGCCTGCAGGGAAGAGCGTCCCCACAATCAAAAACCCCTCAAGCGAGGGGGAATCTGACGAAGTCTGCTACATCGGCCGCATCCGTCTAAACCTCCGATACACGGTACCATAAATCAACTTGGCATCTTCGGAGAGGTGGACGGATAAAACCAATTAGCATCTGCCCCGAATATCAGGCGAGACGAACCTCCGCGGTCACGTCTCTGTGTTCGGAGGGGAACAGATTCTGGCACGCCCGGTGGGACCTCTTCCTCTTTCCACTCCACACTTCGTGTGTCGTCTTCGCGGACCAATCGCAGTTTGTTAAATGGTTGCCTTTGGATTTCAAGTCTACTAAGATTTGGTCTCTCATTTGGTGCAGAAGAGAAATCAAGCATCGATGGCCTCAACCTGTTCGAAGTGCTCCAACTGCGGTTGCAGCTCGCGTCCGGCCTCAACTGGGGGCATAACCTACGGGCCCCAAGCGGCCTCTTTGTTCACCATGCCAGTGGAATAGGTAACTCAAGTCACCACTGGGCTCTTCTTCGGGACCATGCTCCCACCAACGAGCTTTAGCACTCCTGTGCCTGGACAAGAAGCTCCTAAGAAGTCGGTCTTCGATCGACTTTCAACTACTGCGGCCCCTGTCAACAGGTCGCACAATGCCAAACCAACGGCCTCTGTTTTCACCAGGCTAGATCAGAACTCTAAAGTGGCTATCCCAAGGAGGGCAACGGCCACTGCTCCAGAAGTCGTTAAGGCGGCTTCTCCTATCAAAGAGTCAGTCTTTGCAAGACTGACGACTCCCACTCTTGCCCCTGCTGGTCAAAAGACATCAGTCTTCGACAGGCTGACATCGACAATCGCCCCGCACTCAAACAAGGGGCAAAAAGAAATTATCTCAGTCTCTGAGCCAATCCCAACGGCTCGTCATGCTCGACGTCGCCATTGGCAACGAGTGAGGAAGGCAGGGGGCAACTCCCCCTCAGGGCTAACTCCACTTGCTTCAGTGGTGGAAGTCAACGCTGCTGTTCCAACTGGGAACAGCTTTGAACTACTGAGGAGGGTGCGTAAGAACTCTCCAATCGCTACCTTGAAGAGATCTCCTCCACCAGCGGAGAGAGTTATGGAAATGAAACAAGAACAGCCCCCTCAACGGCTATCTTCGAAAGTTTATAAAGTTTGGCGGAGGGTTCAAAACTCTGTGATTGATCCAGACTAATTTCGTCGCCAGAAAAAGGCGAAAGTGGAAAAGGACAAGGACCGCCCCATTAAACAGCAGGGGACATCAGTTGCTAGGATGCCCATTTCAACGGCTCCTTCAACCCCAACGGCCCACAAAAGAAGGAGGCCGGAGAAAGCTCCCGCGTCAGCGGCAAAGGTTAAAAATGGTGAACCTAAACGCCCCAAGTCAGGGGGCATAACAGTTCATACGGTTTACATGGCATCGGGAAAAGAAGACAGCCGTGCATCAACGGGTCATAGACCACTTACACGGTCAGTGACCAAGGCTCAGGAGCAGCAACAAAAGCTCCAAGAGATGATGAACGCTATGGCCGCACTTACAGAGCCGAAAGAAAACCCTGAAACGTCCTCTGATGAACGTCAGGAACAAGAGACTGACACCGAGTTCCTTCGCCGAATATTAGAGAAGAAGGACAAAGAGGCTGCCGAACAAGCAGCCAACATACATCGTATGGGCCTCCTCTTCCAAGACATGATAGGGATGATGATACAACAAGATCCTCCGGCCGAGGAGCCCTTGGTCGTCCTTGGAGATGATAGGGGAGAGACATCAAATCCTCTGCCAGCTTTGTCAACGGCTAAAGAGGATACAATTTCTAAAACTGACTTGGACGAATATATAGCCCAACAAATACGGGTTCATCATGCGGCCGAGGCAGCCGGCCAGGTCGTAAAAACGGGGCGGCCATATCCAGGTTGGTATGACCAAATCAAGTACCCGTCGGGTTACACAATTCCCAAGTTCCATGTCTACAAGGGGACTGGCAATCCTCACCAGCATGTTGCCCAATTCAGGTCGCTTTGCGGCATCACCGGTGGTGATGACAAGCTTTTGCTTCGCCAGTTCGTTGGAAGTTTATCAGATACAGCGTTCGAGTGGTACTCTGAGCTCCCTAATGACTCTATTAAAACCTTCGCGGAGATGGAGCTGCTGTTTACTCAACGTTTTGCAAGTGCCAGTGAACGTACCCCGATGACGGCACTGATTAACGCCAGGGTAAAACCCGGTGAGACATGGGTTCAGTACGCTATACGGTGGCGTAATTTATGGTCAAAATGCGAGCAGCGCATAGAAGAAGCTCCTGCGGTGGAAATGTTTGTTGGAACCCTTGATCCACAAGCAACCATCTCACAGTTTATGATGTTCTTCAAGCCGACTACCTTCCAGGCTTTGATCGACAAACTAGCGCAGATGGACCAGATGGGCCATAAACCCCCTCTCCCAAAGCCGGACTCTCGAAATGACAAAGGGAAGGGAAAAGCGATGGTTGTCGCTAATGCTCAACAACAACCGAGCGACTCGAAGCCGGCTGCCCGTCCAAATAATATGCGCCCGTACATACCCCTTGAGGATAGGATGGGACGTCCTTATTCCTTTCCCCGCGATAAAACGAGGAGGTTATTTGAGCTGGCGTTGAGCAACAGACTCATAAATCTGCCGGATCCAAAACGTCGGTTGCAGCCAAGTGACGTCAACGAGCCCAACTACTGTCTTTATCATCGAGTACTAGGCCATCCGATCGAAGATTGCTACGTTTTCAAGAATTGGCTTGAAAATCAGTACCGACAGGGCAAATTTGCGTTATCTGACAAATGGAAGGTGAATCCCCCGCAGCCCCACACCTCTAAAGGGACGAATACGCCGGGGGCAACATGCTCCGTCGTTGAGGAAGCTCCTTGGCAGGTTGTATTGTCAGCTAAAACGAAGAGGATGCTAAATGATCTTCAAACATGCCCGGCAATCAAATGGAATAACCCATTAGAGCCGCAAATTATTGAAGGAATGCTAAAGCCTCGTCCGATTCAAAAGATTAGTGGAAGTGGCCCAAACACTCATAACCAGCCATCGAAGTCTTCGAAGAAGAAGAAGAAGTCGAAGAAGCTCGTGAAGCCTAACGACAAGCGCACGGACTTTCAAAAACAAATTGACGCGCTGGAGGAATACAATCAGAAGGCGCGAACCCCCATTACGTTCCAAGAGTTCCTCAGCCATGTCTTTCGAGAGGAAGATGAGGGAGGTAGTTCGTCGGATGAACCCGAGGAATATGTGGCAAGCTGCCATATGATTTCCCATTCGTTCATAAACGATGAGGAGACTCCTCGTGCTGAAAAGCTGGGGGCAGATCTTGAACAAAAAATTCCGGAGTCGTCGGATGAAATGATTGACGCGTTCCTCAATAAAGCGTTCTTAAAAAGCAAAGCTGATCGGGAGCGCGAAGCGGTTATATTCGAAAGGGCCAAACGCCAGCGTCTTGACGAAAGAATTGAGATACTCCCGCTGGGGCAAAGTGCACCCACCGCGGATAAAAGCAAATTCAAGATAAGGAAGAGGTTTGCTAAAGCCGTCTCTATGGGCATGAAGCTGCCATCCTCTGAGGGAAGCGTTACTGGTGAAATGGAAAGCCACCCCTCCTATTGCTCATATCATCAGAAGGTGTCGCATCCCACTGAAGAGTGCAAAGCTTTCGACAGATGGTGGCAAGGATATGTTGCTCACCGGCAACAGTTTAAGCGGGGAAAGCACAAGACTCACCGAGAACAGAACGGAACGATCAAAGGGCTTAACAGAGCTACTGGTGATTGTTGCATGATTGACGCCGGAGGATCACAAGTGCCCACATTCGGGAGCGATTCTGACGAGGAGCTAGAGCTTGGCCCTCTCTTTAAAGAATCCACTTCGGGAAAAGAAGAAGAGCCGAAGGTCTGCGAAAATATCCGGCTACGGAATCGGACGCTGCCTGAAAAGAACCTCGGACCCTCAAACAGAAAAGATAAAGGGAAAGAAAAGGTCTCTGAAGATATCGTCTTAGATGACCAAATTCTGGAGGAGCTAAACGCCAAGAACCCGCCGAAGAGAAATAAGGTAGATTACAATGTCTTAGCGCATCTGAGAAAGCTACCCTCACAACTCAGCATTCTTGATGCCCTGTTACTATCAAAAGAGGCGAGGGATTCTTTGATCAAGGTGCTACAAGATCCGGACCAGTTCCAAGCCTTCCTGGCCGAAGAAAAGATGAAGGACGAATTGGAAAAAGTGCACACGGCCGACGTTGCTTTTGGCGATGAAGACCTTCTCCTCGGGACGTGCGAACACAATCGTCCCCTTTATGTCTCAGGATACTGCCATGACATAAAGATAGGTAAGATCTTGGTCGATAACGGATCGTCTGTTAATCTGCTCAATGTGCGGGTGTTAAAGGAAATTTGCATGAGTGTCCAACACCACGCCCGAGACAAGATCACCATCTCCGGGTTTGACTCCCAATCATCAAAAACTCTTGGATCTGTGATATTGACGTTACGCTTCGGGTTGCTCGTCACAGATATTAAATTCCATGTTATAGATGCCAAGACATGCTACAATGCTCTGCTCGGCCGACCATGGTTACATACACGAGTACAATATCATCCCTTCTACACAGCATCAGTATATGAAATATTGTAGGGATGGTCTCGAGTACACTGTGGCAGGAGAATTGAATCCGTTTTTCGTAAATGAAGTTCGCAAGTATGAAGATGCCAAATACTTCTTGCCGAGTTTCGAAGACACGGAAAGGTGTCACAAACCGGAGAACAAAACTAACGCAACCATCCCTGTCTTCGGCAGTGATACCGAGGAGGAGGAGGATATAATTCATTCGGGCCTCCCCCAATACACCAAGACGGGATCATCCGCTCCTTCATTGATCTTCGGTAGTGATTCGGAGGATGAAGTTCATGCTGTATTCCCTGCTCGGCTTTCAATACGAGCTTCTGCTGATGAAGAGCGAAGTCTGTAGATAGCCATGGTGCCGCTTGAACATTATAAAGAACTGGATGCACTCGACACCGACAGCGTGGAAGAATTGCAGACATTTTATATCCCTCCCAGACGAAAAGGCGAGAAGGCAATCCTATTCTACCGTTCTGAAGAAAGCAAGGTGGAAAAAGAAATCTGGCATGGCGCGGATCCCACGTTGGACAGGCTTCAGCCTATCCGTCTTCCCAGATATTATACAGAAGGCTTGAAGAAGCTGCTGAAACGCCAGGGGATATCCTTCAAACAGACCGTTAGAAAGGCCAAATTCTATGACAGGGTCTAGAATGTCCCCGGGACTCAACGTAAACTGCCTAACGGGAGAATGGAAACAAAAGGGCTCGGATACATCTGGTCAAGGAAACGAGAGCTACTAAACAGCTGTTATGTCATGTATGACTTCGATGAAGAAGCGGATGCTCAATGGGAGGACGCTAATCCTAAGCCAGTAAAAGTTCCTGATGAGAAATTGCCCGGTCCATCATTTGAAGAACAAATGGACAAGCTTATAAGGGAAGCGGGTCAAAAAGTCCGAGACGATCATAACCGCGAAATGGTCATCTATGAGAAAGCCAAGACGCAACGCCTTCTCCAACAGGCCGTGAAGGATGAAAATGCCGTTCCTCGTCAACCTTTTATAAAGAAGGCTCGACGCAAAAACAGAAATAAGTCGAAAGGCCGAAAAGGCGCTCAACAGCAACAAAGCAAGGTTAAGAAGCCACGCAAGCGGGAGTCGAGCGTTATTGATCTATCCCTCACGAAGAAAATGGGTCGAGCGTACTCGTTTCCTCGGGACAAGACGAAGAAGATACTTGATCTTGCTTTAAAGCATCAAATGCTTACATTGCCGGAGTCTAAACACCCCGAACAAGCGAGCGAAGTCTCACACCCGGACTATTGCTCTTACCATCGAATAATAGGTCATCCTCTTGAAGATTGCTTCACCTTCAAGAATTGGGTCGAAGATCAGTATCAGCTTGGTAAATTCGCTCTGTCTGACAACTGGAGGGTAGCGCCACCACAAAAGTACGAGCCCAAGGCCACGAAAGAAAAACCAGTTCCACATTGGGACTGGAAGCGAATTCGTACTTGTCACGTGATAACAATACTAAAAGAAGAATCCGAAAACCTGGACAGCCTTCCCTGGTGCCTTGAAAATGACAATGATGAGGTAATCTCAGAATTTCCCCCAGCTCCGAAAGAACTGAAAGATGGAATACATACCACTGCAGATAACCTCAAGAAAATTGAGTTAGGGACGATAAACGATCCACGACCGACATTTGTCAGCGAGCTGCTGTCTGAAGAGAGGGTGGCTGCGTTAAGGGACGTCCTTGTACAGCATAAAGATTGCTTCGCATGGAACTATTCCGAGATGCCAGGACTAGATCCAGAAGTTGCTGTACATAGACTGACGATATCCCCGGGTGTCAAGCCAGTTAAACAAGCGCCGAGAAGAATGCGGCTTGAACTCGAGATGAGCATCAACGCTGAAGTCAGAAAGCTGATAGATTCTGGCTTTATCCAGGAGGTTCAATACCCTGAATGGATCGCTAATATCGTCCCAGTGATGAAGAAAAATGGAACGGTGCGCATATGCGTGGACTTTCGGGATCTCAACAAAGCTTGCCCGAAGGATGATTTCCCAGTACCAGTCACCGAACTGATGATAGACAATACGTCCACGCATGAGATTTTCTCCTTCATGGACGGCTCATCTGGATATAATCAAATAAAAATGCATCCTGAAGACCAGAAACATACGGCTTTCCGGACTCCTTTGGGAATATTCTGTTACAAGGTGATGCCCTTCGGTTTAAAGAACGCCGGTGCCACCTACCAAAGGGCCATGACGAAGATCTTCGATGACCTTATACAAGAAATCGTCGAATGCTATATCGACGACCTCGTTGTTAAAAGCAAATCATATGAGGAACATCTCGAGCATCTGAAGACCGTATTTCAACGCCTTCGGCAATACAACTTGAAGATGAATCCGCTCAAGTGTGCATTCAGAGTTTCCTCAGGCAAATTCCTGGGATTCATTGTTCGACACCGGGGTATCGAAATAGATCCGTCCAAGATCAAGGCGATCATGGAAATGCCTCCTCCAAGGACTCTCAAACAGTTGCGGTCTCTCCAAGGGAAGCTCGCATACATATGGCGATTTATAGCCAATCTTTCAGGCAAGTGCCGTCCCTATAGCCACCTGATGAAGAAGGGAACCCCGTTCGTATGGGATCAAAAGTGCCAAAGCGCACTAGACGAGATCAAGCAATACCTGCAAAACCCTCCAGTGTTGGCTGCTCCGGTTAAGGGAAAGCCTCTCATTCTTTATACAACCGCCCTCGAAGGTTCTTTAGACGCATTATGGGCACAAGAGAACGACCAAGGGAAAGAAAGAGCACTCTATTACTTAAGTCGAGTTCTACTGGGGGCAGAAAGCAACTACTCCCCCATTGAAAAACACTGCCTATCGTTGATCTTCGCGATAACAAAGCTTAGGCACTATGCGTTGGCGCATGAGGTCCGTCTCATTTCGAAGGTAGACCCTCTTAAGTATTTAATGTCAAAGGCCATATTGACGGGACGACTCGCTAAATGGGCCCTGCTCTTGATGGAGTTCTCGGTAACGTACCGACCTCTCAAGGCAGTGAAAGGCTAGGCCATTGCCGACTTCCTCGCTGAGCACCCGATACCGGCCGACTCCCCTTTAAACTGCAATCTTCCAGACGAACATGCGTTTGATGCGGTCGGCAGTGATGATACTCGATGGGAGCTTTATTTCGATGGCGCATCTTCCATGAAGAAGCGCAAACAAAGTACCCCTATAATCAAATCGGGGGTAGGCCTCATCTTCGTGACTCCACAAGGAGGGATAATGCGCTTCGCTTTCTCCTTAACAGAGCCGAGGACAAACAATGAAGCCGAATACGAAGCTCTGATAGCAGGCCTCGAGATCGCCATCGATATGGGAATTGAAAATCTCCTCATATACGGGGATTCTCAACTGGTCGTTAGTCAAGTAAACAGCGACTACCAAACATGCAAGCCGGAGTTGGTGAAGTACGGCGAAAAGGTGCAACAACTGTTGACCCAAATTCCTTCCTACACTTTGGAAAACATACCGCGCGCGGAAAACAGCAAAGCAGACACATTGTCCAAACTTGCTAAAGAACTGGCTGACGAGGATCTCGATGACGTCAGAATCATGGTACAAAGTCGTCGGGTGCTTGCCCCAGCAGAAATATCTCCGGAATCATCCGAAGAAAAAGGAGCGAACGAGCAGGCTACCCTGCAAATTAAAGACCGGGAAAAGGCCGAGGATTGGAGGGAAGTCTTCATAGACTACTTTAAGTCCCACCGATTGCCTGAAGAAGCGTCCACAAGACATCAGCTCATGAAACGAGCTCTGTTTTCGCCTTCGTCAATGATACTCTGTACAAGAGGTCATTTGATTCTCTGTGGCTGAGATGCTTAGGACCTGACGAAGCGAAAAGGGTCATCCAGGAAGTTCATGACGGACTCTGCGGTTCTCACCAAGCAGGCCCAAAGATGAAGATCAAACGGATGGGCTACTATTGGCCCACGATGATCCAGGACTGCCTCGAATATGCGAAGCAATGCCACTCATGCCAAATTCATGGGGATTTCATCCATCAGCATCCGAATCCACTACATCCAACGATGGCTAGCTGGCCATTCGAAATGTGGGGGACTGATATAGTCGGCCCCATCGAACCAGCATCGTCTAGAGGACATCGTTTCATCCTAGCGACGACTGACTACTTCTCTAAGTGGGCAGAAGCGGTACCGCTGAGGGAAGTAAAGACGGAGAATATCCTCCATTTCTTCAAGACGCACGTCATATATCGGTTTGGAACGCCAAGACGGATCATCTCCGATAACGGGCCAGCCTACAGAAGCCACAAGATCAGTCGCTTCGCACAACAGCACAATATAGACTGGAGATATTCCTCGGTTTATAATCCGTGAGCTAACGGTCTAGCTGAGGCCTTCAACAAGACCTTGACGAAGATCATGAAGAAAACAGTGTCGCGAAATAAGAAAGTCTGGCACGAAAGACTGCAAGAAGCTCTCTGGGCGTATCAAACTACGTTTAAAACGGCCACAAACGTAACACCATATGCGTTAGTATTCGGGACGGAAGCAGTACTCCCCCTCGAGATAAAGTTACCCTCTCTACGAGTGGCAGTCCACTACGAGCTGACGGACGAAGAAAATGCTCACCTTCGGCTTGAGGAGCTTGACGCCCTTGATGAAACCCGGCTCATAGCACAGCAAAATTTGGAAGCTTATAAAGCAAAGATGACGCGCTCATATGAAAGATTGACCCGACCGAGGATATTCCGCCAAGGCGAACTCATGCTAGTGGTCAAAAGGCCTATGATCCCCAATCGCGCCAAACGGGAAAAATTCGAGCCAAACTATGAAGGCCCGTACATCATAGATAAGGTCTACCAGGGCGGGGCCTATCTACTCATGGATATACACGGTGAAAGGCCTTTCAGGCCGATAAACGGTCGCTTCCTAAAGAAATACTACGCTTAATGAGCCACAGCCTAGGTCAATGATAGATGACGACGACTTCGTCCGCTCGCTATCTTCCTAAGCTCAAGCTTTATAAGCAGTAGCCAGCTTCTCAACGACTGACCGAAATGTCCTTAAATAATAGCAGACCGAAACGTCTTTAAACTACTACCGCAGCATCTTTAGGATGACAAGATATAAAAAAAAACATATAAAAATAAAATTAAAAAAAATGGTATGTCCATAAGCAAAAAGGGCACGGATGAAAACCCGAAAGGGCTCCGTGAGTAAAAACAGCAGGGCTACCGGTGAGTGTTCGTGAAAACCCGAAAGGGCGCGACCTCGTAAAAAATAAAAAAAATAAAAAAAAAAGAATAAAAAAAATGGTATGTCCATAAGCAAAATGGGCGCGGATGAAAACCCGAAAGGGCTCCGTGAGTAAAAACAGCAGGGCTACCGGCGAGTGTTTGTGAAAACCTGAAAGGGCGCAACCTCGTTAAAGGACACTTATAGGGTCCTCTCGACCTTATAAGGAGAAACCACCCACGTGAGATCCTTACGACTCACAAGGGAGCAGCACACTTAGGGATCCCCACGATTCCTAAGGAGAAAATACACTTGCGAGATCCTCACGACTCGTAAGGAGAACTCTCTTATGGGACCCTCACGGCTCATAAGAGTTGAAAGTCTTAAGTTACAGAGACCTAAACCTGTGCTTAAGCAACCCCCACGACTTCCGATATTGCCCTACAAGTGGCTCAATACTGACCCTTGTATACAATCCACGGGCGCGAATAAACATTTCCCTAACCAAGTCTCATCTGTGACTGGGGATATGTTCACATGGTGAACGACCCTTGTAGGTCCTCTCGACTTACAAGGAGAAAACCCTACTGTAGGATCCTTACGACTTACAGAGGAACATACACTTAGGAATCCTCACGATTCTTAAGGAGGAAATACACTTACAAGATCCTCATGACTTGTAGGGAGAAATACCTTTGTGAGACCCTTACGGCTCATGAAGTTAAAAGCCTTAGACAACAGGACCCTAACCCTGGTCGCTAAGCCACCTTTGTTCAACATCGACAGAGGCAGATGATGATTCGCTCCTGGCAATATCCCAGTTGTAGCGGTGCTGATGCCGAAATCGGTGTCTAATTCCAGGTTTATGGCGAAAAGCCAGTAGGCCACACATGCATACGAAAAATAGCCGAAATGATTGGGCAACTTGCAATAAAAAGCAGCAAGTAAAAATATATGCATGCAAAGTAGCCGAAATGATTGGGCAACTCGCAATAAAAAGCAGCAAGTAAAAATAAAATAAATAGCCGAAATGATTGGGCACCGCGAAAAATAGCCGAAATGATTGGGCGATCGCGACCTTCGCGATATAAAAGCTGAAATGATAGAGCATCGCGGAGATAAAACAAAAAAAAATGATGATAAAACTTTGGCCCTACAGTTAAGATCACATCGATCCTTGTATACAATCCAAGGGCGTAAACAAAGAGGGAACCATACTTTCCCAACAAGCTCCGCCAGAAGATGAAGCCAAATCTCGACGGTTCATTCCAACTTCGAAGAAACCAGTGTCTTCAGCCAACTCCTCGACTCACGGATACAAACACTCCTTGATGAGAGCCTCCTGATCCGCGTCGACCTGCAGAGCCACCAGTGCCTCCGTGGGAAATCCTCGACTCGTTTCAAACCCCAAGGAAACAAATAATCCTTGGTGCTTGGGAAACAAATAATCCCTAGCAAACTACTCAACTCACGGATACAAACACCCCTTGACGAGAGCCTCCTGATCCGCGTCGACTCGCAGAGCCACCAGCGTCTCCGTGGGAAATTCTCGACTCGTTTCAAACCCCAAGGAAACAAATAATCCTTGGCACTTAGGAAACAAATAATCCCTAGCAAACTCCTCGACTCACGGATACAAACACTCCTTGACAAGAGCTTCCTGATCCGCGTCGACCTGCAGAGCCACCAGTGCCTCCGTGGGAAATCCTCGACTCGTTTCAAACCCCAAGGAAACAAATAATCCTTGGCGCTTGGGAAACAAATAATCCCTCGCAAACTCCTCGACTCACGGATACAAACACTCCTTGACGAGAGCTTCCTGATTCGCGTCGACCTGCAGAGCCACCAGTGCCTCCGTGGGAAATCTTCGACTCGTTTCAAACCCCAAGGAAACAAATAATCCTTGGCGCTTGGGAAACAAATAATCCCTAGCAAACTCCTTGACTCACGGATACAAACACTCCGTGACGAGAGCCTCTTGACCCACGCAGAGCCACCACTGTCTCTGCGGGAGAATTCCCGGTTCGTCTCAACTTGCAAGACGAAGTCTCAGCAGCAAGGATTGAAAAGCTTGCTTCCTGAACAATGGGGCCCTGCAAGTCAATCCAAAATGGTCTCTTGCATACTATTCACGGGTCTCACTCTCCAAAGTCGATTTTCGACAAGGAGGGAAACAACCGCTTACGAATCCTCTCGACTCGTAAGAGGGAAAATTCTCTCATAGGATCCTTACGACTTATAAGAGAAAACCACACTTGGGAATCCTCACGATTCCTAAGGAGAAAACCCACCTACGAGATCCTCTCGATCCATAGGGAGAAAAGTCTCTATGAGACCCTCATGGCTCATAGAGTTGAAAAGTCTTAGACGGCAGATCTGAACCTGCGGCCTAAGCCATCGCTATCTCTTGGAGAAATTAAGTTATCCGCCAATCAGGTTCATCGAAAACATCATAATGAAAAGGGAGAAAGCAAAGAAATAGTACAAGACATTGCAAGAAGGAATGTGTATCTTTATTCATAAATTCAATCAAAATACAAGGCGAATCGTATAAAGAACAGAGAATGTATATATGCTGTATACAAATTACAAGTTTGTAAATGATACAAAATATTCAGGGAGAAGGAAGCTTCTTGAACAGCTCTATCAATTGCTCGCGTACTTCCTTCTACGCCTTCTCTTGGTCAGCCGCCACCGCCAGTTCGGCCTATACTTGAGCCCGCTGCTGCGTGAAGGATGCGACAACGACCTGCTGAGCTGCTTCTTGGCCTCGGGCATCACGCTCAGCGGCATCGAGCTTCCGCTTCAGTGCTAGCCCATTAGAGATATGCTCCAGAAGGCCTTCAAAGACGGCTTTCACCTCAGCAGCATTCGTCCTAACTTCAACGCGCAGACGAGCGGTTGCGCTTGAAGATTCCTGATGCTCCTTCAATCGTAAAGCTGCTTCCTGCTCTAAATGGCAGAGATAAGAAGTGCTTTGCTCGAGCCAAGCTTTCCGTTGGGTGCTCATGGCCAAAACTTCAGGAGAAGGACGCGTCGACTCCAGCCGATGCAGGCAGGCCTCGATCTCTCTGCAGTGGTTAACCCAAGATTCAACGACGCCTTCGTTGTGAAAGTTTACGAGCGCCGCCAACATTGGGTTAACCTCGACAGCGAAATCTGCAGCAGAGGGGAGAGCGTCCACGTTAAGTTCTTCGATATACCCGCTCAGCATGCCCAAACTCATCACGGCACCCTTTGAAGATGGACGTTTCAAGAAAGGGCCTGTCGGTGAAAGGACACGAGACTCAAGAAGGACCGGAGCCGGAACGATAGCTGCAAAACGAAACATAGTTAAACGATAGTTCAGAAGATTTTGAAGAGTTGTCAAAAAGGAAATTTACTATACCAGCTGCAACAGATGGCAAAGTCGGAAGGGCCGGTGGCGTGGCAGGTCTGGCGTCCCCTCCTTCGATTTGTGGCACTACAATAAGGAAGAGGAAAAGTCAGAAATCATCCCATTGCTAAAAAAGGGGGGGAAAAATAAGCACATCGGAGTGAAAGTATACTCACCGGCGCCACTAGAGGGAGAAGCGAGTTCGGATGGGAAGGAGAAGTGTGGGAGCAATACTTGATATAGATGATCAAAGAGCACTCCTGAAAAGGCACAAGTGGTACGGCGTTAGCACATGAGTCATGCGGTTAAAAGATAAACTAATAAGTCACAGATCCATACCTTCCAACATCCGCGATGGCACAAGGGAAGGCTGGGAGGTGACCACCGCCAAGGCAGTAGTTGATGGTGCTCCTTCGAGCAATGGAGCATCGGCATTGGCCGCACCTGCGTTAAAAACAAAGACAAACTTGTTAGAAAAGATCGCGAGATATAAAAAGAGAATGATAGTAACTCGAAATTTACCCGACGAGCTGCCGGCCGAAACTGAGGCAATTCTTTCCTCTATTGACATGAGGCCACCGCCCGTGGCCTCATCACCAGACTCAATGGGAACCGTTGTCGTGCTCGCAATCCCTGGAGACGGCGGGGGACCACAGACGGGGAGGGCTATGATTGGAGCATTTCCAGATTCCTGAGAAGGAGCGGTTAGCTCATCCTCAGGAATCATGGCCACCTCACCCGCTACTCCCTCGGGTTCTGCGTGTTGGATATATGTATGCCCTAGAGGCCATTATATGATAGTGGATGTATCTATACATGTATATATATATATATATATATATATATATATATATATATATATATTCAGTGCGCATTCTTGCTCGACATGATAGTATGCTATCTGGTTATTCTTTATCTGACATGTTGATTTGATCATGCTTTTATTCATTCATACATGCTGATAAAGCCCTGAGGATATCGGCTTGACTACTCTGATTATGATGGAGATCATACTAGTGGGACATCTGTAGTCTATAAGCATATCCTGGAACGTCCCTAGTCGTAGGTATATCGAGACGGGGCATTGATATACCAGAGTAGACTAGCCTATATGATACTAGACCCATACGATGGGCGATGAATGTTCCCACATTCATTGATGTTTGACATCAAGATCATATACGGGTGCTCAGTGGTGACTGGGTACACTGGACGGACTCACCGAGAACTCCTATATGGAATTATATCTATCGTCGGATAGCAGTTCTCAGGTGTCACTGGTACAGGTTAGTCTGTAGACCCGAGATCGTCATAGAGTCTTGTGTGTTCTCCCACTGTACTTTGATTACCACCCTACCACGGCTCTACTGAGTCGTGCAAACAGGTGGCCGTTGGGTACAGTCCCGAGACACACGAAGGCAATGAGCATAGGAGGGGTTTCGTCTCTCCCGGTATTGGGAGTTGATGCTGTACTGTGCCCGACTGGTTATATCAGTAAGTCCCTGGCCAGGGCTGCTGAGAATTGCTGATAAGTGTTATCAGTAGTTTCTCGATCTGTTATAGACCATTCACCGGCACGACTTATTGAGTTATTAGGGTCGACGTGACCATCCCTAGGCTCGATATGCAGCATATCTGATGAAGAGACCGGACTGTACGGTAGTGTTGCCAGTTGGCTCGACGGGAGTTGTAGCAGGTTCGCTTGTTGTCTTCTGATCGCTCAATACCCGGGTGGCCGTTACGTTTAGCTGACCGCTTGCGGCTTGAGGGTACCTGATATGATCATTACCCTCTACCAGCGTATTGACGAGTCTTAGAGTCCCACAAAGGAGTTACCCAGTCCAGGCGAAACGTTGTGGTGCGCGTATGCGATATGCGCATGCACCCGATTGAAATATGCGTAAATGATGCCGAACATTGATCGGGCGGCTTGCTTTTGGTGGGGTCATATGTGATATGGCCAGATTGATGAATCAAGTGTTGATTTATCATTTAACCATTAGTTTTCTCACTTAAAACCTTTCTAGTATTTGATGGATCTATGCATGCATGCATGTGTTTCTTTCTTTCATTCTATTTTCATGCACATGTGGATGTGCATACATGCATACATACATGCACCCATCCATCATGGTTGTTAGCATATGGAAATGGTGGCAATGTAAGACTCACACCATGGATTAAATAATGGATTATTATTTAATTTTTGTTTTAAAACAAAATGAAAAGAAAAGGATAATCATTCTAGCTTCTACATTCTTCTTCTAACCTAACCAAGCTCAACTACCACTAACCTAGGGTTATCCTTCTCTTTATCATTTAAAACCCAAGTTAAATTAACTCTCCATCATTTAATCATGGTTGAATGCAAGAAGGAAATAAATATATATAGTGATATATTTCATTTTCTTTTTGAACTAAGGGGTTAATTTTTCACCTCTTGTTAAAAATAGCCACCATCTTCATCCTCCTTCATCTTTTTCCTCTCTAGTTTTTTCTAATGAGTTAAACAAAAATAAAGAAAGGTTTTTGAAGTGAGATCCTTAGCCACAACATCATTCTACTCAAGTCTAGCCAACTTGATTAGAGTGTTCTCTTTGCTTTTCCAAAGTTGCAAGCTTGGACGGGAAACTTCGGGTGGATCGTCGTGGACGAAAGAGGACTACAAGTGGACCTTCTTCCAACACCCTAGAGACTAAGGAGTCAAGCAAAAGGGGAGCTACAAAGGTTGTAGCCTTCAAACCCTAATTTTTATTAGCTTAAAGTTTCGAAACCCTAATTTTCTAGGATCGATTCCTTTGCATGTTCGTTTAGCACCATAAAAATTTAAACTTTGGGACATGTGATGCTTCAAAACTCATTATAGGGTGCTAGACAAACCTTTCATTGGTATCAGAGCCAGCCTAGAACATTAGGCGACCCTTTTACAAAGTCAAAACTCCGATCGAACCGAAATACGGTTTTTTAGGGTGCTCTCTGGAAATTTTCTAAAAATTGATATTTTTCAGAATTAAAAATATGTAAAAAATACAGCAGGAAAAAATAAGGATTACGGTACAAAAATTATTCCATGAACAGTGATTGTTGCAGCGGAAACGCGGCCTAAGCTTGCTTAGGCCGCGGTTCCGCGGCTGTATGTATTAATTGTTGGATAATTTTTTTTTCTGTAATTCATTAATCTGCTTGTGTAGTTTTTTGGATATTTTTAATCTGTATTTAGTTTTGAAAAATTCTGGAGATGATTTTGGACCCGTCAATTCGATCGGAATTTTGTTTTCGTGGCTTTTCCAGATAAATTAGAAAGTATTGAAGTGTTTGAACGAATATCATTTGCTCACTATTCACGGGGTTTAAATACTTTGGAAATACGTGCAAGTCTTTTTGTGGTGGTCCCTCTAGAAGACAACAAACCTTAACTCGATTATGTGACCGTCTTGAACTGCCCTTTGAACCTTAGGGTTTTTGGCAGTACGGCGTGCCACATGTGAGGCGTTGGCTTGACCCTTCTACGGCTGGACCGCTACTACTGTGTCACACTCCAGGTGTTTGAACTCTGCTCAAGTGTTGGGCTTTAGTGAATCCTGGGTATTTGATCGTTCGTTCGAAAACTTCGATACTGTCTGTTTATCCGGAATGTGATGCAATGTGTGGAATTCATATTACTAGACATAAAATACGGAATATGTGATATTTTGCATTTGCGATGTCTAAAGAGAATGTGGATTCCAGATATTGCAGTTTTACACTTTCTTTTCTGTGACCGTAAGTGTAGTATGTTCGATATCGCCGGTTTCGTTGCTATACATCAACGACAATCGGGGTACGCATACTTACTTACGTTGATGATATATGATATTATGTGTTGCTGAGATATGATGTGCAGGATTGTCGCGATTGAATAGCCGGGGGGTTTTATGTGAGATGAGAGTTTTATATTTTCATTCATGTAAATTCAAATGTAATGTAATATTCTTTTATTTGGGGCACTTCCGGGTTGAGGTTGTGTCACCAGTGTTGTATATTATTTACTTTTCCGCATTAGGATGGACCCAAGGAGGGGAGCACAGGTGACCGGGTTCTGGGGTTCAGTGGGAGACCATCTCGAGGAGTCGAGACCGGGTCTCCTAAACTCCAGAATTGGTAGGGTCACTTGCCGCTCTCGTAGGGGTCCAGGGTGTGGGCTTGGTTATTCATCGCGACTGTGGAATCCGTATTTTCTATTCTGGCTAAATACTAAATACGGACGTCCTAGGATATCCCACGTTATATCTATGTTTCTGCTGCCTGTGTTCTGTGATATCTGAGATGAATGACATATTATATATATGATATATAGTAGACGTTGCTTATGTTTTACACCCGCGCTAGTCCCGTCCCGGTATGCCGTTAGTTAAGTAACCTAACGGTGCATAACGGAACATTGCGGCGAATGCGGATGGCATAAGCGTACGTGTTATTTTCGTTTCTTTTCTGTGATTGGCTTAAGGACTTAAATGATGGGATTATATTAACGTGATTAATGTAAAGAAAATAAACCTAAAAAGATGTTGTAGAATCGGATTTGAAAACTACTCGGCTATTTATGAAAAAACTATATTTCAAAACTGCGGAGCTTAAGCCACTCCTTTTGAAAACTGTTTGATTCTACAACGATATCAAGTTCAAAGCGTTAAAGATTTTCTTAAAAATCATCCGCAACCCTCCGTCATTTTAGGAAGTAGAGTACTTAGTATTCGTGCTACGTTTGTTGACTTTAGTTAAGGCGTAGTGTACGGTAGCTAAGTGATGTCTTCCTACACTGCATATGATGCAGATCAATTAGGACATTCATATGACTTTGTTGACCATAGTTAAGGGTCATATGGGTGGGTCTAATTGATCAAGAAATGACGGGTAGAACTTGACTGGTACTTATGATTTGTTGACCATAGTTAAGGTCATAAGTATTAGGGGTAAAAATTACATCGGGAATTTCAAGTGTTGAAATTTGCAATGAGATTGCATACCTTCCATGTGATGGTTGGATCCCGAACCCACTGTGGGCAATAGTTGCTCCTAGGAGAGTTTTACAGTTTACAATTAGCTAACTCATTAGGTGTCTAGAAAGGTGTTAACGGGGCTCCGCCTCTGGGAAAACGAGGTTTACTCTAATTAGGTCCGTGCGAAAGCATGGGGAACCTCCCTCAAAGTACCGACACTGGCCTGGCTGAACGGTTAGCGAAGTTGTAGACTGTAATTAATCCTGGCTAGTTTTTTTTTTAAGGTTTGAAAGAAAAACTCGATAAAAGCAGTGGGAAACATCGATTAG
Organism: Agapanthus africanus; assembly: GCA_030015575.1. Lineage (NCBI taxonomy): Eukaryota > Viridiplantae > Streptophyta > Magnoliopsida > Asparagales > Amaryllidaceae > Agapanthus > Agapanthus africanus. The sequence goes on along the minus strand of CM057339.1, from coordinate 878,631,420 downwards.
ACAAGATAATAACTAATCTAATCTATGCAAGAGCTTTCGCTGAGTGTATTCTTTTCTCTCTCTTAATGGCAGATACCAATGACTGGACTTAAGCTTCTACTAGATAAAAACAAACTGAATGGGACCAACTATAAAGACTGGCTGAGGAATCTGAAAATCGCCTTGACTTATGATAAAGTATCATATGTCCTCACGGCTTCAGCCCCGCCCGTCCCAGGTCCAAAATCCTCAGTTGCGGACATTGAAGTCCGCAAGACATGGGACGCTGACTGTGCCACGGCAAAATGCCTCGCGCTTGCATCGATGGACAACACACATCAAAAGCAGCACGAGGACATGGACATTCACGGTATATTGCTCCATACAAAGGAGTTGTATGGAGAGCAATCCCGCGTATTACGATACGAAGTATCAAAGAAACTGTTTCAGATGCGAATGGCCCCTGGCACACCAGTAGGAGACCATGTTTTGAAGATGATAGCTCTTATAGAAGAGCTTGAGGACCTTGGATGGACAATGGACAATGAACAATATATAGATATTATTCTGCAGTCCCTCCCCTCCACCCTTGCTCAGTTCATAGTGAACTTTAACATGCATGGCATGGAAAAGGAACTCCCTGAACTCCTTAATATGTTAAGGAGTGCAGAGAGCACTATGAAGTCAGCAAAAACTCCCGTTATGACTATTGGACAGTCTTCTTCTTCTCGCCCGAAAGCTAAGGCCAAGGGAAAGAAAAAGAAGAAACCCACTAATCCTAAGGGCGGAGTTAAAAAGGTAAAGGGAAAGGGAAAGTCCAAAGCTGGAGACCCGGGGAAAGGCGAATGTTTTCATTGCCACAAGATAGGACATTGGAAGCGCAATTGCACGGAGTACTTAAGTCTCAAGAAGAAGCATGGTGATGCTTCCGCTTCAGGTGCGTTTGTGACTGAAAACTGTTTTTCTATAAACTCTGCTTCCTGGGTATTGGATACCGGTTCAGGTTCTCACATTTGCAATTCTATGCAGGGGCTGAGAAATAGCAAGGTTTTGAAGACAGGTGACCATACTCTCCGCGTTGGAAATGGTTCCAATGTACATACAGTCACAGTGGAAGAGTATCACTTGGGGTTGCCATCTGGATGTATTTTTATTTTGAATCCATGTTATTTTGTACCAAGTATGCTATGTAATATAATATCCGTTTCTTTGTTGGACAATGAAGGATATAATTTTGTGTTGCAGAACAATGTTATGAACATTCACCTAAATCAAATGTTGGTTGGGTATGGTACGCTTAATAACGGAATATATGTCCTAAATCAACACACAGTTTTCAGTATACAACACACTAATAAAAGAAAAATTTCAGAATTAAATGAAGCTTTTCTTTGGCACTGTAGACTTGGTCATATTAACGAAACAAGACTAAACAAGTTACACAAAGATGGATATTTAAATTCTTTTGAATATAAATCTTATGCGACTTGCCAGTCTTGCATCAAGGGTAAAATGACCAAAACTCCGTTTACCGGACACGGAGAAAGAGCTACTCAGCTCCTGGGCCTCATACATAGTGATGTATGTGGGCCTATGTCTACACAGGCTAGAGGCGGTTTTTCATACTTCATTACATTCACTGACGATTTCTCAAGATTCGGTCATGTATTTTTATTAAAACACAAGTCCGAAGCTTTCGAGAAATTCATTGAATATAAACAAGAAGTAGAAAAACAAACCGGCTTGAGTATCAAGATGCTTCGATCAGATCGAGGTGGTGAGTATCTCAGTACAGAATTTGCAAACTTCTTAAAAGAGAATGGGATTCTCTCTCAGCTCACTCCTCCTTACACACCACAGCACAACGGTGTGTCAGAACGACGGAATAGGACCCTATTAGATATGGTCCGGTCCATGATGAGTGACGCTGAGTTACCCGTCTCATTTTGGGGGCATGCATTGGAGACTGCAGCGTTTCTGCTAAACAGGGTTCCAACCAAAGCCGTGTCTACCACGCCATATGAGATATGGCATGGGAAGAGACCATCTCTTAAAAGAATTAAGATTTGGGGTTGCCCGACCTATCTTAAAAAGCAGAATCCGTACAAATTCGAGACACGGTCAGTCATATGTAACTTTGTAGGATATCCAAAGAATTCTTATGGTTATCTATTCTACCACAAAGAGGAACAAAAAGTGTTTGTTTCTCAGTATGCCACATTCTTGGAAAAAGAGTTTTTCACAGATAAAGATGATGGCAAGGTAGTGGATCTAGAAGAGGTTCTGGAGACACAAACTACAAATGACGATTTGGTTGAACCGGCTGTTGCAACAGAAACTGAAGAACCTCGGTCACTCCGTAGGTCTGGTAGGACTTCTCGCCCACCGGAGAGGTACTACGGTTTCCTCATTGATGGTGACAGAGAAGACTGTATCATGGATGATGATGATCCTACCAGTTTTCAGCAAGCTATCACGAGTAGAGACTCTGTGAAGTGGCTGGATGCCATGAGATCCGAAATGGAGTCTATGTACACCAACAAAGTATGGACTTTGGACGTTGTACCCCCTGGGGTAAAACCTGTGGGGTGCAAATGGATCTTTAAAAGAAAGATTGGTATAGATGGGCAGGTGGAGACCTATAAGGCAAGACTTGTGGCGAAGGGTTTTCGTCAAAGACCAGGTTTGGACTATGACGAGACTTTTTCTCCCGTAGCCATGCTTAAATCCATTCGGATCCACTTGCTATTGCTGCTCACTACGACTATGAAATCTGGCAGATGGACGTTAAAACCACATTTCTAAATGGAAATTTAGAAGAATGCGTTTATATGGATCAGCCAGAGGGCTTCATTGACAGTGGGAGCAGCGGGAAAGCATGTAAATTGCTTAAATCCATATATGGGTTAAAGCAGGCATCACGGAGTTGGAACATCTGTTTCGATGATGTCATCAAAGAGTTTGATTTCATCAAAAATCCAGATGAACCTTGTGTTTATAAGAAGGCTGTAGGGAGAGCTGTCACATTCCTCGTATTGTACGTGGATGACATTCTTCTGATAGGAAATTATATTCCTATGCTACAGTCGGTCAAATCTTTCTTATCACTGAGGTTCTCCATGAAGGACCTGGGTGATGACACGCACATTCTGGGCATAAGGATCTATAGGGATAGATCCAAAAGGTTATTGGGATTGTCCCAAACCAGGTACATTGACACCATCCTAAAAAGGTTTAGTATGGAAGACTCCAAGCGGGGTGCCTTACCCGCTTGCCATGGGGTCACTCTCTCCAAGGACTCTTGTCCAAAGACCGATGAAGAGAGAGCTCGCATGAGTATTATACCCTATGCTTCGGCAGTAGGATCTATAATGTATGCGATGTTATGTACACGCCCAGATGTAGCTTATGCACTTAGTGTAGTAAGCAGGTATCAATCCAACCCAGGGGAGAATCACTGGACAGCTGTGAAGAACATTCTTAAGTACTTGCGAAGGACTAAAGAATTGTTCTTGGTGTATGGTAATGGAGATCTCCAAATGGAGGCCTTTACCGATTCGAGCTTCCAGAGTGATAAGGACGACAGCAAATCTATCTCTGGGTTTGCATTTACCCTCAATGGAGGGGCGGTGAGTTGGAAGAGTTCCAAACAAGATACCGTTGCAGACTCTACGATGGAAGCTGAGTACATTGCTGCAAATGATGCCGCCAAGGAAGCCATCTGGATGAAGAAGTTCGTCTCGGAGCTAGGAGTAGTTCCAACTATTATTGATCCAATACCTTTGTATTGTGACAATAATGGGGCGATGGCGTTAGCCAAGGAGCCCAGATCCCATCAGCGGTCCAGACATATCCTGAGGCGCTTTCATTTGATCCGGGAGATTGTAGATCGCCGCGAGATCGAGATTAAGAGAGTAGACACAAAGAACAACACCGCGGATCCACTCACCAAGGCCCTCCCTCAGCCACAGCATGAGCGACTTTTTGAGATGTTGGGTATGAGATACGCCAATAACTGGCCTTAGTGCAAGTGGGAGATTGTTGGATATATGTATGCCCTAGAGGCCATTATATGATAGTGGATGTATCTATACATGTAAATATATATTCAGTGTGCATTCTTGCTCGACATGATAGTATGCTATCTGGTTATTCTTTATCTGACATGTTGATTTGATCATGCTTTTATTCATTCATACATGCTGATAAAGCCCTGAGGATATCGGCTTGACTACTCTGATTATGATGGAGATCATACTAGTGGGACATCTGTAGTCTATAAGCATATCCTGAAACGTCCCTAGTCGTAGGTATATCGAGACGGGGCATTGATATACCAGAGTAGACTAGCGTATATGATACTAGACCCATACGATGGGCGATGAATGTTCCCACATTCATCGATGTTTGACATCAAGATCATATACGGGTGCTCAGTGGTGACTGGGTACACTGGACGGACTCACCGAGAACTCCTATATGGAATTATATCTATCGTCGGATAGCAGTTTTCAGGTGACACTGGTACAGGTTAGTCTGTAGACCCGAGATCGTCATAGAGTCTTGTGTGTTCTCCCACTGTACGTTGATTACCACCCTACCACGGCTCTACTGAGACGTGCAAACAGGTGGCCGTTGGGTACAGTCCCGAGACACACGAAGGCAATGAGCGATAGGAGGGGTTTCGTCTCTCCCGGTATTGGGAGTTGATGCTGTACTGTGCCCGACTGGTTATATCGGTATGTCCCTGGCCAGGGCTGCTGAGAATTGCTGATAAGTGTTATCAGTAGTTTCTCGATCTGTTATAGACCATTCACCGGCACGACTTATTGAGTTATTAGGGTCGACGTGACCATCCCTAGGCTCGATATGCAGCATATCTGACGAAGAGACCGGACTGTACGGTAGTGTTGCCAGTTGGCTCGACGGGAGTTGTAGCAGGTTCGCTTGTTGTCTTCTGATCGCTCAATACCCGGGTGGCCGTTACGTTTAGCTGACCGCTTGCGGCTTGAGGGTACCTGATATGATCATTACCCTCTGCCGGCATATTGACGAGTCTTAGAGTCCCACAAAGGAGTTACCCAGTCCAGGCGAAACATTGTGGTGCGCGTATGCGATATGCGCATGCACCTGATTGAAATGTGCGTATATGATGCCGAACATTGATCGGGCGGCTTGCTTTTGGTGGGGTCATATGTGATATGGCCGGATTGATGAATCAAGTGTTGATTTATCATTTAACCATTAGTTTTCTCACTTAAAACCTTTCTAGTATTTGATGGATGTATGCATGCATGCATGTGTTTCTTTCTTTCATTCTATTTTCATGCACATGTGGATGCGCATACATGCATACATACATGCACCCATCCATCATGGTTGTTAGCATATGGAAATGGTGGCAATGTAAGACTCACACCATGGATTAAATAATGGATTATTATTTAATTTTTGTTTTAAAACAAAATGAAAAGAAAAGGATAATCATTCTAGCTTCTACATTCTTCTTCTAACCTAACCAAGCTCAACTACCACTAACCTAGGGTTATCCTTCTCTTTATCATTTAAAACCCAAGTTAAATTAACTCTCCATCATTTAATCATGGTTGAATGCAAGAAGGAAATAAATATATATAGCGATATATTTCATTTTCTTTTTGAACTAAGGGGTTAATTTTTCACCTCTTGTTAAAAATAGCCACCATCTTCATCCTCCTTCATCTTTTTCCTCTCTAGTTTTTTCTAGTGAGTTAAACACAAATAAAGAAAGGTTTTTGAAGTGAGATCCTTAGCCACAACATCATTCTACTCAAGTCTAGCCAACTTGATTAGAGTGTTCTCTTTGCTTTTCCAAAGTTGCAAGCTTGGACGGGAAACTTCGGGTGGATCGTCGTGGACGAAAGAGGACTACAAGTGGACCTTCTTCCAACACCCTAGAGACTAAGAAGTCAAGCAAAAGGGGAGCTACAAAGGTTGTAGCCTTCAAACCCTAATTTTTATTAGCTTAAAGTTTCGAAACCCTAATTTTCTAGGATCGATTCCTTTGCATGTTCGTTTAGCACCATAAAAATTTAAACTTTGGGACATGTGATGCTTCAAAACTCATTATAGGGTGCTAGACAAACCTTTCACTGCGGTCACGGTTGTCTCGTCCACCGTCATCACGAGGTCGCCAGCCTCAAGCGCCTCGCCTACCACTACCCTCGGCTCTGTTTTGACGATCATTTCATCTGCTGCCACTTCAGGTTCAGCATCAATGACCCTCTCGGCTGCAGATCCCCCAACCTCTGTTTTAGGCCCCGTAGCCCCAACGACGTTGCTCACCGTCAGCTCGGGTTCGGCAGGAACCGCCTCCTCTGTTTCCCTGGGTTCAACGGTTTCCGCTTCCCCCTCGGTAGGACTTGTCCCTGCAAGATGAGATACATAAGAACCGGTGGCTTTATAATTCTTACAACAAGGTTCTAAAAGAAATGCTACCTGAAGAGGATTTATCATTTGCACTTCGAACCGCGTGAGCCACTTGCCTGCGAGCAGTAGATAGGGCGACAGGGGCCTCTTCGGAGGGAGTATCAGCGCGAGGGATGGTGCTAGGGCCCGCTCCCATGGCCAAAGCAGCTCTGCGCGCCTTTGCTTCGCGTCTCAACCGCTTCCCCTCCTCCCGAGCCGTTGAGACGGATGCCACTAGAGCCTCCTTAATTGAAGCGTCTTCGTCCGTGAATAGGGATGCCTCCAAATTTTTCAAGGTATCCCTCGTCGTTTTGTCGAGTCGAGGCTCCTGCAGCAGCCCCGACGAGACCGGGACTTCAGTAACAGGCTTGGGGAGGATCCCCGCATCAACTGATATAACCCCTGCAGAGAAACAAAAGAAGAAGGTTAGGTTGACCATCAGAAGAGATAACAAACTTTCCTTATAAAAGAGAAAGGGGTGGGTCATACCAACGCCTGCTAGAGCACGTTTCTCATCCTCCTCTTGGAAGGTCTTCAAAGAAGCAGCAATAGCCTCTTCAGTAGAGACACCTGTTGAAAATGGGGCAAATATTAGTTAAAGATAATAATAAAAAGTGCAATAAAATGATGAAGAAGGCGGCTGATGATTACCTGACTCAGCGAGTTTACTTAACATCGCTTCGAGCCTCGCCGATCGCTCCGAAGCTGCAATGGCGGCAGCCAAATTGGTGTCTGCAGGGTCTACCAAGAAGCCCTCGTTGCTGCCGTATTCACTTATGCCTTCGTTGGGAGCAGCCGCAGGCTCTAAGCTGAGGATCGCATCAAGGGAAAGGATGGACTTTTTCTTCTTCTGCCCGCCAGCTTTAGATCCATCCGGAATAGATTTGCGCTTGGCAGTCACCTTGGGACGGCGGGTCCCGATATCCGCTCCTACGCCGGACTCTGGCGATATTACATTAACCGTCTTCCTGGGAACACGGGGCGCCTGTGGTGCATTCACCGTAGCAGACAGCGGCAATCCACGCGGGGGGCTCAACATGCGTGGTCGGTCGACTCCGGCATCTTTTAACGGAGGAATGACCGGGATCCTTGGTTGCAAGGGGGCCTTGCGATCACCGCCAGGAGGCGCACTCCTACGGTCAACCAATATACGCTTCTCCGTTAGGATAATTGGGCCCATCGCATGCGCATACCAGGCTACATATGAATTAAGCATCTTAAGGGCACAGCTAGGTTCACTAATGAAGAAATAGGAACCCGTGTTAAGCCGTGTGAAATGGTGCATTGCATTCTTCATCCCCTCTCGGCTGACCACAGGCTTTTCCAAGAAAGCTTCCATCGGGATCCCTTGGTTGTAGCTCGATTGCTGAGCAAACCGGTGCTGGTTGTACCTCATGAAAAGTGCGGTCTCATTCTGCCTAAACACTAGATAGCCCGGCCGAATGGAGTAGAGGTGGAGGATTTCCCGAGCCTTCAATACGGAAGCCCCGTCCTTGAAATCATCGCGCAGTGGCACTACTGACTTAGTAGTCTCTGAGCCTATGGTTATAACCTTGTCCACAAAGGAAATCTTCGCTCCGACCAGATGTGGACGAAGGAGCAGCCCCCTAGACTCCCGTGGGGGTGCAACCACAATTGAAGCGCCGACCAACCGCATGACTCTCGGGAGTCTACATTTCTCAAAGAACGGAGGAATCTTATGGACACCGAACACCCCTCGCACATGCAGCTCCATCCAAGAAGTGAAGTAGTGCATCGGGAAGTTAGCAGGCTGTACCCCAGGCTCACTAGCGTCCGCCGCTACGCTAAGTCCATTGTAAAGATAAGCCAGCCCGGCGATTCCTACCGATAACTGCAAACCAGCCACCATCCGATGCGCTGGGTAAAAGACAGAGGACCGCATGAGGCGTGGGTGCATGGGGAACGCAAAGCTGCATAGCCACAAGCCCAAGAACCCAATAAAAAAGGTCTCCTCATCCATGCCTGGGACGGCGATTTCTGAGAAAGCGGCGATGGCAGCGCTGGGAAGATAAAAGTCCCTCTGGTCATTTTCCGATACGGGTCGGCGGTCCAAGCCGAAACCAAAAGGGTCATCAAGCTGAGCGAACTTCTCACTCTGCTCTGATAGGAACTCCGGGCGAATGAAGCGAGCAATAAAATCCGCGAAACTGACGCCCCGGTCGCCCGATTCCAGATGGAGTTCCTCATAGATCTCCAATACCTTCACCAAGCCCGGATACTGATGCTGAATGGCGTTCTCCGGAGTCAAGTCAAACACCAGCGGCTTGGGGGCAAAGATGTATTCGTCAGGAGGAAGCAGCTCCTCGTAGTGCTCCCCCCTCATTGGTAGACCCGAAACTTCAGCAAACTCCTCTAAGGAGATGGAGACCTCCCTATCCGTCATCAGGAAGGTGTGGGTGGGGATATTCCATTGTTCAACAAAGGCCTTGATCCACCACGTCGGAGGAGAGGGATACTTGAAAAGCGAAACGTAAATGGCCGAATATAAACCAATCTTCGTTAGATGAGTCCTTTTCGCCGATAAGATGTACCGGGCCCATTGCAAATATCCGGCAAGCGGTCGCGGGATCAGTCCAATATTGTAAGCCTGTCCCCAAGGGCGTGCTTCACCCTGACAGATTCGCCTCCCCAGAATGTCTATCGCCGGGGGCGGCTGCACAGGGATGGCACCGATTGCAGGCTGGAGGAGGTCGCCAGAATTCCAATTTTTAACCTCCACGGCATACTTCACCGGGGGTTTGTCCGCATAAGGGATCGTAACTATGGGCTCAGAAGGCGGGGCGGAACTGAAGCTGCGACGGCCTTGGATGATCTGGCTGTACCACCTTCCCCACAGGTGGAGCTTTTTGCACTCAGGGTCATGATCTTTAATGAGAGCGAACGCCACCCGGTCCACTGGCGAATGGGGGAACCCTCCTTCCGAGCGAACGAAGGGGAAAGACAAGTCATCAGACATGTTTCCTGTGGAAAGACAAAAATAACCATTAGTGTTCTAACGCTTGGCATTTTAAAATCTTACTCCACACTGTGATGCAGTGGGTAGGGGACCAAAGGGGGACCCACAAAATCTGGATGACGGTGCATCATTTAATAAGACGATCCCATCATTAGATGAGACTGTCAATTCATGGAAAAAGATCCACAAAGAATATCCTCATTGATGGGAAATCCCTAGAGACAAGGAGAAAATCTCCCCTTTTAGAGCAAAGCTCTGTCACAGAGTGACATTTGTCAAACTATGGTCTCAGGGGAACAAGATTCCTCAAAAGAGCATAGCTCTTTGGTAATAATGGAAAGATCCATCAAATTTTTTAACACACTTAAAAGAATTAAAATTTTGGAATCTTGAAAAATCCATGAAAACTTATAAAAAAATTCTTCATTTTTCAGATCTAAAAAAAATCTACATTTGATCCATGAGCAAAGCTCTGTTCATGGGTTAAAACCCATGAACAAGATCTCTGTAGATCTATGAACTTTAAGAGCAAGGCTCTGTTGAGGAAACCCCAAAAGGGTTTTAGATCAAAGATCTATGAGAGCAAGGCTCTATTAATCAACTTTAATTTAATTTAATTTAATTTAATTTAATTTTATTAATACCTAAGATGGTTTTAAGTTCTGAACTCTGGAGTTCTTGGGAAGAAGCAAGAGCAAGGCTCTAAAATTCTTAAGCAAGAGCAAGGCTCTCAAAATCAAGATTCTTGAAAATGGTAAAAAAATTACCAAGGACCAAGGGTCTTATTTATAGGCGCCTGCGCCCCTTCAGATCGCCCATTGATCCAACGACCAGGATCTTGCCACCGCTGCACTCACGTGCGCGCCACGTAAGCGCAACGGTGGGGGGGGGCATTTGTTTCCCCCAATCAGAGCAAGGCTCTGTTTGAATTCAAATTTTGAAGTAACGCTTCAAATCCCGTGCGCTGCGCGCAACGCGCCACGTGTCAGAAGTTGATACGTCAACGCAACGCCCGAGGCAGTGCGTCCAATCAGAGCAGGGCTCTTTTAAAAACAAAAAGTAAAAAAAAGCAACGGTCAGTTGCGCAAGCGCTGCAATGCGCGACACGTGTCTGTGCAGTTGCAAACGCAACTGCGCAAACACTGTTGCGCAAACGCTGCTTTTGCGCAACATACACGTGTCCGCGCAGTTGCGCAAGCGCTGCGCTGCGCGACACGTGTCCGTGCAGTTGCGCAAGCGCAGCGCTGCGCGACACGTGTCCGCGCAGTTGCGCAAGCGCAGCGCTGCGCGACACGTGTCCGCGCAGTTGCGCAAGCGCAGCTGCGCTGCGCGACACGTGTCTGCGCAGGTGCGCAAGCGCAGCTGCGCAAGCGCTGCGCTGCGTGACACGTGTCACGCGCTGAGGGAGTTGCGCAAAAACAAAATGGAGATTTAAGGAAATCTTTTCTGTTCTTGTTAAAACAAGAAGATTTTCTTCTGTAAAACAGGGGTCTTTGGATCAAAAATCCAACGGTTGGGAAAATTTCCCAAATCACTTAGAAAAGGATTTCCTTAACAAATTTAACTAATTTATGAACACTATAAAAAGGACCCCAGATCTCAATTCAAAAAAAAAACTTCTGGCTAAAAAAAAATAGAAGAGAAGAGAACTCTTGGGCACTCCTCAAGAACATAAAAAAAGGTAAAGACCTTTAAAAGAAGAGAAAAATCTCTGATGAACAGATCATTGATCTAAGAACAAGATCATTGATCTTCAATAAATAAATGAATAAATAAAAATAGTGCCTTGCACTTGTTATGAACCTTTGGTTCTCTGAGATAAGGAAAAACAAGAGAAAAACTTGTTTTTCTTTGATCTGAATTTAGATAAAAAAAAAGTGCTTTGCACTTCTGTTCTTGAATCTACTTGAAGGGCCAGGCCCAAGTCAAAAAGACCTAACAGGCCAAAATAAATTGCAAAGCAATAAAAAAGGGAGAGCCCAAATGAAATTGATGCTCTGCATTATTTATAAAGGGGAGAGCCCAAAACAATCTGATGCTCTGCATCCTTTCTGGGCAAAGCCCAAATAAAAATAAAAAAAGAAATGCAATGCAAAAGCAAATAAAATGTTGGACATTTCCAACTGGACTTAGCCCAATTTTGGCCATAAGTCCTTAAATTGACCGAGCAAGGTTGCTCTCCTAAACCAATTTACCTCCGGTTCGAGGGTACATCTCCGAGTTCCTCTGACGCCTATCGTTGTAATCCTTCAACGACGTCAGAGAGGTGACGGGTCCCGACGACCACACATCAATATGGATTGCGGGGTCCTTAAACTCATGGACCGAAACGTCCCTAAACTAATATCGGACCGAAACGTCCCTAAACTAATATCGGACCGAGACGTCCCTAAACTAATATCGGACCACCACGTCCCTAAACTGGAACATGGACCACCACGTCCCTAAATTGGAACAATAGAGCCAATTTCTCTTCTTTCGGATCTAAACGATCTTGTTCAAGCCGATCTTAGTCCAAAACAGGACTAACGTATCCTTGATGAACGTTTAAGTTGATCTTAGCCGCAACGCGACTAACGCATCCTTAAACTAAAAACACCAAACCCAGATCTAAACAAATACGGATTTGGACTAATCCACGTCCTACGGGCGACGGCATTACTCAGTCTCCGTATACAATCCACGGACAACCACAAACAAAATAAACACCCACGACACGAAGTGAAATTCTAGAGAAGGAGAAAGTTGTTACCGCAATGCGGTAGCGTAATTAACTGCAGGGGCTTGCGCCTGCAGGGAAGAGCGTCCCCACAATCAAAAACCCCTCAAGCGAGGGGGAATCTGACAAAGTCTGCTACATCGGCCGCATCTGTCTAAACCTCCGATACACGGTGCCATAAATCAACTTGGCATATTCGGAGAGGTGGACGGATAAAACCAATTAGCATCTGCCCCGAATATCAGGCGAGACGAACCTCCGCGGTCACGTCTCTGCGTTCGGAGGGGAACACCACTCATTAAGAATAGAATCCTAAAAAGATTCTCATTTAATGAGAAATATCATTGGACTAAGGAGTTAAACTCCCTCGAGAGCTGTCCTCTGCAAACAGATCTCACATCTATCAGAAAATTAACGATGGAATAAAATTCCCCAAAATTTCATAGAGCCATGCTCTATAAAGCAATGGGGTAATCTACCAGAACCCTCAAAAGCAAAGCTTTTTAACAAGGTAAAACCCTAAGATTTTTAAGATCTGCAAGACAAATCCTAAAAACTCTAACCGTTCTTTATGAAAGATGAGCAAAGCTCTGATTAACGGGTTAAGAAACCCTAATATACAATTTTAAGATCTACGATCTAAGAAGAGCAAAGCTCTGTTAATGGGTTCGATTGTAATCCTTACAAGGTTTTTGGCAAAGTTCTAACTCTAAAAGAGTTTCCTTGGGTAGAGATCTAAGCTCTGAAAAGAGAATTATATTCTCAGAAAGAAGAAATTTAAGGAAGATGAACAATAGTCATCTCAAGGGCCAAAGGCCTTGCTTATAGGCATAAAGAGACGATTCCTCTTCCGAGAAGATCCAACGGTGGAAAAAATGTCACCGCTGCACTCTCGTGTGAGCCACGTGAGCGCGGCGGTGGGGGGGCATTTGTTTCCCTAATAAAAAAGCAAACCTCTATTCAAAACTCAAGAGGTAGCGCCTCACGTGTTTGCCACGAGGGCGCCAACGCCATGGTTAAAAACTCTTAAAAGAGCAAAGTTTTGCTCAAAACTCAAGAGGCAGCGCCTCACGTGTTTGCCACGAAGGCGCCAGCGCCATGGTTAAAAACACTTAAAAAGATCAAAGCTCTGTTCAAAACTCAAGAGGTAGCATCTCATGTGTTTACCATGAGGGCGCCAGCTCCAGGGTTAAAAAACTCTTAAAAGAGCAATGCTCTGTTCAAAACTCAAGAGGCAGCGCCTCACATGTTTACCATGAGGGCGCCAGCGCCAGAGTTAAAAACTCTTATTGGTGCCGCACGTGCACAGCACGTGAGCATCGGCGCGTCTGGTAGAATTAAATTCTACTCTCTGTTAAACAGAGCCGTTGGATCTTTGATCCAACGGAGATGATAAATCATCAGATGCAGAATTAAATTCTGTTGAGCAAATATTCCTCAAATCTTTCTAAACAAGAAAGATTACTCTTTGTAAAATAGAGTACCGTTGGATTAAAAATCCAATGGTGATCAAAGAATCACCGAGCTACAGAATAAATTCTATATGGGAAAATATTTCCCTAATCTTGTTAAAAACAAGAAGAATATCTTCTGTAAAACAGAAGTCCTTGGATCAAAGATCCAACGGTGGGTAAAATCCCCAAATCAATTAGAATCTCTCATTGAGAGATTTCTTCAACTAATCAACAGACTTGCCTCTACTATATAAAAGACCCGAGACTTCAAGTCTGAGAGAGAGGAACCCCCAATAAGCTTTGAGAAGGAAAAAAAAAAGAAAGCTTCGAAAGAACAGAGAATTAAATTCTCGAGGAAGAAGAACTCTCTTCTTGGATATTTTAGGTAAATAAAAGTAGATGGATGATCCTGTGGATTAATAAAAAAAAAGAAGACAAAAAACTCAGGAGTTCTTAGTACTCAGTGGGCGGCGCTCAGCGCCTCACGTGCCTCTCACGTGGGTGCCATAAAATAAAAAGTGCTTAGCACCTAGTGGGCGGCGCTCAGCGTCCAGCGCCCCACGTGGGCACCATAAAATAAAGAGTGCTTAGCACTCAGTGGCTGGCGCTCAGCGCCCAGTGCCTTACATGACCCTTATATAGGCGCCACAGAACATAAAGTGCTTTACAGTCATCATTCAGCGCCTACCGCCTAGTGCCTCACGTGCTTCGCACCTGGGCGCCGTAAAGAGTGCTCAGCACTCCGTATAGAGACAAAGTAAAGAGAGTAAAATGTGAGCTTCAGAACTCACATGAGTGCTCATCACTTTTTGCAAGAAAAAGGGTTAGAGCCCAAACCAGTGCTCAGCACTTCTTTCAAATAAAAGAAAATTGAGTTGGCCAAGCCCAAGTTGGCCAGGTCCCTAATTCAGATCAACTGAGCCCATAGATTCATTATTTCCCAAACATGACTCACGACATCCAAAAACATGTTCATCCCATATTTCCTAAGTTAATCTTAGTCCCCCAAAAATGGCTAATGATTCTTAGATGGTCCACCATGATCTTTTCTCTCAGACACGAGAATTGGTTCAAGGGTACATCTCTCCATACCTCTGATGCATATCATTGTAATTTCTCAACATCATCAGAGAGGTGGCGGGTCCCAACGACCAACTGTTTTTGGGTGCGCTTCCCAAGCTGACGTGCACACCTTAAACCAAATCTCACCCCAAATAGGTTTATCCCATATAATCGCCATGCATCCCATCACGTAACAAATACACAGGCATAAAATGGTGATCTACGGACCGAAACGTCCGTAAACTAACAACGGACCGTAACGTCCTTAAACTAAAACAATAGAGCTCAAATGCTCTTTTGTTGGATCTGAATGATCCTAAAATCCTGTTAAGGAGATCTTAGTCTCAAATTGGACTAACGTATCCTTAACAAAAAAATTTAAGTTAATCTTAATCTCAAACGAGATTAATGATCCTTAAATCAACCCAAACCCAAATCTAAGATATACGGATTTGGCCTAATCCACGCCCTACGGGCGACAACATAAATTAGTCTCCGTATACAATCCACGGGCAACTAAAAATAAAACAAACACACACGACACGAAGTGAACTTCTGGAGCAGGAGAAAGTGGTTATCGCTATGCGATAACGTAATTAATTGCAGGGGCGTGCGCCTGCAGAGAAGAGCATCCCCACAATAAAGAAAAACCTCACAAACGAGGGGGAATCTGACGAAGTCTGCTACAACGGCCGCATCCATCCAAACCTCCGATATACTGTACCATAAATCAACTTGGCATCTTCGGAGAGGTGGACGGATAAATCCAAATAGTATCTGCCCCCAAATTCAGACAGGACGACCTACGCGGTCCGTCTCCGTTTTCGGCGGTAAACAGCCCCAAATAACAAATATACATACATTGCTACGATGAGAGGCTATCCACACAACTACTCGTCTATTCCATCAAAAGAAATTAACCACCATAGCGGAAGCAAGTATTTGCAACCCCGTCTAATCGACCTATAGCAATTAGACGACGTATACAAACACAAATACGAGATAAAGAAAACAACGGTGCAAAAAGTTTTGAGTTTTAAAACTTTCAAGGTGCCTGAATACATAGATAACAGTAAGTGGAATTTGGGGCAAATCAAACAAGAACAAAAATCATAATTCCCAAAACCCAACACACTGGAAAAAAAAACGAGCACAAAAAGAGACAGTAAAACCGCCTGTAGCGGGAATTTAGAAATTTTTGGCGGTTGAACTTTCTCCAAACTGTCTCGTTTCTGTCTAGTGTCAATATCTTATCATGAAGATCACTCTGTACTTGTTTAAAAAAATTTAGTGATCAAAAAATATTTGATAGAAACATCATGTTTGGGTTTTGAAAATACAGAGATTTGTCTGTTCGAAACATTAAATATCATCTAAACTAGTTCTAGTGTTTGGGTGACTCTGATACCATGTAAGTAGATGGTCGTATTCGTGTCGCAAACCAGAGACCAGGACGGAATAGAAAACAAAAATTTCTACAACTAAAGAACGAACTTTTACGAGCTAGAATTGAAACCAAACACTAAACTAGGGAACAAGAGAAGTTTAACTACTCGGATAAACATTTAGCTACATTTGTAGTTATGTCCTTCGTCTTTTTTCCTTCTTCTTACGCTCCTAAGGACTCCGAGATCGAGCTTGGAAGTCGACCTTCATTGTCGAAGAAGATCCACCTGAGGGACCCCAAGAATAGGCTATATCTTCATACTGGTAAACCAAGTGAAGAAACTAGTGAACCAGACTTGCTAAGAATGGCTCACTAGATGATGTAGTAGTCTAATCTCTAATCTTCTCTCCTTTTCTTTTCTTTCTCCACTTACAAAACTCAAGAGGAGATCAAAAAGAAGACCATGGTGATGAAGTAGAGAATGACAACTAAAGAAAAGTCCATACTCTTTCACACTCTTCTCACAAACTCAAGAAAGAATGAGAAGAAATGAGTTTGCCATCTCAAGTGTCCACATATACATATGTATAAATGTATATATAAATACACACAAATATACTAATACAAATATATGCGACAAATACATACACCGTATTCGTATAAAATACGAAAACCCGTATTTATATTAAGACACAAATACATGTATTTATACAAATACCCGTATTTGTATAAATACCGTATTCTGTCATAATACTAAAAAGAGAGATACTAAAAAGAGATAAATAATACCAGCTCACATTTAATCCAAATGTGATAATCTGGCTATCTTTCAAACCCTGCTAGTATTAACAAACTGTCCGATTAAACGTATGTGTAGTAAAACACGTATTTAATCGAACCCAGGTACGTATCAAAATACGTACACTATATCGTTTCACCTAAACTGGGAAACCCTCTATGTGGGATTCTAAAGACTCGACAATATACTGGTAGTGGGTTTAACCACAAGCACATCAGCGGCACTAGCTGTACGTAACGACTGCCCAGGTATTGATCGAAAGGAAGACCGACAAGCAAATTTGTCTGTATCCTTACTGAGCCTGAAATGATAATTTTTGTACAGTCCATTGTTCATATCATAATTTTGCATTATTATATACCCCATTCTTATTCATTTTACAAATAAACAGGTGCTTTTAATCCATGTCTGCTACATAGTTGCAGGTTACAGGTTCTCGGAACAAAACAGTGAAAATGATGAAAAGACGATACAAAGGTGAGACTACGACCAACAAATAGAAGAATCTTGATCATGCCTACAGTTTGAGGGACAAATGAAGATCAATGGACAATTTCACAAAGTACAAAGGCAGCGCAAGGTTCAAAACTTCGACACGAAGCAAAGGTAAAAGTCCACAACAATATGCACTGTGGAAATCTGGAAGAACACTGGAAGACAATCTGATAAACCAAGTGAAGAAACAAGAAGACAAATGCAACTGGAGAATTACCAAGAGAACACAGCCCAAGACACCACTATATGGCCACAGATCCGCGGCCAAACATGGCTTTTGGCCGCGGTTCCGCGGCCATGATAAGCCCGTGTCGGTGCAATTTTCTTGAAGGTGTGGCGGTGCGTTGACTAGTCTTCTTAGAGTAAATTTGTAAATGCAGATCTGTATCGAATGTAACCCTAGGGTTTCTATGATCTATAAATAGAAACCCTAAACCTCTCTTTGAGGTATGTCTCTTCTTGTACCTCATTTTATTTATCAAATTCAGAATTTCAATTCTTGTAATGTTTGAAGAGTGCATCAAATAAAGTAAGTCTTTTTCTTTTCCATGCCCTAGTTAAATTTTCTTTCCTGCCCTAGTATAGATTTTCTTTATCTGCCCTAGTTATAATTTTAATTGTTTGCCCTAGTTTAGATAATTAGGTTATTGAATTAAAATCATAAAAATGTCTCTTTTTATAAATTCCCTAATGAGTGAGTAGTTCCTCACTTGTTAGGGTTAGGAATAGGAAAGGTTTAAGAGATGAAAATCTCTCACCCCTTTCTTGCCCGTCATACATTTTAATAGGACTCTATGCATACGTACACACACCGCTCACTACGACACTCTATCCCATGAGGTAGCGGTGATACCGTAGTTTAAAAGACCGGTTGTGTAGGTTTTCCATGGAGGTTAGGGTAAGAGTTAAGAAAGGACGGACAAGGACCTAGAGGAAGAAACCTAGTTTCTTCCTGATGGTGCTAATCCACTTTATTAATTATTACCTTAACACCTAAACAGATCTCAATTAGGGCAGAGAAAGCGGTGAGACTTATTAAGTTTCCAAACTTAACCTAAAGCTAACCCTAGCAAGATTTTAATCAAACTCATTTCAGTTTTTAGTGATAATCGATCCAACACCATTTGGAATTAACTCGTTAGAACAATTAGAAAATACACAAAATCCCTGTGGACCGACCCGTACTCACCGGCTAGCTACCAAGTGACGCCGTTTTTGATCGCGGTTATTATTCTTTGATTAATCTTTTGAAAGCGAAAATGCATATAAAATCTCTACAATCAAATGGCGCCGTTGCCGAGGATGGCGTAGTTGTTTTTTTTTTTGTAATTTCGGGTTAATATAAAATCATAAAAACTGAAGAAAAAAATATAAAAAATTATCATCTTGTTATTCTTTGAAGGGTGTTTCGTTTGAATTGTGCAGGATCGAAGAACAGATTCAGATCTGGAAAATTCCAGAGAGCAAAACAGAAAACAACAGATCTGAACAAACAGAGGAGATACACAACAAACAAATAGAAAAAGATTGGAGATCTGAACCGACTATGAAACCGCGGAACCACCGCGACACTACGCTTTTGACCGCGCTTCCGCCGCGGTCAAGTGACATCATCTGTCCAATTTTTCTCTGTGAGCATCGTTTCTTCTTCTGAACCCCCTTATCTCCTCTGAAAAATTTTCCTGCAGGGTTCTTTGCGCAAAAACTTCTCCCCTTCTCCAATAACTTGATCTTGTGCAGGATTCTTTGCGCCGCAATAAAATAAAAAAAAATTGGCAAGTGTTTGAATGTGTTTACTGCTTTGCATATTTTAAATTGACTTTAAAGGGCTTTTACACCAATCCAGATTGGGTGGGGATTTCATTACCTTTCTTAGGACCCCAAAAATCACATAAAATATATTGCATTGACCATCAAGTTAATTAAAAAAAGATTAGACTCAGCCTTAAGGACTGTCGCGCTCAATAGGACAAAGGAATAGTTGTAGGCATCGATCGTTTATCTAAACCAGACTTTGTGGTGCCTAGGCTAGACAAGTGGGGAAATGTAACTTTAAAAGGCCGTCTCACGGTGATTCATGAGCGGATCCCTCCTTTCTCTACTTGTGCTTACCTGGCCACAATTGGCGGTGAAGAGGCGGTTTGAGGTCCTCACAACTTGCCCTTTGGAACAGTTAGGAGCAGTCTAGTTGACCTTAGATCTAGGCTTGATTGTGTATATTGTGATTGATTGAACGTGTGTCTAAGCTTTTTATTGAAAATCTTTTTGCAAAAAGCTCCTTATAAAAAAAACACAAAACGGGAAAAAAAAATTACAAAAACTTGCCACTTGTCGCTAAGAAATCTGTTGCACCCAAATTGCACCCACATTCTTTTTCTTCTCCTTCTTACATCATGGGTACCCCACCTCCCAAAACTCTTGCCGAACTTTGGTACCCTCATCCAAACATTGCTTCCTACGCGAATTGTTTTGGTCGACTTATGGACGACCCCTCCATGCCCAAAATTTCTTTGAAAGATCGAATAGAAGCATCTAGGAGAAACAGTTCGACTCTGCAATTCATTTTGTATCAACTATTTCAACCTTCACCACCTTCGTACGTTGATACTCCTTTTTCGACTTCTGTTGTAACTCCGAAAGCCATGTCTATTGCTGAACATATTGAACAATCTCGTAACCGATCTTTCACTCCTTTCAACACTTCTAGTTCTTGGGATCAACAAGTCCATTCACCTTTTTATCCAAATGTTGATCCTACTCCTGTCCAACCATTCAATTCCTACCAGTCTTACCCGACTTTCGCACCTTCCCTAGACAATGCTTCTACACAACCATTTGGGAGTTTTACGTATCCAAACAACTTTGAATATTTTACTGAAACCCCTTCACAACCCATGTCTAGTCTAGAACAGTCGTTGGAAGCTTATATTGTAGCGACAAACCAACAGATGAGGAATTTGGATGCGTTCATTGCCGCCCTCATGCAACCTAGTGACCCGGTAGCTAGTTTCCAACTAGCTCCAAAAATTCCAATATATGATGAGGCGGTTGGACAGATTGAGAATTTGAGTGGAGAGAGTGAGCCGTGCACCCTTCCAAATCAAACCTACCCATCACCAATTGAATCCCACAACTCCGGTTTTGAATATCTATCAAGTGTCCCAAATGATTCACCAGTTGAAAATAAAACGTTTAATGAGTTGTGCGACTTTGTAGTGCTTGATTTGCCAGATTGTGAAGGGTCCCTTTCGAGTGAAACCATCACCAATCCTTTTGAACTTTACACCTCCAATCTAGAACCTGAATTGATAAATATCCATGCTTTTGATGAGGTGTCCGAAAAAATTGATTTTCACTTGATTGAGGA
The DNA here is from genome assembly GCA_030015575.1 of Agapanthus africanus. Lineage (NCBI taxonomy): Eukaryota > Viridiplantae > Streptophyta > Magnoliopsida > Asparagales > Amaryllidaceae > Agapanthus > Agapanthus africanus. The sequence goes on along the minus strand of CM057339.1, from coordinate 878,610,734 downwards.
TATTGGCACAGGGAATATTTTGGATGATGAACTCGCAGATTTGACTGAATTTTTCTCTCCAATTCATCATCCCGAGTCATTAAATGTTTCTCCTGAACTTCATATGCGCCTTGATTTTGATGATAATTGCATGGATGGGATAACTTTTGAGGAGAATTATGAGGATAGTATTGAGGATAATATTGAGGATGAACCAGTTTTGTTTGATGAGTCGGATTTTCCAATTCATCCTCCTGAACCTTTAACTGTTTTACTTCCTAAATCACCCCCTTCATCGTTCCGACCACGCAAAAGATCACGCAGGAGGACTGTGAGCTTGAAAAATTTATGTTCGATCACAGCAGTTCTGACGCCACTAGTGCGTTCCTCCTTGAATCTGACACAGTTCTCACAACCGATAACAATTACGAGTGTTTCACTTTTTCGGACGATTTTGAAGACCCGCCTCCCGAGTTTGAGTCCTTTGAGTTTTCAGATGAGTTAGTTGAACCATCAGACTCGCGTGCTTACAGTCATTTCGAACCATTGATGGAATCCTTCGAGTTTGAAACAGTTTCACCAATTTCACCTTCAATTGTTTCACCTCTGAAACTCGAACTCAAGCTGTTGCTGTCTCACCTTACATACGCTTATTTAGGTGAGAATGAGACCCTTCCAAAATCACTTCCCTTCGTCCTTTCGACCGCGCAAGAATCCGTCACGCTTCCATTTTCAATGGATGGTTTACCAAGTTCAACGTACCCATGTTTTCTCGCGAATCTTGAGAGATTTGACCCCATTTCTCGACGGTTTGATAGATTAGCACAATCGCTTTTAACACATCGGTCATCACAATTTGTGCTAATTTATTCACTCAATTTACACCCTCAAGTTCGTACTACACTTCTTTCTCTCTTCCGCCATTCTTTTCCTAATATACCGAGATCATATTCCACCTTTCTTCTCATACGGTCTCGTGTGTTTCTCATTTCTTTTCTCTACACTCTATTCTTTCACCATCCACACCATTATAACAATAAATTTTTTGAATGGTTGGTGCTAATCTTTGGCCTGTGTAAAGCCTTGTATAGCTTGATACCGTGTTTTTCTCCCCCCTAACTCTAAACTTTAACGTTTAAACAGTGGAAACACTATTTCACTTAAGTTTGGGGGGGGGGCTTTTTGTATATATATTTTGTTTTTTTTACAATAATAAAAAAAACAAAAAAAAATAAACAGGGGAGTACCGACAATTTTGACCCTCTTGGAGTGGCATGACAGTGAGGACACTGTCAAGTTTAAGTTTGGGAGTGTGCTCGGTAAGGTTTCTTCCTTCGCATTCATATGTATATTTTTGCATTAGCATACTTATTTTAAAACCCATAAAAACTGAAAAATTTAAAAAAATTATAAAAATTAAAGCATTCAATTTTGGCCATAATTGACTTAAGTTTGACAAGATGGTTAACTAGCTAGGAAAAACTAGATCCTAGACTTAGTAAATTAAAAACCCTAAAAATAACCTTTCTTAAAATTTAACGGTAGAAAGTATATATCCTTGTAGTTTATTTAGAAATAAGAAAATTTTGAGTTCAGTTCTTGGGCTAAGTCAAAATAAGGGAAGAGTATTGAATTTTTATTAAAGTATAAGTCTGAAAAATAATCCCTAAGCTTAAGTCTAAATTCTGAAAATATATACCCTACAACTAGCACAAACACGCACCTTGAAACTTGGAATAATAGAGGATACCTTGAAATACTCTTGTCTAAAATCCTTAGTATGAAGGAAAATAAAATAAAAATACAAGTGTGAATAAAGAGATAAAAAAAATGAATACTGGTTTTGTAATTACTTAAGGCTGCATAAATAGAAAAATATATAGCGAGGGTGCCTTATCACCTAATGCCTTAGACCAACTGGTTTGGAAGTCACTGCTAAAGCCTTAGGTGTTACAAGACTAGGAATTACGCCTTAATATGCAAACACATTTTGTAATCGGTCATTGGTACCTCAAGAAGTATTAACGGTTGCATGAAAAATGTGTGAGCAATTTCATCTAAAAATTCACCAACTAAAAGTAGTTTGGACAATGGACAAGAGTATGATAGCTTGAATTGAATTTCCAAGTGTAGGGGTGATTCATACACACACGTAGGGGTATATGATTGGGGTTTAGATGAGAGATAAGAATGAAAAACAGGACTTATATTTTTAATAGAGATGATAAAAATTCCTAAGTTGAGATGAAACCTTAGAAGGAAAATTCAAAAGATGCTAAAACCTAAGTAAATTTACAAAACATATACAATCTTAAGTTAAATGATAAGGAAGTGTGAAAAATACGGGTTGATAATTTCTGAGTTGAAGATAATAGAATTTCTTGCTAGAAAACCTAATTGGAGAATAAAAGTCAATAGGCCGAATTGATAGGATTTTGTGGGTAGTATCCGCTGAAAACCCTCAGGAGACAACACTCCTCCTACTAGGGACACCTAGAGGTTTAACGGCTTGTTGCACGAGCTCAGTGCAATCGCGTTTCCCTGCGAAAGTGAGGCTAGGTCTTTTTCGAGAATAAAACTAGTTTTGCTCGAGGACGAGTAAAAGATAAGTTTAGGGGTATTTGTTCATATCATAATTTTGCATTATTATATTCCCCATTCTTATTCATTTTATAAATAAACAGGTGCTTTTGATCCATGTCTGCTACATAGTTGCAGGTTACAGGTTCTCAGAACAAAACAGTGAAAATGATGAAAAGACGATACAAAAGTGAGACTACGACCAACAAATAGAAGAATCTTGATCATGCCTACAGTTTGAGGGACAAATAAAGATCAATGGACAATTTCATAAAGTACAAAGGCAGCGCAAGGTTCAAGACTTCGACACGAAGCAAAGGGTAAAAGTCCACAACAATATGTACTGTGGAAATCTGGAAGAACACTGGAAGACAATCTGATAAACCAAGTGAAGAAACAAGAAGACAAATGCAACCGGAGAATTACTAAGAGAACACAGCCCAAGACACCACTATATGGCCGTGGATCCGCGGCCAAACATGACTTTTGACCGCGGTTCCGCGGCCATGATAAGCCCGTGTCGGTGCAATTTTCTTGAAGGTGTGGCGGTGCGTTGACTAGTCTTCTTAGGGTAAATTTGTAAATGCAGATCTGTATCGAATGTAACCCTAGGGTTTCTATGATCTATAAATAGAAACCCTAAATCTCTCTTTGAGGTATGCCTCTTCTTGTGCCTCATTTTATTTATCAAATTCAGAATTTCAATTCTTGTAATGTTCGAAGAGTTCATCAAATAAAGTAAGTCTTTTTCTTTTCCATGCCCTAGTTAAATTTTCTTTTCTGCCCTAGTATAGATTTTCTTTATCTGCCCTAGTTATAATTTTAATTATTTGCCCTAGTTTAGATAATTAGGTTATTGAATTAAAATCATAAAAATGTCTCTTTTTATAAATTCCCTAATGAGTGAGTAGTTCCTCACTTGTTAGGGTTAGGAATAGGAAAAGTTTGAGAGATGAAAATCTCTCACCCCTTTCTTGCCCGTCATACATTTTAATAGGACTCTATGCATACGTACACACACCGCTCACTACGGCACTCTATCCCACGAGGTAGCGGTGATACCGTAGTTTAAAAGACCGGTTGTGTAGGTTTTCCATGGAGGTTAGGGTAAGAGTTAAGAAAGGACGGACAAGGACCTAGAGGAAGAAACCTAGTTTCTTCCCGATGGTGCTAATCCATTTTATTAATTATTACCTTAACACCTAAACAGATCTCAATTAGGGCAGAGAAAGCGGTGAGACTTATTGAGTTTCCAAACTTAACCTAAACCTAACCCTAGCAAGATTTTAATCAAACTCATTTCAGTTTTTAGTGATAATCGATCCAACACCATTTGGAATTAACTCGTTAGAACAATTAGAAAATACACAAAATCCCTGTGGACCGATCCGTACTCACCGGCTAGCTACCAAGCGACGCCGTTCTTGATTGCGGTTATTATTCTTTGATTCATCTTTCGAAAGCGAAAGCGCATATAAAATCTCTACAATCATCCAATCTCTTCGTCTGAGAGTATCGCATACTGGGTCTAAGGGGTGAAAAACGTCACACCCCTAATAACCCAATAAGTCATGTTGATGTGGCCCAAAACCATCACGAAAACTACTGATCTCACAACAGTAAATCTCAACTGCCTTAGCCAAGGTCTTATAGTGATGACCAATCGAACACAACGCGACATCAACTCCTAATACCAGGAGAGACGAATCTCTTCTATCGCTCACTTCCCCCATGTTTTTCGGGACTGTACCCAACCAAAACCTGTTTGCACGACTCTTTAAAGCCGTGGTAGGGTAGTGATCTAAGTACAATGGGAACACACTCGAGACGAATGATGATGTCAGGTCTATAGACTAACTTGTACCTATGTCACCAAAGAACTACTACCCGACGATAGGTATAATACCATTTAGAAGTTCTCGGCGAGTCCGTCCAGTATAACTCATAACCTAATGAGCACCTGCATACTATCTTTGGTGCCGAACCCTAATGGTTGTGGGACAGGCCACCTTCCCTTATAGGAATAAGAAACGTATACACTAGTCTACTCCGGAGTATCGATATCCTATCTCAAAACTCCAACGACTAGGGACATTTTGTCACGACCCGAATGTACGGAACGTGACTGGCACTTAAATTACGAAACGTCTAGAGACGTAACATAATCTTAGTAAGACAAACCCCAGTAATCTAAACCATTAGAAAAAAAATGAAGGAAAACTTGTTTGAAAGATGTGATTTTAACAAAATAAGGTCGCATGAAAACAATTTTGAAACATCACATTTTCCCGAAAATTTCGGCAGAGTCTCCCTTGTAAATACTGGCCCCGAACAGGTACAAAACAAGAATACATATATGAAATGAATAACGGCATCCCCAAGCGGGAGCTAGCACTTCGCCAAATGGAGGAATCACAACCGCACGCAATATATATATATATATATATATATATATATATATATATATATATATATATATACATACATATATATATATCGAGCAAAATAAGCATATAAAACACGAGAGTAAGAAAGCATCACGTCGGCTCAAGTGAGCTCGACACCAGAGAAACAACATATATACAAATCTCACGGTCACACCTCTAAGTCGTATATACAATGGTAGAAGTGGTAGATGGAGAATACTAAATACAATAATAGTACAAGTGGAGACAAAAGTATCCTCGCAACCCACCTACGAGCAATGCCGTGAGTCCGAGCAAAAGAAGCCAAGAAAAGCACGCCCGCCGCTACAATGCTGACGGGTCGGATCTGCAAGATACTGTGGCACAACGGGGGTGAGTTGCCAACTCGTGAGTAGTAAGTAACATCTAATAAGGCTATCGTAAGCATGCACGCAAATGCGTCGCAACCTACATACAACGATATGATGCGATGCACTAGTATGTATGCAACATGAATGCATAATCAACACGGGACCTGAATATGTTTAGTACGAGAAAATCTGTATTCTTATCTTAGTAAAACATCTGTAAAATAACTGTAGTATCATCAATGAATTCAACAGAAATCTGTGTCAAGCGTCGACACAAAATATGAATATCTCAATGTCTCAATATCTCGATGTCTCAACATCTCGATGTCTAAATGTCTCAATATCTCAATATCGCGGGCTCCATCAGTCCGGATCGGCCCATATCATCAAATCTCACGACTACGGTCGGTATCCTCTGGATATCCGCCATACCAGACATCACCGGTAGGAAGTCTGCCCTTACCAAGCTCATCGTCTACAACTCGAGCTTCTTGCCCCGGGGTACCATACTGGGCCCACCATATACCTGAAACGGTTCATCCTGCTCCTCAAATCGGGTCTCGAAAACCAACAAAAATCAGGAAAACTCATGGTGGACGACACATACATCATATCACGAGAAAACCACAACTTGCATTTTCAAAATGGTAATAAGTTCTTAAAATCTTTGCGGTTTTCCCCAAAATCCAGAAATCTCATAAATACCGAAATCTCTAAGGAGAATCACAATATATGAACATGTAGGAAACGATGAATGCCTATGATATCGATAGTATGCAATGTGATTTATGACTAGGAAATTATGTAAAAATGATGATAAAATGAGGTATATATGACTAGCAATCCGACGTATTCATCCTGATGAAGTGAAATATACAACTACCAGTTTACGTATCATGTATGATGTAAGTGTTTTTGATACCGATCTAGGAAAGTTCTAAAGTGTTTGTGGCATAGCAATTACCAAAGGCGTGTGTGTTCGCATAAATAGTGCACGTGCAGCATGAGCCAATGGTAATGGTGCAAGTGTCCTATGAGATGATATCACATACATGTATGTATATATATATATATATATATATATATATATATATAATGGTGCAATGCAATAAGATGAATAATTAAGTAACTACGCATATAAATGTACTACAAATAATCCTAAACTATCGGGCGCCTCGCGCCATCCAGACGACCCCCCATAGATGTGTACATCTACTCACCGGGACGTCTCGGCTAGTCTGATCCAATCACCGCCTTTCCTTTCCGTACCATGTCCGACGTCTCCGCGATCGATCCTAGAATCACATGATGCAACACATAAGGCTAATATTCTGCAAAATGTGATATCAAGACCATACGAGAAAACTAGCGTCCACAAGCTAAATGTGTGTGCACTCGAAACACCAAAACGTGTGTGCTAACGTCTGAAACCACCCCGATTGGCTGTGATATACAGCAAACACCAATCCTAGACTCGGAACGTACATGTCGTGCAAGTCACAACACTAAAAATATAGGTAATTGATCCCAGATTTTATCTGGAGCAGAAACAAGAAAAACAAGAAAGACCAAATCTCATGAAATACCTACATACAACTACCTGCAAAATTTCAACGTCTAACTCCAAAAATGGGCCGGCCACATTGGGAAATAGGGATTGTCGCCGGGTCAATTTTCATGAAACGGGTCCGGGTTTCTACACTACACTCCTAACACAATATATAGTCTACTGTATATGTTTGTTTGTTTTAAAAATAACCACCGTAATAGCAGATTCTCGGTGTCTTAAAACTAGATTAAAAACCGTATTAAAACACTAATTTGTGATATTAAGATATTTTAGTGTAAACTTGTAGAATGAATTGGATTATTAGATACTAACTACTCTTAATTACCCTAATTAACCCATAAACCCTAACTTAACCTAATCTTCACTTTAAATCTCAAAACTTGCATTAATTACCACTTAACCAACAAATTAAGGTTAATAAACCAAAAGTTTAGCAAAGGAATACTTAAGTTAGGCTTTATACCTCAAGGGGAGATGGGAGTGATTCAAACTTGAGATTCTTGCTTTCCAAACTGAAATCTTGCCTCAAGAACCAATAAAAGATTTGATTTTAAGTGTTTAGATTTGATTTTGTGATGTTTTGAGAGATTTGTGTGTGAGGTAGAGAGGTTAACCATGGGAGAATGAAGGAGGAAAGGGGTGCTGCCTCAAAGAGAGAGAGAGAGAGAGAGAGGATTCTAGAGAGTGAGAGAGAGAGAGAGCCATACATGCAATAAATACCCCATACCTCATTTTCTTTTTCTTTTTCTTTTTCATTTTATTTTTCTACAAAATTCTAAAACCATCTTCATTTCTTCTCTAAAAACAATCTTACAAATTGTGATTAAGTAGCCATGGTTGCATAAACAAGTATTACCCTATACTAATCTATGATTAACACTAGATGTGTGTGTGCATGTTTTTGAAATTTAGTTTAGTAAATAATAAATAAGTAAAATAAATAATCAAGTGAACAATAATTTAAATGTTAACTAATAAGGCACAATTATATAAGTAATTACATCTTCAAAATAGATATATTCATGTTTATATGGAAAATAATTATTAACTAGGTTTTATGAAAAACACGTATTTTCACTAACTAACATATAATTAACCTAAACGAATTTTCAAAGTGTTACACGTTTTAAGGATGTGCTTATAGACTATCTAGAACCCATGAGTATGATCGCCGTCATAGCTCTAGTAGTCAAGCAAAAATCCTACGGGCTTTACCAACATGTAATCGGGATACGTAATATAAAAATAGAACACATACACATGTTGAGGTAAAGACAGACCAGATAGCATACTATCATATTGAGCAAAATTATCCTGTACACATATATTCCAAACATCCGTATGTAATATAAAATCATGTACTAAACAATAATGGCCTTTAGGGCATATACATCCAACATAACTATTACTCATAGTGGGAATCGAGATCCAAACTATCACATAGAAGGTATGCAATCACATTGCAAGTTTTAACACTTGAAACTCCTAATTTCAGTTTTTAACCTTAACGGCTTATGACCTTGACTGAGCCAACAAATCATAAGTTGCTAGTCAAGTTCAAGCTGTCATTTCGTGACTAATTTAGACCCACCCGCACAAGCCCTTGACTGAGCCAACAAGGCTGTGCAACTGTCCTAACTAATCGCATCAACATGCATGCAGGAAGCACCACTTAGCTATCATACACTACGCCTTGACTGAGCCAATAAACGCAACATGAATACTAAGTAATATTTTCTAAAATGACAGAGAACTGTGGCTGGTTTTGAAGAAAGCTTTTAACGTAATGAACTTCATATCATTGAAGGAACCGGATGGTTTTGTAAGTTTATAGTAACATCAACTTTTGCCCAAGAGCGAGCTCCCCATGAAGGGATCAAGGCTCTGTCCTCATCGAATAAGGTGCAGGATATTCCTAACCGAATACCACAATGCAAAGCAAAAGAAAATGGCTATAGTTTCTTTTGAAAAAATCGGTTCCTACAACGTATTTTAGGTTTGTTTTTCTTTGCATTAAACATTTTAACGCATTCCCATCATTTAGATAACATCACATATCATCTAGCATCTTCTCACACCATTACAGAAAAGCATGATATGAAAAGAAAATAGAATGTATTTATATACCATCAGCATTCGTCATGGGGCCTCGGGTATTCACAATAAGGTTACTTAACTTACGACAGAGCTAGCGCGGATGCGAAACATATAGAAGCATTTATTCATATATCATATATATCAACATACACACACACACACATCATCATCATCATCACATGTAGATAATCACATTATAGGAATGTGGTAAATATCATCACAGGTACGTAATCATATTACAAGCATGCTGTAAACAACACAAAAATGAAATAGTCGGATTTTCAAGGAATCCCGCATTTCGATTGAGCTACAAACGAAACGCGACATTCCCAGTTTTCGTAAATAACTCGTACACAGCCAAACCAACCCCTACAAGCACGGCGAGCCACCTGTCAATTCTAGAAATGAAGCAACCCGGCGGGCCCTCCGACACTTTCTAGAATCTAGAAGCTCGAGCACTCTATCGCGGGTCTATCCTATACCCCTATAAGCGTGGTGAGCAACCCGCCAATTCTAGAACGAGACGGACATAGTCTCAACTCCTTGAGATGGCCACCTACTATGTTCTAGAACACGGCGGCTCGAGCGCTTCTCCGTGGGGTAAAACCTGTATTTTATACAGCGGCAACAACGACCTCATCCTGGCCATGTCCCGAAAAATAATAATACAAACACCGGCAACGACGACAACAATCTGGCCGCTTGTCTTGAAAACTAAAATACATTTGGCATATACAAGAATAAGAATACAACACAAATGTTATATCCATTCACACGCAGGGCTATTCATTCGCGACAATCCTACTAAACCAACACACCAATATAGCAGACTCACCATGTGTAACACCGTCAAATTGATCAAACATCAATTTATCGACGTTAACCATCATGGACCAACCACTCCACCACATTTTCGATTTCGATTAGACCGCGAAAGAGTGCTTGCTGGACGACTATCACGTATGCAAAACAATAACGATGCTACAATTTCGATAAAAAACCGAACAACTCACAATCTCAAGTATGATCAAATCAAAATCTGGGACAAAATGAAATATCCCCAAAATTCTATTTCCATGATATTAAGCCCATGCAAGAAGCTAGGGGCCAGACCAGAGAGTATGGCCTTCAGGTTCAAGTCATATCATTTTCAAATCATATTCAGTGCAATGGCACCATATAAAAAAATTTCAGGTGAATTTTTTCAAAATGGACAGAGACTTAAAATAAGAAATCGAAAGCGGAAAAATTTCTTGATTCGAGACTATAGCATCGTCTAAACAAGTTACAGTCTTATGGAGCGGTTTTGATACCACTGTAGGGTGCCTAGCTCATCCAGTAGGGTTTAGTAGCATAGCGGAATGAATAATTTAAAAAAAAACTAGAGAGATATTTCATCACAACTCTAGAATCAACCTAAAAGACTTAACTTGCAAACAAAAAGAGAGCTGATCTAAGGGATTGAGTGCTACAACTATTGTAGCATGTCCGTCTAATCTCGGAAGACCCCTTCTAGCTTCCACTTGATCCGGATCGAGCTTGCACGACGATCTCCTCGTCAAAGATGATCTACCTTGAGGATTCACCAATCCAAGCTCCAACCCCATTAGATCAATATCTTGATGAAGTAACTTGCTAAGAATATTTAGCAAGAGATGAGAATGATCTCACAATTTTATCTCTCAGTATCTTTCATTTTCTCTCAAGAGAAAATGTAAAGAGAGTGAAAGCTAAGATGAGAATGAGAGTAGATTCAACTCAAGAGAGAGAGAGAGAGTAGCCATACATGTCCTCAGAAAACCCTTCAAGTCTATCTTTGTCTCTACACTTCTCTCTCTCTCTAGTTATGACTCATTTCATTATTTCACAAATAAAGAAAATGATTCATCAATTTAGAACCATTCATATGTTTATCATATGTATCATATACAAATGATAAAGTGTATCATATACATCCACTAGTATTTGTATCAAATACAAATACATAATGAGATATAAATAAAATGAGCATAATACTAATATATATATATATATAATTATTATACCAACACTTGATTTAATAATCCAGTGTCAACAAGAGTCGGCTAGTATTATGAAAACGTCCGATTAACGTACGTGTATCAAATACACGTGTTTAATCGAATTCATATGTGTGTCACCATACACACTCTACATCATTTCTCCTGGGCTGGGAAACCTCTGTGTGGGACTCTAAAGACTCGACAATATGCTGGTAGTAGGTTAGGATCATATCCATAACCCACAAGCACGTTAGCGGTACTAGCTGTACGTAACGGCTACCCAGGTATTGAAAGAAAGTAAGGTCGACAAGCAACCTCATCCATACCCGGCAGAACCTATCAATGATAGTCACCGTATAGTCCGGTCTCTTCGTCTAAGAGTGTCGCATACCGGATTTAGGATGTGGAAACCGTCAGAGTACCAATAACCTAATAAGTCGTGTCGATATCAAACTAATAACCACCTGAGAAACTACTGATAACAATTATCAGTAAATCTCATCTGCCCTGACCAGTGACTTATAGTTATAGTCAATCACACACAGTGCGACATCAATTCCTTATACCGGAAAAGAAGAATCCCCTTGACCGCTCACTGCCTCCATGTGTTTCGGAACTGTACCCAACTAAAACCTATTTGCACGGCTCTTTAAAACCGTGGTAGGATAGTAATCAAGGCACAGTGGGAACACCCATAAGACATTATGGCGATCTCAGATCTAGGGACCACCCTGTACTCATGTCACCAGAAAACTTCTATCTGACGATATGTATAATACCATCTAGGAGTTTTCAGTTAGTCCGTCCAGTGTAACTCATAACCTAATGAGCACCTGTATACAATCTTTAGTGTCAAACACCAATAGCTATGGGATCAACCATCGTCCCATACAGGGTCAAGAAACGTATACACTAGTCTAAACTGGAGTACCGATACCCAGTCTCGATACTCCTACGACTAGGGAATTTAAGAATGTGCTTATAGACTACATAGGCCCCACTAGTATAATCCCTATCATAATCCTAGTAGTCAAGCAAACATCCTATGGGCTTTATCTTATATATTAGCAGTACGTGATAATGAGTAAAACGTATACACATGAAAGATAAAGACAAACCAGATAACATAATATCATTTCGAGCAAGATTGTTCTCCGTATATGTCCTCCTTGAATTTAGTAATTGCCTTCTTGCAATTACGATAATTTCCTTAAGAGCACCTATATCCAACAGACCAAAGTCAACAACCCTAGCCCACTTCAGTCCTTTTTTCCCTAAAATTACTTCCCTCCACACTCGAAATTTTTTCATCAAATATGAAATAAAATCTCCCCTTTCCTCGTCCGCCTTGTCGCCTTCTCCGTTGCCTCGTCGTCACCACCTAGTCCTCGTCGATCTCCTAGTCTTCGTCGCCACCACCGCTTCATCCTCATCGTTACCCTTCTCCTGCTACCTCTTCTATCCCCACTGCCTAGTCGTCGCCGCCCCTGCCTCCTCCTCATATTCACCGAGGACCTCACCTTCATCTTCACTGATCCCCTCCTCCTCATACTCGAGTCTTATTCCTCCTCCTTCAACAACCACATTCTCGCTCATCGACATCGTCCACCGAATCTACTTCGATGTGAAATTGGCGATGAATTAGGTGAATTAATTTTATTAAATTCAATTTTCAAAGTTTATTTGTTGTATAATTTTAGTTAATTTCGTTATATTAGAAAATTTGTGTAAAAAGGTCAAGAAAAAGTAATTGGAAAATTTGTGTGGTTGTAGGATTGATGTTAGAATGATTGCTTGCGCTTTCATATCATAGTTATTGTTAATTTTAGTTAATTTCGTTATAATTGGATTATTAGAGTAGAAATTTTGAGAGATAATACTAGTAGAATTTGTGTAATTATAGGGTTGACGACGGCGTGGTTGCTTTCTCTTCTTTCGCATTCGATATATTTTGGTGTCCGGTACACCGCCTATACCTTTTAATTCTTAACTATATACTAAATCTAGATTAAATCACTAATTAAACATTAATTAAACCGACGATATTGAAACGATAACCATCAAAACCAATCTAATTAAGTGCATGATACTCGATAATAACAAAAGGTAAACCAATACATATCATCATCGAGTATCTCACATTGATAAAATATCGCGTCTTAGAACCCTTCTATCATGTTATATGTGTACGGTTATTTTCATGAAATAAAACTACGTGTGGGCTGTCAATCTCGAACGTTAATCGTTCTTCGTTGACAACCATCTCATAGTTTATACGACAAGAAAACTAGCTATACTATAACCGATAGATTTGTCCTGTTTTGAACAAGTTAAGAATGTATAACGTATACACCTGCAATTTTTGTGCACTATTTTTAAAATAAATTTTCACTATAGCATCTTCTTAAGCCCCAAGACGAAGACGACGAAAAAGATGGCAAGGATGGCGGTGGGAGAGATGATAAGGAAGGCAGAGGATGATGGGGATGACGAGTGAACGTCGAAAGATGCTCGATCGTATGTATTTATTTTCTTTAATTTTAAAGCTTTATTTTATGTGATATTTTGTAGCAGATATCTTTTATGTATTAAACTTATAGTAAACTTATGTTATATGGATATCTTCTATATGTTATGATATGGGGTTATTATGGATCCTTTTATTTGTTATGTTAATTTATTTAATTATATAATATGTGTATTAAATCTGTTTTTTATTTAAATTTTCACTTTAGCGGCTTCTTGAAACCGAAGATGGAGAGGATGGTGGTGAGGAAGACAGCGAGGATGGCGGTGATCAGGATGAGGACGACGATGGGGATGACGAGTGAACTTCGAGAGATCGATCATATGTATTTATTTTTTTAATTTAAAAAATTTATATTATGTGATATTTTGCATCGGATATCTTATATGTATTAAACGTATAGTAAACTTGTGTTATCTGGATCTCTTATATGATACGATATGGGATTATTATGGATCCCTTTATTTGTTATGTTAATTTATTTAATTATATAACATGTACGAAATCGTGTGTGTGTGTACGCGTGCATGTGTATGTGTATGTATAGATGTATGTATGCATGTGTATATATCGATACATATGTATGCGTGTATGTGCATGTATCAGTTGTTGAATTGATTAGAATTGGGCCAAAATCAAGAAATTGTGAATGGTAGCTATATGTTGCTTATCCATAACATAGATAGATGCATTGGTTTAGAACGGTCGTACCGTCATGTTGGCCAAACTCAAGGGTGTGTATGGGTGGGTCTAAATTAATCTGGACAATGACGGGTAAAACTTGACTTGGATTTATGGCAATAATTGTGTATTGGATTGAATCATGCAATGATTATGGTATAGCCTTCGTTGACAATCTACGCGTAGTTTTATATCACGAAGCTATCCGTACGCATATAACTGATATACGGATTCTAAGACGCGATATTTTATCAATGTGAGAAACTCGATGACGATATGTATTAGTTTACTTTTTGTTATCATTGAGTATCATGCATTTAATTAGTTACCGTTTCAATATCGTCGGTTTAATTAATGTTTAGTTGGTGATTTAATCTAGGTTTAGTATATAGTTAAGAATTAAATGATGTAGGCGGTATACCGGATACCGACGTATATCGAGTATGAAAGAAGAGCAAGCGACCACGCCGTCGTCAACATGAAAGAAGAGCAAGCGACCACGCCGTCGTCAACCCTACAATCACACAAATTCTACAAGTATTATCTCTCAAAATTTCTATTCCAATAATCCAATTATAATGCAATTAACTAAAATTAACAATAACTATATATGATATGAAAAATTAAAATTTTATAAATTAATCCATTCGGCGCCAATTTCATATCGAAATAACTAGGAATAAACCACGGGTAGAAGGAGGAGGATGAAGGGGGCTCGGCTCTGTGAGGAGAAGAGGATGGCATCGGCGATGAGAAAGAGCAGACGTCGGCGAGGATGTTGAGGAGGAGGGGGTGGCTGCGGCGATTAGGGGAAAGGGTTGCGGGGTTGAGGGCGGCGGCGACGAAGAAGAGAGGTTGAAAGTGACGAGGAGGCGATAAAGAGGCGACGAACCGGCGAGGATGTTGAGGAGGGGAAGGGACGAGCAGGAGGTGGGCGGCAACGAGGAGGACAAGTCGGAGGTGACGAGGGGAGGCCAGCAATCGAGCGGAGGAAGGGGGATTCGGATGAGGAAGGAGCGGGCAAAATATTAGTTCTGATGAGATTTTGGAGGGAATTGGGATATTGGCTCGGGTTAGATCGTTGACTTTGATCAACACCTAATGACACGCGAGACTCCTGTGTCATTAGGTATTGACCCAAGTCAACAAAATTTTAAATCTGTGGCACCTAATGACACTAAAGATACACGTGGAATTTGATCTCCCGTGAAATTTGCTACCATTTTCTTGTAGTGTCTCAGTAGCTAGCATAACATAAATATATGTTCTACTCAATTAAATGTTCAACTATAAATTAAGTATCAGACTCATTGCAAGACTAAATTCTTAGATGATAAAAAATATAGAAAATTAAAATTTTGGACAGATCAATTCAACCGACAGACTACCTTGTGAGCTTCAAAATTTACGGTTCCGAAAGTTGACCATAAAATCAACACCTTTAGCCGCATTTATGCTCATTAGAAATATTTAGTTTGTATGCTCGATCTCTTTTTTTGCCAATTAATGTATGTGATCCTCCTTTTTTCTCTCCTCAAATTTGTGGGCTTCATTTTAACATAATCTATGCTTTGAACATATATATTACCTTTTTTCACCTAAAAAAAATATTACCTTTCTTTAAAAAAATGAGATTGTTTTGGATTACTAACCCCTTGTTTGATGATTTCTCTTGTGCCTCTCACTCTAATCATATACTCTTAATGAGCTTATAATGCAGAAAATTTACTATAAAGTTAATGTATATTCACATCCATGCATATGCATCACCCTTTCTTATTTCAATCCATCAAATGCCATGTTTGAATTATAGCATATTTAACACAAATAATCCATTGCACCAAAATTAGCTTGTCACTTTCTTTACAACGATTCTCAATTACATTTAACTTATTATTATTATTATTATTATTATTATTATTATTATTATTATATAATCATTTATTCTGAAATCTTAGGATTGTCGGAAATGACAGCGAGATTATGATCAGTGGGCTAAAAACAGGCAGCATTCGAATAAATTTTACTTGCTAATTTTTTAACTGAAAAATTAAATAATTATCATTTTCATTTCCTTTTTAGAATTAAGATGACTAAAGTATGTATATCGAAATTCAAACGTTGTCCTAATTACTTCGGATATAGCGAGGAAAAGACAGTTATATGTAATAGATTCATCTAATTTTTGTGATAATACATGTCGAAAATTTTCCATAAGGAAGTCTATATAAATTCTAACCTTATGCTCTTATACATGTGGAAAAAGTCGGATAAACCCCTTAATATCATATCTTTCTTGAAGATTTAACTAGTTATTTTTTTGTTTTTTTGTTATTTTGCATTTTTCATCATCATCATATGCCACTCAGCGTCGGCACATTCGGCACCTCCTCCTGGAACCAGTTCATCGGTGTCGCCTCCACCACAAGAGCAATCTCCTTCCCTTTGCCGGACGGATCAGCCGCCGCCGCCTCAGGTTTAGCAGCTGCCTCCATGACCTGGTACACCGCCTTGAGCCTCGAGTCCAGGTGATATTAATCAAGTGCGGCAAGATCCTCAATCCTAATGTCACCTACGTCAAGCCCATCTACGCCATCCAACGTCATGACGTGCACGGTACACCCACTTGTCGTCTTAGGATCATGTTGGATGGGATCGGAACCCTAGCTCCAACATGATTTTCTGCAAGTCACCTTCATGTCAGAATAAAATGCCATGGGTCAATCTAATTTACAGAACAATTTTAATTTTCCTGATGATGCGCGCAGAAGATCACGCATGCTCTCAACTCTGTAATAACTTGCAAGGTCATAAAGATTCAACAATAAATTGAAAAGAGAAAACCTATATTAGTTGCATTAGCCAACCATAAAAACCAACGGTTCGAAACTATTGCTGATCTCTTTTTGCATCCAAAATGCATCAATCAAGGCTTTAACTAGGTACAAGCAAGGTGCCCACCACAGGCGTAGGAATTTTTTTGAAAATGCAAGGACCTGAGAAAAATTTACTCAAGGTTTAGAGAGGTGAAGAAAGGGCCAAATAGAAATTTACCTGGATTCCAGGGGGCGAAGTTAAAATTTCCAGGAATTTATCAGAGTTTATTCTAAGTTAGAAGGTCCAAATGCAAATTACCTTAGATTCCGGGAGGCTTAGGATAATTTTCATGTTAAAGGACAAAAGCAGAAGAATTCCTCGCGCCCAGCTTTTGTGTGTGTGCAAGGCCAAAAAGGGGTTGCAATGTTCCTGCAGCCACCTGCCTGCAGTGTCCCTCGCATGTGGGCACTTTGCAGAAAAACCCCTATAGCCCTATCAACCTCATAATATAATGGAAAAGCAAGCTAAAGACAAGCTTGTTCCTATTGGAAATTGAACCATTACAGGGGCATATGTATGCCTATTTTTTGTCATACAAGTTTATTTTTCTTTTTCCGCTAAATTGCATCAAAATACCTTCAGCTTACCCGTTTTTCACAATAACTACCTCAAACTAATTTAATTCGAGGAATTACCTCTGATCTTTGTGTTTGGCATTTAGCTTCCCTACGGCCACAAAATCAGTTACATATTGACCACTGTCCCCTTTAATTTATTGTGAAGGATGTCTTGTAGATCGAAAATGTGTAAAAATTCAGAGAAGAGGCAGACGCCTGACCTATAAAGGGTTAGACGTCTGGATGTGCTCTGCTATTTTTCCAGAGGAGGCGCAAACGTCTGAGCTTCAGACGTCTGGCTATTCTCTGGGCCAGATGCTTGGATTAAGATCAAACGTCTGAGCCATAAGGGGCAGACATCTGTCGTCGAGTTTTTACCAAAACGTGTTTAGTAAATGGCAGTTTCGTAATTCTTGGAATTATGTTTCAGATTTGTAATTTGGTATAAATAGGAAACTAGGGTTAAAGTTTAAGGTGATGTTTGATCATAAGGTTTAAGGGAGACGAAACGACCGCTTCATAAGGGATCAAGAAGGCCATTGAAAGATAACTTTGAGAGAGAAGAAAGTAGATCTCGTTGGAGATCATAAAGAAAGAGTTTGTAATAATCTTCTGTAAGATTTTCTCTAAAATTCTTATAAAATATTCTCCCCTCTTCCCATGGTTTTTTCGTTTGGGTCCACATTAAATCTCTTATATTACTATTTTGTTCTAATAAAATATTCATCAGATTTTTCCTTACCAACAATTGGTATCAGATCTATTCTCTTTAGTTTTACGATCTAAGTTTACGGTAGGTGACAACACTTGTGTCCGCTTTCTATCTTCTTAGATTGTGATTCTTAAGATATTGGTTTAAGGATATGAGGGAAAGTTTTCTTCTTCGGAATTAAAGATAACGAATAATAAGGTCAATAGCACCAAGTTCGAGGTGGAGGTATTCAATGGCAAAGGTAACTTCTTTATGTGGCAGAGAAGAGTTAAAGCATTTCTTGTAAAAGAAGGGATGTTTAAGATTCTTGACGGTAATAAATTTACCGACATGACAGATGATTCATTGAAAAAAATGAATCAGAAGGCACAATGCACGATAGAGGTTTTTCTGGCGGACAAGGTGGTGTGCAACATCATGTCAGAAACTTCTGCGATAAATTTATGGTTGAAGGTAGAAAGTTTGTATATGACAAAGCTTTTGTATAACAAGCTGTATTTAAAGAAGCAACTCTTAGTCTACGCATGAAGGAAAAGGTACTCAAATTCATGACCACTTGAATAGCTTCAATAAGATGGTAAGTGATCTTCTATATCTTGAGATAAAATTAGAGGGGGACGAAGCGCGTTTACTCCTTTCTTCGCTTCCAAATTCTTATGAATACTTGGTGAGAACAATTCTTTATAGGAAAGAGATTCTCGAGATAGAGGAGGTTACAGCTACGTTTTTCAAAAATGTGATCATGAAGAAATCAAATCCATCAGATGAGTCATCAGGTTTGTTTGTCAGTGAAAGAGGAAGGTGAAAGACAAGATATGGAGGTAAGAGCAATAGAAGAAATCCAAATCATCAGGGCAAGAGAGTGAACCATACTTCTTTTGCAAACAACCAGGGTATAAAAAGAAGCAATACCAAAAGTACAAAAAGTGGTTGGAGAAGATGAGTAAAAGAGCCAGTACAAGTAGTTCGGATCAAGCTAGTGTTGCGACAGAAGCAAAAGAAGAAGATATGTGTGAAATACTCACAGTACATGCCGGGAAGGAGGAAAATTCTGATGCTTGGATACTTGACTCCAGATGTTCATATCATATATGTCCTAAAAGGGAGTTGTTCGACACCTATAAGGATTACAATGGTAGCAGTGTTCTCATGGGGAGCAATGTGGCATGTAAGACCATTGGTATAAGAAACATCAAACTTCGCATGTTTGATGGTGTGGTGTGAACACTTGTGAAGATGAGACACGTTCCGAAATTAAAGAAAAATCATATTTTTCTAGGAGTATTGGATGCGGTAAAATGCAAGTTCGTAGGTCAAGATGGAGTGCTAAAGGTTGTCAAGGGTGTCCTGATGGTCATGAAGGAACAACGACCGAAGAACTTATATCGTTTAAATGGTAGCACAATTACTGATGGTGCAGCCGTGGCTATAGAGAAAAATATGAAGGATACCGCAAAGATTTGGCATATACGTCTTGGCCACATGAGTGAGAAAGGTCTTCGTGAGTTGCACAGAAGAGAGTTGCTTAAAGGTATTATCACGTGCAAGCTGGATTTCTGCAAATATTTCACGATGGGAAAGCAACATAAAGTCGGCTTCAAGCAAGCCATGCACAAAACCGAAGGACTTCTTAACTACATCCACTCATACATATGGGGGCCATCACCGGTTCCATCAAAGGGAGGTGCCATATATTTTGTCACTTTCATTGATTACTTCTCACAGAAGGTATGGATCTATTTTCTTAAACACAGGTCAGAGGTGTTTGTGAGAATTAAGGAATGGAAAACTGCCATGGAGAAGCAAAATGGACGATCGGTGAAGTACTTGCGGACAGATAATAGAAGTGAATATACCTCAAAGGAGTTTACAGATTACTGTAAAAAAAAGATATACAAAGGCAATGGACAGTTTTAGGATGTCCAGAGAAAAATGGGGTAGCGGAGCGCATGAACAGGACACTATTAGAGATAGCCAGAAGTATGCGGTTGCAATCAGGCCAGTCTGAGGACTTCTAGGCAAAGGCGGTAAGTCATGCGTGCTATTTGGTTAGCAGGTCTCCATCTACAGCCATAAATCTTTAGATCCCTGAAGAAGTATGGAGAAGAGAGCCAGTCAGTTATGATTCGTTACAAGTGTTTGGGTACCCTGCTTACTCACTCGTGAATCAGAAGGATAGGACCGAGCTAGAATCAAAGTCAAAAATGTGTGTTTTCTTGGGATTCAAATTTGGAGTAAAAGGCTACAAGTTATAGGATTCTAAAAACAGAAGCGCATTCACTAGCCGAGATGTGATTTTCGATGAAAAATCCATGTTGAAAGACATGGTTGAAGAAAATAAGGTGGCAGGTGGAGCATCAGGCGACAATGATCCGATGGAGGTAGAGTTTTCTGGCACTTATAAAGATACGGACACCGAAACACAATATCAATCTATTAATGCAGAGGTGGACGGGCAGAATACGGAGACAAACAGTGAGAACTAACCCCAGCAGGACCAATAGAAAATGGTGTTAAGGAAATCAGCACGTCCACATAAGGCACCAGTCAGGTACGGTTTCGAAGATATGCTTGCATTTGCTTTAGTCACCGAAAGCGGAGATCCCAGTAATTATCAGGAGGCTATTGAGAAAGAAGATAGAGATCGATAGGTTGTTGCGATGAAAGAGGAGATGGAGTCACTTTGAAAAAAACAAGGCGTGGAAGTTTATTGAGCTACCGAAAGGAAAAAAAAGACTATTGGCTGCAAGTGGGTATTTAGGAAAAAGGATTTTGAGCAATGCAATGCAAGGTTTGTTATGAAGGGTTATACTCAAAAGGATGGGGTTGACTACAACGAGATTTTCTCTCTTGTAGTCAAGCATACATCTATTCGAGTTTTGTTGGCACCGGTAGCAGTTCAAAATTTAGAGTTCAAGCAAATGGACGTGAAAACGACCTTTCTGCATGGTGAGTTGGAAGAGACTATCTTCATGAGGCAACCTAAAGGATCTATGGCGCCCGGCAAGTAGGATCACGTATGTGAACTCAAGAGATCTCTATAAGGGTTGAAGCAGTTTCTCAAGTAGTGGTACAAGCTCTTCGATTATTTTATGATGAAGACCAACTACTCTTGATGTGAGTATGACTGTCGCGTGTACTCGAAGCGACTTAAAGATGGTTCATCGATATATCTACTCATATATATTGATGATATATTAATTGCTGCTAAGAGCATAGCGGAAATAAAGACGCTCAAAACTTCATTGAGTGCAGAATTTGACATGAAGAATTTAGGTGAAGCAAAAAAATTCTTGGAATGGAGATTTTTCAAGACAAAAAGGCTAGAATGTTATGGCTATCCCAAAGAAAGTATATTGAGAATGTTCTAGAGAGATTCAATATGAAGGACTCAAGACAGGTGAGTACCCCTATCACTGGTCATTTCAAATTATCCTCCAAGAAGTGTCCGAAATCAGAGGAGGAGGAGGAACAGATGTCTCGAGTACCATATGTAAGCGCGATAGGATCACTTATGTACGCTATGGTATGCACACGTCCAGATATATCCTATGCGGTAAGTCTGGTTACTCGGTACATGTCAAATCGAGGAAAGCTCTATTGGGAAGCTGTAGAGTGGATACTTCGGTATCTGAAAAGAAGTAAAGATCTCGGTTTACTCTTTCGTAAGTCAGAAGATAAATCGAACTAGTTGCAGAGATATGTAGATGCTGATTACGCTGGTGACTTGGACAAAAGAATATCAACTACAGGCTATGTAAATACAGTTGCAGAATCTCCAGTCAGTTGGAAATCAACACTTCAGGATACTATGGCGTTATCCATGACGGAGGCAGAATACATGGCAGCAGTGGAACTATCGAAAGCCTTGTGGTTAAAGAACTTAGTTGGCGAGTTCAGATTCGAGAAAGGGTCGGTTCCTTTTTTTATGACATTCAAAGCGCCATTCACCTGGCGAAGAATCGGGTATACCACAGTTGAACGAAGCACGTCGACGTGCAGTATCACGAGATAAGGGAGTGGGCCGAAAAGGAGATCGGTTTAATCAAAATCGATACTAAGGTGAATCCGGCGGACATGCTAACGAAGGTAATTTCTATTAAGAAGTTCAAGTCGGCCTTGGCTTCTATTCAGGTACTCAAATGTGAGTAAGGTTTGCAACCTCGGTAGGAGGGTCGCATAAGTTTCACAATTCTAAGGAAAAACTGTGACAGTTCGCAGTTTCAAGTTTTGGAGCTGTGATGGAAGGGGAAACGGGGAGAACTAAGGAAAACCTAAAGGATACAAGACGAGAGCAACTAATTTTCAAGGTCTCTATAAGGATATACAAGCCAAGGTGGAGATTGTTGTGAAGGATGTCTTGTATATCAAGACCATGCAAAAAACCAGAGAAGAGGCAGACATCTGACCCAGAAAAGGGTTAGATGTCTGGATGTGCTCTGCTATTTTTCCAGAGAAAACGCAGACGTCTGGCTACTCTTTGGCCAGACGCTTGGATTAAGGTCATACGTCTAACCCATATAGGGCAGACGTCTGTCGTCGAGTTTCTACCAAAAACGTGTTTGGTAAATGGCAGTTTCGTAATTCTTGGAATCCTATTATATTTCAGATTTGTAATTTGGTATAAATAGGATACTAAGGTTAAAGTTTAAGTTGGGGATTGATCTTAAGTTTTAAGGGAGACGCAACAACGACTACATAAGGGATCAAGAAGGCCATTGAAGAAGAACTTTGAAAGAGAAGAAGGTAGATATCGTTGGAGATCATAAGGAGAGGGTTTGTAATAATCTTCTGAAAGGTTTTCTCTAAAGTTCTAATAAAGTATTCTCCTCTTTCCCCGTGGTTTTTCCTTTTTGGGTCTTCCATATTAAATCTCTTGTGTTGCTATTTGATTTTTCTTCATTCTAGTTGTATTCGTTTAAGGGATCTTACAATCCATCGGGTTTTTCCGCAACAACATAATTATCTATACCCACTCACTTTCACCCTTTTTCACACTTACATTTACCACAGTAAATTCCAAAATAATAAAAACTTCACTCTTCTTCCCTAATTCAGTCCGTGGAGAAGCCTTGATAAAAGACGATCCAAAAGTAGTCACCTTCAGTTAAATTTGTGACATTAAAAAGTATTAAATGTTTCTTATGCTCAATTGAAGGAACCCACAAGTGTTATATAGAAATTTGGGGATTTCTCAAAGTTAGACGTTAAGGATCTCAATCTTTATGGTTTACCCATTGGCTTATGGTTTTTTCCTCTTTCCATGTGATTTGGGTAATTTTCGCCTAGTATCTGCAATAGTGTTCGATCTGCTTATGACTGTTAGTAGCGCACAACCACCAAACATCCATGGTGGTTAGAAGAAGATGATATTATTTTGCTTTGAGAGAGAGAGAGAAAGAAGGGGGATGGGTATGAGAGAAAGGAGAATTAAAAAGGTAATTTAAACCGTAATTTAAACCAACTGCTGAGGGTAAAATGGGAATGATAAGTAATTATTTGATGACACGGCGGCTTAAATTAACGATTGCAAACGCTCGATGACGTTAGGGTATATTTATACAATCAAAGGTGTTAGTTCGAAGGAGTTTTCTTTAATAAAATTAGTTTAAGGTATTTATCATAAAAAAATGTGAAAGTTGGAGATATTTTTATGCAATTTAGCCTTTTTTTAATAATAAGCTGTGATTTGATTCAGAGTTCGAAATCCAACCCTCTTGCTTAACTACAAGAGGCTTTAGTAACTTCAGCACTAGTTTATGATGACATTCGCATAAAATTTATATTACAAAACGAACAAAATTATAATGGAAAATAAATTAATTAAATAATTAGGAAAAAAAGGTAGTAGCAAATCAAGATTAATTATGAATAATTAAGCATACCTTCGATTTAAGAAAGGGCCACGGGAAGGGTTAAATGGGATCAAATCTTGGTCTTCAGGCTCAAAATTGCTCTAAGAAGCAACTTAGTATATGGTTGCTCACCATTTTTCATTTTGATCTTCATCCTCTTTCTGTTTTTATTCTTACTCTTCTTCATTTCACTCATATACCATTACATATGCTCTTGTTCTTCTTTTATAGGCCATCAAATGATATAATTGGCAATAAATAATTAATTTTTTCCATGTTTATCCATGTATTAGAACATCGAATTTAATCAATCGTTCATTGTATTTGGATAAATTCATGATTAGATTTCTTACAATGTTTATATATTCTCAATAAGGTAAAAACAACTATAGTGATGCATATGCTGATTCATGAATATTCATTAAATAGGAGTATCTAATTCATGCACACTTGGTCCCAAATAATGTGTAAGAATAATATTTTATTCCGATCTGATATCAATTTTATTTGGTGGGAAATGCAGCTTTTCTCTGATAAATTATCGGGAAATTTGTTTCTAAACCCAAAGTTGGAAACTGATCTATTTTTAAACCCAACAAGTTTCAAAATTGTCTAAACTCAAAACACAATAGATAGAAGAATTTTATACCCAAATATATCTCAACTGTATTATAGTAGATTATATATGTCATATTTTCAAACATACCCTTTTGGGGAAGTAGAAGAAGGCTCTTATTTTTTAAAATTTATTTTCAATTATATGGATAATTAAATTCTTTATTTTCAAAAAATTCAATAATAAAAGAATCAATAAGCCTTCGTAGCACTCAAAGTTTCAATATATTCTCAACCAAAAAAGAATTACTAGATTCAAGATCCATCATCATTAAAATTTTCTTTTTACCTCCAATGAAAAAAAAACAAAATTGGGCACATATAGATCTAAACAACACAAACACAAATAAAATCTCATCCCCTTTCATATACTATCCATTTTTGTTTTACTTTAAAAATAGAAAACAAATGAAAATATAGGTAGTAATTTTGATTTTGATTTTATATGGTGATGGATGGGGAGAGGGGTTTAGGGTTAGGGTTTAGGTTCATGAACATGAACATGAGAGAAAGAGATGAGAGGCAACAAATTTAAATTTTTTTTATTTGTTATCTCAGAGATCACCAAATTAGGTTTATTTTGAATATTTTTTGAGCTGGCCTGTAAACCTAACTCATGCACATAAACATAAGCGTCCAGGGGATCCATGAATTTTCCCCAAAAGCGTTAAATTATGTCTACGAGGATCGAATCCATACTCTCCCTGCGAGAGAAAGTCATATACCAACTGTGCTATTGTTCATTGGTAGGTTTATTTTGAATTGAACTGGATATTAGGTGCTAGTTGAAGATTAGGTAATTTTGGGATGGTAAATTGTTTTTATATACTGTACAAGTATATGTATGTTTCATATGTACTTTTGGTTTAAAAAATATGGGATCGGATATTATTATGGGGGTTTTGGCATGATTAGTTTTAAAAATCAATATCAAGCGGTGAGTGAAGAAACAATTTTCCCTAAATTACTTAGAAAAAGGTAACAAACGATTTGAAGACTTGCTTATTAATTTGACATGGAGGTGTATATTATTATTTTTAGGGTAAACTTTATAAAGCACCATCGAACTTTAAAATGCCATGAACCCTTCTTGAAGGATATTTTTGTAAAAATATTGATCGATATTTTTGTAAAGAAATATCATATTCAATTTTGGGGATATTTGGTCTATACACAAGGTCACTTTGGGATTATTCACGGGATTTATTCAGTCTATTTGTTTCTTAAACTAGTTAAAGGAATTAGCATTTCGTGATATCATTCTCGAGTTCAAGTTCGGCTCAAATTTGGTTCGTTTATTAACGGACCAAAATTGAACGAGCTCTTAACAAGTCGAAATCGAGTTAGATTCGTTCAGCATCCCTATTTCGAATATCATTCTTGAAATGTCAAAATCCATCAAATCCAATCTCCTTTTCCTCTCATCGCCTTCTCTCTCATCTTTATCAAAACTTTATCAAATTCGATTCTCATTAAACTGGGTTGGGGCGGGGGATGGGGGGATAGTATGTGTATTTTTTAAAGACATAAATACCAAGAAGCATCGAATAATGTAGAGGTCTAAAGACTTGAAACTTGAGTAGAACCAAGATGCTCCGTATTCGAGGCTGCTGCTATTTTCAAGCTCCCTGCCATGCAATCTGACGGATGGAAATAAGGTAAAACAGTGGCCCACAAATTTGGCGTCTTTGATATGTGACGTGTGACTGTGCTTCCGAAATAGCATGGAAATAGCAGAGAAAAAATAGCCGAGCCCCCAAATCTAGAAAGTAAAGCCTATTTGTCTTGCGATCTAAGTCCATAAACCTATTACTCCCTAAAAGGTGGAAGGGGGGCTATGAACTATAAAATTTTCAGGATACTAATAAACTAAACGACATCAGAACTCCAAATTCTCT
Organism: Agapanthus africanus; assembly: GCA_030015575.1. Taxonomy (NCBI): domain Eukaryota; kingdom Viridiplantae; phylum Streptophyta; class Magnoliopsida; order Asparagales; family Amaryllidaceae; genus Agapanthus; species Agapanthus africanus. The sequence continues at coordinate 878,583,989 of CM057339.1, read as the reverse complement.
ATTTTCAGCCTCAGTGTGTGCATATCCGAGCCATAAGCCATATGTTCTGTTTGATACATGGAATGGATGATTACCGGGAATACTTGCATTTCCGGGAATGGGATGACCGGGTATCTAATTCTAAGGAATCTTGCATTAACGTGCTTGGTATGCTTTATTCATTCTCGGTAATATATGTGTGTCACGACCCATCCCAAACACAGACGGTATTGTCCGCTCTAGCCGAACCCGCACAGTTTTGTCCCATGGAATGAACCGAACTCGAGAAGGGTCTACTTACTAGGAGGTCACCGATCCCAGAATTTCCCTAGCCCAAGCACGCTTAAGTACAGATTTTTTCAAACGGTGGAGTTCCGGTTCACCCAAAAGGCGCCTCCATGTTATAGAAGTGGGTATCATTCCATTTATAGTTCTGATCGTGCCCTCTTTCGAAATGGAATTCGATACTCCCCATTGTTCTACAGTGGGTCTCCGTGTGTATCCGTATCGGTTATATCCGCACCTCGATACCGGATAACACCTCACTTCTCACGAGGTAGGTGGTATACATCCCCAACTTCATCTGGGGTATAACATTCCCCCCACTTAGAACAACGGTTCGTTCTCGAACCACAGACCTACTTTTGAGGGACCGACTCTGATACCGTATTTGTCACGACCCATCCCTAAACACAGACAGTATTTTTTTGCTCTGGCCGAAGAACAATGGTTCGTCATCGAACCACAGACCTACTTTTGAGGAACCGGCTTTGATACCATATTTATCACGACTGTAACACCCTAGTTCATTTATACCAATTCCAGTTCTTGTATTTCTTTAATTATGGTAGTTTCTTGATTTATTGTGTTTTGGGTGCGAATAGTGTTTTTGGCATTTGTATTTGCATCCGACCCGACCTGCTTGCTGGAAACCTGTCTTGATTCCTGTTTATGATTTATCCTGGCTTGTTATGTGGATCCGTGCACTTTCATATATACTGCATACTGACATTTTATTTGGCATCTGCATTTCTTTAATATAACATTTAAAGTCATGTAAAATATTTTAAAATACATTGCATGGCCTACATGATACCCCTGACCCTGTGGTAGCATCCGTGCATCTTTTTCCCATCCCGTTCAGTGAAACAGACTTATTTGGATGGCTACGCGCACGTACGTGCATCCGTTCTTGGGGGTATGCATTTTCGTTACCCTGATATCCAATTTTAATTTTGGTCGACACATATATTTTTTGTATTTTAAAATTGGATTTTTAGACCTGACCTGAACGTCTTTTGGAGTAAGTTTGTATTTGCCAAAATCTCAAATTTTAACTATTATAATATTCTTATTATATTCTTTAGGATTCAACTGTTAAATATATACGATTTTAATTTTAAAACCTAAAAGTATATTTTTTCCTAACAGCATCTCTCACTCTCTACCTAAAAATATATTTCTTATATCTAACATATTTTTTTAAAACTAATATTCACATGCACGTCTTTTCCTCTCTCTCACAGTTCTCTCTCTCTCCTCTCGTTCTTTTCTCTCTCTCTCTCTCTCTCAATCTCGTGACCACAGCTCTCTCTCTCTCTCTCCACACTCCTCTCCTTCTTCTCAAAAAAAAATATATATTCCCGCTCTCGCGGACCCGCGCCCCTCGCCTGCGCTTGCCGTCGCCGCTTTGTCTCGTCGTCGTCGCTCCAACTCTTTCCCATCTCCTCGACCCTCTTCTCCCATCACCACAACCACCACCGCCTTCACCCGACGGCCACGACCCATCGCCTGCGGGAAACCCATGTCACCGCACTCCCCTTCGCTCGCCCTCATCGCCGTCGACCCCCCTTCGCACCATCTCCCCTTCTCTACCTCCACCTTCTCCTCACCTCCTTCTCCCGATCCTGCACCTGAAACCCCCTACGAGCCCTACACCCATGACCGGCACCCTTATCGCTGATCCCATCGGCATTACCCCATCACCATCATTTCCCTCCTCTCTCCTCTCCTCACCTGAGTACCAAAAACACTACACACCCCAACAATCAAGAACCCATCTTTTCACTGCAAACCCTTTTGTACCCATCACTGCCCATCGCCGGAAAACCCCCGTCGATGCCCCCTCGCCTCCTCTGCTACCTAAAAACCACAGAGCACCAACCACAGTAAGCCTTCTCTTCTTCTTCTTCCTCCTTCTTTCTTTCTCTTCTTTTCTTAGTTCTTGAATTTTGAAATTCCAGTGATCGCCAGAGCCGTGACGACGCTGATGATCCATACGACCCAGTGAACGTACCTTACCTGCGTGATCACCTTCTTGCGTTGCTTGGACCCGTTCCGTGTGCCGTGCGTGCGTCGCGACATTTTGCCGACATCGGACGTACCATACATATCCATTTCGTGATCCGTCTAGGCAAGTTTATCTTGCTACATACTACATTACTTTATATACATCTATTTTAATAAATATAATACTGGTATTTCAAATTATGCACCCCATGTTTACTTTTACAGTTTTTCGACATCCGTCTGCATCTGTACGTGTTACATTACATCTAGCGCATGCAAACCTATCTTGTTACATACTATATTACAATATACTGCACCCAATGGAATATTTACATCACATATTGCTTAGTTGTACATCCCACATTACCATTTTACAGTTTTACTATTTTCGGATACCCGTTTGCATCCATCTCATTTAAAATATATATAACTACATCTATAGATGACATTAATACATAATCATGTGATATTAACACCCCATGTTTAATATAGTGCATCCTAATGAGTATTGGAACTATAAATATAACCCTAATCGACAATCATGCATCCATATCATTGATTTTATATCTATTTGAATACCATGTCACATTATTTCATTTTATTGTTATATTAGTATTCTATACTTGATTTTGTACACCCATACTTATTACAGTTTGATTATGAGCACCCACTTGATACATGTGCACTACCTGACATGACCTTATACACTACTACAGACATGACTTGATACCTGTGCACTACTTGACATGACTTGATACATATACACCACCTGACATCACCTGATGTACCACAGCTTGACATATTACCTGATTTTGTTACTAATGCCGACAATCTTGACATGTTGTCCTTACGGACATTTCCTGTTGTCTATACAGACAAACCTGTACCTGCTTGATCCTGTATTGGCATTAGTCTCAAATTTATCAATACCTAACTTACACACATAACTTGGGGGTATGGGGAAATCAAGAATGTATCCGAACGTAACTCAAAGGGCTATTACATCTTGTTACCGTGGTCCCGTGGGGTTGAACGGGACATAAATTCACAGTCTATTATATCTTGTTACCGTGGTCCCGTGGGGTTGAACGGGGCATAGACCGATGGGTTACGATGAGGATTACATTAATTGGTTTCGAATAATTTTATAGTAGATAACCCTATAGCACAGTTTAGGCTACTCACTGCACTTCACCTATTTATATCCTATTCGCTGATCTATATTCATGTTACTGTTACTTGTTACTGATGACTTGTTACTGTTCATACTCATGCCTGCATGACTAGTTACCCTCTGATTATATTATTTTTGATATTATGACGCACTGACGTCTGGGTTTTGCATAGCCCAGATCCGCTATCCTTGTCGCAGACTGATCAGGAGTATTTCCGCCATCAGGCCGAGCAGTGAGGATCCAGTTAGTATCCAGCTTAGTTATGTTTATTTTCCAGATGTTATTGCTTATTGGATCTATTGTTTTCGCATATTATTTCTTGACTCATTTATTCTGGCTCGTGGACATGTACTAGATAGTTTATTTTATTTCTACTGTTCTTGATATCTCTAGACAGCCGTAATATGACTGTGGAGGGATTTTTCCTAGCCACAGGTAGCATGGTTGGCTCTGTCACGTTCCAATCTTAGCGCACTCTGGGAAGCAGGGCGTGACAGGGTTTGTTTGGTATCAGAGCCATAGGATTTAGGTTAATCGGGTTTGATTCTTTTGTAGTTGGGTATTGGACCCAATACACGAATCGGAAAACTCGTAATTAGGAACATGTCCTGCCACCATGTTCTCGTGACTCTTGAATCTTATCATTCTCTTGATCCTTTGTCTTGACGATATGCAAACAACTTTGCATCTCGACTTGAATCCTTCTGGTTCCCTATTTTTTCTTTCTATTCTGATACTAGGATTTGGGCGACTTGAACGGAGTTATATGATTGTACCCATGAACTGCAGCATGGTTACAATGCGGTACTCTATTTAAGTAGCTTGGATGCCTGGTTTTGATTCATTTCCTTGTTCCATGGTCGTTTTATTACATTGGTTCTCTCAGTTTCATTTCTTACCGGTTCATGTTTTGCAGATTTCTTGGTGACTAATACCGGCAGTTATGAAGTTGTCTTGGGAATGGATTTTCTCGGCACTTTCCATGCTCACATTGATTGTAGAGCAAAGAAAGTGATTTTCCAGATTCCCGGACATCCGGAGTTTGTTTTTGCTAGAGGAAGTAGTTCTGTCGGGCTAGTCGAGTTTAGGGCTAGGCCGACAAACAATGTTCTTTCATCAATGGAAGTCGATAAGGAGGAAGCGCCAGCTGTAGTTCGAGAATTCATAGACGTGTTCGAGGACATTTCGGGTTTACCGCCAAAACGAGATGTGGAGTTCGCGATCGATCTTGTTCCTGGTGCAGCGCCAATCTCAAAGGCGTACTATCCGATGGCACCAGTGGAGTTGGAAGAAGTCAAGAAGCAGGTTACTGAATTACTTGAGAAGGGTTGGATTCGTAGCAGCATTTCATCTTGGGGAGCTCCAGTTCTTCTAGTAAAGAAGAAAGATGGCACAAGGAGGATGTGCATCGATTATCGAGAATTGAACCGGGTGACTATTAAGAACAAGTACCCGATCCCTCGCATTGGCGAATTGTTCAAGCAGCTTTGTGGAGTGAGGGTATTCTCGAAGCTGGATGTGCGATCCGGATATCATCAGATCTGAGATAAATCAGAAGATATTTGCAAGACTGCGTTCCAAACTCAGTATGGACATTACGAGTACTTAGTGATGCCATTCGGAGTCACGAATGCACCGGCGATATTTATGGACTTGATGAATTGAAACTTCTCACCGTTCTTGGACTGGTTTATAGTGGTGTTCATTGATGATATTCTGGTCTATTCGAAGAGCATAGAAGAGCATGCAGAACATTTGAATATCGCACTGCAGACATTGAGGCAAGAAAGATTGTATGCAAAGATGAGCAAGTGCGAGTTTTGGCTTGAAGAAGTGAAATTTTTGGGGCATGTTGTATCTGGAGATGGAATCGCCGTTGATCCTGAAAAGATTGCAGCAGTTCGAGATTGGCCGATTCCGAAGAACGTAGCAGAGATCAGAAGCTTTCTTAGACTTGCCGGGTATTACAGAAGGTTCATGGAGAATTTTGCTCGTTTGGCTGAGCCTCTGACCAAGCTTACGCGTAAGGAAGTACCATTCGTATGGACGGATAAATGTGCATCGGCTTTTGAGGCATTGAAGCAGAGATTGATAACCGCTCCTATTTTAACCGTACCAGACAGTTCCGGAGGATTGGTGATTCACAGCGACACATCTGAGAAAGGTTTGGGATGTGTTTTGATGCAGCATGGGAAGGTTATAGCTTACGCATCGAGACAGTTGAAGACCCACGAGAAGAATTACCCAACTCATGATTTGGAGCTAGCAGCTGTGATTTTCGCTTTGAAGATTTTGGAGACACTACTTATTGAGCGAAATGGTCGAAATATTCACCGATCACAAAAGCCTAAAGTATGTGTTCATACAGAAAGAGCTTAACATGAGGCAGCGCGGATGGTTGGTGCTGATGGCTGACTACGATATTGATCTTAAGTACCATCCGGGGAATGTTAATGTTGTGCCGGATGCGCTTAGTCGGTTGCCAGCAATTCAGACGTTGACTGCACAGAAAGAGCTTATCGAAGACTTTTGGAGATTCGAGTTGGAGATCATGCTACCGCATTCTTCAGAACAGTTATGCAGCTGCAAGTACAGTCCTCATTGATCGAGAGTATTAAGGCGGTACAGACATAGGACCCAAGATTGCAGAAGTTTCGAGAACAAGTTGAAGCTGGACTTCGAATGGGCTTGTTGATTTATGAAGATGGTCCGTTCCGATGTGGTAACCATTTGTGTGTGCCAAAAGGGGATATTCGCGAAGAAGTTATGAAGGAGGCGCACAGTTCCCCATATTCCGTACATTCAGGAGGCACGAAGATGTACCGCGATCTAAGACAGCATTTCTGGTAGGAAGGCATGAAAAGGGAGATTGCTCGCTTTGTAGCGAAGTGCTTGGTGTGTCAGCAAATTAAGGCTGAACATCAAAGGGTTGCTGGTTTATTGCAACCACTTCCGATTCCTCAATGGAAGTGGGAACATATAACCATGGATTTCGTGACAGCTTTACTGCGAAGTCCAAAGGGCAACAATGCAGTTTGGGTGATTGTTGATCGATTGACCAAGGCAGCTCATTTCATACCATTTCGAGTTGGTCAGTCAACGGAAGCGTTAGCAGAATGGTACATGCAGGAGATTGTGAGATTGCATAGAGTACCTGTGAGCATCGTTTCCGATCGTGATACCCGATTCTTATCGCACTTCTGGAGGAGTTTATAGGAAAGTTTGGGGACGCGAGTGAAGTTTAGCACAACTTATCAACCTCAGACAGATGGCCAATCGGAGAGAACGATCCAAACTCTTGAAGACATATTGAGAGCTTACATGTTAGACTTCAAGGGTTCGTGGGAGGATCATCAACACTTGGTGGAGTTTTCTTACAATAACAGCTTTCAGGCGACTATTCAGATGGCTCCATTCAAAGCGTTGTATGGTCGCAAGTGTCGTTCACCTGTTTGTTGGGACCGGATTTGATCGTGCAAATAGTAGAGAAAGTTAATACTATCCGGAATTCACATGAAGGCAGCACAAGATCGACGGAAGAGTTGGGCCGACACATCGAGAACACCTTTAGAGTTCGCTTTTGGTAATTTGGTATTCTTGAAGATATCACCGACTAGAGGAGTGATTCGTTTTTGGAGTCGAGGTAAGCTTAGTCCTCGATTCGTGGGGCCTTTCGAGATTATGGAGCGTGTTAGAGAAGTGGCTTATCGATTGGCTTTACCGCAATCTTTGGCGAATGTTCATAACGTGTTTCATGTATCTCAACTTCGTAAGTATGTTCAAGATGAAACATATGTGCTGGATCATTCGGAGCTGACTATAAGAGAGGATTTGACATTTGAGGAACGACCGATGTCGATTGTGGATCGAAGGGAAAAGGTTCTTAAGAACAAGGTTATCCCTATCGTACTTGTTTCTTGGGGAAATCGCCCGCACGGAGAATCAACTTGGGAACGAGAAGATGAAGTTCGATAGAAGTTTCCACACCTATTCTTATAGTCTCTTGATTGTTTATCTTTTCTTGGCTTGAGAATTTCAAGGACGAAATTCTTTTTGTAGTTGGGTATAATGTAACACCCTAGTTCATTTATACCAATTCCAGTTCTCGTATTTCTTTAATTATGGTAGTTTCTTGATTTATTGTGTTTTGGGTGCGAATAGTGTTTTTGGCATTTGTATTTGCATCCGACCCGACCTGCTTGCTGGAAACCCGTCTTGATTCCTGTTTATGATTTATCCTGGCTTGTTATGTGGATCCGTGCACTTTCATATATACTGCATACTGGTATTTTATCTGGTATCTGCATTTCTTTAATATAAACATTTAAAGTCACGTAAAATATTTTAAAATACATTGCATGGCCTGCATAATACCCCTGACCCTGTGGTAGCATCCGCGCATCTTGTTCCCATCCCGTTCAGTGAAACGGACTTGTTTGGATGGCTACGCGCACGTGCGTGCATCCGTTCTTGGGGGTATGCATTTTCGTTACCCGGATATCCAATTTTAATTTTGGTCGACACATATATTTTTCGTATTTTAAAATTGGATTTTTAGACCCGATCTGGACGTGTTTTGGAGTAAGTTTGTATTTGCCAAAATCTCAAAATTTAACTAATATAATATTCTTATTATATTCTTTAGGATTCAACTGTTAAATATATACGATTTTCATTTTAAAACCTAAAAGTATATTTTTTCCTAACAGCATCTCTTACTCTCTACCTAAAAATAAATTTCTTATATCTAACATATTTTTTAAAAACTAATATTCACATGCACGTCTCTTCCTCTCTCTCACAGTTCTCTCTCTCTCCCCTCGTTCTTTTCTCTCTCTCTCTCTCTCAATCTCGTGACCACAGCTCTCTCTCTCTCTCTCTCTCTCCACACTCCTTTCCTTCTTCTAAAAAAAAATATATATTTTCCCGCTCTCGCGAACCCGCGCCCCTCGCCTACGCTCGCCGTCGTCGCCTTGTCTCGTCGCCGTCGCTCCAACTCTCTCCCCTCTCCTCGACCCTTTTCTCCCATCACCACAACCACCGCTGCCTTCACCCGACGGCCACGACCCATCTCTTGCGGGAAACCCATGTCACCGCACTCCCCCTCGCTCGCCCTCATCGCCGTCGACCTCCCCTCGCACCATCTCCCCTTCTGGACCTCCACCTTCTCCTTACCGTCTTCTCCCGAGCCTGCACCTGAAACCCCCTACGAACCCTACACCCATGACCGGCACCCTCGTCGCCGATCCCATCGGCATTACCCCATCACCATCATCTCCCTCCTCTCTCCTCTCCTCACCTGAGTACCAAAAACCCTACACACCCCAACAATCACGAACCCATATTTTCACTGCAAACCCTTTTGTACCCATCACTGCCCATCACCGGAAAACCCCTGTCGACACCCCGTCGCCTCCTCTGCTACCTGAAAATCACAGAACACCAACCACAGTAAGCCTTCTCCTCTTCTTCTTCCTCCTTCTTTCTTTCTCTTCTTTTCTTAGTTCTTGAATTTTGAAATTCCAGTGATCGCCGGAGCCGTGACGACGCCGACGATCCAGACGACCTGGTGAATGTGCCTTACCCGCGTGATCACCCACTTGCGTTGCTTGGACCCGTTCCATGTGCCGTGCGTGCGTCGCGACATTTGGCCGATGTCGGACGTACCATACATCCATTTTGTGATCCGTCTAGGCAAGTTTATCTTGCTACATGCTACATTACTTTTATATACATCTATTTTAATAAATATAATACTGGTATTTCAAATTATGCACCCCATGTTTACTTTTACAGTTTTTCGACATCCGTCTGCATCCGTACGTGTTACTTTACATCTAGCGCATGCAAACCTATCTTGTTACATACTATATTACAATAGACTGCACCCAATGGAATATTTACATCACATATTGCTTAGTTGTACATCCCACATTACCATTTTATAGTTTTACTGTTTTCGGATACCCGTTTGCATCCATCTCATTTAAAATATATATAACTGCATCTATAGATAACATTAATACATAATCATGTGATATTAACACCCCATGTTTAATATAGTGCATCCTAATGAGTATTGGAGCTATAAATGTAACCCTAATCGACAATCATGCATCCATATTATTGATTTTATATCTATTTGTATACCATGTCACATTATTTATTGTTATATTAGTACTCCATACTTGATTTTGTTCACCCATACTTATTACAGTTTGATTATGAGCACCCCCTTGATACATGTGCACTACCTGACATGACCTGATACACTACTACTGACATGACTTGATACCTGTGCCCTACTTGACATGACTTGATACATGTACACCACCTGACATGACCTGATGTACCACAACTTGACATATTACCTGATCTTGTTACTAATGCCGACAATCTTGACCTGTTGTCCCTACGGACATTTCCTGTTGTCTATACAGACAAACCTGTACCTTCTTGATCCTGTGTTGGCATTAGTCTCAGATTTATCAATACCTGACTTACACACATAACTTGGGGGTATGGGGAAATCAAGAATGTATCCGAACGTAACTCAAAGGGCTATTACATCTTGTTGCCGTGGTCCGTGGGGTTGAATGGGACATAGACTCACAGTCTATTATATCTTGTTACCGTGGTCCCGTGGGGTTGAACGGGGCATAGACCGATGATTTACGATGAGTATTACATTAATTGATTTCGAATAACTTTAGAGTAGATAACCCTATAGCACAGTTTAGGCTACTCACTGCACTTCACCTGTTTATATCCTATTCGCTGATCTATATTCATGTTACTGTTACTTGTTACTGATGACTTGTTACTGTTCATACTCATGCCTGCATGACTAGTTACCCCCTAGTTATATTATTTTTGATTTTATGACGCACTGACGTCTGGGTTTTGCATGGCCCAGATCCGCTACCCTTGTTGCAGGCTGATCAAGAGTATTTCCGCCATCAGGCCGAGCAGTGAGGATCCAGTTAGTATCCAGCTTAGTTATGTTTATTTTCCAGATGTTATTGCTCATTGGATCTATTGTTTCCGCATATTATTTCTTGACTCGTTTATTCTGGCTCATGGACATGCACTAGATAGTTTATTTTATTTCTACTGTTTTTGATATCTCTAGACAGCTGTAATGCGAATGTGGAGGGATTTTTCCTAGCCACAGGTAGTATGGTTGGCTCTGTCACGTGCTAATCTTAGTGCACTCTGGGAAGCGGGGCGTGACAAAGACCAACCCCAAAACGCAGACGGTATTGTCCGCTCTGGCCGAAACCGCACGGTTTTGTCCCTTGGAATGAATCGGACTCGAGAAGGGGCCGCTTCCCACGAGGTCACTCATCCAAGAATTTCCCTATCCCGATGTAACGACCCTAAATTTCATGTACTGTCCCCTTTGGTTTAATTAATAAAAGAGGTCATAATTCAGTTTTGATTTCGAGTTATAAGTAATTCTTATGAAATAAGTGCAAGAAACTCCTTATAGTTCACTGGTTAAGATTCTCCGCTGTTGTTCCATAACCCACGTATTCGAATCCAATCAGCCTTAATTATTTTAATATTTTTTCTTTTTAATGTTTTGGAAGATTAAGAGTTTGCACGAGCATTACATGAGGTTACGAAATGTTTTAGCAGAAAAGATGTATATAATTAGCCTAATTAACCCAACCCGAGAATGACCCAAGAACTGAACCCAGTCCTCGAAGTGGAGGTGGTTCGGGCGGCCCAAAGGGCGGTTCGGGCAGCCAGAACAAGCCCAAACGGCCCCCGCCCGGGTCGGTTCAACCTTTGAACATCCGTCTTTTTGTTTCCATATTCCGAAACCACTGCATTAACCAGAGAACAACCCCACTTCTTTTTCCCATTGAAAATCAATTTTCAATGTCATTTATCACAATTTTTACACCACATCTTCTCCCTCATCCTTATATAAATCCCACAACCTATCCACACTTCACCCTTATGAAATATACATAAACTCTAATCAAAATTCCAACTCAAACGTCTCTTTCAAGTTCAAGATGAAGGCAAACTCTTGAAACGTCGGCACTCTCTCGAAGCTCCGCCGGATCATCTGTAGTCTCGATTCTTCTAACAGAGATTTCTCTTCCCCCCTACGATCCTAAATCGATCAAGAAAACTCGCTAAGGAGACTTCATAGTCCAAGTTGCTTCCTCAGTCACGTTGCAGTCTCGGTTCTACAAACCGAGGCTGCATCTTCCCTACTTTAGCGCAACCCGTAAGTCCTATTTTCCTCCTTCTCCTCTATTTTCCCCTCGTTTCTTACTTCTTGTTGAATCCCCATGTTGTCATGTCACAACTCTTTTTCATTTATGCTACGGTAAAATCCCCGATTCATTCAAATCCATACATTAATATACACATACATATATTTCATGTTTGGCAAGACTATAATTGTTTTGTTTTCCTATATTTAATTACCAAATCTAAATGTCTTTGTATAACAAATTGTGCCATTGATATGTTCTCTTTTCATGTTAGATAATTTATTATTTAACAATACTAGTTAATATCAAAATATTGTCACAAGTAAATACCATATTATATCGTCTTTTGTTGTGATAGGTTATTAGTTAAACTTTAGTCATATATATGGCACGGAGTAATAACTTACCCCACACACGCACATTTTGGAAATATAGTACGATCATATGCATGTAACGTTGTTTGTAAAGAACCAAAATACTATCAAGTTTAAAATACGATGTTTTCCTTTGCAATTACGCCTCTACAACCCTCTTTAGAGGACCCCTTTATGGATAGTGCGGATTATCGCACATTCTGGATATAGTAGAGTGAGATGCAGAACTCCTCATGGAGAATTCGGTCTCGAAAAGAATAAAATACGGTTTAAAAGAAAATACATTTTTTTTAAAAATTAAGGTTATATTATATATTCGTAATTTCAAAGAAAAACAAATTTGTGAAATTTAGATTCTTATAAATACTCTAAAATGAAAAGATTAAAATTTATAAGAAAATACCCTCAAGTTTCCAAAAGATAGATTTTTCATAAAAATACCATAAACTTTTAAAAACTAGGTTTTATCACTAAAATACCACATGTTTACCACCGAAAACTGGACTGAGACGTTGAGATGTCTAGCCTGAATTTGGGGACATATGCTATTTGGAGATATCCATCCATCTCTCCGAAAATAACAAGTTGATTTATAGCATCGTATATCGAAGGTTTGGATAGATACGACCGATGTAGCAAACTTTATCAGATTCCTCCTCATTTGTGATGGGTTTTTGATTGTGGGAATGCTCTTCCCTACAGGTGCAAGCCCCTGCAGTTAATTACGTTATCACTTTACGATAACCAATTTCTCCTGCTCTAGTGGGTCACTTCGTGTCGTGTGTTATTTTTGTAAGTCCATGGTAGCGCCCCGATAGTCTAACAGACGCCAAATGCGGAACAAAAACTTTTTACAAACTGGCGCTATCGCGTACTATAACCCGGATCTGCCATTAAAGCTAAACTAACAAACTACAAAGTGGGTAGAAATGTTATACCGAACGATCCGAGTCCTTCGGTCTTCAACCATCATCTCACGCTTTGTTGCGGCTGCTCCGATCTCCTGAATCTCCTGTCTTCTCGTCCAGGTGGCACCACGTCGACGGATCTTTAAACGGGCTCCCGCCTCTGAACCGAGGCAACTCGATCATCAAGTTTGCTAAAAGAGATGACCAAGATTGATGTAGTAGAACACTTTGTTTCGTTACGTCCAAAGCCATGGACGAACGGTTAATGAAGTTGCCATTTGAATCGGGTAAATGAGAAATCGGCTATTCTAATTTTCATGAACCAAACTCTATCATAATCTTTTTTCTCTAAATGAACAACCATGAATATATCCAAGAGGGGGCCGGCCACTTCTTATGAGGGGGGAGGTGAGTGTAAGAGCAAGAGAGTAATCATAAGAGAATAATATCAAGAAGAAATATCCTAAGCATAACAAAAACTCATTAATGCAAAATCCACCTTGCATAAAACATTAAAGCAAAAGATGAATCATCTTAACCTAGTCACCCTTGCATTAAATGAATCATTAAATGCACTAATGAGCCACTTAACACCTCACCATCCTAGTCACCTTCTAGAAGCATCCACACTAATCTCAAGAAAAGATAAATCCGTTTTTAACCGAATGTTAAAGACGGGCGATAGAAAACTGAAAACTGGCAACTTCCAAAAGCGATCCCGAAACGAATTTCAGGATAATCCCGTAACAGTATAAACATACCCGCATTTGTATTACGACCGAATACAAATGCAACTGAGACAAAGATATTATATCTACACAGTATAATACTTGGATCCGGCTTAAACCAAAACCCACCAGTATTATCTGCCCGAAAAATGACACGTGCGAAAACGCACGTGCATTTTCCGAACCCTGCCATAAAACCATACGGCCTCTACAACGTTTCGCCTGAACTTTGGAAACTGTCTGTAGGGGATTTTAATGACTCATCAACACACTGGCACTGGGTATAACCTCTAGCACGTCAGAGGCACAAGCTATACGTAACGGTTGCCTATGTATTGATTGGAAGGGAAGCTGACGAGCGCACTCATCCAGAAACCCTACTGAGCCTGACAGTGACAATATCCGTACAGTCCGGTCCGTTCGTCTAAAGAGTATCGCATATCAAGTCTAGGGGGGTGGATAAAGTCAGACCCCTAATAACGCGATAAATCGTGTCGGCATGAAGCCCATCACCTCTTGAGAAACTACTGATCCAAATCAGTAATTCTCCACTATCTCGGCCGGGGATTTCTAGTGATGGCCATCCGTGTACTGTGCGACATCAACCCCCAATACCGGGAGAGACGAATCCCGACGATCCGCCCATTGCCTCCATATGGCTCGGGACTGTACCCAACTAAAACCTGTTTGCACGTCTCCTTTAAGCGTGGTAGGGTAGTAATCAAAGCATAGTGGGAACTCACACGAGACAAATGACGATCTCAGGTCGACAAACTAACCTGTACACATGTCACCTGGGAACTGCTATCTGACGATATATATAATACCAACTAGTATGTTCCCGACGAGTCCTGTCCGGTGTATTCAATGAGAACCTGTATACATCTTAGGTGAACCAACTAACACCAATGGCTTGTGAGACCGGCAACCGCCCCTCGTCGGGGTCTCGACTGTATACACTAGTCTACTCTGGAGTATCGATGCCCTGTCTCGAAACTCCCACGACTAGGGACACTTTAAGGATGTTCTTACAGACCCCGGCTCCCACGTATATGATCGCCATCATACTGCTGGCAGTCAAGCAAGAATCCTATGGGCTCTATCAATATGCATTAGTGAACTAAAGCAAAGCATGTAAACGATGATAAAGACAAACCAGATAGCATACTATCATATCGAGCAAGACTTTCATATCGGTATAGGTCCTCCCTCAATCATTGCAATCACGTACCTACGATCCAATAATTGACTTTGAGGGCACTATATCCAACAATTTTTGTTTATTAAGGTTGCTCGTGGATTATGTATTTGGGTTCGAACCTAGGATGCAAATCTCGTATGAACGAGGTCCGTCAATTCGAGATATGTTATCTGAGAATCATTAGTCATTTTCGAGACTAAGATCGACTCAGGAGTATGTAGTTAGGGCTCGTTAATCCTGTTTTGAATTCAACTCCACAAGTATGGATTAAGCATCTTCAGTCATTTTTTAGACTAAGATCACTTGGGTCTATTAATATTTTGATCAACAGAAGTTTCATTATTTAATTAAACTTTGTTTAAGTGATTAAATGATGTTTTATGGTACAAATGCGCAGGTATATGTGACGCACATGCCCGTCTGTTTCATTATGAAAGGGTGCACACATGTGTTACATGTGGTTACACATTGTTTTGTTTCAAGGATGTTGCGCATGTGTATCACATGACACATCTGTTATGGGTTTCAAGTTATATATGTGCACATGTATGTATGTTCACATGTATTTAGTAAATCAACATGCATTGCACATCAGTGCACATGTCTCTCTAGGAGACTTTTATTAAGTGCGTACACGCGCGTATCATGTGATGTGCATGTCTTCAAAAGCCACTTTTATCAAGTGCACACACGTGTGTATCATGTGGTGCGCATGCCTTTAGAGGCAATTTTTATCAAGTGCGCATATGTGTGTATTACGTGGTGCACACGTGTGTATCGCGTGGTGCACACATCTCCGGGGGATTATTTTCCTAAGAGCAACAACATTTTTTTATTAAGCGCGCACTGATTTAGGTGTGCACTTGTTTTTATCACAAGTTTTCATTTAAGAAGCCATGGCTTCTTTTTATCTTATGTTCTTCTTCTCTTATTTGCAAAAAAGTGAAAACTTTGATTTTTATATCAGGTATACATGCGTTTGATGGGGTGTATCTTATATTTCTTTGGATCTTAGGATCAGTCTCTCGCATAAATATAAACTTTATGAACGAGGGACAAACCTTAAGATCAATTGATCTTTTAATGGAGAATTGATAGATTCGAAAAAAGTAAAGGCTTTTGTATAAAAGCAAAGGCTTTTTCAAAAATAGAAGTTTTTTCTTTGTTTTCTACCTTGCACAGTTTTGCCGATAAAGAAGAAGTCTTGGGTTTTTTCAAGCTTATAGGAAGAATTTTTCGTCCTTGATTTTTTCATATGAGGCTACTATTTATAGGATTGAATAATTAGGGTTTTTCAATTTGTTTCAGTTTATCTTTATCTCAATCTGATTTTAGATTGATTTAAAAAGATTATCAATTAAGGGTGACATACACATCGTTGGATCTTTGATCCACAGATCTTTTGTTAATTGAAAGCTTCTTTTCTTTTACCTTCGCACTTCGTTTCATTTTCGTGCTGAAGTTTAAAAGTTGCAAAAGTCCCTCATTAGCATATGTGCACATATCGTGCATTAGCCTTTATGTGCGCACTTACATAGGTGCGCATGCCAATGGAATCAACTTCATGATGTGCGCATGTATATAGGTGCGCAAGTCGATTGAATCAACTTCTTGATGTGCGCATGTATATAGGTGTGCAGGTCAATTAATCCAGTTTTGTCAGGTGCGCACTTGAATAGGTGCGAACAAATGCCCTCTATCGATCACGCACACATGTCCTACATATGGGAGCAATCTATGTCGAATTTCAAACCATCGAATTTACCTCAAGATCCGCTGAAGGTGAACCAACTTTTTGACCTCCTATAAAAGGGGCGCACTGTCTTCTCCGAAGTGCATCGCTTTCACTTTTACTTGTGCAGTTTAAGAACTGCTCCTTCTTTTGCACACTTGTTTCTTTAGTGCTTACGCACTTGTTCAAAGTTTTTGCCTCCTTTAACTTCAAACGGTAAGTGCCTTGCGCACTTCTGTTTTTTACCCATTTGCCTGGTGCACACTTATGACTTGCGCACTTGTCTTTACCTTGTCGACTGCACACTTTGAACGTGCAATTTTGGACGATTTTGACCTAAGACTTAGCCTAGATACCTTAAACCAACTCATACAATTTTAGTTTAAGGATTTTAAAGAAACTTAATCATTTTAGTCCAAGTACTTTATAGGAACTTTAAATGATTTTGTCTAAGAATTCATGTGAAGTTTCTTAACTTTGTAGTTAAGACTCCCAGCGTTCGGGATGCCCCACGACAGCTATTTTAACGCTATCTTTTTTCCTTTTGTCTTTTCAAGTAGCATGGCATATTCGTTAGACTTCGGTTATGAGCGTCCAGTAAACTTGCGCCTAGATGAGCCGACAGACTCAAAGATCTTTTGAAGGATACGGGCTTATAATGCTCCGCAAGGGTCTGCATCTATGGATTGGAGGTACAACCAAATAATCCAGGGCTGAGTCAGCTTTCAATGCAAGGCGCGCTCCGATCCTTTGGGGCCTATCCAGTACACAGAGCCTTTACCAACTTCTTTCACGGCGGAGGAGGAAGATTGGACAGCTTATAATAGGTTGCAGCTATCTTCAGAGGGAGTAACGACACCAACACCAATAGATCTTTTAGGCCGTCGAATGAGCCAGGACAAGGCAAGGCCATAGAGAATACCTTATAACGTGGGTATGATCCCAAGGTATCTGACTGGCAACGTTGGATGCGCCAGGTTTATCCTGTCAACGGAAAGGACTTTGCTGGAGCGCACTGGGCTTTATGGAGCAGTTTACGCCTCCCTGTTTGAGTACCCTAAGACCGGATCCTGGTGGGTGCAGTCTTTCTCCAAGCAGTGGAACGTGCAAACCAGCACCTTTATGATGTTTGATAAGGAGACATCCATCTCCTGTTTGGAATTCCAACATATCTCTGAGTTGCCAATCACGGGTGAATATTACGAGGAGCAAGTCCCCCGTGACGAGTTTGTTTTTGTTACGGGTCTGGTTGTCGAAGATTTTGCTGGGTTTCACCGGCGCCCTGGCCATCTACCGTGGCCGATGCGGAACAAAAACTGGTGTTAAAAAAATTTAGCACTAACAAAACCCGCTCTAAGATCGAAACCATAAACCATACTAGCTAACTAGAGAGTGCAAATCTACTGTAATAGAAATGGTTATACCCAATGAAATAAGTCCTTCAGTCTTCTTTTATCTCTCAAGCTCCTTGAAGCGTCATGGATCGAGTTTGGCCTCCTGTCTCCCTCCATCGAAGATAATCCACCCGAGGGGAACAATGCAAGCTCCAGGTTCGCCTAGCGAACCAACTGACCCTCGAAGGCTGCTAGCAATGAAGAGTGGAGGTGTAGAAATGTCTCACTTTCATTTTCTCTCATATCAAATGCTCAAATGAGCAACTCAAGAAGAAGAAGGAGGAGGTGAGGAAAACAAGTGGCATGAGCAACCAAAGAAAAAGGCTAAGTCTCTCTAAAAGAGAGTATGAGTGTGTGAATCAATAATGGATGATGGATGGCATGTGGAGAAAAAAATGAATAAGTCATTTGCAACCATGCAACTAAAATATCTCATCCATTTTCCAAATAAAATATCTAAGAGCCATGCCCCTCTACATGCCAAGCCATGCTCATGCCAACTCATCCCTCCACCTCATTTCCAAAATGATTTTCTAAAATGGAAAATCATGTAATTATGTGGCAATCTTCTAGAAGTAATTCCATATAAATACGGAATACAACCTGGTATACATATCGAAATACATATACGCGTATTCGTACAAAAATACGAATAGCCAAGAGAGAAAATGAATAGTGAACAATAATACTAGAATATATATATATATATATATATATATATATATATATAAATCAAAACCTGATTTAATAATCCGGCATAATCCTAAGCCGTTAGTATTATCAACCGCCCGATTAAAGTCTGTGTAGCCAGTACACATATTTAATCGGACACCTGTATGCACCAACATACGTCATCTACACCATATCGCCTGAACCGTGAAAACCCTCTGTGTGGGACTCTAAAGACTCGTCAATATGCTGGCAGCGGGTTTAACCACAAGCACGTCAGCGGCACTAGCTGTACATAACGGTCACCCAGGTATTGAGCGAAAGGAAGGCCGACGGGCAAACTCATCCAAACCCCTACTGAGCTTGACATTGACAATCTCCATACAGTCCAGTCTGTTCGTCTAAGAGTATCATATATCGTGTCTAGGGGAGGATAAAGTCAAACCCCTAATAACGCGATATTTCGTATCGGTATGAAGCCCATCACCCACTGAAAAACTACTGATCCAAATCAGTAATTCTCGACTATCTTGGCCAAGGATTTCTGGTAATGGCCACCCGTGCACTGCGTTACATCAACCCCAATACCGGGAGAGACGCATCCCCAACGATCTGCTCACTGCCTCCATATGGCTCGGGACTGTACCCAACTAAAACCTGTTTGCATGACTCCTTTGAGCCGTGGTAGGATAATAATCAAAGCACAGTGAGAACTTAAACGAGAAAAATGACGATCTCAGGTCGACGGACTAACCTGTACTCATGTCACCTAGGAACTGCTATCTGACAATAAGTATAATACTAACTAGCATATTTCCAACGAGTCCGTCCAGTGTACTCATAACCCAATGAGTACCTGTATACTATCTTAGGTGACTAACTGACACCAATGGGTTGTGAGACCGGCCACCGTCCCTCGTCGGGGGCTTGATAAGTATACACTAGTCTTCTCCGGAGTATTGATGCCCAGTCTCGATACTCCCACGACTAAGGACATTTAAGGATGTGCTTATAGGCCACCCAGCTCCCACATATATGATCTCCATCATAATGCTGGTAGTCAAGTAAGAATCCTATGGGCTTTATCAATATGTAATAGTGATCTGTAATGCCACCTAATACCGTACATGATGATAAAAACAAACCAGATAGCATACTATCATCTCGAATAAGACTGTTCTACCGGTATAGGTCCTCCCTCAATCATCACAACTGAGTGCCTGCGATTCAATAATTGACTTGAGGGAACTGTAGCTAACAGTCTCCCACTTGCACTTAAGGCTAATTATTGCGGTGTCGCATACTCACAGCCCATGTGATACCGAACACCAGACTTCTCTACTAATCAGTCTCGCAAATCCTGTTTGCGAAACTATTGCGTTCGAGAAATAGCTTCAGTGAGTGGATCCGCTCCAGTGTTTCTATCTTTATCTCTCTATATCTCAACTTCACGGAGAAAGACTGTCTCCCGAAATGAGCAATACCTGTCTTAGAATTTGTCTGGATATCTGATGGGACCCAGTTCATAAATGAACTCCAAATCGAACAAACTTCTTAGACTGTATCATCCACTGAATTTAATCAGTATTCTACGCCATGGCTTCCTCAATATCCGCTTGGACCACATGTCCAACATACTGCCCCTCAAAAGAGGGAAAACTATAACTTTGACAGCCACTCTGTCATCCAGGTCACCTTGGAAGCCTAAAATGATAACCGCTTCCCGAAGGAGGCTGCCGTTATCATATACCAAGAACATTCACTTATGTTGATAACTGCTTCCCTCCGTTTCTCCAGGATTGGATTAATATATATGCTTGCAGCCAGTGCAAAAGCAATATCTGGTGTGGTACTTGACATTTCATGATTAACTCAATTGCCTAAGCAAGTGATATAGGTTTACCGCCGAAAACGGGAAAGACAAATGTCTTGCCTGAATTTGGGGGCAGATGCTATTTGGGTTTATCCGTCCACCTCTTCGAGGATGCCAAGTTGATTTATTCCACCGTGTATCGGAGGTTTGGACGGATGCGGCCGTTGTAGCAGACTTCGTCAGATTCCCCTCGTTTGTGAGGGGTTTTGGATTGTGGGGACGCTCTTCCCTGCAAGCGCAAGCCCCTGTAGTTAATTACGTTACCGCGTAGCGATAACCACTTTCTCCTTCTCCAGAAGTTCATTTCGTTTCGTGTATATTTGTTATATTTTTGGTTGCCCGTGGATTGTATACGGAGACTAATTTATGTTGCCGTCCATAGGGCATGGATTAGTCCAAATCCGTATATTCTTAGATTGGGGTTGGGTTGATTTAAGGATCGTTAATCTCGTTTGAGATTAAGATCAACTTAAATGGTTGTTGATAATACGTTAGTCTAATTTTAGACCAAGATCTACTCAACAGGATTTTGGGATCATTCAGATCCAACAAAAGAGTATTTGGGCTCTATTGTTTTAGTTTAAGGACGTTTTCGGTCCACAGGCTAGTTTAAGGACATTACGGTCCATAGTTAGTTTAAGGACATTGCGGTCCATAGGGATATGCTCATGGATTTAAGAGTGCTCCAAAGAACTGTTGGTTGTCGGGACTCTCCACCTCTCTGATATCGTTGAAGAATTACAACGACATATATCAGAGGTGTGAAGAGATGTACCCTTGAACCGAACTCCAGATGGAAGGAAGAGATCATGGTGGAACGAACATTGTTTTAGATACCACGTGTCAGAAGATCATTGGCCATTTCTGGGACCAAGATCGATTTAGGGGGACCTGAGTATAGGAAGGCTCGGTTGATCGATGGTCAAAAGGTTTTTGGCCTTGAAAGACTTGGCTGATTTGGTCTAAGGTTGGCCTCTCATAGTGTTAAACACTGTTAAATGTTTGGCGCTTACGCGCTCCCACATGAGGCTCTTAGGCAGTGTTAAACACTAAAACTTGGAGCGCTCACGTGTGGTACGTGAGGCACCTAAATATTGGGCACTGTTTCCTTAGGCTTATTCCCTCGTTCTGTACATGTAAGTGTTAAACACTTAAGTCTTGCAACCATCAAGTGTAGACACGTGAGGCGTCACTAAGTTAGGCACTGCCTCCTTTGAATTTATCTTCCTATTCTTTTCTAAGTGCTAAGCACTATTGGAGGTCGCGTGGGATCACGTGACTCGATCTCAGTTGTTCTTTTCTGTTCCTCAGAGGTGCACACGTGGGAACACGTGATATGTCATTATAGAGTTAAACGCCAATATGCATGGGGCTCTTGATCTTAGTCTTGAGAATTTCAAGACCTTTGTTTTATAAGAATTAAATTCTTATGTGGGGTTAAACCATAGCTTTATCAAAGGAATTGAATTCCTATGTTTTTGGAAGAATTAAATTCTTCAAACCTAGTTCTTTCCTCTAAGTTTTAGGACTGCATAACAGAATCTCCCCGATGAGAATTAAATTCTCAACTTGTGGGGAGATCTGCTTCTGCAGACCTCAGCCAGATGAAGAACTAAGTTCTTTTTTGAAAGAGTTAAACTCTTGTAAAAGGAGATAAAATGATCTTTGTGTCTTTTTCCTCACCTAGGATTTCTTTTTCTCTAAAGAGAACGCCTCTTCTTTTAGTTTTCTCAAATCTTATGGGAGGTCTCCTCTCTCTCTCTCTCTGTATCTCTCTCTCTCTCTTCAGTCTTGAGTCCTTTATATAGCAGAGGCAAGTTTGTTGATTTTTGTTAAGGAAATCTCTTATTAAGAGATTTTTGATTAATTCGGGGATTTTATCCACCGTTGGATCATTGATCCAGGGACTCCTGTTTTACAGAAGTCATTTTTTGTTTTTAAAAAGATTGGGAAAATATTTTCCTTTACAGAGCTTATTCTGTATCTTGGTGATTTTTAATCACCATTGGATCTTTAATCCAACAGTGCTCTGATTTACAGAGCACAATCTTTCTTGTTTAGAAAGATTGGGAAAATATTTTCCTATATAGAGCTTATTCTGTAGCTTGGTGATTTTTAATCATCATTGGATTTTTAATCCAACGGTGCTCTGATTTACAGAGCACAATCTTTCTTGTTTAGAAAGATTGGGAAAATATTTTCCCATATAGAGCTTATTCTGTAGCTTAGTGATTTTTAATCACCATTGGATTTTTAATCCAATGGTGCTATGATTTACAGAGCACAATCTTTCTCGTTTAGAAAGATTGGGAAAATATTTTCCCATACAGAGCTTATTCTGTAAGTTGGCGATTTTTAATCATCATTGGATCTTTAATCCAACGGTGCTCTGATTTACAGAGCACAATCTTTCTTATTTAGAAAGATTGGAAAAAATATTTTCCAAATAGGGTTCTGACCCCTCTTATTTAGAATTCAATTCTATTTAGGAACCCTCACGTGTAGCACGTGACCCATAGCACTAGGCCGGTTTGCTTATATGCAGCAGTCCTAGAGAAAAACATCATGTGTTGGCACGTGATGCGCCTTCTGGCCTGTTATTTGTTTTAGAAAGATGCCTATATACTTTATATATATATATGCTCACGTGCTTGCACGTGAGGCTCAACTTCAGCCTAATTTGTTAAGCGCGCTGCATACAATGTTTGCTCCAAGGTGCATCACGTGCGGGCACGTGATGCTCCATTTAGGGAATTTTTCCATCGCTTTTTGGTTCATCATTTACTTATTTTTTATAAGGGAACAAATGCCCCCACAACGTTGTTCTCACGTGGCTTGTACATGAGTGCAACGCTGTCACCTTTACAGCCGTTGGATTGCCTAGGGGAACGGGAAGGTGAACCGCCCTTGTCACGTCTTATAAATGTAAGGGTTGGGCCTTTGGGAAGCCATTGTTCTTTCATCTTCTTCCTTCTTTGTCTTCTTCGAGAATTTAATTCTCCTCTTTAGAGCTTAGTTCTCTGTTCATTGTAATCCCAGAGTTAAACTCTGTTAGAAAAAGAAACATTTTCTTAGGTAAAGATCTTGAACATGAGAGAACCCTTTTCTTAAAGAAAACCTCTGGGTTTTAAATCCATCATGAGAGCTTTGCTCTCCTATGAAACCCATCTCTTAAAGATCCAAAGACGTGATCTTTGAGTAATAACTCTCAATGCTTTGGGCATTCCTCCTCTGACCTTTAAGAATTCATGGCATTTGATTTTTCATTTTCTCTTTATGAGGGTTTCTGGAATTTAATTCCATTGCATAAAAGGAATTTAATTCCTCACCAAAGAGCTCTACTATGAAGATCAAAAGGGTCTCTCAGGAATTTTATTCCCTGGTGGTCTCGAGAACATTTTCACAGGGTTGTTCCTTACTTGCATAAATTTAAATTTGTTGAGTATTTGAACAAAACTTGCTTTCTCTATGGGGATGTCAAGAGTTGTTTAAAACTCCCATGTCCGTTTAATGAGAATCTTTTTAGATTCTCATAATAATTGTCCTGTCTTGATCATTGGTGAGCTGCCATATTGATTTTGCGGGGTCCATTAGTTTTGAAATCAGTGGTTTCATGGAACAAACTTTCTGTCTTTTCCCTCTATTATATATATATATTTATATATAGGTTTCATTAACAGCCTTTCTTTACCCTTTTTCAGGAACAATGGCTTCTCTTCCTTACTTTCCTTTTACTCGATCAGACGCCGCTTTTCCGCAATCGCCGTCGGATGAAGAGGCCATGGCGATGATCCGGGCCGATGACAGGGATTGCAGTAGTATGCTCTTATGGGGAGTTTGGTATGGGCACATTATCCGGGGCCACTGCGGCTTTACTTATGAGATGCCAACAGAGCTTCTGTGCCCAATATCGCTGATGGAGCGTCCGCCGACTGCTTATGCGGTGGAGGTGTCTAATTGGACTCCTACAGGCCGGCTTGAGCCATCAACCACCGGGATACCGAACCAGCCCTTGCCAGCTATAGATATCTTAGGGCACGGCATCTGTTAAGGTGAAGCCCAACCCTGGGGATAAGTCTATAAGGTAGGGCTTACCCCTCGTCATCCAATCGGCTATCTTCCTTGGGCTCGATATGTCCTCTCCGCCCACCGTGCACGGTTGCAGAAGGTTGGGTTATATCAAGCGGTGTACGCGTCTCTTTTTCATTACCCGACTCCTCACGTCTGTTGTGTTAAAGCTTTCCTGAACCAACGGAATCTTCCCACCAACACCTTCTTACTAGGGGATCGTGAAGTCTCGATTTCACTGGAAGAGTTCCGCGAGATCTCTGGATTGCCGATCAGGGGAGAGCACTATGGAGAGTTGTGGCCTTCGGATGAGTATGTATTCACGGTCGTGCCTGCTATGCTTGACGGCTTGACGACCGAAAACGCCGTCCGTCATAAGTACCCCAGTCTAATTAAGACTCCGGGTATTTTCGAGAAGCTGTTCGCAGAGTCAGAAGGACAGGGGTCACCTTTAAGTGCTTTATCGCCTGTTTTCTCCGTGAAGATGTCTTATCAAAAGAGGCTCCAAAATTTGCGAACATTAACGACTCTTTTGGGTTTGAGCTGAATAAGCTGCCGGCCAAAGAAGAGGACTTGCCGCAGTTTTACATTCCGGTTTCGTCGGCCGTGCCCTTCGATTCAATTGCGACCCCTGGCATGGATGAAGAGACCTTCTTCGTCGGCTTCATCAGTCTTTGGCTCAGTTGGTTCGCCATGCCGACACATCGACGCTTCATGAGAGCCTCTGTTTTCTACCCCGCTCATCGCGTAGCCGGAGGGGTACGGTTGGCTATTGGCATCGCGGGATTATTGCATCTTTATCATGGATTGAGCGTTGCGGCCAACACTTCAACCCCAGGTACGAATGTCGTGAACTCCTCTCTCCACTACTTTACGTCGTGGATCGAGATGCATGTATTGGGAGCATTCGCAGCGCATCGGAGGCCAGATTTTTATGACTCCTATACCTTCCCACGGATCATGAGGCTGGTGGATGCTTCTGCTCCCGACCCTACCCAGTTAGGCGCCCTCCGCATGCTGCTTAATCCGTACTCCAACGAGGGCGGGATGGTTTTCGTTGACTGAGTCCTTTCTGCTCCCGCCGAGCCTATTCAGCAGCTGTTTAACTTGTTGAAGGGTGGAGTGTCGTCTTTAAAACCCAAGGAGATCATGCACCTATACTCGATTAGGCCGGGTTACCTGGTGTTCCGGAAGAACAACACGGCTTTTTTTATGCGGTACAATCCGCATCGCTTCGCCCAGCAGTTGGGCTATAACTAGAGTGTCCCTTTCGAGGCGTTCTTGGTTGAACCTACTCCATCTCTGGAAGTCACGCATGACATCATCCATCACTTTATGCAGCTGAACACCGGCTCTCGTTTCGTGATCCCCGAGGCCGACTATATTCCAAGATGTGTGGGGTCCTTCACAGGTTGGTACCGTCATCAAGTCGGTCCCGTCATCATCGAGGAGAGGCAGGTACTTTTCGAATGTCGATCGTCGGCTCCAACCCAAGCTACTGGTATTCCGTTGCGGCCGCGGACAGTGGTTCACCCTCCGTTAAGGGATGGCGGCGTGGTTCTTATCCCGAAATCCGCATAAATAGAATCAACTCCTCGCACTGCTGGGATGCCAGTGCGCACTAGAGCTCAGGCGAAGGCCTCCGATGAAGCATCAGTGACAGTACCATCAGTGGCGGTGTCATCCGCGGTGGTATTGCCAAAAGGGGATACTGGAAGCGAGGTTGGCCAACGTCGCACCAAAGCGCCGAAGGGAAGGAAGCGATCCACTTCCAGTGTTAGCTCTAGCTCGAAAAGGAGGAAGAAAACAGCTGTCGGCTTGCTTGACCTCCTGCTGGAATCTGAGCCTATTGTTCAAGACGAGCCCATCTCCATGTAAGGGCCGGATGAAGGTCTTATTTATCCTGGCTCGTTAGCTGAGGAAGCCACGCAATTAGTTGAAGTTTTAAGGCGCTCACAGGATGAGACCGAAAATGTACGCATCCCGAAGAAGCCCTACCCCCCGGTTATCTTCTACGAAGATCCTCCTTCACTACGGAGAGTACATATGGGTCCTCTGCGAAGGGAAAATGAAAGAGCCTTCAAGCAGCCCATCCCGGCTGCTTCTGAAGACGAGCTGGCACTGAAGATCGGTGGGAATGAATCTACATTAGAAGCTCGATGAGCACATTTTCTCAGGAAGGAACAACGGCTTGAAAAAGCCATACTAGAAGCATCCTGGCGCATCGGTATGTGTGCTTTCCGTATTTTTTTGGCAAATAATTTGTATCGCTTTTTATATCTCCTTATCTTTGCGAAAACTTTGCAGGGACTTCAGCAATGAAAGAGGACCTAAGCTCAGGTCGTGTCATCCGCTTCTATAGATGTCTCCCGTGACGCATCGGCATGTGCAGAAGGGGTTACTACGGCTGTCGTTCCTGTTGTGGAGCCTCCGGTAGTGGCTCTTGTTTCTTCCGTGTCCATTCCTCGAGCGGAGGTGACCCCATTGGCCACGGACCTTATGGATTTTTCTGGTGGCGTCTTGGAAATTGTAGGAGGGACCGAGAAGGCTGCTGTTATTTCTCTAGAGCCTGAAATGGCGGTTGTTGCTTCGCAACTGGAAGCTGCTATGCCCGCGAATGTCTCTGGTGATGTGCCTGAGGGCGTGGAGGAGGCCGCCGAAGCTGCCATGCCTCCAGTTCAAGGCGAGCGGAGCGTCGAAGGTAACCTCTTACATTTTATTTTTAATGATCCCCTCATTATCTGAACTCTTCTTTCCTTCAGAACTGCGGGAATTAGCGGCTTCTATAGTGGACTTATCTCCCAGGAAGTCCTTCCAGCGCTTACTTGACATGTCATGCCCTACAGACGATATCCCTGCAAAGCATCGTCCTTTCTTCTGGACAAGGTCGGTGTTCTTTGACCCCTTTGCTTTATTATCACTTTTTTACGATGATGCTAACATGCCCTCTGTAATTCTGGAAACTGATGATGAAGTGGAGATCCTAGATGGGCCTGGGGATCTTTCAAACCCCCCTTGCATGGCTGTGGATAAGTAAAACTTTACCCTTAGAATTGTTTTGTTTATTCCATGTTTGCCAGTCTCGCTGACTAGTCATAAACGTAGACAGCTTTGCCAGCTCCGGCTCCGTTAGAATCCCGAATCTTTATGCCACCGGGACCATATGCCCGACGTGCGTCTGAAAGGATGGCGAGACAAAGCATTCACTCCTTGTCGTCCCTCATTAAAGATCTTCGTGCTGGAAGTTCTGTTACGGCCGAAGAATTTGCTGCCGAAGCCAATACTTCTTTATCCTTCCTTGCTACTTATCATGATGAGACATTGGTGCATGTTTGGGTTGAGTAATGTCGCAGAGTGGAGGCATGCTTACATAATCTCGAGTGTATATGCCTTCCTTCCGAGCTCTTAACTACAAAAGTGAGCCTGTGGGGGTGGATTGAGCGGTGCACCGCTAATCTTCAGTCTTGCGAAAAGAGGCTCAAGCGGAAATTTTCAGAGAGGGAGCTGATTAATAGTTGCTTTCGCGTGTGCATTTTTAAATCAAAGAATTAACCGCAATCAAGAATGGTGTCGCTTGGTAGCTAGCCGGTTGAGTATGGGTCGGTCCACAGGGAAAACGTGTATTTTCTAGTTGTTCTAACGAGTCAATTCCTATTTGTGGTAGGTTTTGATTCTCTATAAAAATTGAGGTTGAATTTTATTTGGATTAAAACCTTGCCAGGGTTAGGATTAGGTTAATTTGGAAAGTTAATTCTACTCACCACTTTCTTTGCCTTAATTAAGATCTTAGGTGTTAAGGTAATAATTAACAAAGGGGATTAGCACGATCAGGAAGAAACTTCGTTTCTTCCTTTTGGCCCTTGTCTGTCCTTTCTTAATTCTTAGCCCTAACCTGTATGGAAATCAATCACAACCGGTCTAACTAGGGAATCACCGCTATCTCGTGGGATAGGGTGCCGTAGTGAGCGGTATGTGTTTGATTTGCGTAAAGTCCTATTTTTAAAATATTGAACGGCCAAAAGGAAGAAATTTCATTTCTTCCTTTTGGCCCTTGTCCGTCCTTTATTAATTCTTAGCCCCAACCTTTATGGAAATCAATCACAACCGGTCTAACTAGGGAATCACCGCTATCTCGTGGGATAGGGTCCCGTAGTGAGCGGTGTGTGTTTGATTTGCATAAAGTCCTATTTTTAAAATATTGAACGGGCAAGAAAGGAGTGAGATATTTTCATCTCTTAAACCTTCCCCAAGCCTAACCCTAACAAGTGAGGAACTACTCACTTATTAGGGAATTAACAAAGGAATTCATTTTTTTTGTGATTTTCTTTTAATAGCCTAATTAACTTGCGGAAAATAACTACGATAGATAAGAATTTGCAGAGAAATAAAATTGCAAATAAGAAATTCAAGATAAAAAAACTTCCTTTTTATTGATGCACTCTTTGACAATTACAATGGAATGAAAATTTAAATTCTAGAAATTAAAAGAGGCATCTCCAAAGAGAGGCACCCAAAAAGAGGCACGCTCCAAAAAGAGCTGTAGGCTTCCTATTTATAGATAATAGAAAACCTAGGGTTTACATCTGATCCACTTCTAGAATTACAAAACTACTCTAAGAAAACTGGGTCAATACACCGACTCCACCGACACACACCGACACGTGTACAGCACGGCCGCGGATCCGCGGCCATAAGCCTGGTTTGGCCGCGGATCCGCGGCCAAATGATGGAGTCTCTGTCACAAAGTTTTAGGGCTGCTTCATGTTGTATTTTGCTTTTGGTTTCTTCACTTGGTTCTTCAGAATCATTTCTATTTTCTTCCAGATTTCCTCAGTGCAGAATGTTGTGGACTTTTACCGTTCGCTTCGTGTTGAATTCTTGAATCTTGTGCTGCCTTCGTACTTTGTGAAATCGAACTGTTCATTGATCTTCATTTGTTCCTTAAGTAGTAGGCATCATATGGATTCATCTATTGTTGGTCGTAGTCTCACTTTTGTAGCGTGTTTTCACCATTTTCACTGTATTGTTCCGAGAACATGTAACCTGCAATTATTTAACAGACATGGATCAAAAGCACCTATTTATTTGCAATATGATTAAGAATGGGGAATATAATAATGCAAATTTCTGATATGAACAAATACCCCCAAACTTATCTTTTGCTCGTTCCGAGCAAAACTAATTTATTCTCGAAAAAACCTAACCTCACTTTCGCAGGGAATCGCGATTGCACTGAGCTCGTGCAATAAGCCGTTAAACCTCTAGGTGTCCCTAGTAGGAGGAGTGTTGTCTCCTGAGGGTTTTCAGTGGATACTACCCACAAAATCTGATCAACTTGGCATGTTGACCTTAATTCTTCAATTCGGTATTCTAGCAAGAAATTCTATTATCTTCAACTTAGAAATTATCAACCCGTATTTTTCACACTCACTTTTCATTTAACTTAAGATCGCATATGTTCTGCAAATTTATTAAGCTTTCAGCATCTTTTGAATTTTCCTTCTAAGGTTCCATCTCAACTTAGGAATTTTTATCATCTCTACTGAAGGTATAAGTCCTATCTTTCATTCATTTCTCTCATCCAAACCCCAATCATATACCCCTACGTGTGTGTATATATGACCCCTATACTTGGAAATTCAATTCAAGCTATCATACTCTTGTCTATCGTCCAAAGTACTTTTAATTGGTGAATTTTTAGATGAAATTTCTCACACATATTTCATACGACCGTTAATACTTCTTGAGGTACTGAACGACCGATTACAAAATGGGTTAGCACATTTAGGCGTAATTCCTCGTCTTGCAATACCTAAGGCTTAGCAGTGACTCCCAAACTAGTTGGTCTAAGGCACTAGGTGATAAAGCTCCTTTGCTATATATTTTTTTATTTTACTCAGCCTTAAATAATTACAAAACCAGTTTTCATTTTTTTATATCTCTTTATTCACTCTTGTACTTTTATTTTATTTTCCTTCATACTAAGGATTTTAGACAAGAGCATTTCAAGGTATCCTCTACTATTCCAAGTTTCAAGGTGCGTGTATGTGCTAATTGTAGGGTATATATTTTCAGAATTTAGACTTAAGGTTCAGAATTATTTTTCATACTTACGCTTTAAATAAAAATTCAATACCCTTCCCTTATTTTGACTTAGCCCAAGAACTGAACTCAAAATTTACCTATTTCTAAATAAACTACAAGGACATATATTTTCTATAGTTAAACTTTAAAAAAGGTTATTAAGGGTTTTTAATTTACTAAGTTTAGGATCTATTTTTTCCCTACTATTCAACCGTCATGTTGAACTTAAGTCAAATATGGCCAAAGTTTAACTTTTCAATTTTTATAATTTTTCAATTTTTATAATTTTTAAAATTTTTCAATTTTTATGGGTTTTAAAATAAGTATGCAAATGCAAAATTATACATATGAATGCGAAGGAAGAAAGCTTACCGAGCACACCCCCAAACTTAAACTTGACAGTGTCCTCACTGTCAGGCTACACCAAGAGGGTCAAAATTGTCGGCACTCCCATGTTTGTTTATTTATTTATTTATTTATTTATTTTCAATTTATTATTAACATAAAAAGAAAACAAAATATATATACACAAAAGGCCCCCCCAAACTTAAGTGAAACAGTGTTTCCACTGTTGAAGTATTAAAGTTCAGAGTTAGGGAGGAGAAAAAACACAGTATCAAGCTATACAAGGCCTTACACAGGCCAAAAGTTAGCACCGACTATTCAAAAAATTTATCGTTATAATGGTGTGGTTGGTGAAAGAATGGAGTGTAGAGAAAAGAAATGAGAAACACACGAGACCGTGTGGAGATAGAAGCAGTATACGGTCTCGGTGGAGGAGAAAAATGGCGGAAGGGAAAAAGAAATGGTGGTGGTGGTTCGACTTCTTCAGGTGGAGGTTGATTAATCACAAAATCCGTGTCGTTTAAGAATGCAAGTTCGTCAGCAAAAAGTTCTTCAAAACTCTCATCGATATAATTGAACATTTTGCTGTTAGTATGTTTTGTGCCAGAATTTATCATACTTGATTTGTCAAAAATTATGGAGGTAGGAAACTTGAAAAACTCATCTACCTCATTTTCAAAAGTATCCAAATCAAGTTGGATTTCTGGAATGATCAAACTTGAATTATCGGATTGTGATTCATCAACACTCACTGAAATTATAGAAAGAATAGAAGAGAAACGTAAGCAAGTGGGAGAAAGAAGTTGAATACGAACTTGAGGGTGGAGATGGAGTGTATAAATTAGCACAATTTGTAATGACCGATGTGTAAAAGGCGATTGTGCTAATATATCAACCCACTGAGAAATGAGGTCAAACCTTTCAAGATTCGTAAGAAAACATGGTACATCGAACTTGGTAAAGCAGACATTGAAAATGAAAGGGATACGGTTTCTTGCGCGGTCGGAACGATAGAAAGGATGAAGGGGTTTGATTTAGGAAGTGTAACAGTTAAAGGTTCAGGAGGATGAATTAGAAAATCCGACTCATCAAACAAAACTGGTTCATCCTCAATACTCTCCTCAAAATTTAGCTTATCCATGCAATTCTCATCAAATTCAAGACGCATATGATGTTCGGGAGAAATATTTAATGTCTCGGGATGATGAATTGGAAAGAAAAACTCATCCAAATTTGTGGGTTCATCATCCAAAATATTCCCAGCGTCAATATCCTCGATCAAGTGAAAATTAAATTTCTCAGACACTTCATCAAAAGCATGGATATCAATCAATTCAGGTTCTAGAGTGGAGGTATAGAGGTCAAAAGGATTGGTGGTGATTTCACTTGAAAGGGACCCTTCACAATCAGGTAAATCAAACACTACAAAGTCGCGCAACTCATTAGACGTTTTATCTTCAACTGGTGAATCATTTAGAACACTTGATAGAAATTCAAAACCGGAGTTATGGGATTCAATTGGGGATGGGTAGGTTTGATTTGGAAGTATATACAGCTCACTCTCTCCACTCAAATTCTCAATCTGTCCAACCGCCTCATCATACATTGGAAAATTTGGAGCTAGTTGGAAACTAGCTACCATGTCACTAGGTTGTATAAGGGCGGCCATGGACGCATTCAAATCCTTAATCTGTTGTCTTGACACTACCATAAAATCTTCCAACGACTGTTCCAGACTAGACATGGGTTGTGACGGGGTTTCAGTAAAAGGTTCAAAATTTTTTGGATACGTGAAACTCCCAAATGGTTGTGTAGAAGCAATGTCTAAGGAAGGTGTGAAAGTCGGTAGGACTGGTAGAAATTGAATAGTTGGACAGGATTAGGATCAACATTTGGATAAAAAGATGAATGGAATTATTGATCTCAAGGACTGGAAGTGTTGAAAGAAGTTAAAGATTGGCTACGAGATTGTTCAATATGTTCAGCAATAGACATGGGTTTCGGAGTTACAACATGAGTCGAAAAAGGAGTATCAACATAAGAAGGTGGTGAAGGTTGAAATGGTTGATATAAGGTGGATTGCGGAGTCCAACTGTTTCTCCTAGACGCGTCTATTTAATTTTTCAAAGAAATTTTGGGTATGGAGGGGTCGTTCGAAATTCGACCAAAACAATGCGTGTAGGAAGTAATATCTGGTTGAGGGTACCAAAGTTCGGCAAGAGTTTTGCGAGGTGGGGTACCCATGATGTGAGAAAGGAGAAAAAGAATGTGATGATTTTTTTTAGATTATTTTTATTAAAAAAAGTTGTTTGTTTTTGGAGTTTTGAAATTTTTGAAAGTGTTTTTTTTAGAAAGAGTTTTGCAAAAATTTGTACGGAACTACGGCACAATTTCAAACAATCACAATTTGAACATGCATAATCAAGCCTAGAGCTAGGGTCTCCTAAGTCAACTAGATTGCTTCTAACTGATCCAAAGGACAAGTTGTGAGATATCTCTCAAATCGCCTCTTCACCGCCAATTGTGGCCAGGTAAGCACAAGTAAAGAAAGGAGAGATCCGCTCACGAATCACCATGAGACGGGCCTTTTAAAATTACCTTTCTCACTTGTCTAGCCTAGGCACCACAAAGTCAGGTTTAGATAAACAACCGATTGCCTACAACCTTTCTCTGTCCCAATGAGCACGACAGTCCTTAGCTGGATGAGTCTAAATATTTTTTAATTAAGCTCAAGAGTGATGTGTTTGCTTTTAGTGATTTCTGGGATCTTAGGAAGGGTAATGAAATCCCCACCCAATCTTGATTGGTGTTATAGCCCCTAAGAGTCCGTATAAATTATGCAAAGCAGTTAACACACCAAAAATCTAAAATACTTACAATTTTTTTTTATTTGGCAGCGCAAAGAATCCTGCACAAAAACAATTTATTGGAGATGGAGAAGAATTTTGCGTAAAGAACCCTGCAGGAAAATTTTTCAGTGGAGTTCAGAGGGTAGAAGAGAGGACAAAAATACTTACAGAGAATTTTGGGGTGCTGGCGTCAGCAGTTGACCACGGTTCCGCGGTCAAACGCTTGAATCCGCCACGGATCCGCGGTGGTTATATTAGTTTGGATCTCCAAAATTTTTCTGTTGTCTGTTGTGATTTTGCTCTGTCTGTTCAGATTTTCTGTTTCTTAATTTGTTCACTGGGATTTTCCAGATCTGAATTTGTCCGTCTTCTTTTTCTGCACAATTCACACAATACCTCTCAAAAAGAACATGATGATTTTTATTTTTATTTTATTTTATTTTTTTGTTTTAATTTTTTTTTAATTTTTATGATTTTTTTAAAAAAAATTAACCTGAAATTACACAAAGAAAGAGACTACCGTCTCCCCGGTAACGGCGCCATTTGATTGATAGTTGCTTTCGCGTGTGCATTTTTAAATCAAAGAATTAACCGCAATCAAGAACGGTGTCGCTTGGTAGCTAGCCGGTTAAGTACGGGTCGGTCCACAGGGAAAACGTGTATTTTCTAGTTGTTCTAACGAGTCAATTCCTATTTGTGGTAGGTTTTGATTCTCTATAAAAACTGAGGTTGAATTTGATTTGGATTAAAACCTTACTAGGGTTAGAATTAGGTTAATTTGAAAAGTTAATTCTACTCACCGCTTTCTTTGCCCTAATTAAGATCTTAGGTGTTAAGCTAATAATTAACAAAGGGGATTAGCGCGATCAGGAAGAAACTTCGTTTCTTCCTTTTGGCCCTTGTCTGCCCTTTCTTAATTCTTAGCCCTAACCTCTATGGAAATCAATCGCAACCGGTCTAACTAGGGAATCACCGCTATCTCGTGGGATAGGGTGCCGTAGTGAGCGGTGTGTGTTTGATTTGCATAAATTCCTATTTTTAAAATATTGAACCGACAAGAAAGGAGTGAGAGATTTTCATCTCTCAAACCTTCCCCAAACCTAACCCTAACAAGTGAGGAACTACTCACTCATTAGGGAATTAACAAAGGAATTCATTTTTTTGTGATTTTGTTTTAATAGCCTAATTAACTTGCGGAAAATAACTACGGCAGATAAGAATTTGCAGAGAAATAAAATTGCAGATAAGAAATTCAAGATAAAAAAACTTACTTTTTATTGATGCACTCTTTGACAATTACAATGGAATGAAAATTTAAATTCTAGAAATTAAAAGAGGCATCTCCAAAGAGAGGCACCCAAAAAGAGGCACGCTCTAGAAAGAGCTGTAGGCTTCCTATTTATAGATAATAGAAACTCTAGGGTTTACATCTGATCCACATCTAGAATTACAAAACTACCCTAAGAAAACCGGGTCAATGCACCGACTCCACCGACACGCACCGACACGTGTACAGCACGGCCGCGGATCCACGGCCATAAGCTTGGTTTGGCCGCGAATCCGCGGCCAAATGATGGAGTCTCTGTCTCAAAGTTTTAGGGCTGCTTCATGTTGCATTTTGCTTCTGGTTTCTTCACTTGGTTCTTCAGAATCTTTTCTATTTTCTTCCAGATTTTCTCATTGCAGAATGCTGTGGACTTTTACCGTTCGTTTCGTATTGAAGTCTTGAATCTTGTGCTGCCTTCGTACCTTGTGCAATCGAACTGTTCATTGATCTTTGTTTGTTCCTTAAGCTGTAGGCATCATAGGATTCATCTATTGTTGGTCGTAGTCTCACTTTTGTAGCGTCTTTTCACCATTTTCACTGTATTGTTTCGAGAACCTGTAACCTGCAACTATTTAACAGACATGGATCAAAAGCACCTATTTATTTGCAATATGATCAAGAATGGGGAATATAATAATGCAAAATTCTGATATGAACAGGAGCTAGCTTCAAATGCTTTGGGGGAACTCCAAGCTCAACTCACTACTAAGACCATCCATGCGTATGAACTTTGGCGGGTGCTTCAAGAAGCTATCACAGAAGCGGTAGCTCTTGATAAAGCCGTTATCTTTACCCACGAGATGGTTGAAGCTCATAAAGTTGCTGAAAAGGAGCTTGAGAGTCGGTTCGCCTCGTATCAGGCTCAACAATCTCAGGCGGAGACTTTTCTTGTGGCGATAACAAAGCTTGAAGCCGAGGCCCAGCGGAAGAATTATGAATTGAATAACTTATTGCACCATTCGCCGGCTTGAAGATTTTTTTTATATTCTCCCTTTTTTGTATTTACTCCTGAATGAGAGTGTCTTTTGATTCTTTTATGAAATATACCTTGTATTCATTTGGATTCATGAATAAAAGACATATTTTATTTCATATTGGCGTGTCCCTTTTAGCAAATGCATCTTGTAGATAGTCTATCTTGATCTCTTTGCAGGGCAGCGATGGCTTATGAAACAGGTTAAGATTTGCCGCCTAAGATTTTTCAACTTCATGAGCCGTGAGGGTCTCATAAAAACTTTTCTCCCTATGAGTCGAGAGGATCCCGTGAGTGTATTTTCTTGTTAAGAATCATGAGGATTCCTAAGTGTGTATTTTCTCT
This sequence comes from Agapanthus africanus, assembly GCA_030015575.1. NCBI lineage: Eukaryota > Viridiplantae > Streptophyta > Magnoliopsida > Asparagales > Amaryllidaceae > Agapanthus > Agapanthus africanus. The sequence goes on along the minus strand of CM057339.1, from coordinate 878,547,442 downwards.
TGAGAGTCGTAAAGATCTCATAAGAGAATTTTTCCCCTTACAAGTTGAGAGGACTCGTAAGTGGTTGTTTCCCTCCTTGTCGAGATTCAACTTTGGAGAGTGTGGCCCGTGAATAGTATGCAATAGCCTATCTTGGACCGACTTGATGGGCCCCAGTGCTTAGGAAACATGTCCTTATCCCCATTGCCTAAGGCTTTCCCCTACGAGTCGAGACGAATCGAGTAGTTCTCGCAAGGACACTAATTTCCTCACGAGTCGAGATGAATCGAGAAGTTCTCGCAAGGGTTTCCTAACATCACAGTTAACTCCTGCTAATAGAAGTACGTTATGGTCTGTGGTACTAGGGTTTTCTACCCGTCGCACCGTTGCGTTGGCTGATATATTCCCCGATATGCAATCTTGCTGTTCGGATAGCCCCGCGACTGTTGTGTCTCCGATCCCTTCGAGGGCTGGACAAGACGTCTTCAAGTAATCTTCCGGGTAATATTACCGTCGAAAGAGCAAGCGTCAGGGATATTCCATGTCGCTTTTTACTTGAGGTCAGGATCAGTTTGGGAGCCCCGATGAGTCATGACTACTCCATGCTGGAGCAGGATGATCTCCGATAGTCTTTTCAGGTCTCATTTGAGTTATCGTCAAGACCCTGAAGCGAGGGGTTTTCCTTGGCTTCGCTTGTTGACATTGTGTCTGCAATATTGCCATAAATGTCGAGGTTGTCTCTGGGTTGTCTGTGAACCGTCGAGGTTTGGAACTAGGGGACTTTGTCATGGCTCCGTTTGCTGATGTTGCGCCCGTATCTTGCTAGAGGGAGGAGGAACGCGGTTGGTTGATCTCTAGGCTGTGGATGCCGCCGTCGAGACTTGGAACTAGGGACTCTGCCATGGCTCCGCGGTAGTCTCTAGGCTATCTGCGAACCGTCGAGATTTGGAACTAGGGGACTTTGCCGTGGCTCCGAGGTAGTCTCTAGGTTGTCTGTGAACCGTCGAGATTTAGAACTAGGGGACTTTGTCGTGGCTCCGTTTTGCTGACGTCATATCTTCTTCTGGTTGGAACGAGAAGGAACGTTGTTGATTTCTAGGCTGTAGATGTAGCCATCGAGATTTGGCTTCCCTTTGATGAAGCTTGGTGGGACAATGTGGTTCCCTTTTCGTTTGTGCCCATGGATTGTATACAGGGGTCAATGTGATATCACCTGCAGGGCAAAAGTTTTATTTTATTTTATTTCTTTTCGCGATGCTCTATCATTTCAGCTTTTTATATCGCAAAAATCGTGATTGCCCAATCATTTTGACTATTTTTTTCGCGGTGCCCAATCATTTCGGCTATTTTTCCTTTTCTTTACTCGCTGTTTTTTATTACGAGTTGCCCAATCATTTCGGCTATTTTTGTATGCATATATTTTACTTGCTTATTTTTGTTGCAAGTTGCCCTATCATTTCGGCTATTTCATATGCATTTTTGGCTCGCTGATCTTTTGCTGCGAGTATGGAACTTTGGATCTGATACCAATTTTAGCATCAGCATCGCTGCGACTGGAATATTGCCAGGAGCGAATCATCATTTGCCGTGAAAGGACTTTGAATTTGATACCGATTTAGTCATCAGCATCGCTACCACTGGGAAATTGCCAGGAGCGTATCATCATTTGCATTTGTCGGTTCGAACAAAGGTGGCTCAGCAATCAGGGTTAGGATCCTGTCGACTAAGGCTTTTGACTTCATGAGCCGTAAGGGTCTCATAAAGATGTTTCTCCCTACGAGTCGTGAGGATATCGTAGGTGTGTTTTCTCCTTAGGAGTCGTGAGGATTCGTAAGTGTATGTTCTCTTATATCTTATAAGAGTGTTTTCTCCTTATGTGTCGAGAGGACTTACAAGTGTCGTTCACCACATGAGGACATTCCTCGTCGTTGGTGGGACTCGGTGAGGAAAACGTTTATTTGTGCCCGTGGATTGTATACAAGGGTCAATATTGAACCGCTTATAGGGAAATTTGGGGAATGTGATGGCTTAAGAACAGGTTCAGATCCCTGTAGCTTAAGGCTTTTTGAATCCTACGAGCCATGAAGGCAGGTGGAATTCTCTTTACGAGTCGTGAGGATCTCGTAAGTGCAATTTCTCCTTAGGAATTGTAGGGATCCCTAAGTGTGTTGCTTCCTTGTGAGTCGTAAGGATCTCATGCAGGTATTTTCTCCTCACAAGGTCGAGAGGACATTGCAGGTGTCATTATTTTAACGAGATTGTGCCCTTTCGGGTTTTCACAAACTCGCCGGCAGTCCTGCTGTTTTTACTCACGGCGCCCTTTCGGGTTTTCATCCGTGCCCATTTCGCTTGTGGACGTACCCTTTTTTTTGCACGATGAAACTCTCGAGAATAGTTTCACCGCATGTGATCCATCCGTTTGCCGGTGGGATTTGAGTTGCAGTCCTCACCGCTGGGACTTATGGACTTGTATTCCACTATCGCCGTGTTTGAGGCGACGCTGTTAGTTTAGAGACATCTCGGTCTGTTGTTAGTTTAAGGACACTGTTAGTTTAGGGACATCTCGGTCTGTTGTTAGTTTAAGGACATCTCGGTCCAATGTTAGTTTAAGGACATCTCGGGTCCACATCTAGTTTAAGGACGTTGCGGTCCGTTTTTAGTTTAAGAACATTACGGTTCATAGCTAGTTTAAGGACATTACGGTCCATAGCTAGTTTAAGGACATTGCGGTCCGTTGGGATTTTGAGACGAGGTTTCGTCGGATACTACTTATAGAGTTTGGACTCGGGAAGATAGCGAGCGGACATAGGCGTCGTTATCAATCATTGACCTGGGTCGTGAATCGTCAGGCGTAGTATTTTTTCAGGAATCGGCCGTTTATTGGCCGGAAGGGTCTTTCGCCATGCATATCCACGAGCAAATAGGCCCCACCTTGGTAGAACTTGTCTATGATGTACGGTCCTTCATAGTTCGGCTCGAATTTCCTCCATTTAGCATGGTTGAGGATCATAGGTCTTTTTACGACTAATACGAGTTCACCTTGGCGGAATGTTCTCGGCCTAGTCAATCTCTCGTATGAGCGCGTCATCCTTGCTTTGTAAGCCTCCAGGTTTTGCTGTGCCATGAGACGAGTTTCATCGAGGTCATCGAGCTCCTAAGGCCGAAGATGGGCATTTTCTTCATCCGTCGGTACGTACCGAACCACCACTCGTAGAGAGGGTAGCTCTATCTCTAAGGGAAGAACCGCTTCTATGCCGAATACTAACGCGAATGGCGTTGTGTTTGTGGCCGTCTTGAACGTAATCCGATAGGCCCAGAGAGCTTCATGCAATCTCCCGTGCCAGTCTTTTTTATTTCGGGACATCGTTTTCTTTATGATCTTTGTCAAGGTCTTGTTGAAAGCCACAGCTAGACCGTTAGCTCAGGGATTATAAACTGAAGAATATCTCCAATCTATTTTTATGCCACTGTGTGAAGCGGCTGATCTTATGGCTTCTGTAGGCAGTCCCGTTATCAGAGATAATCCGTCGCGGAGTGCCGAACCGGTAGAGGACGTGTGTCTTGAAGAAATGGAGGATGTTATCTGTCTTCACCTCTCTTAGTGGTATTGCTTCTGCCCACTTAGAGAAGTAATCGGTTGTTGCCAATATGAACCGATGTCCCCTGGACGATAATGGCTTGATGGGCCCGATTATATCGGTTCCCCACATTTCGAATGTCCAACTAGCCAATGTCGGGTGTAGCGGATTCGGATGTTGACGGATGAAGTATCCATGAATTTGGCATGAGTGACACTGCTTCGCATATTCGAGGCAGTCCTGAATCATTGTAGGCTAGTAGTAACCCATTCTTTTGATCTTCAGCTTCATCTTTGGCCCAGCTTGATGGGAACCGCAAAGTCCGTCATGAGTTTCTTGGACGACCATTTTTGCTTCTTCTGGTCCTAGGCATCTCAGCCATAGACAATTGAATGATCTCTTATAAAGAGTACCATTGACGAAGGCGAAAGACAGGGCTCTCATCATGAGCCGATGTCTTAACGACGCGTCTTCGGGCGTTCGATGGGATTTGAAGTAATCTATGAAGATTTTTATCCAATCCTTCGCATTTTCTTCATCCTCTAATTAGAATGCCGCTTGTTCGGCCGCCTTCTTTTCTTCAGATGACTACGGAGATATTTCTGCTGGCGTGAGAATCCGGCGGCTTTGCACAATGATCCTTATGTCATCGAGGTTCTCGTCAGCCAGTTCCTTAGCGAGTTTAGCTAACGCATCCGCCTTGCTATTTTCTACACGCGGTATGATTTACAGGACTTAGGAAGGGATTTGAGTCGGTAATTGCTACACTCTTTTGCCATATTTTACCAACTCTGGCTTACACGTCTGATAGTCGCCCTTTACTTGGCTAATGATCAGTTGGGAGTCTCCATATATGAGGAGGTTCTCAATTCCCATGTCAATGGCGATCTCGAGACCTGCTATCAAAACTTCATATTCTGCTTCGTTGTTTGTTCTTGGCTCTGTTAAGAAAAGGGCAAATCGCATTATCCCTCCTTATGGAGTCACAAAGATAAGGCATGCTCCGGCTTTGATTATGGGGGTGCTTTGATTCCGCCTCTTCATAGATGATGCCCCATCGAAGTAGAGTTCCTATCGGGTATCACTCCCTTCTTTCTCCCCGTCGATTGCATCAAACGCTTGTTCGTCCGGCAACTCGCAGTTCAAGGGAGAGTCGGCGGGGATCGGATGCTCTATGAGAAAATCGGCGATGGCCTGACCTTTCACTGCCTTAAGAGGTCGATAGATTATCGAGAATTCCATCAAGAGGAGAGTCCATTTAGCAAGCCTTCCATTTAGTATGGCTCTTGACATCAAATATTTGAGAGGATCCACCTTTGATATGAGATAGACCTCATGTGCCAAAGCGTAATGTCGGAGCTTCGTTACCGCGAAGATTAATTGTAACACCCGAGCCCAATAATACTATTTCTGTTACTGGTTGAGTGTTAGACATTGCTCATTTTAATTATCTTGCTTGTTTGGTTCTTGTTGCAAATTTTTAACCGGCTAAGTCATTTTTGCCTATAACAAATTTTAACACCTAAAATGAAATTAAAAATATCCATATTGGCCTACTCGTCACCACTAGTCGCGTGGTAGCGTCCGCGCGTCGAGATTTCATCCTGTTCGGTGAAACGGGCGAGTTTGGACGGCTACGCGCGCGTGCAAGTGTCCGACTTGGGGGTAGGCATTTTAATCATAAAACATCTCATTTTAAAATTTGGAACTCGCTTAAAATCCTATTATTTGAATTTCAAATATTTGGGCGCAACCCGGACGCGATTTGGAAATGTTTCATTTAGCGCCGAAATACCCATTTAATTTAATAATCTAAAACCTTATATATGTATTTTTCTGTTACTTAAACTAACGTTTAAATCCTTTTTAAATCTTTATTTTAAATTTCCTTTCAATTTGCCAGCCAATCACGAGGGGCTTTACCCTCGTGGGCCCCACCTTTCTCTCTCTCATCCTCGAATCTCTCTCTCTCCCTCTCTCCTATAACCTCTTGATTGATTCGAAAAAAGTGTGTTTTTGTAGTTAACCGCAATCAGAACGGTGTCGCGCGTAGCTAGACCGAGATGAGTACGGGTCGTCCTCTGGGAAACGTGGAACCTTTTACTTTTACTTTAGATGTGTTGAGAAAGAGAGGAGGGATAAAGAATTTTATAGAATGGTTTCTAGATCTACGTTAAACAAGAATGTAAAATATAGATCTAGATTATTTTAGAGATTTAAATAATATAATAAGAGGGCTTGTAGGGTTCGTTAGGATTTAGTAGTTATGGACGATTAATTAAAAGTTATCATTTTTATCCATTAATAGATTTAGAACTAGAACGACGGTGATGCGTGTAGATTAGGGTTTCCGGAGGGAAAAGGAATCCCACTCTTAACCCTTATCTCGACACGGAACTCCGTTCATTATCTAGCTTTTACCAAAACAATCATTAATCTAATCTCTAATCGCGGTCGGAACTAGCAAAGAATTGCTAGCGCGCCTGATTAGGATGTTAATGATTCTTTTGATAAAGTTCCTAAACTTTATAGGACTTAAAAAGGATTTAATTATTTTCATCGTCCATTAGCCTACCCTAATCCTACGAACCCTAACAAGCGGAGAATTACTCGCGCATGTTGGGAGAAGAAGATGAAAAGAAAGAGAGGGAAAACATAATAAAAAAATAATTAAATAAAATAACTACCTTTATTAATCGACTTCTTCAAACTACACTTTTAATCCGTAGAAAATGATTACAAAACTTGATTTGTTTCTCGATCTTTCCTAAGGAGGTAGTCGAACAGTCGATGATCAGCCTGGATGCGTGAGCGTCGGGAGCTTCGTGATCTCTTCGGCTTGATGTCTTCTAACTTTAGCCCTTGGTCCTTTATATAGCCCTCAAAGAAGAAAAACTAGTTACCATATATGGTGACTTCCTAATATGGTAACTTTCCATGCCTGGATTCTGAGTCCCTGTCAGTATTGATTTTATGATTTTGGCAGATTTTTGATCCTGACATCTTGAACATCTTCATCTCTTGACCTGAGCTAAATCTTTCACAATATCTCTATGAATAATGTTAGTTTATTTATTAAATTAGAGAGAGTGTCTTAATCACTATATATGGTAATAAATCTTTAAGAAACTTGATTAAGAATATTTAATATGCTATGCACTTTATATGGTAATAAATCTTTAACAAACATGATTAAGAATATTTGATATGCTATGCATCTTTTAATTAATAAAATATTATGCATATATTTTGAAATATTATTCTAACCATTTGTATGATATTATATCTTTTAAGAATAGTGATTAGAATATTTGATATGATATGCATATTTTCAATTACCAAAATATTATATAAATATAAAATGCTTATATTTTCCTTCATAATATTAATTATAATATATAAACATATGGTAAATAGTATTTTGCAGATAAATCCAAATATGTTTAATATTTATAATAAACACCTTTTATTATTTAAGAAATGTAAGGAAAATACTTATACCAAAGTGCAATATTTTCAACTGAACAAATACCCCCAAACTTAACTTTGATCGTCCCGAGCAAACTAATTATTCAAGAGAAAGAGAAAAATAAAAAGAGAAAACTAAGCACACTTTCGTAGGCAAACACGATTGCACTGAGCACGTGCAACAAGCCGTTAAACCTCTAGGTGTCCCTAGTAGGAGGAGTGTTGTCTCCTGAGGGTTTTCAGCGGATTACACCCACAAAATCCTATAACAAAAGAACGATGGTGAAATTTACATATAAAGATAAGAACCTTAAAAGAAAGATTTTGAAAAGAAGAGTTTCCAACTATACTAGCTTTTCAGTTGTCATGAGCCCTATCTTAATAGTCATGAAAAAATGTTAGAAATCACATCATCCCTCAATAAAACATCGTCTTTATTCTTCATTTCTACCTTTCATCCAAACATTGATCATATAACCCCACGTGTGTGTAAAGAACATCCCTACACTCGGAGAATTCAATTCAAGCTATCATACTCTTGTCCATCTACCTTAGTACTTTTTAATTTGATGAATATTTAGATTTGCTCACACATTTTCATGCGACCGTTAATACTTCTTGAGGTAGTAACAGACCGATTACTCGTGTGCTTGCTGATTTGGTGATAATATTTTCCTCGTCTTGCACCACCTAAGGCTTAGCAGTGACTCCCAGACCAGTTGGCCTTAGGGCACTAGGTGAAGAGGCACCCTCACTATATTTTTTTATTGCTGCCTTGGCGATAACAAAACCAGTGTTCATTTTTTTCTTTTCACCATTTTTATATTTTCTTCATTTTTTTCACTTCCTTCATACTTTGGCTTTTAGACAAGAGCATTTCAAGGTATCCTCTACTATCCCGAGTTTCAAGACGTGTGTAAGTGCATATAGTAGGGTATCAACATTCAAATGTTTGGCTTCCAGAATAGAAATTATTTTTCAGACTTATTTTTATCCTCAGATTAGTGACTTCCTTCATTTTACTAACCCTTGGGACAACAGCTCATAACTACTTATTACCAGTTCGTGTAAGAAAACTTCTAATTTTCTTGGTTTTCTTAAACTATTCCTATCTTTTGGATGTAATTTTTCACTTTCTACTCTTTTGTTATAAAAGAAAAAATTTTAAAATTTTATGAAAATGTTGTGCTTATGCAAAATATGATGCAAATTGATGTGTAAATAAGCACAAACCTCCCCCAAACCTGTTTACAGCAGTGTCCTCACTGATGTCATCCGTTAAGCTCAAAAAACCTGTAGACTTGGGAGGAAATTATTAATGGTGGCAAGAATATATGAAAGTGAAAATGCTCCCCCAAATTTATTTTTGGTTCACAAAAAAAATCATTTTCTTTCAAGAGCCCAAAATATACCACCCCTCCCCCAAACTTGAGTTAAACATTTTTAATCTTTTAAAATCACACGAGGGGGTCAAGGTTATTGGTCAATGCCAAGCTTTGCAAAGACCGAAGGTCAACACCAACCATTCAAAAATTTTATCAATGAAGCACCAAGGTTGGTGGAAGAACATGTCACCTATTGACGTGAAGAAGTGGGGAGGTGACAAGAGGTGTAATGGAAAATGATTGCGTCTCAATTTGGAGAGACGACACAGTGATAGTAATGATGGATTACTCGCATTGTCATGATTGTCCAAAAGAGGGGGTGGAGGTCCAATTTCTTCATCTTGGAATTGATTCATCTCAACACCCGTGTCTTGTAAAAATGCGAGTTCATCAGCGAAAATTTCCTCAAAGCTTTCATCGATACCCCGAAAAATAATGTCATCAGAAAAAATGGGGTGATCGTCAGACTCTATAAAAAGTTCCTCATCAGCGTTAGATGTTGACCCGGACAACTCGGCAGAAGAGTCCGTGTCAAACAACGAAATATGAAAAGAGTCAAAATTATGAGGTTGATCAAATTCGCTGCTGTCGACATCCATTAATTCGACAGAACACACATGAGCATAGGGTTCGGAGGGTTCACTTCCCAACTTGTAAATGTTAAGCTCAATTGACTTCTTTCCAAAGGATAGGGTCATAGAGCCGTTTCTACAATTAATTACTGCGTTGGAAGTGGCCAAAAAGGGTCGACCGAGTATCACCGGGATTTGATTGCGTGGGTTTGCCACAGGTTGTGTATCTAAAACAATAAAGTCCGCGGGAAATATGAATTCCCCGACTTTAATTAATACATCCTCTAGTTCACCCTGAGGTTTGGTGATAGATCGGTCTGCCATTTGAAGGGTGCAATGTGCAGGCTTTAACTCTCCGATCCCTAATTGCTCATAAACAGAATATGGAAGCAAGTTAACACTAGCACCTAAATCGAGTAGAGCACGATTGATATTTTTACCCCCAATAGAAATTGAAATTGTAGGACTTCCGGGGTCCTTTCGTTTCTTGGGTAGTTGTTGTGTAAAAGCAGTGCTCACATTACTCGCAAGGAAAACTTTTTTAGGTACTTGAACTTTTCGCTTCCTAGTGCACAAGTCCTTTAAGATTTTCGCATATGACGGAACTTGTTGAATAGCATCTAGGAGAGGAATGTTTATGTTAACTTGCTTAAAAATTTCCACAATCTTCTCCATTTGTGGACTTGGTCTGTTGCTCCTTAACCTGTTTGGATAAGGTGCTTGATTAATAAGTTTTGGGTCCAATGATTGTGGAGAAGACTGTGGCGACGGATTCGATCCCAAAATTGGAGTGGGCATCGACTTAGATAGATTTGGAGAAATGTTTGAGCCTTGGGGAAAACGGAGAATAGGCTCGGGTGAAGGTGGGAGACTAGACGAATTAGGGGAAGGAGAAGAAGAAGGGGTATCAAACGTGTCACTATCATCAAATTGCTCACCCACTTGGTTATTCAGCACTCTCCCCGATCTCAACGTAGTAATGACATTCACATTATGACTTTGTGAATGGCCAGGATTCGGTAGGGGTTGAATGGGAGTTTCCCTTTTTCTCTCGCACTCATTGCGGCGTTTAACTGTGCGATTTGGTTTTCTATTGATTTAATACTCTCACCATGGGAGGAGGAGTTTTTCGTTAGGGTATCAATAGAAGACCTTATCTCAGCCGAATTTTGCATGGATTGTTTCATAAACATATCCAAAGTTTGTGCAAGTGAGTTGTCAGTACCGGCCACTTGTGGTGTAGAAATGTTGGCCGGATTTTGGAAATTTTGTGACTGAAAGGGGGGCTGATTCTGTGGTTGTGGTTGCTATGGAGGAGGTCTTTGATAATTGCTTTGTTGGTTTTGATTCCAAGCAAAGTTAGGATGATTCCTCCATCCTTGATTGTACGTGGAAGAATAAGGGTCGTTTCTAGGTCGCTGCTGAAAAGCAGCATTAGCTTGAAACGATGCATTCATAGGACATTCTTCCATTAGGTGTGAAGGATCCGAACAGCAACCAAAGACAGTCTTGGAAAGCGTGACCTGATGTAGGGAGACTGATGAATGTTTGTTCTCAATAGAATCGAGTTTCTTCTGTATCGCTGCCATTTCGGCTTTTACTGCGATGGAAACGTCGAACTGGTGAATACCTCCCTTAGTTGTAGGTGGTCTTAAGCTTTCCCACTGCAACGTGTGTTCAGCGAGATCTTCCAGATATTTCCATGCTTCACCATCATCTTTAGACATGAAATTGCATTGACACATTGTTTCAAGCATCTGCTTTGTTGCTGGATTAATGCCCTCATATATAATCCGACATAAATCCCATCTTTGTATTCCGTGATGGGGGCATTGGACAAGCAGATCTTTGAAACGTTCAAAGCACTTCCAAAATAGTTCATTGGGAAGCTGGGTGAACTGGTTAATCTCGCTCCTAACATGTGCAGTCTTATGATTTGGGTAAAACTTCTTAAGAAATGCTACGACGAATTCATCCCAATTAGTGATAGAATGTGCGGCAGTATTATAAAGCCATTTTTCTGCCAAGTCGCACAGTGTGAATGGGAGAAGACGTAAGCGCATAGCATCTAAAGTCAATTGTGAAGTACCCATCATTGCGCATACGTTCTCGAATTTGGTGATGAAAACATACGCGTCTTCCGACTCAAGCCCGTGAAATTTGGGCAGCAGATTGATGTAGTGGGGTTTAATTTCGAAATTATCCCCGTTAGGTGGTGGAAGAGATAGACAAGTAGGAAGGGGGCCACGAATAGGATAGCATCTCTCTTGGAGAGAGATGCGCGGTGGATTCTGCGCACCTCCGGGCGGTGGCAACGTGGTGTTATACTCTGATGGAGTGCCGTCCATCTCGGTTGATGTGGTGTGTGGTGGGGGAAAAGAAGATGAAGAAGTACCGACTTCGGCGTCGATAACAGGAACGCGGACAAGATGGGCACTAGGATCCCGTGTCCAGCCGAGCATGCACTAAGCGGGTTTAGTGCAAGTGGCAGCGTGTGTGTGATTTAAAATTGGCTTGTTTTGAAAAAGTGGGACTCAAGACAAATCTCCCTAAGATGCACAAGCAACCCTAGAACTAAGGTTACCTAGGTCCAGTCTCTAGACCGCTCCTAGACTTCCAAAGGACAAGCCGCAGGATAAATCCTCTACCGCCTCCGTACTATCCTTATAGCCAGATAAGTGCCAGGTAAGTGGGAAGGAACCACGTCGTGGGCCTAATTAAAAACCACTAGCCTTTGTCACACTTGCCTAGACACTACAAAAGTAATGCGGATAAACGATAGATTACCCACGACCTTCCTCTGTCCTTATTGAGCGCGACAGTCCTTAGAGTCTGGTCTAGATATTTTTTAAATTAATGAAGGGTTGATCTATATGCTCGGTTTGTGATTTGTGGGGCTTAGGAAGGGTGATGAAATCCCCACCTAATCTTGATTTGGTCCTTGCCCCTTAAAGATCCGTATTAAAATATGCAAAAACAAACTGAAAAACAAAACTTTGCAAAAAGATTTTTGAGCGGCGATATTTTGCAAAGAATCCTGCAGAAAATAGATTTTATTGGATTTTAGAGGAGAGAGAAGGGAGTTAGAATCTTACCAGAGAAGTGTGAACCTTAGATCTCCTGTTTCCTCAAGTCCGTGACTCCAGATTTCCTCGCAAAAATTCACACAATAATCGTTAAATATACAATTTGCAGTTTTGTTTTAATAATGATATGACTCGTCTAAGAATTCAACACAAATAGTAAAAATAAAAAATTACGCACGTTTCCCCGGCAACGGCGCCATTTGATTGATTCGAAAAAAGTGTGTTTTTGTAGTTAACAGCAATCAGAACGGTGTCGCGCGTAGCTAGACCGAGATGAGTACGGGTCGTCCTCTGGGAAACGTGGAACCTTTTACTTTTACTTTAGATGTGTTGAGAAAGAGAGGAGGGATAAAGAATTTTATAGAATGGTTTCTAGATCTACGTTAAACAAGAATGTAAAATATAGATCTAGATTATTTTAGAGATTTAAATAATATAATAAGAGGGCTTGTAGGGTTCGTTAGGATTTAGTAGTTATGGACGATTAATTAAAAGTTACCATTTTTATCCATTAATAGATTTAGAACTAGAACGACGGTGATGCGTGTAGATTAGGGTTTCCGGAGGGAAAAGGAATCCCACTCTTAACCCTTATCTCGACACGGAACTCCGTTCATTATCTAGCCTTTACCAAAACAATCATTAATCTAATCTCTAATCGCGGTCGGAACTAGCAAAGAATTGCTAGCGCGCCCGATTAGGATGTTAATAATTCTTTTGATAAAGTTCCTAAACTTTATAGGACTTAAAAAGGATTTAGTTATTTTCATCGTCCATTAGCCTACCCTAATCCTACGAACCCTAACAAGCGGAGAATTACTCGCGCATGTTGGGAGAAGAAGATGAAAAGAAAGAGAGGGAAAACAAAATAAAAAAACAATTAAATAAAATAACTACCTTTATTAATCGACTTCTTCAAACTACACTTTTAATCCGTAGAAAATGATTACAAAACTTGATTTGCTTCTCGATCTTTCCTAAGGAGGTAGTCGAACAGTCGATGATCAGCCTGGATGCGTGAGCGTCGGGAGCTTCGTGATCTCTTCGGCTTGATGTCTTCTAACTTTAGCCCTTGGTCCTTTATATAGCCCTCAAAGAAGAAAAACTAGTTACCATATATGGTGACTTCCTAATATGGTAACTTTCCATGCCTGGATTCTGAGTCCCTGTCAGTATTGATTTTATGATTTTGGCAGATTTTTGATCCTGACATCTTGAACATCTTCATCTCTTGACCTGAGCTAAATCTTTCACAATATCTCTATGAATAATGTTAGTTTATTTATTAAATTAGAGAGAGTGTCTTAATCACTATATATGGTAATAAATCTTTAAGAAACTTGATTAAGAATATTTAATATGCTATGCACTTTATATGGTAATAAATCTTTAACAAACATGATTAAGAATATTTGATATGCTATGCATATTTTAATTAATAAAATATTGTGCATATATTTTGAAATATTATTCTAACCATTTGTATGATATTATATCTTTTAAGAATTGTGATTAGAATATTTGATATGATATGCATATTTTCAATTACCAAAATATTATATAAATATAAAATGCTTATATTTTCCTTCATAATATTAATTATAATATATAAACATATGATAAATAGTATTTTGCAGATAAATCCAAATATGTTTAATATTTATAATAAACACCTTTTATTATTTAAGAAATGTAAGGAAAATACTTATACCAAAGTGCAATATTTTCAACTGAACACCTCTCTCTCTCTCTCTCTCTCTCCTATAACCTCTCTCTCTCTACCTTTATATTAATTCCTCACGTCCTCGTCTTCGCGAGAAACCCCCACGAACTCCAGAAAACCCCACCACAACGAACCCTAGCCTCGTCGTGCCCGTCGCCGCCGCAGTCCCCGCGCCGACGACACCACCACCATCACCCTTGCCTACTCCGCACCTCCTTCCTCATCTTCCTCCCTCTCCCTCCTTCCAGCGCCTGCAGCCAACGCCACCGCCACCTGCACCGCTGTGCTGCCGTCGCCGCCGCCTCCCATCGCCGACGACGCCGACTTCCTCCCTTCGCCCTCTTCCCGACCTCTTCACCTTCCTCCTCCTTCCCTCGCCGGCGCTGCAACAGACCCACGACGCCCGAACCCTAGCACTTCTCCAGTCGCCGGAAAAGCCGCCGTCGACCCTCGTCGTCGTCGCCAGCACCACCGCCGACCACCTCCTCTTCCCCTGCAACCCAAACCAAGCCAGTTCCTCACCATCCCTCCCCTTCCAGCAACCTACAGCCAGGTCAGCCGCCGCTGCTTCCTCGCCGGCGCCCCATCGCCGTCGAACCCGTCACGGTTGCCACCCTTGCCATCCCTGTAAGCTTCTCTTTACCTTCTCCCTTCGTTTTATCCCCTCGCTGGTCGTTCGTGTCCTTGATTTGTATTTTGCTAACTTCGTCGCTGTTTTGACATTTCGCCGGATTCCGGCCGTGCCGACGACTTGACCCGACTTTCCAGCGAAGTACTCCGGTCCGCGTGGCCCCGCTGTTCGTTGTTTGGACTCGATCCGCGACCCGTGCATCCGTCGCGTGTTTTCCGCCGACGCTACGTTCGTGTTTTCCGGTTTGCGAAACCGTCGAGGCAAGTATTACTTGCTACATGCTATGTTATACTAATTAAGTGTGCTTGACTCATAAAACCTGCAAAAGATTAACTAGTGTTGTTACTTTTCTCATTTGGACGAAATATGATATATATCATGATACAGTAACCTAAACCGTATTTTGCCACTGTAACCCTAATAACAAAATTACCAGTTAATCATTTTTGCTATTTAAAGGACGATAATCGTACACATATAGCTTCATTACTTTCTGTTATTGATATTGCACTACCTTGTGTTTATTGCACCCTAAGGGTGCTCGAACCTGTTAATATGATAATACAACTGCACCATATTAATGCACCATTGTGATTAAATGAACGGTTATTGTTGTTTACTTTATTTCCTGCTGTTATTCCTTAGTCGATTATATACTTGTTATGAGCACACCCTCGATTGCGTTACATATTGACCCGACCTTGATACACATGACATATATACATACCGATGCACCGGACATGGTACCCTTTACTACCAACTCAACCTGTTGTACCATGACCTGACCTGTTACCTGATCTCATGCCTAATGCCAACAAACCTGACTTGGGGTCCTCATGGACCATTCCTGTTGTCTATCCAGACAAACCTGTTTTTACCTGATCCTGTGTTGGCATTAGTTCTTGATTACTGAATACCTGACCTGACATACATAACTTGGGGGTATGGGGAAATCAAAGGTGAAACCGACTTGTAACTCAACAGTTCGATACCTGTTCTGATCAGTTTTACGGGCTCGGCCAGCCCCGGAGTGATGATGCTGACATCACTCGCCCATCCTGCTACCTGTTACTGCCTAGCGACACGTCTCGGATTCAGCCCCGAGGGTCTTGACCGTGGTCCCGGACATGCACGGGATACTATTGAGTTACATCGACGAGTCATCAATTGATTTCAAAGACTTTAGAATAGAAAACCTGATAGAACAGTTTAGTTACCCACTGTACATTACCCTGCACTGTTGTTTCATAGTATTATTGCTTTATTCATGTTTATCCCTGCATTGCTTATTACCATGTTCATATTATATTATTGGTTGACATGACGCGCTGACGTCTGGGTTTTGCATGGCCCAGATTCTTTACCACCGTCGCTGACCGAGCAGGAGTACTTCAGCCAGCAGGCTGATTTGTGAGTTCTGTAGTGCTTAGTTTATTTATTGCATTTCATTTCCAGTTGTGAGCCCGCATTATGGGACGCACTTATCTATTTATTGTATCGGATCATTTGCTTCCGCACTTATGTATCATTGACTCTTGTTATTTTGGATTTGGACATGTGTTAGATAGTTTATTTATCTTGTTCTTGATATCTCTACAGCCGTAATGTGACTGTGGATGGATACTTCCTACCCACAGGTAGCATGGTTGGCTATGTCACGTGCCCAATCTTGCGTACTCTGGGAAGCGGGGCGTGACATGGTTCTTTTGGTATCAGAGCCATAGGTTAATTGGGTTGATTCTTTTGTAGTTGGGTATTGTACCCGATACACGAATTAGAATACCCGTGCTTAGGAAAACATGTCCTACCACCTTGACCGTTTTACCATTCTTGAATCACATTCTTCCGGATCATGTCGACATGCAAACTTACTTTGCATGTTAACTCGAAAACCTAATTTCTTGTTATCTCTAGGACTTAGGCGACTTGGGTGGAGTTAAGTAATTGTGGCTATGATACCGCGGCATAGTTACAATGCGGTACTCTATTTAAGTATCTTGGAGTTCTAGCCTTGATTTATATATTGAATCTATCATCATGCTAATGTTGGGTGTTTTGATTTCAGGACTATGGCAGATAAGAATTTCAAGACGTATCAGAGGCGCGTAGATGAAGCCGCCATGTTGGGAGTGATACGTGGGATGTTGGAAAATCAGAAGAGGCAAACTGAGCTGATCCAGCAGCAAGCAGATTCTTTTCAGGAGGGTTTGCAGGCCATTCGGCAGTCTGTAAACAACGCTGGGGTGAAACCAGTTGACCGAGTAGGGACCGTGGCAGATTTCAGACGGTTGGGTCCTACTATTTTCACTGGTCTGGAGGAGCCGTTGCCAGCCGAGCAGTGGCTAGTGGACACGGAGAATTTGCTGATTGCGGCACAGATCCCAGAGGACAAAAGAGTTGATGTGGTGCGCATTCAGCTCGTGGATTACGCCCGAGAGTGGTGGCTTGTGGAGGAGAACCGCTTGCCCAAGCCAATCAGTTGGGCGGATTTCTCTAAGAGTTTCCTGGAGAAGTTCTTCCCGCGGACTGCACGGGAGAAAATGGAAGAGAAATTTATCGGACTAAGGCAGAATGGAGCGCCGTGGACGTGCATGCAGCAGAATGGACGAGACTCAATAGTCTCGCTGGACCTTTCGCGGCCAACGATGCAGACAGCAGTTGCGGTAAGGAAGCAGTTCTGTCGGGCCAATCGAGTTTAAGGCTAGGCCGACACACAGTGTTCTTGCAGCTATGGAAGTTGATGGTTGTGAAGAACCGGTGGTAGTTCGCGATTTCATGGACATAGTAAAGATATCGGGTCTACCACCGAGGAGAGACGTGGAGTTCGTGATGGAACTTAGTCCTGGTGCAGTGCCGGTATCTAAAGCTTACTATCCAATGGCACCAGTGGAATTGGAAGGAGTTAAGAAGCAAGTTGGTGAATTACTTGAGAAGGGTTGGATTCGAAGCAGCAACTCGCCTTGGGGAGCTCCAGTTCTTCTAGTAAAGAAGAAGGATGGCACGAGAAGGATGTGCATCAATTATCGAGAATTAAACCGGGTGACTAGTAAGGACAAGTACCCGATCCCTTGCATTGGAGAACTTTTGAGCAGCTTAGTGGCGCGAGAGTATTCTCGAAACTGGATTTGCGATCCGGATATCATCAAGTCCGAGTGAAAGCAGAAGACATTTGCAAGGCGGCGTTTCGAACTCGGTATGGACATTTCGAGTATCTAGTGATGCCCTTCGGAGTAACGAATGCGTTGGCAATATTCATGGACTTGATGAACCGAATCTTTTCACCGTTCTTGGACCAGTTTATCGTGGTCTTCATTGACGATATTCTGGTTTACTCGAGGAGTTTGGAGGAGCTTGCTGAGCATTTAAAGATCGCACTGCAGATGTTGAGACAGGAGAAGCTTTATGCAAAAATGAGTAAGTGTGAGTTTTGGCTGGAGGGAGTGAAGTTTTCGAGGCATGTTGTGTCTGGCGATGGAATCGCCGTCGATCCAGGGTAGATTGCAGCAGTTCGAGTTTGGCCTATTCCAAGAAATGTGGCTGAGATAAGGAGTTTCCTTGGTTTGGCCGGATACTACAGGAGATTTGTGGAGAACTTCGTTCGTTTAGCAGAACCGTTGGACAAGCTTACGCGCAAGGAAGTACCTTTTATTTGGACGGATGGATGTGCATTGGCCTTCGAGATGTTGAAGCAGAAGTTGATAACCGCCCCTATCCTGACCGTACCAGACAATTCCGGAGGACTGGTGTTTCACAGCGACGCATCTGGAAAAGGATTGGGATGTGTTTTGATGCAGAATGGGAAGGTTGTAGCTTACGCATCAAAACAATTGAAGACCCATGAGAAGAATTACCCGACTCATGACTTGGAGCTTGCGGCCGTGATCTTCGCCTTGAAAATTTGGAGACACTACCTTTTGGGCGAGAGAGTCGAAGTTTTTACAGATCACAAGAGTTTGAAGTATGTGTTCACTCAGAAGGAGTTGAATATGAGGCAACACAGATGGTTGGAGCTGATGGCCGACTACGACCTTGATCTTAAGTACCATCCGGGAAAAGTTAACGTCGTGCCGGATACGCTTAGTCGGTTACCAGCGATTCAGGTTTTGACTACCCAGAGGGAGATCATTGCGGATTTTCGAAGATTTGACTTGGAAGTTGTGCTACCACACCCTACGGGACAGTTGATGCAGTTGCAAGTACGGTCATCCTTAGTTGAGAAGATTAAAGCGGCACAATCGCAGGATCCTAGACTGCAAAGGTTTCGAGAGCAGGTTGAAGCCGGACTACGAACCGATTTACTGGTCCACGAAGACGGTTCGTTGAGATATGGTAGCCGTGTGTGTGTGCGCCAAAGGGGGATGTGCGTGAAGAGCTTATGAAGGAGGCACACAGTTCAGCTTACTCTGTACATCCGGGGGTACAAAGATGTACCGAGATATTCGACAGCACTTCTGGTGGGAAGGTATGAAACGGGAGATTGCTCGCTTCGTGGCTAAGTGCTTGATGTGTCAGCAAGTCAAGGCTGAACACCAAAGGGTTGCTGGTTTGTTGCAACCACTTCCGATTCCTCAGTGGAAGTGGGAACATATAACCATGGATTTCGTGACGGCTCTACCGCGGAGTCTAAAGGGCAACAATGCAGTATGGGTGATTGTTGATCGATTGACCAAGGCAGCTCACTTTATTCCTTTTCGGGTTGGTCAATCGACGGAGACTTTGGCAGAGCGGTACATGCAGGAGATGGTAAGATTGCATGGAGTACTGGTGAGCATCGTGTCCGATCGGGACACTCGGTTCTTGTCACACTTCTGGAGGAGTTTACAAGAAAGTTTGGAGACTCGATTGAAGTTTAGCACAGCTTATCATCCTCAATCTGATGGACAATCGGAGAGAACGATCCAAACTCTTGAAGATATGTTGAGGGCATACATGTTGGACTTCAAAGGTTCTTGGGAGGATCACCTACACTCGGTGGAGTTTTCGTACAACAATAGCTTCCAAGCGACTATTCAGATGGCTCCGTTTGAAGCTTTATATGGTCGTAAGTGCCGTTCACCTGTTTGTTGGGATGAGGTTGGTGACCGAAGGTTACTAGGACCAGATTTGGTAGTACAGACAGTCGAGAAGGTGAATACAATCAGGAAGCATATGAAGGCAGCTCAAGACAGACAGAAAGTTGGGCCGACACGTCAAGAAGACCTCTAGAGTTCGCCGTGGGTGATTTGGTATTCTTAAAGATATCACCGACTAGAGGGGTGATTCGCTTTGGGAGTCGGGGAAAGCTTAGTCCTCGATTCGTTGGACCCTTCGAGATATTGGAGCGTGTTAGAGAGGTAGCGTACCGTTTGGCGTTACCACAGTCCTTGGCAGGTGTTCACGATGTGTTTCATGTATCTCAACTACGGAGGTATGTTCGAGATGAAACTCACGTCTTGGATCATTCGGAGTTGACCGTACGGGAGGACCTAACTTTTGAGGAGCGACCGGTTGAAATCATGGATCGAAGAGAAAAGGTTCTTAAGAACAAGGTTATCCCTCTTGTGCTAGTTTCTTGGGGTAATCGATCGCATGGAGAATCCACTTGGGAGCGAGAAGACGAGATCCGGCAGAAGTTTCCTCACCTTTTCCTGTAGTGAGCTATCTTGTATTCTTGGAATTTCGAGGACGAAATTCTTTTTGTAGTTGGGTATGATGTAACACCCGAGCCCAATAATACTATTTCTGTTACTGGTTGAGTGTTAGACATTGCTCATTTCAATTATCTTGCTTGTTTGGTTCTTGTTGCAAATTTTTAACCGGCTAAGTCATTTTTGCCTATAACAAATTTTAACACCTAAAATGAAATTAAAAATATCCATATTGGCCTACTCGTCACCACTAGTCGCGTGGTAGCGTCCGCGCGTCGAGATTTCATCCCGTTCGGTGAAACGGGCGAGTTTGGACGGCTACGCGCGCGTGCAAGTGTCCGACTTGGGGGCAGGCATTTTAATCATAAAACATCTCATTTTAAAATTTGGAACTCGCTTAAAATCCTATTATTTGAATTTCAAATATTTGGGCGCAACCCAGGCACGATTTGGAAATGTTTCATTTAGCGCCGAAATACCCATTTAATTTAATAATCTAAAATCTTATATATATATTTTTCTGTTACTTAAACTAACGTTTAAATCCTTTTTAAATCTTTAGTTTAAATTTCCTTTCAATTTGCCAGCCAATCACGAGGGGCTTTACCCTCGTGGGCCCCACCTTTCTCTCTCTCATCCTCGAATCTCTCTCTCCTATAACCTCTCTCTCTCTATCTTTATATTAATTCCTCACGTCCTCGTCTTCGCGAGAAACCCCCACGAACTCCAGAAAACCCCACCGCAACGAACCCTAGCCTCGTCGTGCCCGTCGCCGCCGCAGTCCCCGCGCCGACGACACCACCACCATCACCCTTGCCTACACCGCACCTCCTTCCTCATCTTCCTCCCTCTCCCTCCTTCCAGCGCCTGCAGCCAACGCCACCGCCACCTGCACCGCTGTGCTGCCGTCGCCGCCGCCTCCCATCGCCGACGACGCCGACTTCCTCCCTTCGCCCTCTTCCCGACCTCTTCACCTTCCTCCTCCTTCCCTCGCCGGCGCTGCAACAGACCCATGACGCCCGAACCCTAGCACTTCTCCAGTCGCCGGAAAAGCCGCCGTCGACCCTCGTCGTCGTCGCCAGCACCACCGTCGACCACCTCCTCTTCCCCTGCAACCCAAACCAAGCCAGTTCCTCACCATCCCTCCCCTTCCAGCAACCTACAGCTAGGTCAACCACCGTCGCTTCCTCGCCGGTGCCCCATCGCCGTCGAACCAGTCACGGTTGCCACCCTTGCCATCCCTGTAAGCTTCTCTTTACCTTCTCCCTTCGTTTTATCCCCTCGCTGGTCGTTCGTGTCCTTGATTTGTATTTTTCTAACTTCGTCGCTGTTTTGACATTTCGCCGGATTCCGGTCGTGCCGACGACTTGACCCGACTTTCCAGCGAAGTACTCCGGTCCGCGTGGCCCCGCTGTTCGTTGTTTGGACTCGATCCGCGACCCGTGCATCCGTCGCGTGTTTTCCGCCGACGCTACGTTCGTGTTTTCCGGTTTGCGAAACCGTCGAGGCAAGTATTACTTGCTACATGCTATGTTATACTAATTAAGTGTGCTTGACTCATAAAACCTGCAAAAGATTAACTAGTGTTGTTACTTTTCTCATTTGGAAGAAATATGATATATATCATGATACAGTAACCTAAACCGTATTTTGCCACTGTAACCCTAATAACAAAATTACCAGTTAATCATTTTTGCTATTTAAAGGACGATAATCGTACACATATAGCTTCATTACTTTCTGTTATTGATATTGCACTACCTTGTGTTTATTGCACCCCAAGGGTGCTCGAACCTGTTAATATGATAATACAACTGCACCATATTAATGCACCATTGTGATTAAATGAACGGTTATTGTTGTTTACTTTATTTCCTGCTGTTATTCCTTAGTCGATTATATACTTGTTATGAGCACACCCTCGATTGCGTTACATATTGACCCGACCTTGATACACATGACATATATACATACCGATGCACCGGACATGGTACCCTTTACTACCAACTCAACCTGTTGTACCATGACCTGACCTGTTACCTGATCTCATGCCTAATGCCAACAAACCTGACTTGGGGTCCTCATGGACCATTCCTGTTGTCTATCCAGACAAACCTGTTTTTACCTGATCCTGTGTTGGCATTAGTTCTTGATTACTGAATACCTGACCTGACATACATAACTTGGGGGTATGGGGAAATCAAAGGTGAAACCGACTTGTAACTCAACAGTTCGATACCTGTTCTGATCAGTCTTACGGGCTCGGCCAGCCCCGGAGTGATGATGCTGACATCACTCGCCCATCCTGCTACCTGTTACTGCCTAGCGGCACGTCTCGGATTCAGCCCCGAGGGTCTTGACCGTGGTCCCGGGCATGCACGGGATACTATTGAGTTACATCGACGAGTCATCAATTGATTTCAAAGACTTTAGAATAGAAAACCTGATAGAACAGTTTAGTTACCCACTGCACATTACCCTGCACTGTTGTTTCATAGTATTATTGCTTTATTCATGTTTATCCTTGCATTGCTTATTACCATGTTCATATTATATTATTGGTTGACATGACGCGCTGACGTCTGGGTTTTGCATGGCCCAGATTCTTTACCACCGTCGCTGACCGAGCAGGAGTACTTCAGCCAGCAGGCTGATTTGTGAGTTCTGTAGTGATTAGTTTATTTATTGCATTTCATTTCCAGTTGTGAGCCCGCATTATGGGACGCACTTATCTATTTATTGTATCGGATCATTTGCTTCCGCACTTATGTATCATTGACTCTTGTTATTTTGGATTTGGACATGTGTTAAATAGTTTATTTATCTTGTTCTTGATATCTCTACAGCCGTAATGTGACTGTGGATGGATACTTCCTACCCACAGGTAGCATGGTTGGCTATGTCACGTGCCCAATCTTGCGTACTCTGGGAAGCGGGGCGTGACATTAATACCAAGCAATACTTTTCGATTGGAGAGTTGTTGTTTTCTGTCCCTAGGAGAACTCGACTCTGATCGTTCTCCTGTGCCCATAGTGCGCCTAAAGAACCTTCAAGGGCTGTTGTTTACAGGATGAGGGGTTTTCCCTTGACTGGAGCGGTCAGCACCGGCAGGTTCTGCAGATATTGCTTGATTTCGTCTAGTGCACTTTGGCATTTACGATCCCAAACGAACGGGGTCCCCTTCTTCATTAAATGGCTGTAGGGGCGGCATTTTCTGGAAAGATTAGCTATGAACCGTCGGATATACGCAAGCTTTCCTTGGAGAGACCGCAGTTGTTTGAGAGTTCTTGGCATGGGAATTTCCATGATCGCCTTAATCTTTGATGGGTCTATTTCGATGCCTCGGTGTCGTAACACGAATCCTAGGAATTTTCCTGAAGAAACTCTAAACGCACATTTCAGAGGGTTCATCTTTAGGTTGTACTTCCGAAGGTGCAGGAACACTATCTTCAGATGCTCCCAATGCTCCTCGTACGATTTGCTTTTCACCACGAGGTCGTCAATATAACATTCAACAATCTTATGTATGAGGTCATTGAAGATCTTTGTCATGGCCCTCTGGTAGGTGGCGCCAGCGTTCTTCAGACCGAAGGGCATCACTTTGTAGCAGAATATGCCCAGCGGAGTCCGGAAAGCAGTGTGCTTTTGGTCTTCAGGATGCATCTTGATTTGATTATACCCCGAAGATCCATCCATAAAGAAGAAGACTTCATGAGTGGACACGTTATCTATCATCAGTTCGGTAACCGGTACTGGGAATTCATCCTTCGGGCAAGCTTTATTGAAGTCCCGAAAGTCTATGCAGACACGCACCGTCCCATTTTTCATCATCACAGGGACAATATTGGCAATCTAGTCGGGGTATTGAACTTCTTGGATTAAGCCAGAGTCACTTAACTTCTTGACTTCGGCGTTGATACTCATTTCAAGTTCGAGCCGCATTCTTCTTGGCGCCTGTTTGACTGGCTTGACGTCCGGTGATATCGCCAGTTTATGCACAGCTATCTCTGGATCTAATCCCAGCATCTCGGAATATTTCCATGCGAAACAATCTTTATACTGCATAAGCACATCTTTTAATGTAGCTAGCTGCTCTTTAGACAGCAGCTCACTGACGAACATTGGCCTTTGATCGCTTGTCATCCCCAAGTTGATTTTCCTCAGATCGTCTGCCGTGGTATGTATCTCGTCTTCCAACTCCTTTGGTGCTGGTAGAAATTCTGAGATCACCTCGTCTTCATCTTCATTTGCGAAGCATTGGGAGAAGTCATCCATATTCTCATGCTCTCTCTCCTTTGAGAACGTTATCACGTGGTAGGTACAAGCTCGTTTTCAAGCTCGATGTCTATCTGGACTTACCCTACCCCCGCCGTATAAGTTGCTTTTGGCTCATGCTTTCGTGGTGGGAGAATTTTGCCTGACCCTTCGCAGCAATTTGAAGCCGTTCCCAGTTGGAACATCAGCATCCATCATCAGAGTTGAAGCAGGTGGAGTCAACGCTGATGGAGAACTGCCCCCGGCTTATTTTGTATAATGCCGATATCGACGTCGACCATTTCTTACAGCCGGAATTTGATTAGCCTCAGAATTTTGCTGAGCCTGCTCCCTATTTTCTTTGAGGGCTTGAATATTTTGCCCCCAGCGTCAACCATGGTCATTGGAAGGTACCAGTTGTTTGGAGATCGATTCCGTCGGTAAAGCATGAACTTGAAGAGCCAGCCGGTGGAAGACAGAGTTCTTCTGGGATTCCTCATTCAGCGTTGAGGTACCGAGGGTGGGAGGTGGGAGCATAGACCTGAATAGAAGCCCATTGATTTCTTGAAAAGACAGATTGCAGAGATCTACGGCTGCAAATGGCCCATACTTGACTTTACCAGATGTGACAGAGCCTGAGTTGCTAGGGTAGGAGCAAACACCATTCTTCATAAAGACGAAACACCGGCTTCAGTATCCCATCACCCAAAGGCAACTACAAACATATATACCGCGATTATTTGATCGCGGAAAAACACGACACATGAAGTGTGGAGTGGAAAGAGGAAAAGGTCCCACCGGGCGTGCCAGAATCTTTTTACCGCCGAAAACGGGGAAGACAAACGTCTTGCCTGAATTTGGGGGCAGATGCTATCTGGGTTTATCCGTCCGCCTCTCCGAGGATGCCAAGTTGATTTATGGTACCGTGTATCGGAGATTTGGACGGATGCGGCCGTTGTAGCAGACTTCTCAGATTCCCTCTCATTTGTGAGGGGTTTTTGATTGTAGTGATGCTCTTCCCTGCAGGCGCAAGCCCCTGTAGTTAATTACGTTACCGCGTAGTGATAGCCACTTTCTCTTTCTCCAGAAGTTCACTTCATGTCATGTGTGTTTGTTTTATTTTTGGTTGCCCGTGGATTGTATATGGATACTAATTTATGTTGCCGCCCGTAGGGCATGGATTAGTGCAAATCCATATATTCATAGATTTGGGTTTGGGTTGATTTAAGGATCGTTAATCTCGTTTGAGACTAAGATCAACTTAAATGGTTGTTGAGAATACGTTAGTTTAATTTTAGACTAAGATCTACTCAACAGGATTTTAGGATCATTCAGATCCAACAAAAGAGTATTTGGACTCTATTGTTTTAGTTTAAGGACGTTTTCGTTCCATAGGCTAGTTTAAGGACATTACGGTCCATAGTTAGTTTAAGGACATTGCGGTCCATAGGGATATGCTCATGGATTTGAGAGTGCTCCAAAGAACTTTTGGTTTTCGGGACCCTCCACCTCTCTGATATCGTTGAAGAATTACAACTACATATATCAGAGGTGTGAAGAGATGTACCCTTGAACCG
The DNA here is from genome assembly GCA_030015575.1 of Agapanthus africanus. Taxonomy (NCBI): domain Eukaryota; kingdom Viridiplantae; phylum Streptophyta; class Magnoliopsida; order Asparagales; family Amaryllidaceae; genus Agapanthus; species Agapanthus africanus. The sequence goes on along the minus strand of CM057339.1, from coordinate 878,521,562 downwards.
AACTCCAGATGGAAAGGATAGATCATCGTGGAATGAACATTGTTTTAGATACCACGTCTCAAGAGATCATTGGCCATCTCTGGGACCAAGATCGATTTGGGGGGACCTTAGTATAGGAAGGCTCAGTTGATTGATGGTCAAAAGGTTTTTGGCCTTGAGAGACTTGGCTGATTTGGGCTAAGGTTGGCCTCTCACAGTGTTAAACACTGCTAAATATTTTGGTGCCTCACGTGCCACACGTGAGTGCTCCAAGTTTCAGTGTTTAACACTGCTTAAGAGCCTCACGTGGGAGCATGTGAGTACCAAACATTTAGCAGTGTTTAACACTGTGAGAGGCCAACCTTAGCCCAAATCAGCCAAGTCTCTCAAGGCCAAAACCTTTTGACCATCAATCAACCGAGCCTTTCTATACTCAGGTCCCCCCAAATCGATCTTGGTCCCAGAGATGGCCAATGATCTCCTGACACATGGCATCTAAAACAATGTTCGTTCCACCATGATCTCTCCCTTCCATCTAGAGTTCGGTTCAAGGGTACATCTCTTCACACCTCTGATATATATCATTGTAATTCTTCAATGATATCAGAGAGGTGGAGGGTCCCGATAACCAATAGTTCTTTAGAGCACTCTTAAATCCATGAGCATATCCCTATGGACCGCTATGTCCTTAAACTAACTATAGACCGTAATGTCTTTAAACTAGCCTATGGACCGAAAACGTCCTTAAACTAAAATAATAGAGCCCAAATACTCTTCTGTTGGATCTGAATGATCCCAAAATCCTGTTGAGTAGATCTTAGTCTAAAATTAGACTAACGTATCCTCAACAACCATTTAAGTTGATCTTAATCTCAAACGAGATTAACGATTCTTAAATCAACCCAAACCCAAATCTAAGAATATACGGATTTGGACTAATCCATGCCCTACGGGCGGCAACATAAATTAGTCTCCATATACAATCCACGGGCAACTAAAAATAAAACAAACACACACGACACGAAGTGAACTTCTGGGGAAGGAGAAAGTGGTTATCGCTACGTGGTAACGTAATTAACTGCAGGGGCTTGCGCCTGCAGGGAAGAGCGTCCCCATAATCAAAAACCCCTCACAAACGAAGGGGAATCTGACGAAGTCTGCTACAACGGCCGCATCCGTCCAAACCTCCGATACACGATACCATAAATCAACTTGGCATCCTCGGAGAGGTGGACGGATAAACCCAAATAGCATCTGCCCCCAAATTCAGGCAAGACGTTTGTCTTCCCTGTTTTCGGCGGTAAACAATATACTAATCATGCAGATCCCTCTCCTCATCAGTCTGAAAGATATCTCTTTAGAGATAGTGACCCCATAACCTGCGGGTACACCACCACGCCAGGAGTCGTCCATTCTAAAACACTTTAGAATAGTGTCAAGTACCCAAATTAGGACACTTTCCAAATCTAGATCTAAAACCATAGATCTAGTGATTAGAAATCCTGATGTTTTATTCATATCCTATGTGGAGAAACAATCTTGTGACAACCCCTGTATAACCGATCGTAGTACAGAAAGATCTCTTCCCATTAAGTCCATATCATCCAAATACCAGGACATCACTCCCTACTACTTTCTTACCAGATCCATCTGTTATTCTGATGAAATTAAACTCTATAGCTGTCACATCAAAAATAGACGATCTATCTCCGCTATATCTGTTTTAGTCTATAAATAGACATAAGCTACTTTCCCACTACGCTTCCGCTGCTCCAATGAATACAACAACCCTCTGGCAGAGTCATATACATGTGCACTTCTAAAGCTAATTTAGAACGACGTTATACTCATCCTCCTGCTAGATCTTATAGTCTAAAACAACGGTAGTGGCAAGTTTGGGTCATCAAAAAGCTCCTTGTCACCGTCTTTGAGGAGACCGAAGTACCTCTCGAGTGCCTGAGGTTACCCACCAAATCTGCGGAGTGGCTAATGGATTATCGAATCCAATTAAATCTTTAGGTTTTACTAAATTTTCAGTAATCGTTTGTGGTTATGGAATCAATTCCAGTTCTACCATACTCAGTAATGTTTTCTGAAAAAGAATCTATTTTACTAAAACTGTGGCGAGTCAAGAACAATATAATTATTGATATTCCAGATGGTAGAATGTTAACCCTCGTCAAAGTCCGGGATAACCCACAAACTGCCCTTACTGAACGTTCCTTGAGTTTGTCCAGATTCTGGTTTTAAGCATCAGCCAGACAACTCCATATAACTTAACATCGTTAAGATATGAATCCATTCTATATCCATATAGAAACAAAGGCACCAGTTTAATTAGAACCAGATTCAATATACATGCAGTTGTCTCCGGTACATATCAACCAAATGGAATGAGGCCAATTAGCATTACTCTTCAAGGAATGCATCCACCTATGAGTAACCTGAAAGAGAAACAAGCTCTCAAAACTATTACTATCAACGGAATACCTAGCACAAGTATCTACATCTTCGATCACCTTGACGAATCCTGATACTTTGCAGCATAAACTAGAGAAGTCACAAGTAAGCAGAATATAGTATGAGTACCAACCCCTTTGTCCTAATAGAAACCGGACAACATACAATACTCTATAAGTCCACTGAGTTTAATAACTCAAACCCTGTGCGTCGTAAGTTGAAAACTGTACTATGGTTAAGAAGAATTACACCGTTGTTGAATGCTCCTTAACTAACCATCAACTGATATAGCTAAATGTCATAGACATAATTTCAAAAAATTATATCTCACTTTATAAAATAAACGTACAGATATATCAGTTTGAAATTGATGCATAACAATGGATATTTAAAACCAAATATTTGTCATCAGGCAAAACCCAGGTGATTTCCTCAAATATCACCAATTACAAAGAATTCCGATATATAGAGGATATAATCACCCAATTCCCAATTTCTTACTCCCACTCAGCATCTGTAACGCTATATAGATGTGAGAATCAAATCTGGTAAATACATACCCTGGAGTTAGAATCTAATTGGGAAAACAGTTTCCAATTAACACCGCACAATGAAACTGAAATATGAAAATGTTTCGAAGAGGTAACCGGGTATTCCTAGTAATGCCTCTTCAATTATCTAGATTCAGGATAGTAACCGTACATCTCATTGACATCTCTGCAATCCCTTTATTTTTCTTCACTTATTACCTTCTGTACACCACACTTGGGCTAATTGATTTTGTTCCTTCCCTACATTTCGGCACCAGCGTAAGATTTGGAAGAAGACTATCCAATAAGCGTTATTGTTGTACTCTCCTAATAACAGGGGCCCTCGCAACCTGAGAGAAGGTAAAGAGAAAAGACAACTGAATAATCTTTATTCTATTTCTCCAGAACCAGAAACCATCCTTGAACTGGAACAAGTTCCTTCAAGTTCATTTGTAAATATACAATGGAAATATCCAAGCAATATATGGATCTTCATAGTGATACGGAATGTTCTGGAGAAATGCAAAGGTGAAAGTAGAAGTAGCGATGGTATACGTGGTTTCTTCGTGAATGATGGTAGTCGCAATTTTCTTTGCCCTTAATCTAATCCCTTTATATTTTTTTACTTATTAACTTCTGTATACCACACTTAGTCTAATTGGTTTTCTTCCTTCCCCACCTTTCGGCACATGCCTATGGTTTAGAAGAAGACTATCCAATAAGCGCAATAGGTGTACTCTCCTAATACCAGGATCTCTCGCAACCTGAGAGAAGGTAAAGGGAAAAGACAATCGAATAATCCTATTCAATTTTTCCTGAACCAGAATCCATCCTCGAATTGGAACAAGTTCCTTCGAGTTCGTATGTAACTATATGATGGCATATCCAAAAAATATGGATCTTCATAGTGATACGGGATGATCTAGAGAAATACAAAGGGGATGTAGGAGTAGCAATGATATATGCGACTAAATAACAATCCAAAAGCCAAAGTGTTTTAAGAATGTTCAGTTAACTTGGTTCATGAGTTTTAGTCTAAGGTCAGGCCATGGTCGCTGCCAAAGAGAGAAAGAGAAAAGAAACACTCAACGTGCACTCTAACCTAGATCAGAATGGTTAATCACTTTATCAAATCAGGATGTCTCCCACTGTTTCCTCGAATTCTCCTCCAAACCCGAAGGAGAATTAGTCGGGATCATCTTAAATCACCCGAGGATTAACACCTACTCATCAGTGGGAATCAGGATCCAACTATCATCGTATGATAACTTGATAGAAGCCACTCAAGTCACCACACTACAGAAGGTATGCGCATGCCTGGCAAGTTTCCTGTAAATTTGAAACTCCCGATGTGGTTTTTACCCTTAACGGTTTATGACCTTGACTAGGTCAACAAACCATAAACCGCTAGTCAAGTTCAACCCATCATTTTCTTGATTGCATTAAACCCACCCGCACGTGCCCTTGACTAGGTCAACAAGGCCGCACGACTGTCCTAACCAATAGCATTTACAATGCACAGAAAAGTACCACTTAGCTACCGTACACTACGCCTTGACTAGGTCAACAAACGCAGCACGAATACTAAATAATACTAATATGAAATGACGGAGGGCTTCGGCTAGTTTTTGGCAAAAAACCTTTAACGTAATGAACTTGATATCGTTGAATGAACTCGGTGGTTTTACAAATATATAGTGTGCAAAATTTTGTAAAGAGGTCACTCCCTATGAAGGGATCTCGGCTCTTTCCTCATCGAATGAGGTGCAGGATATTCCAAACTAAATACCACGATGCAAAGAAAAAGAATCGACTATAAAGCAGTTATGACAAATACGCAAACTTTCGCCCAAGAGGTCACTCCCTATGAAGGGATCTCGGCTCTTGCCTCGTTGAATGAGGTGCTGGATATTCATAACCGAATATCACTGTGCAAACCAAAAGGAAACGTCTTGCAACAACAGTATTTTTAAAAATTGATTCCAACAATATCAAATAGGTTTGTTTTATCCTTACATTGATCAGAATCAATGCGGTCCCATCAATTAATCCATATCACACCACAGAAAAGGAACGAAAATAAAATGTACATATATGCCATCCGCATTCGCCACTGGGCCCCGTCATCACCCGTTGGGTTACTTAACTAACGACAGAGCAGGGGCTGGACTAGCGCGGGTGCAAAACATACACAACATCTACCAGTACATATATAAATATATATAACATTCGTCCCAGGCATGATATAAGCAACATCACAGAATCTCAGCAAGCAACACAGAATGGTGGATACTCCTGGAGCCTCGGGTTTCACTTGAGCCGCAAATGAGACCCGGCGTTCCCTATCGTGTGGATAGCCTGTGCAATGAAAACCCTGGACCCCTACGAGTGCGGCAAGTTACCCGCCAATCCCAGAAGTAAGGCAACCCCAATCAACAAAGTGAATGGGTCACCCAGCACTTCACGGAATCCGGTAACTTGTGCACCCTTCCGTGGGTCATCCTATACCCCCTACGAGTGCGGCGAATAGCCCGCTAATTCTAGAGTAAGGTCCCCTTCTTCTGAATGCCATGAAATGCGGACTTGTTGCCCTCTAGAACCCGGCTATTAGTGCACTCCACCGTGGGGTAATCCTAGTACAGAAAAGAAAATAATATGTATAAGGCTGACATCGACCTTAACCCGGTCGTGCCCCAAACAAATAATATACAAACTGACAAAGACGGTAGTCCACTGTTCTCCTCCGAAAGACGGCGACGACGTGAGGACTGAGATTCGAGGCAGATGCTATATGGTTTTATCCGTCCACCTCTCCGAAGATGCCAAGTTGATTTATGGCACCGTGTATTGGAGGTTTAGACGGATGCGGCCGATGTAGTAGACTTCGTCAGATTCCCCTTCGCTAGAGGGGTTTTTGATTGTGGGGACGCTCTTCCCCACAGGCGCAAGCCCCTGCAGTTAATTACGCTACCGCATCGCGGTAGCCACTTTCTCCTTCTCCAGAATTTCACTTCGTGTCGTGTGTGTTTGTTTTGTTTGTGGTCGCCCGTGGATTGTATACGGAGACTATTTATTTCTTCGTCCGTAGGACGTGAATTAGTCCAAATCTGTATTTTCTTAGATTTGGGTTTTGGGTTTTGGTTTAAGGATAAGTTAGCCATTTTTGAGGCTAAGATCAACTTAAACATTTGTTAAGGATACGTTAGTCTAATTTCCAGACTAAGATCAACTTAACGGGATCGTCTAGATCCATTTCCAGTTTAGGGACATGGTGGTCCATTTAATATATGGCCGTCGGGACCCGTCACCTCTCTGACGACGTTGAAGGATTACAACGACATGTGTCAGAGGAGTTCGGAGATGTACCCTTGAACCAAAGTTGATTGGGGGTCTTATAGTCCAATTTGGGACTAAAGTCTGTTTGAATGTTTAAGAATACGTTAGCCATATTTGAGGCTAAGATCAACTTAAACGGGATCGTTTAGATCCAACAAAAGAGAGTTTGGGGGTTCTATTGTTCCAGTTTAGGGACGTAGTGGTCCATAGGTAGTTTAGGGACATTGTGGTCCATTTCCAGTTTAAGGACATAGGGGTCCATTTTTAGTTTAAGGACGCTTATATCCGTGGGTTTAAGGACCCCACAGTCCGTGTTTTAGTTTAAGGATGCTTAAGTCCATGAGTTTAAGGACCCCACAGTCCGTGTTGATGTGTGGTTGTCGGGACCCGTCACCTCTCTGACGTCGTTGAAGGATTACAACGATAGGAGTCAAAGGAGTTCGAAGATGTACCCTCGAACCGGATGTAAATTGATTTAAGAGAGCAGTTGTGCTAAGTCAATTTAATTTGAGGACTTACGGCCATGATTGGGCTAAGTCCAGTTGAAAAATGTTCAACGCTTTTATTTGTTTTTGATTTATTAGGCCTGTGCTAGGGCTTGGCCCTTTTTTAATAATGCATGGCATTATTTATTTTGTCTGGGCTCTGCCCATTTATAAATGATGCAGAGCATCAATTTTTTTTGGGCTCTGTCCTTTTTATTGAATTTTCAATTTTGTTTGGGCTCTGCCCTTTTATAAATGATTCAGAGCATCAATGTTGTTTGGGGCTCTCCCCTTTTTATTGCGTTGCAATTTATTTTGGCCTACTAGGCCTTTTTGGTTTGGGCCTGGCCCATTATTAAATAATGCATTGCATTTGTCAGGCGCTTTGCGCCAATCAATGTGCGCAAGCGCTTGTGGTGACGACACGTGTCATGCAAGCGCAGTGCACTGCGCCAGTGCGCTGTGCTTGCGCTACTGACACGTGACGCGCTCTGGTGTGTTGCGCCAATTTCAGAGAGCAAGGCTCTTTCTTAAAAGCGCATAGCGCAAGTGATTCAGATGCTGACACATGGCGCTCTCTGGTGGCTTGCGCCAACCCAGGAGCGCAACAATACAGTTTTTGCAAGTGCAAGGCACTATTTCAATAATCTTTGAGAATCTTTAAGATTCCAGAACCAATGGTTCATAAAAAAGTGCAAGGCACTGTTATTTATATTTTACCGAAGATCATTGATCTTGTTCTTAGATCAATGATCTATTAGAAGAAATTCTTCTATTTTTAAAGGTTTTTTACCCTTTTCTTGAATTTCTCTTCAAGTTTCTTCAGAGTTGAAGTTCTTGATGTTTCTTGATGTTGATGATTGATTGATTGATCGATCGATCTATTGATTCCTTTTCTCTGAATTGGGGTCTAGGGGCCTTTATATAGTGCCCATTAATTAGTTAAATTTGTTAAAGAGATCTTTCTCTGAGTGATTTGGGAATTTTCCCCACCGATGGATTTTTTATCTAAGGGCTTCTGTTTTACAGAAGACAATCTTCTTGTTTTAACAAGAACAGAAAGATCTTTTTGGAATTTAATTCTGTTTGGCGCAAACGCCCCAGCGCTTGACACGTGTCGCGCAGTGCAAGGCGCAGCGCAACTGCGCTGCCACGTGTCGCGCAGCGCAGAGCGCAGCGCAACTGCGCTGCCACATGGCGCGCAGCGCAAGTTAGTTGAAGCGTCTTTTCATTTAATAGAGCCTTGCTCTTGATTGAGTGCGCTGCCTTGGGCGCTGCGCTCCCTGCGCTGGCGTGTCTGATTTTGACACGTGACGCTCTTCGCGCAGCGCAGGGGATCTGAAGCGTTGCTTCATTTATTTTAATTTTAATTTTCAAAACAGAGCTTTGCTCTGATTGGGGGAAACAGAAACGTTGCTTCGTTTCCCGCCTTGAAATTTGAACAGAGCTTTGCTCTGATTGAGGTAAACAAATGCCCCCCCACCGTTGTGCTTACGTGGCTCCCCAAACGTGTGCGCAGCGGTTGCAGAATTCCAACCGTCGCGGCAACTTTTGGAAGTTGAAAGGGCATTTGATGCCTATAAATAGGACCTTTGGTCCCTTGGATGATTTTCATCTTCAAAATTTTACTTTCAGAACTCAGAGCCCTGCTCTTTATTTTCAAGATCTCCAAGAGTTAAACTCTTCAAACTTTTAGGTGAAATTTTTTAATTTAAATTAAATTTTTATTGACAGAGCCTTGCTCTCCATAGATCCCTGATCTAAAGGAAAACCCATTTAGGGTTTCAATTAGCAGAGCTTTGCTCCATAGGGGTCTAAAGAAGACTAAGGAGAACCCTATTAGGGTTCCATTAATAGAGCTCTGTCATCCAAAAGATTTTTCTTGGATGTTCTTAATTCATTAATGGAGCTTTGCTCCTCCCAAATCATATAGAAGAACTCTTAAGAATTCTTCATCGATCTTGGAAGTTAAAGATGGCATTTGATACTACTATTATTATTATATCATTTTTTCCAGAGCAAAGCTCTTAATGTTCTTAAGGGATTTTCCTCAAATTCTCCTCATAACTGATTTTTGACAGGTGTCACTCCTGTCTATAGAGCATTGCTCTCGAGGAGTTTTAACTCCCTATACTTTCTCCTCATTGCTAATCTTCCAATGATGTTTCCTTCAGGCATTATGGCAGTGCGTCTATACAGTCTGCACGAATTCATTACTTACGAGGATATCCGTGCACAGGGCCGTCAACAAAACCAAGAGTTTACAGACGCCCAATGTGCAGAGGTCATGGGTCGTTTGAACGCACGCGCCGGTTGGCTGCTCCCTCGCCGTTCCGCTCTCTTGAAATTCGTGCTGGGAGCAATCTGGAGAGCACTCCCGGGATTCCACGAGGCCTTACCGCTCAATATGCTCGATGATGCCGAAGATAAGGTGCATTTAGTGTACCTGTCGGGGCTGATCTCGAAGAAGCGGCGGGATAACCTTATCGACATCCTGCATCAAATTTTCCAGCAGACGACGATAATCGCTGCTTATCGAAGACTGGGGGGCCTCGCCGAAGATCTTGACACACAGGAGTGCGAGAGGCTGCGCACGAGAATCATCAGAAAGGCCAGGAGAACTCTGGATGGCCTTTCTTTTGATTTCCTTAATCCATGTCCTGGATCTGAGGTCATACCATTGTAATAATTTGAATAATTTTTTTTGCTTATTTCTTTATGATTGTAAGACCCTTTGTAATAGGAATGGAAAATTTCTCATTTCAGCTTGTCTCGTTTCTCGTTCTGAGTCTTTTGCACATGCATGAATGAGTGTGTCTCGAATGCTTGGTCAAACGCCGGTCAGATGTTCTTTCTATCGCCTTCTTCTTTCTTTTATTATCTGCATTTTACCTTAGTGAACATGGTTGATAGATGACAGAGCGAGCATCTTGTCTTGACTTCTTCAAGAAGTAGCGATGGCTTAGGCCGCAGGTTCAAATTTGCTGCCTAAGACTTTTCAACTTCATGAGCCGTGAGGGTCTCATAAAGACTTTTCTCCCTACGAGTCGAGAGGATCTCGCAGGTGTATTTTCTCCTTAGGAATCGTGAGGATTCCTAAGTGCGTTTTCTCTTATAAGTCGTAAGGATCCTATAAGAGAATTTTTCCTCCTACGAGTCGAGAGGACTCGCAAGGGGTTGTTTCCTTCCTTGTCGAGATTCGACTTCGGAGAGTGAAACCCGTGGATAGTATGCAAGAGACCATTTTAGGCCAACTTGCAGGGTCCCAGTGATTAGGGAACAAGTTTTTTAATCCTTACTGCCTAAGGATTTATCTTACGAGTCGAGCCGCATCGAGAAGTTCTCGCAAAGACATCAATTTCTTCACAAGTCGAGACGAATCGAGCATTTCTCGCAAGAATATCCTAACGTCACAGTTAACCTCTGCTCTTTACGACAGAAGTCCGTTAGGGTTTGTGGTACTTAGGGTTTTGGCCGTTGTACCGTTGCATCAGCTGATATAGTCCTTGATAGGCAATTGTGATGTTCGAGTAGCCCTGCAATTGCCGTGTCTCTGATCCCTTCGGGGGCTGGACAAGACGTCTTCAAGCAATCTTCCTAGGCAGTTTGACCGTCGGAAGAGCGAGCGTTAGGACTTTTCCATGCCTCTTTTTACTTGAGGTTAGGCTCATTTTGGAGAGCCCCGATGAGTCATAACCACTCCGCGCTGGTGTGGGATGATCTCCGATAGTCTTTCAGGTTTTATGTGAGTTGCCGTCAAGACCCTGAAGCTAGGAATTTAGCCTTTGCTTCGTTTGCTGGCATCGCGTCTGCTGTATCGAGACGAATGTCACGGTTGTCTCTAGGTTGCTGGTGAACCGTCGAGGTTTGGAACTAGGGATTTTGCCGTGGCTCCGTTAGTTTGATTATCGCGTCTGATCCCTGCTGGAGGAAGAACGCTGAGGTGACAACTCGTCTGCTGTATCGAGACGAACGTCGAGGTGGAGCCGGGATTTTACCGTGGCTCCGTTAGTTTGATTGTCGCGTCTGATCCCTGCTGGAGGAAGAACACTGAGGTGACAACTCGTCTGCTGTATCGAGACGAACGTCAAGGTGGGGCTGGGATTTTGCCGTGGCTCCCTTTGTTTGATGATGTTGCATCTTTCGTTGGCGTTGTATCTGCATCTTGATGGACTGCGAAGGAACGCCGTTGTTAACATCTCTTCTGCTGTATCGAGATGATTGTTGAGATGAAGCTCGGATTTTGCCGTCGCTTCGCTTTGTTTCGACTACAAGGTCTTTTGTTGGCGTTGTATCTGTATCTTGATGGACTGCGAAGGAACGCCGTTGTTAACATCTCATCTGCTGTATCGAGACGATTGTTGAGAGGAAGCTGGGATTTTGCCGTCGCTTCGCTTTGTTTCGACCACAAGGTCTTTTGTTGGCATTGTATCTGCATCTTGATGGACTGCGAAGGAACGCCGTTGTTAACATCTCGTCTGCTGTATCGAGACGATTGTTGAGATGAAGCAGGGATTTTGTCGTCGCTTCGCTTTGTTGACATTGTGTCTGCAATATTGCAACAAATGCCGAGGTTGTCTCTAGGTTGCCTATGAACCGTCGAGATTTGGCTTCACTTTCTGGTGGAGCCTGTTGGGAAGGTATGGTTCCCTCTTTGTTTGTGCCCCTGGATTATATACAAGGATCGATGTGATCACACCTGTAGGGCAAAAAGGTTCATTTCATTTTTTTTGCGCGATGCTCTATCATTTCAGCTTTTTATATCGCGAAGGTCGCGATTGCCCAATCATTTCGGCTATTTTTTCGCGGTGCCCAATTATTTCGGCTATTTATTTTTTTACTCTCTGCTTTTTATTGTGAGTTGCCCAATCATTTCAGCTGTTTTTTTTATTTTACTAGCTACTTTTTATTGCGAGTTGCCCAATCATTTCGGCTATTTTTTCGCGGTGCCCAATCATTTCGGCTATTTATTTTATCTTTACTCGCTACTTTTTATTGTGAGTTGCCCAATCATTTCGGCTATTTTGCATGCATACATTTTTACTTGCCGCTTTTTTTATTGCAAGTTGCCCCATCATTTCGGCTATTTTGTATGCATGTGTGGCTCGCAGATTTTTTATCACAAGTGTAGAACTTGGAATCTTGATGCCAATCCTAGCATCAACATCGCTATAAATGGGATATTGCCAGGAGCGAATCATCACTTGCTATGAAAGGGCTTGGAATTTGATATCGGTTTAGGCATTAGCATCGCTACAACTGGGATATTGCCAAGAGCGAATCATCATTTGCCTTTGTCGATCCGAACAAAGGTGGCTTAGCAAACAGGGTTAAGGTCCTATCGACTAAGGGTTTTGACTTCATGAGCCGTAAGGGTCTCATAAAGGTGTTTCTCCCTACAAGTCGTGAGGATCTCGTAGGTGCTTTTTCTCCTTAGGAATCGTGAGGATTCCTAAGTGTATGCTCCTCTGTAAGTCGTAAGGATCCTACAAGAGGGTTTTCTCCTTATAAGTCGAGAGGACTTACAAGTGTTGTTCACCGTGCGAACATATCCCTAGTCACGGGTGGGACTTGGTTAGGGAAATATTTATTCGCGCCCATGGATTGTATACAAGGGTCAGTATGAGCCGCTTGTAGGGCAATATCGAAGGTTGTGGGGGGTTGCTTAAGCACAGGTTTAGGTCTCTGTAACTTAAGACTTTCAAATCTTATGAGCCGTGAGGGTCCCATAAGAGAGTTCTCCTTACGAGTCGTGAGGATCTCGCAAGTGTAATTTCTCCTTAGGAGTCGTGAGGATTCTTAAGTGTGTTGCTTCCCTATGAGTCGTAAGGATCTCACGCGGGTGGTTTCTCCTTACAAGGTCGAGAGGACCCCGCAAGTGTCTTTTAACGAGGTTGCACCCTTTTCGGGTTTTCACAAACACTCGCCAGTAGCCCTGCTGTTTTTACTCACGGAGCCCCTTCGGGTTTTCATCTGTGCCCATTTTGCTTATGGACATACCGTTTTTTTTTGCGTCAGCCGGAGGATGCTGCGGTAGTAGTTTAAATACATTTCGGTCGTTTGCAAGTTTTAGGACATTGCGGTCCATCGTTAGTTTAAGGACGTTTCGGTCCGCCATTAGTTTAAGGAAGTTTCGGTCCGCCGTCGCCGTATTTGAGGCGAATATCTAGTTTACTGACTTTTCAGTCTATGGGGCTTTCTCTATGACTGAGCATAATGCCCCCGGCGTATCCATCTTTCTCGAAGCGTGCGGTTGTAGCGGGCTCACCTTCCAATTTTCAGACAGCGCGAACTTGCCCTGTTGGTATTGGTCATCAACCCAGTTTTTGAAGACGTAGCAATCCTCGATCAGGTGACCTACTGTTTGGTGGTAAGGGCAATAATTGAGATCGTTAACATCGCCTGGCCGCAACGGACGTTTTGGACTCGGCAGATTGATGAGTCTGTCGCGCATTGCCAGCTCGAACAGTCCCCTTGTTTTATCTTGCGAAAACGAGTAAGGGTGTTTCAAATTTTCCTGGAGGGGTTGCTGCTTGTTGTTTCGGCAAACAACTGATCTAGGGACACTCGATTGTAGGGTTGCTAGGCACGCGCACAAGGGTCTACGAGGCATCAACCATGCCCGATTAAAAATTTAGCCGTGCCGAACAACCCGAATAGGGAACTTTAAACTAGAGATTAGGCGAAAACTAACATGCTAAACATTTTAACACTAAGTGAGAGCGATTACAACCTTTGTAGATCCGGTCCTTCACTTCATATGCTCCGTGTTGTGGTCCCTTCGCTGCGATCATCGGGATCCGGACTCTCGAGAGGTTCCACGAAGAGAAAGACGCAACCTTTGCTTCCGATCTTCGATACTAAGATGATCTACCTTGAAGTTTCTTTAACACAAGCTAGCACTCATGAAATGATGTGAACACCCTCATCTAAATGGCAAGGGAAGATGAGAATGATGAAGTAGGATTTTTGCTCTCTTTATTTATCTTTTTCTCATATTTATTCATCACCTTTTGAAAAACTAGTAAGCTTTTCATGAAAGAATGAAGGAGGAAGAAGATGAATAATCATTTTTGATGAATAGAAAGAATGTTATCATAATTATTTATGCAACCATGGTTGTAGTAACCATTGTAGAGAGTTTACTAGGGTTAGGGTTTGGGTTAGGTCAAAGGGTGAGTCAAAAGAAATATCTATCATAATATCTTAACAAAGACAAAGTAAAGCTTCTAGAATCAACTAGAAGGTTTAACCCTAATCCAAACCCTAATCATGTTTAAACTCCTCTAAACATGTTGCATTAATAATTATAATATGTTACAATATTATATATCACATATACAATATTTATTGTAACAAAATAAAATAATACATTTAACATATATCGCATATATATCAATGTATTACCCGAGTGAGAAAAAGAATCTTTTAGTGAGCAAATATTAGTTAATGTAATTTAATATATCATATATATTCTTATACATTAAATTATCGAATCAACACTTGATCCGACAATCCGGCTATATCGCATATAACCGGCTAATATTTATCCGTATCGATTCATCGAATCAACACTTGATCCGACGACCCGGCTGATATCAAATATCGCGAGAATATAATACGGTATCATATATCGCATTATCCTCGGTCCCGCACATATCACATATGTGCTCCTACTCCGTTTCGCCTGAGTCAAGAAACCTCTGTGTAGGACTCTAAAGAATCGTCAATACGCCGGCAGTAGGTGATGATCATATCAAACACCTACAAGCTGCAAGCGATCAGCTAAACATAACAGCTACCCAGGTATTGAGCGCTCAGAAGATCAACAAGCAAGCCTGTACATTCTCCTGCGAATCCAAACAGTAACACTCCCGTACAGTCCGGTCTCGTCGTCTGATATGTTGCATATCTCGCCTAGGGGTGGTAAACGTCAGACCCCAGTAGCTTGATAAGTCGTGTCGATTTGAGGTCTATAACAGTTCGAGAAACTACTGATAACACTTACCAGTAAATCTCAGCAACCCTGGCCAGGGATTTCCGGTTATAGCCAATCGAACACAACACAACATCAACTCCATATACCGGGAGAGACGAATCCCCTCCTATCGCTCATTGCCTCCATATGATTCGGGACTGTACCCAAAAGCCACCTTTTTGCACGCCCTCTTGGACGTGGTATGATGGAAATCAAAGCACAGTGGGAATCACACAAGACTCTATGACGATCTCGGGTCGACAGACTACTCTGTACCAGTGTCACCGGAGAACTGCCATCTGACGTATGGTATAATACCATCTGGGAGTTCTCGGCGAGTCCGTCCAGTGTACCCAGTCTCCACTGAGCACCCGTACACCATCCTTGATGTCAAACACCGATGGATATGGGATCATCCATCGTCCATCATATGGATCAAGATGCGTATACGCTAGTCTACTCTGGTGTATCGATGCCCTGTCTCGATACACCCTCGACTAGGAACAGTTATAGGATGTACTCGTCGACTACCGTGGACCTACTAGTATGATCTCATCATAGTCCCAGTAGTCGAGTACATATCCTAAGGGCTTTATCAACATGTAACATAGAGACAATCAGAGTACATGTTAAGATAAAGTACAACCAGATAGCATACTATCATGTCGAGCAAGAAAGTCCTCCCTATATATGTCCTAGCATCCACTTGCAGGGTTCCTAGGCACTCTAGTGAGGTCTCCCAAGCCATCAACCATGGCAATTTAAAAATTATGGTGCCTACAAACCCTAAACAACGGATCGTATACTAGAAGTCTAGGCGAACAAGAACTAGTTAACAGTTAACTAAATAAAATACGGAAATACAACCTTTGTAGATCCGGTGCTCCACCTCCATAGCTCCGCAACGAGGTCCTCTCCGCTGTCCAAGTCAAATCCGGGCTCAAGGATCGGCTTCGTCGGAGAATGGGCAAGCTAGGTCGTCGATGTCCATGCCGAAGATGATCTACGTCGAGGCATCGATGAATCAAGCTCCACCTTCACCAAACCGTAAAAAGTTGTGAAGGAAACACACTCTACTACTTGGCAAGAGGTAGAGGATGAAGAAATAGGAAGTGGGTAGACTTTAGAATTGGATTTCTCACTCATATCATCAATCTACCATTGATGACTACAAGCTTTTTCTTCATGTGTTTTATGAAGAAGAAGAAGCTCATGAAAAGTTATGATAAGTCTTGTTTAAATTATCAATAAAAAGAATACTTATCATGACTTAATCATAATTAGGTGTAGAGAGTGAATCATAGTTAGTGAATGGTTAGGTAAAGGAGAAGAAGACAAAATGGTCAAAGTGCATGAAGCACTTAGAAACTTCATGAAGAAAAATGCAACCATTTTGTTTTCTTCTCACAATTTAAATTCAAAACAAATATATATAAATAAATGAATGATTAATACAAAACCCTAACCATTCACAACCATGGTTCATTCTTTACACTTAACCAAAAAGGGCATGCATCATCAAACATGACACAAGGAAGTGCACAAAATCATATCGTATATGTAATGCGCACAAAAGAGTGAGAAAATCCATCTTAAAGTGACCCGATACTAGTTAATGCAAAGTAATATATCAAATATATAATTATACATTAAATCATTAAATCAACACTTGATTCAATGATCCGGTCATGCGCACATAACCGACTGGTATCAATAGTAACATCTTATCGAATCAATACTTGATCCGATAACCCGGCTATATCGGATATAACCGATCAATGTCACATCGCGAGAATCGAATACAGTATCACATACTCGTATTATTCTCGGTCCCGCACATATCTCATATGCGCTCCTATTTCGTTTCGCTTGAGCCAGGAAACCTCTGTGTAGGACTCTAAAGACTCGTCAATACGCCGGCAGCGGATGATGATCATATCAAACATCCACAGGCCGCAAGCGGTCTGCCAAACGTAACGGCCACCCGGGTATTGAGCGATCTGAAGATCGACGAGCAAGCCCGCTCACACTCCAGTGAATCCGACCAGTAACACTACCGTACAGTCCGGTCTGATCCTCTGATATGTCGCATATCTCGCCTAGGGGTGGTATACGTCAGACCCCAATAGCTCGATAAGTCGTGTCGATATGAGGTCTATAACTGTTCGAGAAACTACTGGTAACACTTACCAGTAAATCTCAGCAACCCTGGCCAGGGATTTCCTGTTATAGCCAATCGAACACAGCGCAACATCAACCCCCATATACCGGGAGAGACGAATCCCCTCCTATCGCTCATTGCCTCCATGTGACTCGGGACTGTACCCAAAAACCACCATTTTGCACGCCCTCTTGGACGTGGTAAGATGGAAATCAAAGCACAGTGGGAACCACACAAGACTCTATGACGATCTCGGGTCAACAGACTACTCTGTACCAGTGTCACCAGAGAACTGCCATCTGACGTGAGGTATAATACCATCTGGGAGTTCTCGGCGAGTCCGTCCAGTGTACCCAGTCTCTACTGAGCACCCGTATATCATCTCTGATGTCAAACACCGATGGATATGGGATCATCCATCGCCCATCTGTATGGGTCGAGAAGGTATACGCTAGTCTACTCTGGTATATCGATGCCCCGTCTCGATACACCCACGACTAGGGACTTTTGAAGGATGTACTTATGGACTACCATATCCCCACTAGTATGATCCGCATCATAGTCCAGGTAGTCAAGTACAGATCCTAAGGGCTTTACCAACATGTAACAGAGAGACAATCAGCATACACGTTAAGGTAAAGATCAACCAGATAGCATACTATCATGTCGAGCAAGAAAGTCCTCCCTATATATGTCCCAGCATCCACTACAATATACATCCTATGTATAGTAATGGCCTCTAGGGCATACATATAACTAACAATCTCCCACTTGCACTAGGGCCATCTGTAGCAGTGGTTTGAGTATCTCATACTCAACCATCCCATAAAAGTCTCTCTTTGGGAACAGGCCTTTGTGAGTGGATCCGCTGTGTTGTCCTCAGAGTCTACTCTCCTAACCTCGATCACCCTGGAGATCAATCATCTCCATGATCAAGTGATACTGCCTTAGAATATGTCTGGATCACTGATGGGACCGGCGTTCCTTGGCATAAGCCACAACTCCATTGTCTCACAATGGTAGGAACATAGTTCATCTCATGAACCAATACACACCCAAACAGCCTCTTTGGTAGCATCTTAAGTAGCGATGTATCCTGCCTTTATCGTCTAGTATGTCACGGTATCCAGCTTGGAACTCTTCCAACATACCGTCCCTTTACTGAGGGTAAAGACAATGCCTGCGACTGACATTCAGTCGTCTTTATCACCCTGGAACCCTTCCAGTGATTCTCCCCAGGATCGATTGATACCATCTCACTACAACTAGTGAGAATCCTAACATCCATTAAGATCTATCTCATAGATCCAAAATCCAGGAGTTAGTAGGTATCATTATGATCCTATATGGAGAATCATTGTGATAAACGGAGATTGACCGAGCGTAGCATAGGAAACTCCTTCCCTATCAAGAGTATGTCATCCACGTACTCTACGAGGATCACAACCATACTCCCTACTACCTTTTTGTTTATACAAGGTTCATCTACCATTTTGATGATGTCAACTTCTTTGACTAACACATCAAAACAGACGTTCCAACTCCGCGATGCCTGCTTTATCCTATAAAGCATCTTGCACACGTTTCCGCTGCTCCCACTGTCTACGAAGTCCTCTGGCTGTGTACTTATAGACGCTCTCTTCTAAATCATCATTTAGAAAAGCAGTCAAGACACCCAACCACCAGATATCGTAGTTATGGTATGTAGCCGTGGCAAGTAGGATCTGGATGGACTTAAGCATAGCTACTTGAAAAGGTTTCATCATTATCCACGCCTGGTCGATGACAAAAACCTTTACCAAGTCTAGCTTTGAAAGTCTCAACTTTTCCATTTACACCAAGTAATCTTCTCAAGATATACTTGCTCCTGATGGGGATTTAACCCTTCAGATATAGCAACCAAAGTCCATACTTTGTTGGTGTATAAGGATTCCATCTCAGATCGCTAAGCATCCAGCCATTCTTACAGAGTCCCACTCCAGATGGCCAGCTCGAAACTAGTTGGGTCATCATCTCATGATGCAATCCTCGCTCCCACTGTCATAGAGAAACCGAAGTATCTCTCAGGTGGGCAAGGAACCCTACTAGATCGGCGGAGAGGCTGAGGTTCGTTGGAATCTACTGAATCCTTTGGTTCTATCAAATCATGTGCTGTAGTTTGTATAGCTGGAACATTTCCAGTTCTACATAACAGATCTTGCCTCGAGCTTGTCCGGATTTTGCTTTCAGACATAGGCCGGACAACCCCAAATCTTAACTAGCTTAAGACATGGGCTCTTCCCTTTCCATATCACATATGAAGTGGTAGGCATTGATTTGATTCGAACCCTATTCAATAGGTATGCAGCTTCTCAAGTGCATAACACCCAAAAGGAAATAGGTAACTCAGTAGTACTCATCATAGAGCACACCTTATCAAATAGGGTGTATCTGCTCCGCCCCAATATACCATCGTGCTATGGTGTATACAGAGGAGTAATGCTGAGAGAGAATCTCATTCTCCTTTAGAATAATCCAGGAATTCCGTGCTCAAGTATTCTCCTCCTTGATCTCATCAAAGGACATAATACTTATACCTTTATATCTGGTTCTCTACTTCTCGCTTATATTCTGTGAATATCTCAAAAGGCTCGGACTCATGTTTCAACAGGAACATATATCTGAATCTTGAGAGATTATCAGAGAATGTAATGAAGTACAAAGAACCAGTCCTGGCATGTGTAGACAGGGGACCTTACATACATCAACATGTATCATCCCAAGAGTTCACTAACTCTTTCTCTGTTTCCAATAAACAGAGCTATGGTCATCTTATCTTTGTGACATGACTGGCGAGTTTCACAAGATGTAAATTCAAACTGATTTAAATATGCATCTTTATGTAACTCAAGCTAGTCGGGTCGCATTGATCTGACCTAGTCTACAATACCTCAAGAAGGATTCGTTCATTTCTGAACTCTTCCTCTTGTGTGTGTTCCGTATACTAAGAACTGTAGTTTGATTTAGAACATCAATGCTTTTAGATAACGTGCCTGAACCGATCAACTTTTGATATAGGAAATGTTCAAAACATTATCCAACAATACAAAATTATATCCTTTCTTTTCTAACAAAGAGAGTGATATGATTTGGTATATCAGGTTCGGTATCTAATAACATTCGTTCAGAATCAATGTATTGTAATACAGGGTGACAGTGACCAACAGACTTGGCTGCAACTCTTGCCCCGTTTTCTGTCTCATGAAACTTATCACCCGTTCTCAGTTCTCTACCTTTCAGTAGCCCTATGTAACAGATTACATATCTGGGATCCTGATCTGGTATCACATACCCAGGACGCGGAGGATACTGAGAAACAGTTCCTTGTAACGAACACACCCGAAGATGATGCATCAGCATGCATTCTCTTCGTTTGGGCGGCACGGGAATTCTGGTAATCCCCAATTTCCTGCTCTGTCTTATAACAATTATAAGTTGGAGCGGGACCAACGTTCCCCAGCTCAGTATAACAAGCGGGTTCGGTCAATATTCCGTATTATAATCTTGATTAAGGCGTGATATGGTCGCTACCAGGAGAGAGAGAGAAGAAAACACTCAGCGTGCGCTCTGTCAAGAATAGATTGGTTTTTATTTTATCTAATCAGGATGGCTCCCACTGCTTTTTATCAAATCTTCCTTCAAACCCTAAAAGGAAAGACTAGCCGGGATTAATTACACACTACAAGTTCGCCAATCTTTCAGCCAGGCCAGTGTCGGTACTTTGAGGGAGGTCCCCCGTGCTTTCGCACGAACCTAATTAATGTAAACCTCGTTTTCCCAGAGGCGTAACCCCGTTAACACCTTTCTAGACACCTACTTGATCGGCTAATTGTAATGTATAAAACTCTCCCAGGAGTAACTCTTACTCGCAGCGGGTATCGGGATCCAACTATCTCATAGAAGGTATGCAATCTCATTGCAAATCTCAACACTTGAAATTCCCGATAATATTTTGCCCCTAGCTCGCTATGACCTTGACGCATGCCAAACAACCCATAGTCTGCTAGTCAAGTTCAACCCGTCATTTCCTGATTGAATTAAACCCACCCGCACGACCCTTGACGCATGCCAAACAACGCCGTACGAATACCCTAATCCAATCGCATCATATGCTGGCAGATAAGCACTAGTTAGCTACCGTACACTACGCCTTGACGCATGCCAAACAACCGCAGCACGAATACTAACTAATACTTATCTGAAATGACGGAGGGCTACGACAGGTTTTTCTGAAAACCTATTGCGTAATGAACTTGATATCGTTGTAGGATCGAATGAATTTTGAAATGGAGTGTTTTTGAGGCTTTTCTAGTTTTGCTAAAGGAGTCACTCCCGGTGAAGGGATCGTCGGTCCTTTCCTCGTCGAATGAGGTGCGGGATATATCGTATATATCACTGTGCAAAGCAAAAACTCTTAAAAGCAATCAAAAGACAAACCGAGTGTGTAGCATCTGCCAGTTATTGCTAAAGGAGTCACTCCCGGTGAAGGGATCTCGGTCCTTTCCTCATCGAATAAGGTGCAGGATATATCACATATACCGCTGTGCAAAGCAAGAACTGTAGCTACCTGTTTTATTTTGAAATTCAATTCTACAACATCTTAGGTTTCTTTTATTTCATTAATCACATTAATGAAGTCCCATCATTTAAGTACCTAAACATCACAGATAAATACGACGTACACTTATGCCATCCGCATTCGCCTCGATGTCCCCTCGTGCACCGTTAGGTTAGGTAACTAACGGCAGAGCAGGGCAGGGCTAGCGCGGGTGTAAAACATAAGTAACGTCTATACAATATATCATATATACTATATACTATATCCATCACAGAAACATCACATGATCTCATCACAGATATGGCAGCAGAAGAAACATATGAAATATTGGATATACTAGGACGTCCGTGTTTTCAATACGAGCCAGTATAAAACACGGATTCCACGGTCGTGATGAATAGCCAATCCCACACCCCTAGACCCCTACGAGAGCGGCAAGCAACCCTACCAATTCTAGAGTTGGGAGACCCGGACTCGACTCCTCGAGTTGATCTCCCACTGGAATCCAGAACCCGGTTACTTGTGCCCTCCTCCTTGGGTCTATCCTAGTGCGGAAAAGTAAATAATATACAACAGGTGACAACTCCCGCAACCTGGAAGCGCCCCAATAAAAGAATATTACATACAAGTTTTTACATGAATGAAGATGAAAAACACTCATCTCACATAAAAACCCCCGGCTATTCAAACACGACGATCCAATATAACATATCCAGCAACACATAACATCACATGTCATCAACGTAAGTAAATATGTCCATCCCAATTGTCGTTGACATATAGCAACGAAACCGGCGATATCACATATTACACTTACGGTCACAGAAAAGAAAGTGTAAAAATACAACAGTTGGAATCCGCAACCACCTCAGACATCGCATGCCTGACAAAATGAATTACTTAGACATCGCATGCCTAACAATTATAAACCCCGCATTTTAGTCTCATTATCGAAAACACTTTTCAATATCAAGTCGGGAAATTCAACAAGATTCCCGACAGCCTGATCGAATGCTCGTCGCAAACTTAAGTAGGCGGCCGCACCCCCGATACCGGCGACGAAGTGCACCAAGGCGGAACACCGCTACCGCGAGCACCCGGAGGGATGCTTTCGGCGACGGGGTTCTCCTACAGTCACTTGGTCGGGGCTATGGAGTGAGGCTGTCTATTAAGTTTACCCGGCGAGTATCCGCGTACGCTACGTGATTGCAACGGACTTTTGATCACATCAAAATTCCGTGGCAACCGATCAAGTGAGACTAAACTGCTATGTTTATAACATTCATTTAGTTATCATATAACTACTTGTGAATTCCAATTATTGTATCCCATTCCAGATAAACAGAAAATGTTAAACTTTCCGATCGAACAATCGAACACCCAAGTTTTCCCGAAACTGATCAACATATGAAACAAGTCTAACAACATTCCGTTCGTACCTCAGTACCAACGATCTAGCCGTAGAAGGGTCAAGCCAACGCCTCACATGTGGCACGCCGTACTGCCCCAAACCCGAAGGTTCAAAGGGCAGTTCAAGACGGTCACATAATCGAGTTAAGGTTTGTGTCTTCTAGAGGGACCATCGCGTCACTTGCACTACTTAGAACGTCGTTAAACTATGGAAAATCCAACACTTGGAAATTTCCCGACAGGGGAAAAATTGGGTATTTATATCCGGTCGAACTTTTTAACATATTCTAAAAATTATCCGGAAAGCCACACAGACAAAATTTGATACCCCGATCGAAATACCGAATCCCCAAATCAACTCAGAAAAATTCAACTCTGTAAAATATATTAAAAATACCCAGGAATACCAGCACTAATAATAATGAGATACTGTGTAAAAAACATTTAATAAATCGGCCGTGCCGCCGCGCAACCGCCGCACGAGGCTACCTCGTGCCGCGGAAGCGCGGCAAGAAAAATGAATTAGTTGCACGAATTTCACAGTATATCTTATATTCACCTGCTGATTTTTCTGAACATTTTTAATGTGGAAAAAGACCAGATTTTAAAAAATGTACAGAGAGCAATATCGATGCGGGGTTTCGGGTTCGTTCGGACTTCAATTTCCGTCTGGACTTCGCCTAAGGCTCTAGCTAGGCTCTGATACCACTGCAGGGTTCCTAGGCACTCTAGTGAGGTCTCCCAAGCCATCAACCATGGCAATTTAAAAATTATGGTGCCTACAAACCCTAAACAACGGATCGTATACTAGAAGTCTAGGCGAACAAGAACTAGTTAACAGTTAACTAAATAAAATACGGAAATACAACCTTTGTAGATCCGGTGCTCCACCTCCATAGCTCCGCAACGAGGTCCTCTCCGCTGTCCAAGTCAAATCCGGGCTCAAGGATCGGCTTCGTCGGAGAATGGGCAAGCTAGGTCGTCGATGTCCATGCCGAAGATGATCTACGTCGAGGCATCGATGAATCAAGCTCCACCTTTACCAAACTGTAAAAAGTTGTGAAGGAAACACACTCTACTACTTGGCAAGAGGTAGAGGATGAAGAAATAGGAAGTGGGTAGACTTTAGAATTGGATTTCTCACTCATATCATCAATCTACCATTGATGACTACAAGCTTTTTCTTCATGTGTTTTATGAAGAAGAAGAAGAAGCTCATGAAAAGTTATGATAAGTCTTGTTTAAATTATCAATAAAAAGAATACTTATCATGACTTAATCATAATTAGGTGTAGAGAGTGAATCATAGTTAGTGAATGGTTAGGTAAAGGAGAAGAAGACAAAATGGTCAAAGTGCATGAAGCACTTAGAAACTTCATGAAGAAAAATGCAACCATTTTGTTTTCTTCTCACAATTTAAATTCAAAACAAATATATATAAATAAATGAATGATTAATACAAAACCCTAACCATTCACAACCATGGTTCATTCTTTACACTTAACCAAAAAGGGCATGCATCATCAAACATGACACAAGGAAGTGCACAAAATCATATCGTATATGTAATGCGCACAAAAGAGTGAGAAAATCCATCTAAAAGTGACCCGATACTAGTTAATGCAAAGTAATATATCAAATATATAATTATACATTAAATCATTAAATCAACACTTGATTCAATGATCCGGTCATGCGCACATAACCGACTGGTATCAATAGTAACATCTTATCGAATCAATACTTGATCCGATAACCCGGCTATATCGGATATAACCGATCAATGTCACATCGCGAGAATCGAATACAGTATCACATACTCGTATTATTCTCGGTCCCGCACATATCTCATATGCGCTCCTATTTCGTTTCGCTTGAGCCAGGAAACCTCTGTGTAGGACTCTAAAGACTCGTCAATACGCCGGCAGCGGATGATGATCATATCAAACATCCACAGGCCGCAAGCGGTCTGCCAAACGTAACGGCCACCCGGGTATTGAGCGATCTGAAGATCGACGAGCAAGCCCGCTCACACTCCAGTGAATCCGACCAGTAACACTACCGTACAGTCCGGTCTGATCCTCTGATATGTCGCATATCTCGCCTAGGGGTGGTATACGTCAGACCCCAATAGCTCGATAAGTCGTGTCGATATGAGGTCTATAACTGTTCGAGAAACTACTGGTAACACTTACCAGTAAATCTCAGCAACCCTGGCCAGGGATTTCCTGTTATAGCCAATCGAACACAGCGCAACATCAACCCCCATATACCGGGAGAGACGAATCCCCTCCTATCGCTCATTGCCTCCATGTGACTCGGGACTGTACCCAAAAACCACCGTTTTGCACGCCCTCTTGGACGTGGTAAGATGGAAATCAAAGCACAGTGGGAACCACACAAGACTCTATGACGATCTCGGGTCAACAGACTACTCTGTACCAGTGTCACCAGAGAACTGCCATCTGACGTGAGGTATAATACCATCTGGGAGTTCTCGGCGAGTCCGTCCAGTGTACCCAGTCTCTACTGAGCACCCGTATATCATCTCTGATGTCAAACACCGATGGATATGGGATCATCCATCGCCCATCTGTATGGGTCGAGAAGGTATACGCTAGTCTACTCTGGTATATCGATGCCCCGTCTCGATACACCCACGACTAGGGACTTTTGAAGGATGTACTTATGGACTACCATGTCCCCACTAGTATGATCCGCATCATAGTCCAGGTAGTCAAGTACAGATCCTAAGGGCTTTACCAACATGTAACAGAGAGACAATCAGCATACACGTTAAGGTAAAGATCAACCAGATAGCATACTATCATGTCGAGCAAGAAAGTCCTCCCTATATATGTCCCAGCATCCACTACAATATACATCCTATGTATAGTAATGGCCTCTAGGGCATACATATAACTAACACCACTACAATATACATCGTATGTACAGTAATGGCCTCTAGGGCATACATATAACTAACAATCTCCCACTTGCACTAGGGCCATCTGTTATGGTATCGCATACCCAACAATTAGCTGCGGTTGAAGTATCTCATACTCAACCATCCCATAAAAGTCTCTACTGGGAAAAAGGCCTTCGTGAGTGGATCCGCGCTGTTATCCTCTGTGTCTACTCTCCTAACCTCGATCTCCCTAGAGATCAACCATCTCCATGATTAGGTGATACTGCCTAAGAATTATATCTGGATTTCTGATGGGACGGTAGTTCCTTGGCTAAAGCCACAACTCCATTGTCACACAATGGTAGGAACGAAGTTCATCGCATGAACTTATAAATATCCAGACTGCCTCTTTTGGTAGCATCCTTGGTAACGATGTATCTTTCCTTTAATCGTCTAGTATGTCACGGTATCTAGCTTGGAACTCTTTCAACATACCGTCCCTCCACTGAGGGTGTAGACAATGCATGCGACTGACATTCAGTCGTCCTTATCACTCTGGAACCTTTCCAGTGATTCTCCCCAAGATCGATTGATACCATCTCACTACAACTAGTGAGTATCCTAACATCCAATTAGATCTATCTCATAGATCCAAAACCCAGGATTTATGAGGTATCACTTTGATCCTATATGGAGAATCCTTGTGATAAGCGGAGATTGACCGATCGTAGCATAGGAAACTCCTTCCCTATCAAGAGTATGTCATCCACGTACTCTACGAGGATCACCACCATACTCTCTACTACCTTTTTGTATATACAAGGTTCATCTACCATTTTGATGAAGTCAAACTCTTTGACTACCACATCAAAACAAATGTTCCAACTCCGCGATGCCTGTTTTATCATATAAAACATCTCGCACACGATTCCGCTGCTCCTACTGTCTACGAAGCCCTCTGGCTGTGTACTTATAGACGCTCTTTTCTAAAACATCATTTAGAAAAGCAGTCATGACACCCAACCACCAGATATCGTAGTCATGGTATGTAGCCGTGGCAAGTAGGATCTGGATGGACTTAAGCATAGATCCTTAGAAAAGGTTTCAACATAATCCATACCTGGTCTATGATGCAAACCTTTAACAAGTATAGCTTTGAAAGTCTCAACTTTTCCATGTACACCAAGTAATCTTCTCAAGATATACTTGCTCCTGATGGGGATTTAACCCTTCAGATAAAGCAACCAAAGTCCATACTTTGTTGGTGTATAAAGATTCCATCTCAGATCGATAAGCATCCAGCCATTCTTACAGAGTCATACTCCTGATGGCCAGCTCGAAACTAGTTGGGTCATCATCTCATGATGCAATCCTCGCTCCCACTGTCATAGAGAAACCGAAGTATCTCTCAGGTGGGTGAGGAACCCTACTAGATAGGCGGAGAGGCTGAGGTTCGTTGGAAACTATTGAATCCTTTGGTTCTACCAAATCATCAGTTGCAGTTTGTATAGCTGGAACCTTTCCAGTTCTACATAATAGACCTTGCCTCGAGCTTGTCCGGATTTTGCTTTTAGACATAGGCCGGACAACCCCAAATCTTAACAAGCTTAAGATATAGGCTATTCCCTTTCCATATTACATATGAAGTGGTAGGCAACTGATTTGATTTGAACCCTATTCAATAGGTATGCAACTTCACAAGTGCATAACTCCCTAAAGGAAATAGGAAACTCAGTAGTACTCATCATAGAGCACACCATATCACATAGGATGCTATGGCTCCATCCCGATACACCATCGTGCTATGGTGTATACGGAGGAGTAATGCTGAGAGAGAATCTCATTCTCCTTTAGAATAGTCCAGGAATTCCGTGCTCAAGTATTCTCCTCCTTGATCTTATCAAAGGACATAATACTTATACCCATATTTTGGTTCTCTACTTCTAACTTATATTCTGTGAATATCTCAAAAGGTTCGGACTTGTGTTTCAACAGGAACATATGTCTGAATCTTGAGAGATCATCAGAGAATGTAATGAAGTACAAAGAACCGGTCTTGGCATGTGTAGACAGGGGACTTACATACATCAGCATGTATCAATCCCAAGAGTTCACTAACTCTTTCTCTGTTTCCAATAAACAGAGCTATGGTCATCTTATCTTTGTGACATGACTGGCAAGTTTCATAAGATGTAAATTCAAACTAATTTAAATATGCATCTAAATGTAACTTCAGCCAGTCGGGTCGCATTGATATGACCTAGTCTACAATGCCTGAAGAAGGATTTGTTCATTTCTGAACTCTTCCTCTTGTGTGTGTTCTGTATACTAAGAACTGTAGTTTGATTTAGAATGTCAATGATTTTAGATAACGTGCCTGAACCGATCAACTCTTGATATAGGAAATGTTCAAAACATTATCCAACAATACAAAATTATATCATTTCTTTACTAATAAAGAGACTGATATGATTTTGTATATCAGGTTCGGTATCTAATAACATTTGTTCAGAATCAATGTATTCTGGTAATACAGGGTGACAGTGACCAACAGACTTGGCTGCAACACTTGCACCGTTTTCTGTCTCATGAAACTTATCACCCGTTCTCAGTTCTCTACCTATCTGTAGCCCATGTAACAGATTACATATACGGGATCCTGATCCGGTATCACATACCCAGGACGTAAAGGATACTGAGAAACAGTTCTGTGTAATGAACACACCCGAAGATGATGCATCAACATGCACTTTCTTCGTTTGGGTGGCACGGGAATTCTGGTAATCCCCAATTTCCTGCTCTGTTTTATAACAATTATAAGTTGGAGCGGGACCAACGTTCCCCAGCTCAGTATAACAAGCGGGTTCGGTCGATATATCCGTTTTATTATCTTGATTAAAGCGTGATATAGTCGCTATCTGGAGAGAGAGAAGAAAACACTCAGCGTATGCTCTTGCAAGATTAGATTGGTTATCTAATATATCTAATCAGGATGTCTCCCACTGTTTTAGTCAAATCTTCCTTCAAACCCTAAAAGGAAAGACTAGCCGGGATTAATTATACGCTACAAGTTCGCCAATCTTTCAACCAGGCCAGTGTCGGTACTTTGAGGGAGGTCCCCCGTGCTTTCGCACGAACCTAATTAAAGTAAACCTCGTTTTCCCAGAGGCGTAACCCCGTTAACACCTTTCTAGACACCTACTTGATCGGCTAATTGTAATGTGTAAAACTCTCCCAGGAGTAACTCTTACTCGCAGCGGGTATCGGGATTCAACTATCTAATAGAAGGTATGCAATCTCATTGCAAATTTCAACACTTGAAATTCCCAATAATATTTTGCCCCTAGCGTCCTATGACCTTGACGAATGCCAAACCACCCATAGTCCGCCAGCCAAGTTCAACCCGTACATTTCTTGATTGAATTAAACCCACCCGCACGACCCTTGACGAATGCCAAACAACGCCGTACGAATACCCTAATCCAATCGCATCGTATGCTAGCAGACAAGCACTAGTTAGCTACCGTACACTACGCCTTGACGAATGCCAAACTACCGCAGCACGAATACTAAGTAGTACTTATCTGAAATGACGGAGGGCTACGACGGGTTTTTCAGAAAACCCTTTGCGTAATGAACTTGATATCGTTGTAGAATCGAGTGATTTTAAATGGAGTGTTTTTGAGGCTTTTCTAGTTTTGCTAAAGGGGTCACTCCCGGTGAAGGGATCGTCGGCCCTTTCCTCATCGAATAAGGTGCAGGATATTTCACAAATACCGCTGTGCAAAGCAAGAACTATAAAAGCAATCAAAAGACAAACCGAGTTTGTAGCATCTGCCAGTTATTGCTAAAGGAGTCACTCCCGGTGAAGGGATCTCGGTCCTTTCCTTATCGAATAAGGTGCTGGATGTTCTACAAGGAACACCGCTATGTAAAGCAACAATTAGAGCTACCAGTTTTTATAAACAAGTTTCTACAACATCTTAGGTTTCTTTTATTTCATTAATCTCATTAATGAAGTCCCATTTTATTATGCTTCACAAGCATCTCTTTTGAAACGAAATCTGCAATATAACATATATCTCATATATATAATATAAACATTCGTCTCAGGCAGTAATATGATCTCATCACAGAACATTGCAGCAGAAGAACATATATGAAATATTGGATATACTAGGACGTCCGTGTTTTCAATACGAGCCTGTATAAAACACGGATTCCACAGTCGCGATGAATAGCCAAACCCACATTCCTAGACCCCTACGAGAGCGGCAAGTAACACTACCAATTCTAGGGTTAGGAGACCCGGTCTCGACTCCTCGAGATGGTCTCCCACTGGACCCTAGAACCCGGTTACTTGTGCTCCCCTCCTTGGGTCTACCTAATGCGGAAAAGTAAATAATATACAACGGTGACAGCTTCCGCTACCTGGAAGTGCCCCAATAAAAGAATATTACATACAAAAGAATTTTACATGAATGAAAAAGAAAAAACTCTCATCTCACATAAAACCCCCGGCTATTCAAACGCAACGATCCAATACAACATATCACAGCAACACATAATATCTCATATCATCAACGTAAGCAAGTATGCGTATCCCGATTGTCGTTGATGTATAGCAACGAAGCCGGCGATACACCACATACTACGCTTACGGTCACAGAAAAGAAAGTGTAAAACTACAACAGTTGGAATCCGCAACCTCTTTAGACATCGCATGCCTAACCAAATGAATTCCTTAGACATCGCATGTCTAACAATTATAAACCCCGCATTTTAGTCTCATTATCGAAAACTCTTTTCAATATCAAGTCGGGCAATTCAACAAGATTCCCGACGTCCTGATCGAATGCTCGTCGCAAACTTTAGTAGACGGCCGCACCCCTGATACCGTCGACGAAGTGCACCAAGGCGGAACACCGCTGCCGCGAGCACCCGAACGGATGCTTTCGGTGACGGGGTTCTCCTACAGTCACTTGGTCGGGGCTATGGGGCGTAGCTGTCTATTAAGTTTACCCGGCGAGTATCCGCGTACACTACATGATTGCGACGGACTTTTGATCACATCAAAATTCCGTGGAAACCGATCATTTGAGACTAAACTGCTATGTTTATAATATTCAAATTAGTTATCTCATAACTACCTGTGGATTCCAAATATTGTATCACATTCCAGATAAATAGAAAAAGTTAAACTTTCCGATCGAATCATCAAGCACCCAAGATTTCCCCAATATATCTCAACACTTGAAATCAGTTTAAAAACATTCATCACATGCCACAGTACCAATGGTCCAGCCGTAGAAGGGTCAAGCCAACGCCTCACATGTGGCACGCCGTACTGCCCCAAACCCTAAGGTTCAAAAGGCAGTTCAAGACGGTCACATAATCGAGTTAAGGTTTGTTGTCTTCTAGAGGGTCCACCGAGTTACTTGCACGACTTAGAACATTCTTAAACACGAGAAAAAAAATCCAACTTTTGAAAAATTTTCCGACATTGGAAAAAGTGAGTTATTGATATCCGTTCGAACTTTTTAACAGTTTCTAAAAATTATCCGGAAAACACACATAGACAAAATCTGATAATCCGATCGAATCATCGAATCCCCAAAACAACCCCAGAACACTCAGCTTTTTAATAAATATTAAAAAATCCCAGAAAATCCAGCATAATAAAATAGGAGTTACTGTGTAAACAGGGGATGCTGACGTCATCATTTCGCCGCGGAACCGCTGCAGAAGGCATGCTTCTGCCGCGGTTCCGCCGCGCTTTATACTGTTCATCGAAAACTTTTTGCACCGTAATTCTTAGAATTCCCTGCTGAATGTTTTAAGCATTTTTAATGTGGAAAAATCCCAGTTTTTAGAAAAAGTCCAGAGTGCGGGTTTTATCGGGGTTTCGGGTTTCGATCGGACTTTAAACTTCGTCTAGAGTTCGTCTAAAACTCTAGCTTGGCTCTGATACCACTGTAGGGTTGCTAGGCACGCGCACAAGGGTCTACGAGGCATTAACCATGCCCGATTAAAAATTTAGCCGTGCCGAACAACCCGAATAGGGAACTTTAAACTAGAGATTAGGCGAAAACTAACATGCTAAACATTTTAACACTAAGTGAGAGGGATTACAACCTTTGTAGATCCGGTCCTTCACTTCATATGCTCCGTGTTGTGGTCCCTTCGCTGCGATCATCGGGATCCGGACTCTCGAGAGGTTCCACGAAGAGAAAGACGCAACCTTTGCTTCCGATCTTCGATACTAAGATGATCTACCTTGAAGTTTCTTTAACACAAGCTAGCACTCATGAAATGATGTGAACACCCTCATCTAAATAGCAAGGGAAGATGAGGATGATGAAGTAGGATTTTTGCTCTCTTTATTTATCTTTTTCTCATATTTATTTATCACCTTTTGAAAAACTAGTAAGCTTTTCATGAAAGAATGAAAGAGGAAGAAGATGAATAATCATTTTTGATGAATAGAAAGAATGTTATCATAATCATTTATGCAACCATGGTTGTAGTAACCATTGTAGAGAGTTTACTAGGGTTAGGGTTTGGGTTAGGTCAAAGGGTGAGTCAAAAGAAATATCTATCATAATATCTTAACAAAGACAAAGTAAAGCTTCTAGAATCAACTAGAAGGTTTAACCCTAATCCAAACCCTAATCATGTTTAAACTCCTCTAAACATGTTGCATTAATAATTATAATATGTTACAATATTATATATCACATATACAATATTTATTGTAACAAAATAAAATAATACATTTAACATATATCGCATATATATCAATGTATTACCCGAGTGAGAAAAAGAATCTTTTAGTGAGCAAATATTAGTTAATATAATTTAATATATCATATATATTCTTATACATTAAATTATCGAATCAACACTTGATCCGACAATCCGGCTATATCGCATATAACCGGCTAATATTTATCCGTATCGATTCATCGAATCAACACTTGATCCGACGACCCGGCTGATATCAAATATCGCGAGAATATAATACGGTATCATATATCGCATTATCCTTGGTCCTACACATATCACATATGTGCTCCTACTCCGTTTCGCCTGAGTCAAGAAACCTCTGTGTAGGACTCTAAAGAATCGTCAATATGCCGGCAGTAGGTGATGATCATATCAAACACCCACAAGCTGCAAGCGGTCAGCTAAATGTAACAGCTACCCAAGTATTGAGCGCTAAGAAGATCAACAAGCAAGCCTGTACATTCTCCTGCGAATCCAAACAGTAACACTCCCGTACAGTCCGGTCTCGTCGTCTGATATGTTGCATATCTCGCCTAGGGGTGGTAAACGTCAGACCCCAGTAGCTTGATAAGTCGTGTCGATTTGAGGTCTATAACAGTTCGAGAAACTACTGATAACACTTACCAGTAAATCTCAACAACCCTGGCCAGGGATTTCCGGTTATAGCCAATCGAACACAGCACAACATCAACTCCATATACCGGGAGAGACGAATCCCCTCCTATCGCTCATTGCCTCCATATGATTCGGGACTGTACCCAAAAGCCACCTTTTTGCACGCCCTCTTGGACGTGGTATGATGGAAATCAAAGCACAATGGGAATCACACAAGACTCTATGACGATCTCGGGTCGACAGACTACTCTGTACCAGTGTCACCGGAGAACTGCCATCTGACGTATGGTATAATACCATCTGGGAGTTCTCGGCGAGTCCGTCCAGTGTACCCAGTCTCCACTGAGCACCCGTACACCATCCTTGATGTCAAACACCGATGGATATGGGATCATCCATCGTCCATCATATGGATCAAGATGCGTATACGCTAGTCTACTCTGGTGTATCGATGCCCTGTCTCGATACACCCTCGACTAGGAACAATTATAGGATGTACTCGTCGACTACCGTGGCCCTACTAGTATGATCTCATCATAGTCCCAGTAGTCGAGTACATATCCTAAGGGCTTTATCAACACGTAACATAGAGACAATCAGAGTACATGTTAAGATAAAGTACAACCAGATAGCATACTATCATGTCGAGCAAGAAAGTCCTCCATATATATGTCCTAGCATCCACTACAATATACATCGTATGTACAGTAATGGCCTCTAGGGCATACATATAACTAACATCGATTGCTGTTGAGTATTGGCTACGAGGGCTGTTTTTCCCTTCCCTTTATCCTTTTTGTTCGCTCCGTTGTTTGCGGGGCCGAGATTTTTTTCGAGTAGCGTGCGATTGCACGGCTGAACGTTCTCGTAACTCCTCAATTCTTTCATTTTTGAAATGGATTCCTTGAGGAGAGGGTTAAGGGCAGCTTCTTCACCAGTGTCGCTTCCAAAGGTGATAATTTGCGGTCCCTTAGAGTCGGCTATATGACAGTCGTCGGTGGCTCTTTTGCGCTCATCTATCGCATTTCTCCGATGTCTACGAGCTTCACACTTTGTCCTGTTGAAGTGTTGCTTTTGAGCGACATATCCTTGCCACCAACACTTAAAGGAGTCGCAGTTTTCGGTAGGATGTATGATCTTCTGATGATATAACTAGAAGTTAGGATGCATCTCTACTCCGTCGAGAGTATTTTCTTCAGAGGGTGGTAGCTTAATTCCCACTGATAGGGCTTTGGCGAACCTTTTCCTCGTCTTGAATTTATTTTTACCCGCAGCGGATGACTTTTGTTTTGACGGAAGTGCCTCGACTCCTTGGCCTAGTAGTCGGTATTTCGCTCCTTCCAGTATAGCCATCCCATGCTCTTGATTGGCTTTAACTTTCAGACGAATCTCATTCAGGAAAGCATCGATCAATTCGTCTGACGGCTGCGGAATTTCTGGTTCAGTGTTCACCCTCGGTTTCTCAGCGCAAGGAGTCTCTTCATCATCCGCCGATGAGTGAGAGATCACATAACAAGTCATTATGCAGTCTTCGGATTCACCTGATGAGTCTTCTCCATCGTTTTCGTCCTCCATAAAAGAACAAGCCGCCCCCATCGTGTCCGTCTTCTTTAGAGTGTGCGGCTGTGGTGGGTTTACCTTCCAGTTTTCAGACAGCGCGAACTTGCCTTGTAAGTACTGATCCTTGATCCATCCCTTAAAGACGAAACAATCCTCGATTGGGTGACTTACCGTTCGGTGGTAAGGGCAATAATTGGGATTATTAAGATCGCCTGGCTACGACAGACGCTTTGGACTCGACAGATTGATGAGCCTGTTGCGCATTGCCAGCTCAAACAGTCTTCTCGTTTTATTCTGAGGAAATGAGTAAGGACGTCCCAGTCTCTCCTCGAGGGATGGGCGCGGACGCATGTTGTTTTGGCGGACGACCAGCTTTGAGTTGCTCAACTGTTGTTGAGCATTGGCGACGAATCATTTCGAGAGTTTAGTTTTGGAGGAGACGGTCCATGGCCCATCTGGTCCATTTGGGTTAATTTGTCAATCAGGGCTTGGAAGGTGGTCGGCCTGAAGAACATCATGAATTGCGAGATGGTCGCTTGCGGATCAAGAGTGCCCACGAACATGCCTACCACAGGTGCCTCTTCTATGCGTTGTTAGCATTTTGACCATAGGTTCCGCCATCGCGTTGCGTATTGGACCCACGTCTCGCCTGGTTTCACCCTGGCGTTAATCAGTGCCGTCATCGGGGTGCGTTCACTGGCGCTTGCAAAACGCTGGGTAAACAACAGCTCCATCTCCGCGAAGGTTTTGATAGAGTCGTTCGGGAGCTTAGAGTACCACTCGAACGCTGTATCTGATAAGCTTCCAACGAACTGGCGAAGCAACAGTTTGTCATTACCGCCGGTGTTGCCGCAAAGCGCTCTGAACTGGGCAACATGCTGGTGGGGATTGCCTTATAGACATGGAATTTTAGTATTGTATAACCCGGCGGGTACTTGATCTGGTCGTACCAGCTCGGATACGGCCGCCACATTTTTACGACCTGACCGGCTGCTTCAGTCGCCTGATGAACCCGGATCTGTTGAGCTATATATTCGTCCAGGTCAGCTTTGGAGATTGCCTCCTCCTTGGCTGTTGACAGAGCCGGTGGAGGATTTGACGTTTCTCCCCTATCGTCTTCAAGGATGATCGGGGGATCTTCAGCAGGAGGATCTTGTTGAATCATCATACCCACCATGTCCTGGAACAGGAGGGCCATTTTCTTTATGCTGGCTGCTTGTTCAGCAGACTCTTTATCCTTCTTCTCCAATATCCGACGAAGGAATTCGGCGTCAGTTTCTTGTTCCTGGCGTTCATCCGAGGACGTTTCAGGGCTTTCTTTTGGCCCAGTGAGTGCGGCCATCGCGTTCATCATCTCCTGGAGCTTTTGCTGTTGCTCCTGAGCTTTGGTCACTGACCGTATAAGCGGTCTATGACCTGTAGATGCACGACTGTCCTCCTTTCCCGACACCATGTATACTGTATGAACTATTATGCCCCCAGACTTAGGGCGTTTAGGTTCACCACCTTTAGTATTTGCCGCGGGCGCGGGGATTTTCTCCGGCCTTCTTCTTTTATGGGCTGTTGAAGTTGAGGGGGCTGTTGCAGTGGGCACCCTGGAGGTTGTTTTCCTTTGCTGTTTAATAGGACGGTCCCTTTCTTCTTGCACCTTTGCCTTTTTCTGTTGACGAGAGTGATCTGGGTCAATTACGGAGTTTTGGACCCTTCTCCAGACCTTGTATGTTTTTGAGGACGGCCGTTGAGAGGGCTGCTCCAGCTTCGTTTTCGGAACTCTCTCCGCAGGTGGAGGAGATCTTTTCAGTGTAGCAGTTGGAGAGTTCTTACGTACCCTCCTCAGCGGTTCAAAGCTGTTCCCAGTTGGAACAACAGCATTGACTTCTACCACTGGAGCAGGTGGAGTTAGCCCTGAAGGGGGGTTGCCCCCTACCTTCCTTACTCGTCGCCAATGGGACGTCGAGCATGACGAGCTGTTGGGACTGGCTCGGCGATACAGACGGCTTCTTTTTGCCCCATGTCTGAATGAGGTGCTGCCGGTGTCAGCCTCTTAAAGACTGATGTTGTTTTTTGAGTGGAGATATTTAATCTGTCAAAGACAGATCCTCGAGCAGGGGCATGAGCCTAAATAGACAGCCTTGAAAAGACTGACTCTTTGACGAGAGAAGCCGCCTTGACGACTTCTGGAGCAGCGGTTGTTGCCTTCCTTGGGGCAGCCACTTTAGGATTTATAGGCTTCTTGACGGGCCCCTCAGAGTTCTGATCCAGCTTGGCAAAGACAGTGGCTGTTGGTTTGGTAGTGGACGACCCGTTGAAAGGGGCCGTCATAGCAGTGAGCCGGTCGAAGACTGACTTCTTGTTTGCTTCTAATGCGGGCATCGACATGGTGAAGCTCGCAGGCGGGATCATGGTCCCAAAAAACAAGCCGGTGGTGGCCTGGGTCACCTGTTCTTCTGGCAGGGCAATGATGGAGGCCGCTTGTGGCCCATATGCTACACCTCCAGGTGAGGTGGAGCGTCGGCTGCATTGGCACTTCGAGCAGTTCGAGCAATTAGAGGCTATTGATGCTTGATTTCTACGCCAGGCAAAAGACCAAATCTTAGTAACTTGAAATCCAAAGGCGACCCTTAACAAACCGCGATTCGTTCGCGAAGACGACACACGAAGTGTGGAGTGGAAAGAGGAAAAGGTCCCACTAGGCGTGCCAGAATCTGTTCCCCTCCGAAAGACGGCGACGACGTGAGGACGTCTTGCCTGAGATTCGGGGCAGATGCTATATGGTTTTATCCGTCTACCTCTCCGAAGATGCCAAGTTGATTTATGGCACCGTGTATCGGAGGTTTAGACGGATGCGGCCGATGTAGCAGACTTCGTCAGATTCCCCTTCGCTAGAGGGGTTTTTGATTGTGGGGACACTCTTCCCTGCAGGCGCAAGCCCCTGCAGTTAATTACGCTACCGCATCGTGGTAGCCACTTTCTCCTTCTCCAGAATTTCACTTCGTGTCGTGTGTGTTTGTTTTGTTTGTGGTTGCCCGTGGATTGTATACGGAGACTATTTATTTCGTCGCCCGTAGGACGTGGATTAGTCCAAATCCGTATTTTCTTAGATTTGGGTTTTGGGTTTTGGTTTAAGGATACGTTAGCCATTTTTGAGGCTAAGATCAACTTAAACGTTTGTTGAGGATACGTTAGTCTAATTTCCAGACTAAGATCAACTTAACGGGATCGTCTAGATCCATTTCCAGTTTAGGGACATGGTGGTCCATTTAATATATGGCCGTCGGGACCCGTCACCTCTCTAACGACATTGAAGGATTACAACGACATGTGTCAGAGGAGTTCGGAGATGTACCCTTGAACCAAAGTTGATTGGGGTTCTTATAGTCCAATTTGGGACTAAAGTCTGTTTGAATGTTTAAGGATACGTTAGCCATATTTGAGGCTAAGATCAACTTAAACGGGATCGTTTAGATCCAACAAAAGAGTGTTTGGGGGCTCTATTGTTCCAGTTTAGGGACGTAGTGGTCCATAGGTAGTTTAGGGACATTGCGGTCCATTTCCAGTTTAAGGACATAGGGGTCCATTTTTATTTTAAGGACGCTTAAGTCCGTGGGTTTAAAGACCCCACAGTCCGTGTTTTAGTTTAAGGACGCTTAAGTCCATGAGTTTAAGGACCCCACAGTCCGTGTTGATGTGTGGTTGTCGGGACCCGTCACCTCTCTGACGTCGTTGAAGGATTACAACGATAGGAGTCAAAGGAGTTCGGAGATGTACCCTCGAATCGGATGTAAATTGATTTAAGAGAGCAGCTGTGCTAAGTCAATTTAATTTGAGGACTTACGGCCATGATTCGGCTAAGTCCAGTTGAAAAATGTTCAACGCTTTTATTTGTTTTTAGCCTATTAGGCCTGTGCCAGGGCTTGGCCCTTTTTTAATAATGCATTGCATTATTTATTTTGTCTGGGCTCTGCCCATTTATAAATGATGCAGAGCATCAATTTTGTTTGGGCTCTGCCCTTTTTATTGCATTTTCAATTTTGTTTGGGCTCTGCCTTTTTATAAATGATGTAGAGCATCAATGTTGTTTGGGGCTCTCCCCTTTTTATTGCGTTGCAATTTATTTTGGCCTACTAGGCCTTTTTGGTTTGGGCCTGGCCCATTATTAAATAATGCATTGCATTTGTCAGGCGCTTTGCGCTAATCAATGAGCGCAAGCGTTTGTGGTGACGACACGTGTCATGCAAGCGCAGTGCGCTGTGCTTGCGCTACTGACACGTGGCGCGCTCTGATGAGTTGCGCCAATTTCAGAGAGCAAGGCTCTTTCTTAAAAGCGCATAGCGCAAGTGATTCAGATGCTGACACGTGGCGCTCTCTGGTGGCTTGCGCCAACCCAGGAGCGCAACAGTGCAGTTTTTGCAAGTGCAAGGCACTATTTCAATAATCTTTGAGAATCTTTAAGATTCCAGAACCAATGGTTCATAAAAAAGTGCAAGGCACTGTTATTTATATTTTACTGAAGATCATTGATCTTGTTCTTAGATCAATGATCTATTAGAAGAAATTCTTCTATTTTTAAAGGTTTTTTACCTTTTTCTTGAATTTCTCTTCAAGTTTCTTCAGAGTTGAAGTTCTTGATGTTTCTTGATGTTGATGATTGATTGATTGATCGATCGATCTATTGATTCCTTTTCTCTGAATTGGGGTCTAGAGGCCTTTATATAGTGCCCATTAATTAGTTAAATTTGTTAAAGAGATCTTTCTCTGAGTGATTTGGGAATTTTCCCCACCGTTGGATTTTTGATCCAAGGGCTTCTGTTTTACAGAAGACAATCTTCTTGTTTTAACAAGAACAGAAAGATCTTTCTGGAATTTAATTCTGTTTGGCGCAAACGCCCCAGCGCTTGACACGTGTCGCGCAGCGCAAGGCACAGCGCAACTGCGCTGCCACGTGGCGCGCAGCGCAAGTTAGCTGAAGCGTCGCTTCATTTAATAGATCCTTGCTCTTGATTGAGTGCGCTGCCTTGGGCGCTGCGCTCCCTGCGCTGGCGTGTCTGATTTTGACACATGGCGCTCTGCGCGCAGCGCAGGGGATCTGAAGCGTTGCTTCATTTATTTTAATTTTAATTTTCAAAACAGAGCTTTGCTCTGATTGGGGGAAACAGAAGTGTTGCTTCGTTTCCCGCCTTGAAATTTGAACAGAGCTTTGCTCTGATTGAGGTAAACATCCACATGTTGGACGCTCGCCCCACAATACTGAATATACAAATGAATCAGAACTGCACTAACTATCATTGCACCACTGGCTATCCACCATGACAATCCAACCACAATATCTGCAAACACAGAACATCAACGTGAATATTATGTTCGCAAACCCGTCTATTTGAAAATATAGCAATTAGTCGGGTTGTACCACTAATTAATATTCACGGTCGCTGATGCATCACATGCACTGATAAACACACACTTAGAATTTCAATCGACTAAACTTTTCCTAATTGGCCTCAAATGCAAATCCAACACTCAAACAAATCTGGGCAAAAACCATATATACCAAAAATCAAATTTCCATATCAGAGAGTGCTACAAGAAGTTTGGAGCAATGTGGCCACAAGACAGTCGCGAAACCGCCGCAAGTAGGCACCTTTTGCGATACTTCCATGACAATTTTGATGGTTCACTTGCCCAAATTTCTTGTTGTCTCATACAAATGACTGCACGTATTTTTAAGATACACAGAAAGATTTTTTGAACACTTTTCAAAATCGACAGCAAGAAAGTGAAAATGGAAAAATGATTCAGAAAATTTGGTCGATCGATATAATAACTTTATGCAAACTAGCTAGTATTGGTTTATGGGTGGCATTGATACCATACTGGGTTTCGCCGGCGCCCTGGCCATCTACCGTGGCCGAGGCGAAATAAAAACCGGCGTTAAAAAAATTTGGCGCAAACAAAACCCGCTCTAAGATCGAAACCATAAACCATACTAGCTAACTAGAGAGTGCAAATCTACTATGATAGAAATGGTTATACCCAATGAACCAAGTCCTTCGGTCTTCTACCATCTCCCAAGCTCCTTGAAGCGTCATGGATCGAGTTTGGCCTCTAGTCTTCCTCCATCGAAGATGATCCACCCGAGGGGAACAATGCAAGCTTCAGGTTCGCCTAGCGAACCAACCGACCCTCCAAGGCTGCTAG
Organism: Agapanthus africanus; assembly: GCA_030015575.1. Taxonomy (NCBI): domain Eukaryota; kingdom Viridiplantae; phylum Streptophyta; class Magnoliopsida; order Asparagales; family Amaryllidaceae; genus Agapanthus; species Agapanthus africanus. The sequence continues at coordinate 878,480,562 of CM057339.1, read as the reverse complement.
GAATGAAGAGTGGAGGTGTAGAAATGTCTCACTTTCTTTTTCTCTCATATCAAATGCTTAAATGAGCAACTCAGGAAGAAGGAGGATGTGAGGAAAACAAGTGGCATGAGCAACCAAAGAAAAAGGCTAAGTCTCTCCAAGAGAGAGTATGAGTGTGTGAATCAATAATGGATGATGGATGGCATGTGGAGAAAAAATGGCTAAGTCATTTGCAACCATGCAACTAAAATATCCCATCCATTTTCCAAATAAAATATCCAAGAGCCATGCCTCTCTATATGCCAAGTCATGCTCATGCCAACTCACCCCTCCACCTCATTTCCGAAATGATTTTCTAAAAAGGAAAATCATGTAATGAGGTGGAAATCTTCTAGAAGTAATTCCGTATAAATATGAAATACAACCTGGTATATGTATCGAAATACATATACACGTATTCGTATAAAAATATGAATAGCCAAGAGAGAAAATGAATAGTGAAAAATAATACTAGAATACATATAATATATATATATATATATATATTATTAAATCAAAACCTGATTTAATAATCTGGTTTAATCCTAAGCTGCTAGTATTATCAACCGCCCGATTATAGTCTATGTAGCCTGTATACATATTTAATCGGACACCTGTATGTACCAGCATACGTCATCTACACCAAATCGCCTGAACCGTGAAAATCCTCGGTGTGGGACTCTAAAGACTCGTCAATACGCTGGCAGTGGGTTTAACCGCAAGCACGTCAGCGGTGCTAGCTGTACATAACGGCTATCCAGGTATTGAGCGAAAGGAAGGCCGACGAACAAACTCATCCAAGCCCCTACTGAGCCTGACAGTGACAGTCTCCATACAGTCTCGTCTGTTCGTCTAAGAGTCTCGCATATCGTGTCTAGGGGGAGGATAAAGTCAGACCCCTAACAACGCGATATTTCGTGTCGGTATGAAACCCATCACCCACTGAGAAACTACTAATCCAAATCAGTAATTCTCGACTACCTTGGATAAGGATTTCTGGTAATGGCCACCCATGCACTGCACGACATCAACCCCTAATACCGGGAGAGACGAATCCCCGACGATCCGCTCACTGCCTCCATATGGCTTGGGACTGTACCCAACTAAACCTGTTTGCATGACTCCTTTGAGCCGTGGTAGGGTAGTAATCAAAGCACAATGGGAACTTAAACGAGACAAATGACGATCTCAGGTCGACAGACTAACCTGTACTCATATCACCTGGGAACTGCTATCTGAAAATAGGTATAATTGTTAGTGTATATGCCCTAGAGGCCATTACTGTATCATACTAGCTTGTATATTACTTAATGGAAGCTTGGGATATTCACAGTTGTATAGACAATCTTGCTCAAAATGGTAGTATGCTACTTGGTTTGTTTCTACATCAATATGTGCATGTGTTTCTTTTAGCATATCGCTTATACATATTAGTAGAGCCCTTAGGATCTTTGCTTGATTACCAGCGTTGTGATGGCAGTAACACTAGTGGGCTCTGGGTAATCTACAAGCACATCCTTATACAGGTCCCTAGTCGTAGGATTATCAAGACGGGGCATCGATACTCCGGAGTAGACTAGCGTATACGCTTCTCATCCCAGCACGGGAGGTGGTCTGTCCCACAGCCATCAGTACGTCGTACTAAAGATAGTATGCGGGTGCTCGTTAGGTTACGAGTACACTGGACAGGACTCATCGGGAACTGATGGTTGGTATTATACCTATCGTCGGTTATCAGTTCCCAGGTGACATGAGTACAGCTTAGTCCGCTGACTTGACACTGTCACTTCGCCTCGAGTGTGTTCCCACTGTACTTAGATTACTACCCTACCACGGTTCAAAGGAGTCGTGCAAACAGGTAGTAGTTGGGTGCAGTCCCGAAGCACCTGAAGGCAGTGACGGTTAGACAGGATTTGTCTCTCCCGGTATTGGGGGTTGACATCGCGCTATGTCTAGGAGAGGCATTACACGAGTAGTCCCTGGCCAGGGCAAGCGAGATATACTGGTAGGTTTCCAGTGTTATCTCAGGGTGTTCTGGGCTACACTCTGACATGACTTGTACCGCTGTTAGGGGACTGACGTTCACCACCCTCCTAGGCCCGCCATGCGATGTATCAGACGAACAGACCGGACTGTACGGAGATTGTCATATACAGGCTCAGTAGGAGTTCGGATGGGTTTATTTCATCGGCCTTCTTATTGACATCTACCTGGGGACCGTTACGTACAGCTAGTGCCGCTTGCGGTCTGTGGTTAAACCCATTGCCAGCGTAGTGTCGAGTCTTTAGAGCCCCACACAGAGAGTTTCCCTGTATTGAGCGAAACGTGTAGAGGCCGTATGGTTTTACGGCAGGGTTGCGATCACTTACGTGCACTTATGTGCGTATGCTGTTCGGGCAGGCAATACTAGTGGGCTTTGGTTTAAGCCGGATCCTAGTATTGCACGGATGGATTTGTTTTCTGTGCATGCGCATTCTACGGAATGCGGATGCAGGTGTGTATGCACAGTTTTGAGGAGCAATGAAGGAGGAGGTGCCTCATTAGGGTTTTGGCGGTTGGTTCGGCAAAAACCGTTATGTGGCAGGCTCATTAGGGTTTTGGCAATTCGTTCGGTCAAAACCATTATGAGCCGCGGACATTATTTACTAATCCTTTTAGTGATAATATTATGATGGCTAATTGCTTTGACCATTTGACCTTCTTTGACCACACTTGACTTTGTTGACCGTTTGACCAAAGTGGACTTTTGACCTTCATGAGAGGTCTAGAGTTTTCTTTGGATTTCTTTTTCATTTTGGATTATGAAAATGGTCAATTCAATGTAGCCATCAACTTTATCATGATAGGATTAGTAATGATGGTTTTGGTGTATTATTGCAACCATGGTTCATTTTCTTATGTTATTCTTTTTCATTTCTCTTTTCTCATTCTCTCTCTTGTGAGAAGAAAAGAAAATGAGCTCTTATGGTTGCTAGTTCTTCTTCTTCTTCCTCCTCTTGATTTCTTCTTTTGATCTCATGTGTTGAGAGAAAAAGAATCCACATAGACAAACACTTCCATCTATCACTTCTACACAACTTAGGACATCAAGACTAGCGATCTTGTTGCCCTAGTTGCCTCGGCTCGAGGTGGAGCTCGGTGTACATCTCTCGGGTGGATCGTCTTCGACTCAAGAAGGCCGCGGAGGTAACCAAGGTCCGGATCGACCATCGGAGCGTGGACGGACGAGTAGGACAGCGGAATGAAGACCCGAAGGACCGGTGTCGTGAGGTATAATTTCTACGGCATAGTAGTTAACGCCTCTAGTAGTTTGCTAGTTTCTAGTTTAGCAAAGATCCTCACTTTTGAGTCCATGTTGCCTTGCGCCCAATAATTGTTTTTCGCCATTTCCGCCTCCCCGTAAGAACCGGGGTGAGCAACGTGTACTTACAGTGGTATCAGAGCCTAGTTAAACATAAACTAGCAAGTTAGCAAAGTATTTAGAATATCGATCGGAAAAAAGTCGCAAAACAAGTCCGGAAAAAACCATGTTTCTGTCGAATTTTTATACTGCTCTAAAAATGATTTAACATACATGAAAATTCGGCTCAGGGTTTTGTAAAAACATAGCACAAAAACAGTCCACTAAATCGATCAAACCACCGCGGTTCCGCGGCAAGAACATGCTTCTTGCCGCAGTTCCGCGGCCGATTTGACTCGGTCGTGGACCGGGTTTTGTGCAGTGTTTTTATTTGGTTGTTTTGGGATTTTTTAGTACATGTTGTTTCTACCCAGATTTTCCAGAGAAGAAATTGGTTTTTGGGGTGGTTACAAATCCGTATTTGTGATCGATATTCCGTAGACTTTGGCTAATGGATATTATCTGTGTTGTGTTATATGTATTGAACGTCTGCTAATCGCTATACATCGATTAGTGGGGGTTATACATATCTGTGATCTGTAATGTTGATGGTTTGTGTATATGAGCTCGTTGGATTGTCGCGGATGAATAGCCGGGGTGGATGTGAGATGAGATTTTCTTTTTCTTTCATTCATGTAAAATTTGTAAATTGATGTAATATTATTTGTTTGGCCGCACATCCGGGATGAGGTTGTAGCCGCCATTGTATAATTTCTTTTTACTGTTTTTGCTCCTAGGATAGACCCAAGATGGGGTGCACAAACTACCGGGTATCTCGAAGTGCCGAGTGGCCTACTCACGAGTTGAGGGAGGTTGCTTCGCTTTGGGTACTTGGCGGGTAGTTTGCCGCACCCGTAGGGGTCTAGGGTGGGGTATTGGCTATTCATCGCGACCGTGTAATCCGCTTTTCGTTGCAGGCTCGAACGAATCGCGGATTCCTAGTATATCCAAAGTGTTCATCTGTGATCTGGATTGGCTATCATTTCTATATATCTATATATGATATCTATTTAGGTGTTGCTTATGTTTTGCATCCGCACTAGTCCAGCCCCCGCTCTGTCGTTAGTTAAGTAACCTAACGGTGATGACGGGGCCCCGTGGCGAATGCAAATGGCATAAGCGTACGCCATATTTTGGTTGTTTTCTGCACTGGTAGGATTAAATGATGGGACGCTTTAAAATTAATGCAAGAAAATAAACCAAGTAAAAGTCGTTGGAACACTTTCAAAATCACTCGGTTCTTTTCAAAAACCAACTTTTAAACGCGGAGCTTGAACCACTCCTTTTAAAAGCTATCTCGTTCCATCGATTATATCAAGTTCACTACGTTCACGGTTTCGCCAAAACCATTCGTAGCCCTCCGTCATTTCATATGGATAGTCAATAGTATTCAAGCTGTGTTTGTTGGCCAAAGTCAAGGCACAGTGTTTGGTAGCTATTGGGTATTCATATGTAGCATAGATAGATGCGTTGGTTTGGGACAGTCGTACTGCCTTGTTGGCCAAAGTCAAGGGTATGTACGGGTGGGTTCAAATTAACCTGGAAAATGACGGGTAGAACTTGACATGTGACTTATGATTTGTTGGCCAAAGTCAAGGTCATAAGAGCATGGGGCAAAAATCCACATCGGGAGTTTCAAAAGAACTGAAACTTGCTAGCGCTGCATACCATTTGGAGTGTGATGATTCTGGTAGGATTCCTTCAGTTTTGTCATGCGATGATATTTGGATCCCGATCCTACTGTGAGTATATGCTACTCCTCAGGAAATTTCTCACTTAACGATCAATGCTATAAACCTAGTAGGTGTCTAGAAAGGTGTTAGCGGGGCTACGCCCCCAGGGAAAAGAGGTTACTTAATTAAGGAACTTCGCGAAAGCGTTGGAAAACCTCCCTCGAAGTACCGACACTGGCCTGGCTGAACGGTTAAGCAAGAATTGTACGGTGAGATTGATCCCGACCAATTCTTCCTTTATGGTCTGAGGAGGGATTCGAGAGACAGTGGGAGCCATCCTGTTTAGATAAATTAAAAACCAATCTAAATTTGCAAGAGCATCATGCTGAGTGTTTTCTTCTCTCTCTCTTAATTGCAGCGACCCAGTGACCGCACCTAGGTTACATCTAGATAATAAAATGACTGAATCTGACTGTTATGACTGGCAAAGATTTGTCCAGATGTCCATTGCCCATGACAAGCTGGGACACCTCTTAACTAATCCAACCCCTGCCGTCTCAGGTCCAGTTTCCCCTGTCACGAATATTGATATCCGTAGGACATCGGAAGAAGACTGTGCGAAAGCTAAGTGCCTCGTGTTAGCCTCAGTTGATGGTGCAAACCAGAGGAAGCACGAGAAGATGGACTTAGTTTCTATCTTCCTCCATAATAAAGATTTATATGGAGAGCAATCTCGTATCGCAAGATATGAGACCTCGAACGAATTGCTTCCAGCGAGGTTGGCTATCAGGTCATCTGTAGGGGGAAACGTCCTAACAGAGACCAGCTCTTTTGAGCTCACGGACCTGAAGACCACGTTGAAGAACGGGTCAGATGCTGACTTAGTTCAACAGTCTCTACCTACTACCCTGAAGGAAACCAGGGAAGTAGAAAGAAAGGGAAGGGCAGAAGTTTCAGGACTGGATGTAGTAAAAGAGGGATGTTCCTATTGTTACAGGAATGAACATTGGCAGAAGGATTGCAGGGCTTGCAAAGCCAGTAGCCAGAATTCGAAGCATGTTGTGGCTTCGGCTTCGGCTTCGGGTGTGTTTGTAATAGAGAACTGTATGTCAGTTAACCCTACTTCCTGGGTATTGGATACCGGATCTGGATCTCATATCTGTAATTTGTTACAGGCTCTGAGAAACCGTAGGGTTATCAAGAAAGGTGATATGACTCTCAGGGTTGCTAACGGAATGAGCATGTATGCCGAATCCGTAGGGGAATATCATCTAGGACTGACAACTGGACAGATATTGATTCTGCGTGACTGTTTTTATGTACCAGGTGTGACTTGTAATATCATATCTGTATCCTTACTTTCTAAGGAAGGATATGATTTTACTTTTGTAAGCGATGTAGTAAACATCCACCTAAATCAAGTTCTGATTAGGTCAGGTACATTGAAAAACGGTATATACGTTTTGAATCAAGCTCAGGTCTTCAGTGTCCAGAACACACTTAAAAGAAAGTCTCCGGAATTAAATCAGGCTTTCTTATGGCATTGTAGATTGGGTCACATTAATGAAACACGGTTGACAAAGTTACATAAAGAAGGATACTTAGACCCGTTCGAGTACCAGTCTTATGCCACTTGTGAATCTTGTCTAATGGGAAAGATGACAAAGACTCCGTTCACTGGACACGGAGAAAGAGCAAGCGAGCTCTTGGGACTCATACACAGTGATGTGTGTGGTCCAATATCTACACATGCGCGAAGTGGTTATTCATACTTCATTACTTTCACAGATGATTTCTCTAGGTATGGACATGTCTTCTTGATGAAGCACAAATCCGAGGCCTTTGAGAAGTTTCGGGAATACAAGAATGAAGTTGAAAAACAAACAGGTAAAAGTATCAAGACACTGAGATCTGATCGAGGTGGTGAATACTTGAATGCCGAGTTTCTGGGCTTTTTAAAAGAGAATGGAATTCTCTCTCAGCTTACTCCTCCATACACACCACAACACAACGGTGTATCGGAAAGGCGGAATCGAACCCTATTGGATATGGTTCGTTCCATGATGAGTAAGGCTGAGTTACCGCGATCCTTCTGGGGTTATGCACTAGAATCAGCTGCATACCTTTTGAACCGAGTTCCAACTAAGACTGTGCCTACTGCACCATATCAGATGTGGTGTGGGAAGAAACCCTATCTTAATCACATTAAGACATGGGGATGTCCAGCTTTTGTTAAAAAGCAGCATGCGGACAAGCTCGAGGCACGCTCAGTACAGTGTAAGTTTGTGGGATACCCAAAGAACTCCAAGGGGTATCTTTTCTATTACGCAGAGGAACAAAAGGTTTTTGTTTCTCGTCATGCCCGCTTCTTGGAAACTGAGTTTTTGAAAAACCAAATAAGTGGGGGCGCAATAGAACTGGAAGAAATTCCAGAACCACAAGCTATTACTGAAAGCTTAGTAGAACCAGAGGGTTCGAAAGAACAGGACATCCCAGCGCCATTCCGCAGGAGTAGTAGGCAGTCTCATCCGCCCGAGAGATACTACGGTTTTCTCATAGAAGGGGATAGAGAGGATTGCATTATGGATTGTGGTGAGCCTACTAGCTTCCAGCAAGCCATTCAGAGCGGTGACTCGGTAAAATGGCTGGATGCAATGCGGACCGAGATGGAGTCCATGTACACCAACAAAGTTTGGACTTTGGACTTTGCTCCAGAAGGGGTAAAACCCGTAGGCTGCAAATGGATCTTCAGAAAGAAGATTGGTGTAGATGGGCAGGTTGAGACCTATAAACCTAGACTTGTTGCAAAGGGTTTTCATCAAAGACCTGGTTTGGACTATGACGAGACCTTTTCTCCAGTGGCTATGCTGAAATCCATTCGGATCCTTCTTGCCATTGCTGCCTTCCACGATTATGAAATCTGGAAGATGGACGTAAAGACGGCTTTTCTAAATGGAAATTTAGAAGAGTGCGCCTATATGGATCAGCCGGAGGAATTCATTCAGAGTGAGAGCAGCGGTAAAATGTGCAAGTTGCTCAAGTCCATCTTTGGACTGAAGCAGGCATCGCGGAGTTGGAACATCTGCTTTGATGATACTGTCAAGAAATTCAACTTTATCAAAAACCCAGATGAACCATGCATTTACAGTAAAATTGTAGGGAGAACTGTGGTATTCCTCGTCTTGTACGTGGATGACATTCTCCTAATTGGAAATGATATTCCTATGCTACAGTTAGTCAAAGGATTCTTGTCGCAGAGGTTCTCCATGAAGGACCCGGGCGATGCCAACTACATTCTGGGGATCTAGATCTATCGTGATAGATCTAAGAGGATGTTGGGACTTTCACAGTCCAGGTACATTGACACCATACTGAAAAGATTCAGTATGGAAGATTCCAAGTGCGGTAATTTACCGGCTTGTCACGGGATCACCCTCTCCAAAGAGATGTCTCCCAAGACTGATTTGGAAATGGATCGCATGTCTATTATACCTTACGCTTCTGCGGTAGGCTCTATAATGTATGCGATGTTATGTACCAGACCAGATGTAGCATACACATTGAGCGTTGTAAGCCGGTATCAGTCGGACCCAGGGGAGAAACACTGGGTAGCGGTAAAAAACATTCTTAAGTACCTGAGAAGGACTAAGGAGATGTTCTTGGTGTATGGCGGAAAAGACCTCCAGATCGAGGCCTTTGCTGACTCCAGCTTCCAGAGTGACAAGGATGACTCCAAGCCCATGTCGGGTTATGTCTTTACCCTCAATGGAGGGGCGGTTTGCTGGAAGAGTTCCAAGCAGGAGACCGTTGCTGACTCAACTATGGAAGCGGAGTACATAGCTGCTTGCGATGCCGCAAAGGAAGCTGTCTGGATGAAGAAGTTCCTCACGGAGCTTCAGGTGGTTCCTACCATTGTTGATCCAATACCGTTGTATTGAGAAAACAACGGCGCTATAGCTTTAGCGAAGGAACCCAGGTCCCATCAGAAGTCCAGGCACATTTTGAGGCGGTACCACCTGATCAGGGAGATCGTACATCGCCGGGAGATCGAGGTGAAGAGAGTAAATACGGAGAATAACACTGTAGATCCACTCACGAAGGCCCTACCCCAGACTCAGTTCGAGCGGCTGATCGAGATGATAGGTCTTCGATATGCCAGTACATGGCCTTAGTGCAAGTGGGAGATTGTTAGTGTATATGCCCTAGAGGCCATTACTGTATCATACTAGCTTGTATATTACTTAATGGAAGCTTGGGATATTCACAGTTATATAGACAATCTTGCTCAAAATGGTAGTATGCTACTTGGTTTGTTTCTACTTCAATATGTGCATGTGTTTCTTTTAGCATATCACTTATACATATTAATAGAGCCCTTAGGATCTTTGCTTGATTACCAGCGTTGTGATGGCAGTCCCACTAGTGGGGGCTGGGTAATCTACAAGCACATCCTTATGCAGGTCCCTAGTCGTAGGATTATCGAGACGGGGCATCGATACTCCGGAGTAGACTAGCGTATATGCTTCTCATCCCAGCACGGGAGGTGGTCTGTCCCACAGCCATCAGTACGTCGCACTAGAGATAGTATGCGGGTGCTCGTTAGGTTACGAGTACACTGGACAGGACTCGTCGGAAACTGATGGTTGGTATTATACCTATCGTCGGTTATCAGTTCACAGGTGACATGATTACAGCTTAGTCTGCTGACTTGACACTGTCACTTCGCCTCGAGTGTCTTCCCACTGTACTTAGATTACTACCCTACCACGGCTCAAAAGAGTCGTGCAAACAGGTAGTAGTTGGGTGCAGTCCCGAAGCACTTGGAGGCAGTGACGGTTAGACAGGATTCGTCTCTCCCGGTATTGGGGGTTGATATCGCGCTGTGTCTAGGAGAGCCATTACACGAGTAGTCTCTGGCCAGGGCAAGCGAGATATACTGGTAGGTTTCCCGTGTTATCTCAGGGTGTTCTGGGATACACTCTGACACGACTTGTACCGCTATTAGGGGACTGACGTTCACCACCCCCTAGGCCCACCATGCGATGTATCATATGAACAGACCGGACTGTACGGAGATTGTCACATACAGGCTCAGTAGGAGTTCGGATGGGTTTATCTCATCGGCCTTCTTATCGACATCTACCTGGGGACCGTTACGTACATCTAGTGCCGCTTGCGGTCTGTGGTTAAACCCACTGCCAGCGTAGTGTCGAGTCTTTAGAGTCCCACACAGAGAGTTTCCCTGCACTGAGCGAAACGTGTAGAGGCCGTATATTTTTACGGCAGGGCTGCGATCACTTACGTGCACTTGTGTGCGTATGCTGTTCGGGCAGGCAATACTAGTGGGCTTTGGTTTAAGCCAGATCCTAGTATTGCACGGATGGATTTGTTTTCTGTGCATTCGCATTCTACGGAATGCGGATGCGGTGTGTATGTACAGTTTTGAGGAGCAATGAAGGAGGAGGTGCCTCATTAGGGTTTTGGCAGTTGGTTCGGCCAAAACCGTTATGTGGTAGGCTCATTAGGGTTTTGGCAATTCGTTCGGTCAAAACCATTATGAGCCGCGGACATTATTTACTAATCCTTTTAGTGATAATATTATGATGGCTAATTGCTTTGACCATTTGACCTTCTTTGACCACACTTGACTTTGTTGACCGTTTGACCAAAGTGGACTTTTGACCTTCATGAGAGGTCTAGAGTTTTCTTTGGATTTCTTTTTCATTTTGGATTATGAAAATGGTAAATTCAATGTAGCCATCAACTTTATCATGATAGGATTAGTAATGATGGTTTTGGTGTATTATTGCAGCCATGGTTCATTTTCTTATGTTATTCTTTTTCATTTCTCTTTTCTCATTCTCTCTCTTGTGAGAAGAAAAGAAAATGAGCTCTCATGGTTGCTAGTTCTTCTTCTTCCTCCTCCTCTTGATTTCTTCTTTTGATCTCATGTGTTAAGAGAAAAAGAATCCACATAGACAAACACTTCCATCTATCACTTCTATACAACCTAGGACATCAAGACTAGCGATTTTGTTGCCCTAGTTGCCTCGGCTCGAGGTGGAGCTCGGTGTACATCTCTCGGGTGGATCGTCTTCGACTCAAGAAGGCCGCGGAGGTAACCAAGGTCCGGATCGACCCTCGGAGCGTGGACGGACGAGTAGGACAGCGGAATGAAGACCCGAAGGACCGTTGTCGTGAGGTATAATTTCTACGGCATAGTAGTTAACGCCTCTAGTAGTTTGCTAGTTTCTAGTTTAGCAAAGATCCTCACTTTTGAGTCTATGTTGCCTTGCGCCCAATAATTGTTTTTCGCCGTTTCCGCCTCTCCGTAAGAACCAGGATGAGCAACGTGGACTTACAATAATACCAACTAGCATGTTCTCGGCGAGTCCGTCCAGTGTTCTCATAACCCAATGAGCAACTGTATACTATCTTAGGTGACTAACTGACACCAATGGCTTGTGAGACCAGCCACCGTCCCTCGTCGAGGTCTCGATAAGTATACACTAGTCTATTCCGGAGTATCGATGCCCAGTCTCGATACTCCCATGACTAGGGACATCTAAGGATGTGCTTATAGGCCATCCAGCTCCCACATATATGATCGCCATCATAATGATGGTAGTCAAGTAAGAATCCTATGGGCTCTATCAACGTGTAATAGTTATCTGTAATACCACCTAATGCTGTCCATGATGATAAAGACAAACCAGATAGCATACTATCATCTCGAGTAAGACTGTTCTACCGGTATAGGTCCTCCCTCAATCATCACAATCGCGTGTCTGCGATTCAATAATTGACTTGAGGGCACTATAACCAACAGATTTGACGGGTGATAATGCGATAGCTTTCTTGCCACCGAGCCTTAGGAAAGTGCTAGCCATTTTCAAGGAGATGCACAAGGCCTCTAAAAGAGAAAGGGCTACTTTTGAAGCTTTCATTGCTAGGTTTGTGCACCCGCATATCCTTAGGGTCGATATTGATAGGCACGCGGACATAAGAAATCCTTTCAGTTTATGGATGCAGGAAAAGGATCTCATGGCAGTGGAAGAATATTTTCGTCCTAGCGCATCCTCTTATGAATTCAAGGACGTCGCTGCTCCGGGGATCGAGCAGAGCTCCTTTTTAATTGCTTTCATAGGCTTGCGGCAGAGCTAGTTCGCAATCCCTATTCACCCAAGACTAATGCGGGCTTCCGTCTTTTGCCCTACCGATCGCATAGCTTCTGGTGCAAGGTTAGCCATTGTTATCGTCGGGCTATCATTTTTATATCAAGGTCTCACTGAATTAGCCACCTCAGACAACCCGAGCGAGGAGCATGTATATATGTCACTGCATTATTTCGGCGTGTAGATCCATTTGCATGTGAATGGGACATATAAAGAGCGGGTGCAACCAATGTTTTTTGACACGGTTTCATTTCTTATAATAATGAAACTCGTCGGAGCTGCAGAGCTCAAACCGAACAAAGACATTCGTCGATTGTACCTCAATCCTTACAATCTCCAGGAGCAGAGGCAAATTTATTTTGATGATTGGGTACTTGTAAAGTCCCACCACCCGAGTCAACCTCTATTAGATATATTGAAAGAGGGTAATTTGAACTTGGAAAATAGGGACATCGCTTATCTCTATTCGATTTGTCCTGGCTTTTTGGTGTACCCGATGGGTAATGATGTTGCCTACAGGCCTTATATCCCCTATCGCTTCTCCCGGCAATTTGGATACGATCAAGGTGTTCCGCTCTAAGCTTTTCGTTGCGAGACTGATTTTGCAAGGGAGTCGGCAAAGAACACCATTCATCACTTTATCAAGTTGGGCACCAGATCGTACTTTGCGTTCTCCGACCCGAACCGCGTCCCCCGACTATTGTCAGCCTTTCAATCATAGTATTCATCATCCATGGCTGGGGTCATCAATCAAGAGAAGCATGTCTTCCTCGGTCGTCAGGGTGCTATGAGGGCATCGAAACCCAACTTTCCCTTGAGTCCGAGGTCGGTTGTTCTTCCTTCCTTGCTTCGAGAAGAGACACTAACAGTTTCTTCCGCTGTCCGGGAGCTCAAGACAGCTCGATCTTTCAAGAGTGTTCAGCTAGAATTTGTTCTTAGCACTCGGAAAAGAATGGTCATGGGTAGAAAGTGAGCTCCTTCGCCCATTGCCTCTAGGCCTTCCGGCAGGTCATGTCATGCTGATGGCATTTTGCCTGCTGATGATCCTGTCCTTGCAACGAAAGTGAGGTCATCTGTCGGAGATGACATCGCAGGTAACTCGCCATCCAATTCAGAAATCGGGAAGCGTCGGTCGAGGGCACCGTTAAGTAAGAAGAGGGTCTTTCAAGCCGCCGCCATCTCCTGCAAGAAGCGAAAGGCTTCTTTTATGGCTGTCTCTGCATCTAGTCCGGAGACTCAAGCTTCCCCGACCCAAAGCATCTCTAAGTATGGGACTAATATCGATGTCATCTTTCCAAAGTCATCTGCTGTTGAGGCTGTAGATCTTGCAGCAACCGTTGTCAAGTCATTGGCAGAGGATGACGATTCTAATCTTCAGGCAACACTATCTGCTTCCGCACAATTAGCTGCGGAGGAAGCGGAGAAGGCACGGGCGTTTGCGGCAACCGGTATAGTTCTTCTATTTGTCTTCAAGTATATTTTTTGTAGGCCATATTACGTGTCTAATCTCTTTTTTCCTGCAGCGACATCTACTGAAGAAGCCATCCGGGCATCTCTTGATTCATATCAAGAAGAAGTGCGCATGAGGCAACGAGCTACCCAGGGTTCTAGTAAGATCTGTTTTTCTGATGTTCTATATGTACAATGCATCATTTTATCTTGTTCGCTTATCAATTTCTTTTTCTGTAATTTTTTTAACAGATGCTAGGGGACAACTATTCGATATTCATATGTCAGATGTCCCTCCCAGAATAGTTATCACGCATTCTTCAGGTTGTCGGCTCTCGCTCATGGCCCCTCCCGACTGTCATGAAAAAGAGCGCTTAAACAGCCGATGTCCACCGCTCTCGACGCCGAACCTATCGATGACGAGGAAATCCAACTGGTCCACACCTAGAGAAGATCTCTTCGGACTGCTCAGGCATAATTAGCACGCCGTCTTCGATAGGAAACCGTACTTCAAGCGTCATCAGGTAAAAAGAATCTTCTTTTCAATTTTTCTGAGCCCGGGTGATTACTTTACTAACCCCTTGGTGAACATTTTTTTACAGCTAGCACTAGCTCCAGCAATTAGTCCTTGCCGATATCCCTGAAGAAGGTGAAATCCCTTCAGCGGAGGTCCCTGTGCTACTTGCGGATCAAACAAATGACGACCAGATCAATCTGTAACGACTTTGAACTCCCTGTACAAATGTAACTTATTCAATATATAGAAAGGGTATTTCAGCCTAATTAGGAGTTATAAGTTATTTTTATTCAATAAAAGTAAGAAGCAACTTGTAACTCACTGGTAAAGCCTCTACACTGCTATGACATAGCCTGTGTGTTCGAATCCCATCAATCCCAATTATTTTTAATATTTTTTCTTTTTAACTTTTCGGAAGCCCAACGGTTGCACATGCAATACACGGATAAACGAAAAGTTTCAGAAAAATCAAACAGGATAAATGAGGTTTTAATTAAGAGTTAAACACATGGCACGAATCTCGAGGCAGATGGCCTCAATTCAATCGCCCGTTTTCCCCATCAAGCCGCTACCGGCGGTCCATCTGGCCCCAAACGACTCCATTCTTCGCTCGTGCACCCTTTCAACTCCCTTCTACTCTCTTATATTGTTTTATTACTCTGCAATTAACCAGAGACCTTTCACTTCTCTTATTAATCTTATTTTAATTCTTTTGAATTCAAATTCTTTCACTCACACACCCTCATCCCTACACTATAAATACATCCCATCCCCTAGTACCCACCATTCTGAAAATCTCCATAAAAAATTCTCTAAGTTCAAAGTGAAGTTAAGCAAGCCAAGAGTAGTTGCGATCCAATCTCGACGACCGGAGCTTTCCTGATGATACCGCGACGACACGGAGACCCCTCTCTCTTCCTTACTCTCGTATCAACACTACACAACCCGTAAGTCATTTCTTCCTCTCTTTCGTTTCATCTCAAATCGTTCCTTGAAAACAAAATCAATAAAAAAAAGTGGAGTTAGCTTAATCACACCCTCTTTACAATATTTCTACTACCATCACAAATAACTTGTAACCATAACCTTAAAATAGTGTTCATATAATTAACTTTGCACATGTTTAGAATTTCTTGTTAAATAGAACGTATAACGAATTTGACACAAAAATACCAAGAACTTTAATATACCCTTTTTCGATAATTAGTCATACATACCTCTAGAACATTCACGGGGTAACGACCTATCCCACATGCACACTTTTGAGTCATAGCACGATATTTGGTTAGAATTTTCATCTAAATGAAACAATTTTCAATAAAATACCATTGTTCTTGTCAAAATTTTCGGCCAAGAGCTACTTATTCCCTTACAAAAAAGGGGGAAGACCTCAAAATTAGGTATCACGTGTAAAACACGTGAGCACTCATATGCAAAGCGTATGAGAGCTGAATATAAATAACTAATGGCCAAACAGGCCTCACGTGCTAGACACGTGAGCGCTGATATGTAAAGCATATGGACGCTGAAAATAAACTAAATAAAACAATTAATGGCCAAACAGGCCTCACGTGTAAAACACGTGAGCGCTCATATGTAAAGCATATGAGCGCTGAAAATGAACAGGCTAAAACCCACACTAGGGGTCACGTGTTAAACACGTGAGTTCTCTTACTACTCACATGCAAAGCATGTGAGCGCCCCAATTTAAAATGTTCCTGTCAAATTATAGAATTAAATTCTATTTGGGAAATATTTTTCTGATCTTTCTCAAACTAGAAAGATATTCTCTGTTAAACTGAGGACCTTTGGATCAAAGATCCAACGGTGATCATATGATAGAATAAAAATCTATCATAGGAAAATATTTTCCTAATCTTATAACAAGAATAAAATTCTATGTTAACAAGATATCCATATTAAGAAAATATATTTCTGATCTTGTTAAACTAAAAAGATTTGATAGGATAAAATTCTAATCTTGTTAAAACTAACAAAATATTCATAATCTTGTTAAACAAACAAGAAATCTTCTCTGTTAAACAAAGAGACTTTGGATTAAAAATCCAACGTGAATAAAATTCACCGATTGATCTAAAAGATCATGGAATCAATCATGATCTCTCAATGAGGGATTTTCTTAACAAATTGATTCTTTTTCTTCTCATATAAATAGGAGCGGGGAGAGGAAAGAAAAGGAGGAGAGATACGCATACACAGAGAGGGGAGAGGGGATGAAAAATAGAGAGAGAATTTAATTCTCTAGAAAGAAGAGGAACCCCTCCCAAAAGCTCCCACAAAACAAAAGAGAATTTAATTCTCAAACCAAGAGTTTAACTCTTCTCAAAGAACTTAGTTCTTCCTCTGGATAAGATCTGCAAAAGCAGATCTCCCCACAAGTTGAGAATTTAATTCTCATCGGGGAGATTCTGTCATGCAGATTCAAAACCTAGGGGAAAGAACTGAGTTCAAAAGAGTTTAACTCTTACAAAAAAAATGGAAATTTAATTCCTCTGAAACTAGGGTTTAACCCTTTAAAAAGAATTTAATCTCTGCAAAGAACAAAAGGAGAACTTGATTCCTCAGAACCATAGAAGAACAGCCTGATGATTCATTAGCGTTCAAATGCTACGTAACAGATCACGTGTTCCCACGTGAGCACCTCTGAGGAACAAAAAGGAACAACTGATATGTGATCCCACGTGACCCCCTAATAGTTCTTAGCACTTTCAAAAGGAAAAGGGGAATCAAAGACAGTTCATATTTTGGGGCGGTTCACATGATCCCACGTGACCCCCTAATAGTGCTTAGCACTTTCAAAAGGAAAAGGGGAATAAACCAAAAACAGTTTCCATTTTGGGGCACCTCACGTGATCCCACGTGACCCTCTAATAGTTCTTAGCACTTTCAAAATGAAAAGAGGAATAAACCAAAGACAGTTCCCATTTTGGGGCGCCTCATGTAATCCCACGTAACCCCCTAATAGTGCCTAGCACTTGTAAAAGGAAAGGGAAATAAATCAAAACATTTCCCATTTTTGGGGCGCCTCACGTGACCCCCAATAGTGCTTAGCACTTATAAAAGAACAAGGGAATAAACCCAAGTGAATAGCGCCAACTTTCAAGAGCCTCACGTGCCACACGTGAGCCTCTCCTAAATTTCAATGTTCAACACTGCCTTGGAGACTCACGTAGGAGCACGTAAGCGTTGAGTATACATTAGTGTTTAACACTATAGGAAGCCAACTCCAACTCCAAATTGGCTAAGTCTCCCTGAGGATTAAAACATCTTGGATTTCTTAATAGACCGAGCCACTATGCTCATGACTTCCCAAACTAATGATTCCTCAATCTCCTAAGTTAATCTTAGTCTCTATAAAACGACTAATGATTCTTGGACGGGCAACTATGATCTTTCCCCTCAAATCTAGAATTTGGTTCAAGGGTATATCTCTCCATACCTCTGATACATGTCGTTGTAATTCTTCAACATCTTCAGAGAGGTGGAGGGTCCCGACAACTGACAGCTCTTTGGTGCAACCCAAAACCCATGAGCACAACCCCCATAGACCGCAATGTCCTTAAACTAGCTGTGCACCGCAATGTCTTTAAACTAGCTACGAACCGCAATGTCCTTAAAACTAGCTGTGGACCGCAATATCCTTAAACTAAACTATCATCCCAAAAATAGTGACCTATGGACCGTAACGTCCTTAAACTAACTATGGACCGCAACGTCCTTAAATTACGACCTCACCGCCAAATGGTGATCTGTGGACCACAACGTCCTTAAACTAGCTACGGACCGCAATATCCTTAAAACTAGCTGTGGACCGCAATATCCTTAAACTAAACTATCATCCCAAAAATGATGACCTATGGACTGTAACGTTCTTAAACTAGTTATAGACCGCAACGTCCTTAAACTAACTATGGACTGCAACGTCCTTAAACTACGACCTCACCGCTAAATGGTGATCTGTGGACCACAACGTCCTTAAACTAGGTATGGACCGCAACGTCCTTAAACTACGACCTCACCGCCAAATGGTGATCTATAAACCGCAATGTCCTTAAACTAGCTATGGACTGCAATATCCTTAAACTAAACCCTCGCCGCCAAATGGTGATCTATGGACCACAACGTTCTTAAACTAGCTATGGACCGAAAATATCCTTCAACTAAAACAATAGAGCCCAAATGCTCTTTTGCTGGGTCTAAATGATCCCAAAATCCTGTTGGGTAGATCTTAGTCTAAAATTAGACTAACGTATGCTCAACAAACATTTGAGTTGATCTTAATCTCAAACGAGATTAACGATCCTTAAATCAACCCAAACCCAAATCTAAGAATATACGGATTTAGACTAATCCACACCCTACGGGTAGCAACATAAATTAGTCTCCGTATACAATCCGCGGGCAACCAAAAATAAAACAAACACACACGACACGAAGTGACCTTCTGGAGCAGGAGAAAATAGTTATCGCTATGTGGTAACGTAATTAACTGCAGGGGCTTGCGCCTGTAGGGAAGAGCGTCCCCACAATCAAAAAACCCTCACAACGAGGGGGAATCTGATGAAGTTTGCTACAACGGCCGCATCCATTCAAACGTCCAATACACGGTGCCATAAATCAACTTGGTATTTTTGGAGAGGTGGACGGATAAATCCAAATAGCATCTGCCCCCAAATGCTGGCAAGACGTTTGTCTTTCCCATATTTTCGGCGTTAAACAGATTCTGGAACGCCCGGTGGGACCTTTTCCTCTTTCAACTCCACACTTCGTGTGTAGTGTTTTTCCGCGATCAAATAATCATGGTATATATGTTTATGGTTGCTCTTGGGATGATGGGATACTGAAGCCGGCGTTTCATCTCTATGAAGATTGGCGTTTGCTCCCACCCTAGCAAATCAGGCTCTGTCATATCCGGTGGGGTCAAGTATGGGATACTTGCAGTCTCAAATCTCTGCAATCCGGCTCTTCAAGAAATCAATGGGCTTCTTTTTGGGTCGATACTCCCACCTCCCACCCTCGGTGCCTCAACGCTGATAGAGGAAGCCCAAAGGAAGTCTGTCTTCTATAAGCTGGTTCCCCAAGCTGCAGCTTTGCCGACGGAATCAGTCCTCAAACAATTGGCACCTGCTAAGGACCAAGGTCGACGCAGGGGGCAGAATATTCAAGCTCTCAAAGGAAACAGGGAGCAGGCTCGGCAAAATCCGGAGGCTAATCAAATCCCGGCCGTAAGAAATGGTCGACGTCGATATCGACATCATATAAAATGAGCTGGGGGCAGTTCTCCGTATGATCCTGTTTCAACCCCAGTGGTGAATGTTGTGGTTCCTACCGGGAACAACTTCAAACTATTGTGAAGGGTCAGACAGAATTCTCCCATCGCAATATTGAAAAAATCTCCGCAGCCCATGGAGATCCCACAAGAGCAGAAACCAGTTCGCTCCCTATAACAACTTTCCTCATCTATATATAAGATATGGAAGCAGGTGAAGGACTCAATCATCGTCTGCGGCTCTTCAGCCAAATTCTGACAAATCCCCTTTCAAATATAAGGGGACTCATCCCAAGACGGATCCTAAGACATCGATTCCTCCCAAAACCAAAGCGTCTTTTCACAAAAAAGAGAGGCCTAATAAAGCTCAAGTGCCCGAAGCAAACTCCAAAAGCCAAAACTCCAAACACCCCAACCCTGTGGGCATGGTAGTTCACATAGTCTATGTGGTGAATTCCAAAGACGAAGTTCGAGCTTCTATTAGTCACCGACCTCAAACTCGGTCCCTAACAAAAGTTCAGCTGCAACGTGAAAAGCTGCAGGAGATGCTCGCTTGGGCGGCAGCAAACGCTAATCCATCGCCTAAGGAAAATCCCGAGGACGCACCCGAAGAATGAGTAGAGAAGGAGTCGGATATTGATTTCCTAAAGCGCGTTCTGAAAAAGAGAGATGAAGAAGCGACAGAAATGTCCACTAAAATGAATCAGATGGCCCTTCTGATTCAGAATATGGCTGGAAAGATGGTTCAATCAGAACCACTGGCAGATGAACCGCCGGTAGTCGGTCTTAAAGATAAAGATGAAATTTCAAATCCTCTGCAAACCTCATCAATGGTTGAGGAGGAAATGATTCTTAAAAGAAAAGCTGGACACATATATCACTCAGCGAATCAAAGCTCACTACGTCAATGAAGCCGCAAATAGATCAATCAAGACTGGTCGACCGTATCCGACGTGGTACGATCAAATACAGTACCCGCCAGAGTACACACATCCAACATTCCACATATACAAAGGAACCGGGAATTCTCACCAGCACATTGCGCGATTTTTGTGCAGCAACACTGGAGAGAATGATATACTTCTTCTCTGACAGTTCGTCAGCTGTCTGGTGGGCATTGCCTTCGAATGGTATGTGGAACTCACGAATGACTCTGTGAATACTTTCGACGAGATGGAGATGCTCTTCTGTCAGAGATTCGCCGGTGTAAATAAACACACTACCGTAACGACGTTGATCAATGAAAGAGTTAGACCGAATGAGACCTGGGTTCAATATGTTACCCGATGGCGAAATTTCTGGTCAAAATGCGAGCAACGTATCGACGAAGCTGCAGCTATAGGAATGCTCATAGCCACCCTTGACCCAAATTCAAAGGCATTCCCGACCTTCTAAGAACTCATGGATAAAATGGCTCGATTGGATCAAATGGGTCAAGACTCTTCTCATCCAATGATGACGACTGAAAAGCGGAGGCAAGATGGTGTTTGTCACCTACACTCAACAAAAATAAGCGGCTCTAAAGCAACCTGTCGCAAAAATAGCGACGGCGTGGGTACTCGTCCCCCCCGAGATATACACAGGGGGCATATTTCTCACTGGTGAAAGAATCTCTATATAGAATGGTCATTTCTTCTTAAAGGACAGGAAGGATATTAAGGGGCCTACAAACAGGTCCTACAATCTAGTGGAATACCCCGCTAAAAAAATGGTACGTCCACAAGCAAAATGGGCATAGATGAAAACCCGAAAGGGAACCATGAGTAAAAACAGCAGGACTGCCGGCGAGCTTGTGAAAACCCGGAAGGGCGCAATCTTGTCCAAAAAATGGTACGTCCACAAGCAAGATGGGCATGGATGAAAACCCGAAAGGGAGCCATGGGTAAAAACAGCAGGACTGCCGACGAGGTTGTGAAAACCCGGAAGGGCGCAATCTCGTTAAATACACTTACGAGATCCTCACAACTCGTGAGGAGAATCCCCCCTGTGAGACCCTCACGGCTCATAGGATTCAAAAGCCTTAAGTTCCAGGGATATAGACCTGTCCTTAAGCCATCATATCTCTTAAATTGCCCTACAGGCGATCCATATTGACCCTTGTATACAATCTATGGGCACGAATAAATATTTCTTTGCCTAGTTCTACAAATAGCAAGAAATGTCTCCATATGATGAGTAACACTTGTAGGTCCTCTCGACTTATAAGGAGAAACCACTCTTGAAAGATCCTTACGACTTACAAGAGAAGACGTCACTTAGGAATCCCCATGATTCTTAAGGAGAAAATACGTCTACGATATCCTCACGACTCGTAGGGAGAAAACTCTTTATGAGACCCTTACGGCTCATAAAGTCAAAAGTCTTAGTCGACATGATCTTAACCCTGTCTACTAAGCTACCTTTGTCCAAATCGACAGGGGCAAATAATGATTCACTCCTGGCACTATCCCAGTTGTAGTGATGCTGATGGCTAAATCGGTATCAAATTCCGAGTCCTCTCAAATCAAATGATGAGTCGCTCCTAGCAATATCCCACTTGTAACGATTCTGATGCCTAAACAGGTATCAAACTCCAAGTCAACCTCTCCGGCAAGTGTTGTCCCTACAACCATCTAATGAAGAAGGGGACCCCATTCATTTGGAATCGTAAATGCCAAAATGCACTGGACGAAATCAAGCAATATCTGCAGAACCCACCGATACTGGCCGCTCCGGTCAAAGGAAAGCCCCTCATCCTGTACACAACAACCCTTGAAGGTTCTCTAGGCACGCTATGGGCACAGGAGAACGACCAGGGGAAGGAGAGAGCTCTCTATTATTTGATTCGAGTCCTTCTGGGGGCAGAAAACAACTACTCCCCCATTGCAAAGCATTGCCTGGCACTGATCTTCACGATAACGAAGCTCAGGCACTATGCCTTGGCACATGAGGTCCATCTCATATCAAAGGTGGATCCTCTCAAATATTTGATATCAAGAGCCATACTAGCGGGAAGGCTTGACAAATGGGCCCTCCTCCTGATGGAGTTCTCGATAACATATCGACCCTTCAAGGCAGTAAAGGACCAGGCCAACGCTGACTTCCTCGCTGAACATCCAATACCAGCCGACTCTCCCTTAAATTACGAATTGCCAGACGAACACGCGTTCGACACAATCAAAGGGAAAACGGAGGAAAATAATGTCCAATTGGAACTTTACTTCGACAGAGCGTCCTCCTTGAAGAAGCGAAAGCAAAACACCCTTATGATTAAAGCCGAGGTGGGCCTTATCTTCGTGACTCCGCAAGGAGGGATAATGCGTTTTGCCATTTCATTAACAGAGCCGAGAACAAACAATGAGGATGAGTATGAATCTTTGATAGCATGTCTTGAGATCGCTGTCGACATGGGAATCAAAAACCTCCTCATATATGGAGATTCTCAGCTAGTCTTTAGCTAAGTAAATGGTGACTATCAGACATGCAAACCAGACTTGGTAAAATATGGCGAGAAAGTGCAGCAATTGTTGACACAAATCCCCTCTTACATTCTGGAAACCATTCCGCGTGCAGAGAATAGCAAGGCGGATGCGTTAGCCAAGCTTGCTAAAAAGCTGGCCGACGAAAATCTCGATGACATAAGGATCATTATGCAAAGCCGCCGGATTCTCGCGCCGGTAGAGATATCTCCGGAGACGTCTGAAGAAGAGGAAGCGACCAATCAAGCAGCCTTCCAAATAGAAGATGAAGAAAAGACTAAGGATTGGAGAGAAGTCTTCATAGACTATTAAAATCACATCGAATGCCTGAAAGTGCATCTTCAAGACATCAGCTCATGAAACGAGCTCTGTCTTTTACCTTCGTCAGTGATACTCTATATAAGAGATCGTTCGACAGTTTTTGGCTAAGGTGCTTGGGACCAGAAGAAACAAGAAGGGTCGTCCAATAAACTCACGATGGACTATGCGGTTCCCATCAGACCAGGCCAAAGATGAAGCTGAAAATCAAGAGAATGGGCTATTACTGGCCCACGATGATTCGGAATTGCCTCGAATGTGCGAAGTGGTGTCACTCGTGCCAAATTCACGGAGACTTCGTCCACCAACACCTAAATCCACAACACCCAACGTTGGCTAGCTGGCCGTTCGAAACGTGGGGAACATATATAATCGGGCCCATCAAGCCAGCATTGTCCAAGGGACATCGGTTCATATTTGCAACAACCTATTACTTCTTTAAGAGGGCAGAGGCAGTGCCACTAAGGGATGTGAAGACGGAGAACATCCTCCATTTCTTCAGGACACATGTCATCTATCGGTTCGGCACTCCGTGACGAATCATCTTGGATAATGGGCCGGCCTACAGAAACCATAAGATCAGCCGCTTCACACAGCAGCATAATATAGATTGGAGATACTCTTCGGTCTATAATCCCCGAGCTAACGGTCTAGATGAGGCTTTCAACAAGACCTTGATGAAAATCATAAAGAAGATGGTGCCAGAAACAGAAAAGATTGGCACGAGAGATTGCATGAAGCTCTCTGGGCTTATCGGACCACGTTCAAGACGGCCACGAATACAACGCCATTCGCGTTGGTATTCGGAACGGAAGCGGTTCTCCCATTGGAGATAGAACTACCCTCTTTACGAGTGGTAGTCTGACATGAGCTAGCAAATGAAGAAAATGCCTATCTTCAACTTGAGGAGCTCGATGCCCTCGATGAAACTCGTCTCATGGCGCAGCAAAACCTAGAAGCTTACTAAGCAAGGATAACGTGCTCATAGGAAAGATTGGCTAGGCCGAGAACATTCCGCCAAGGCAAACTCGTGCTAGTCGTAAAAAGACCTATGATCCCCAACCGTGCCAAACGGGGGAAATTCGAGCCGAACTATGAGGGCCCGTACATCATAGACAAGGTCTACCAAAGTGGAGCTTACTTGCTCATGGATATGAATGGCGAAAGACCCTTCCGGCCAATAAACGGCCAATTCCTGAAAAAATATTATGCCTGACGAGTCACGGCCCAGGTCAATGATAGATGACGATGCCTATGTCCTCTCGCTATCTTCTTGAGTCAAAACTTTAAGAGTAGTACCCAACAGTACTCCGTCTCAAACATGGAGAGCTAAGGACCGTAACGTCTTTAAACTAGCTATGGACCGTAACGTCCTTAAAACTAAAAATGGACCGTAACATCTTTAAAACTAACAACGGACCGCAACGTCCTTAAACTAGCTATAGACCGAGATGTCCTTAAACTAACATTGGACCGAGATGTCCCTAAACTAACAATGAACCGAGATGTCCTTAAACTAACATTGGACCGAGAAGCCCCTAAACTAACAACGTTGCCTCAAACATGGCGGTAGGGGAGTGCAAGTCCACAAGTCCCAGCGGTGAGGACTGCGGCTCAAATCCCACCGGCAAACAAATAGGCCACATACGGCGAAACTAATCTTGAGAGTTTCCTCGCCAACAAAAAAAAGGTACGTCCACAAGCGAAATGGGCACGGATGAAAACCCGAAAGGGCGCCGTGAGTAAAAACAGTAGGACTACCGGCGAGTTTGTGAAAACCCGAAAGGGCGCAATCTCGTTAAAATAAAGATACCTGCAAGGTCCTCTCGACCTTGTGAGAAGAAAATACCTGCGTGAGATCCTTATGACTTACAAGGAAGAAACACACTTAGGGATCCCCATGATTCCTAAGGAGAAATTGCACTTACGGGATCCTCATGACTCGTAAGGAAAATTTCCCCTATGAGACCCTCACGGCTCGTAGGATTCAAAAGTCTTAAGCTACAGGGATCTGAACATGTTCTTAAGCCATCGCATTCCCCAAGTTTCCCTACAAGCGGTTCAACATTAACCCTTGTATACAATCCACAGGCACAAATAAACGTTTCCCCCACCAAGTCCCACCAACGACGAGGAATGTCCTCATGTGGTGAACGACACTTGTAGGTCCTCTCGACTTATAAGGAGAAAACACTCTTGTAAGATACTTACGACTTATAAGAGTACACACACTTAGGAATTCTCACGACTCCTAAGGAGAAAACACAGCTACGAGATCCTCACGACTCGGGAGAAACACCTTTATGAGACCCTTACAGCTCATGAAGTCAAAAGCCTTAGTCGACAGGATCCTAACCCTGTTTGCTAAGCCACCTTTGTCCAAATCGACAAAGGCAAATGATGATTCGCTCCTGGCAATATCCCAATTGTAGCGATGTTGATGCCCAAATCAGTATCGAATTCCAAGTCCTTACACGACAAATGATGATTTGCTCCTGGCCATATTCCAGTCGCAGCGATACTGATGCTAAGATTGGTACCAGATCTCAAGTTCCATACTCGCAGCAAAAAAAATCAGCGAGCCAAAAATGCATATGAAATAGCTGAAATGATAGGGCGACTCGCAACAAAAATCAGCGAGTAAAATATATGCATATAAAAATAGCCGAAATGATTGGGCAACTCGCAATAAAAAACAGCGAGTAAAGAAAAAGAAAATTAGCCGAAATGATTGGGCAACTCGCAATAAAAAGCAGTGCGTAAAGAAAAAGAAAAATAGCCGAAATGATTGGGCACCGCGAAAAAATAGCTGAAATAATTGGGCTATTGCGACTTTCACGATATAAAAAGATGAAACGATAGAGCATTGCGGAAAGAAACAAAAAAATGAAACTTTTGCCCTACATATGAGATCACATCAACCCCTGTATACAATCCATGGGCACAAACAGAAAGGGAACCATATTACCCGCACCGGGCTTCGTCAAAGAGAAGCCAGATCTCGATGGCTGCATCTATAGTCTAGAAATCAACAACGGCGTTCCTTCTCGTTCCAACTAGAAGCAGATAGGACGTCGGCAAAACGGAGCCACGGCAGTTCCCTTAGTTCTAAATCTCGACGGTTCATAGTCAGCCTAGAGACTACCTCGGAGCCATGGCAAA
Organism: Agapanthus africanus; assembly: GCA_030015575.1. Classification (NCBI taxonomy): domain Eukaryota; kingdom Viridiplantae; phylum Streptophyta; class Magnoliopsida; order Asparagales; family Amaryllidaceae; genus Agapanthus; species Agapanthus africanus. The sequence continues at coordinate 878,454,102 of CM057339.1, read as the reverse complement.
GTCCCCTAGTTCCAAATCTCGACGGTTCACAGACAGCCTAGAGACTACCTCGGAGCCATAACAAAGTCCCCTAGTTCCAAATCTCGACGGTTCACAGACAGCCTATAGACTACCTCGGAGCCATGGCAAAGTCCCTAGTTCCAAGTCTCGACGGCAGCATCCACAGCCTAGAGATCAACAACAGCGTTCTTCCTCCCTTCAGCATGATACAGACGCGACACCAACAAACGGTGCCATGGCAAAGTCCTCTAGTTCCAAACCTCGACGGTTCACAGACAACCCAGAGACAACATTGACGTTCGTCGCAATCTTTCATACACAATGTCAATAAACGAAGCAAAGGAAGATCCCTGACTTCAGGGTCTTGACGGCAACTCAAATGAGACCTGAAAGACTATCATAGATCATCCCACTCCAGCGTGGAGTGGTCATGACTCATCGGGGCTCCCAAACTGAGCCTAACCTCAAGTAAAAAGCGACATGGAACATCCCTAATGCTTGCTCTTTCGATGGTAATATCACCTGGAAGATTACTTGAAGACGTTTTGTCCAGCCCCCAAAAGGATCAGAGACACGACAGTCGCGGGGCTACTCAAACAGCAAGATTGCGTATCAAGGAATACACCGGCCAACGCGACGGTACGACGGGTAAAAAACCTAGTACCACAGACCCTACGGACTTCTATTAGCAGGAGTTAACTATGACGTTAGGACATCCTTACGAGAACTTTTCGATTCGTTTCGACTCATAAGGAAATTAGTGTCCTTGCGAGAAATTCTCGATTCATTTCGAATCATAAGGAAATTAGTTTCCTTACGAAAACTTCTCGATTCGTCTCGACTCGTAAGGAAATTAGTGTCCTTGCCAGAAATTCTCGATTCGTCTCGACTCGTAAGGAAATTAGTGTCCTTGCGAGAAATTCTCGATTCGTCTCGACTAGTAAGGAAATTGGTGTCCTTGCGAGAAATTCTCGAATAGTTTCGACTCGTAAGGAAATTAGTGTCCTTGCGAGAAATTCTCGATTCGTTTCAACTCGTAAGGAAATTAGTGTCCTTACGAGAAATTCTCGATTCGTTTCGACTCGTAAGGAAATTAGCGTCCTTGCGAGAAATTCTCGATTCGTCTAGACTCGTAAGGAAATTAGTGTCCATGCGAGAACTTCTCGATTCGTCTCGACTCCTAAAGAAATTAGTGTCCTTGCAAGAACTTCTCGATTCGTATCGACTCGTAAGGAAATTAGTGTCCTTACGAGAACTTCTCGATTCATTTCGACTCGTAATGAAAATAATGTCCCTGCGAGAACTTCTCGATTCGTTTTGACTCGTAGGAAAAATAATGCCCTTGCGAGAACTTCTCGATTCGTCTCGACTCGTAGTGAAAATAATGTCCCTGCGAGAACTTCTCAATTCATTTCGACTCGTAAGGAAATTAGTGTCCTTGTGAGAAATTCTCGATTCGTCTCGACTTGTAAGGAAATTAGTGTCCTTTCGAGAACTTCTCGATTCGTCTCGACTCGTGGGGAAAATAATGTTCCTGTGAGAACTTCTCAATTCGTTTCGACTCGTAAGGAAATTAGTGTCCTTGCGAGAACTTCTCGATTCGTTTCGACTCGTAAGGAAATTAGTGTCCTTGCGAGAAATTCTCGATTCGTTTCGACTCGTAAGGAAAATAATGTCCTTGCGAGAACTTCTCGACTCGTTTTGACTCGTAAGGAAAATAATGTCCCTGCAAGAACTTCTTGATTCGTCTCGACTCGTAGGTAAAATATTGTCCTTGGGAGAATTTCTTGATTCTTCTGGACTCATAGGGAAAATAATGTCCCTGCGAGAACTTCTCGATTCGTCTCAACTCGTAGGGAAAATAATGTTCCTGCGAGAACTTCTCGACCCGTCTCGACTCACGGGTCCTAAAGTTGGAAAGTTTTAGGCTACAAGGACCCTAAACTTGTCTCCTAGCCCATCAATTCTATGGTCACACATTACTTTAGACTACTTCACCAACGTACATACATACATAGGCAAAGTAGTGGGGGGCATTGGTTCCCGCTAAAATTTTCGGCCAAGAGCTACTTGTTCCCTAACAAAAAAGGGAGGAAAGTCCTCAAAACTAGGTCTCACGTGTAAAACACGTAAGCACTCATATGCAAAGCGTATGAGCGCTGAACATAATAAAACAATTAATGGCCAAACAGGCCTCACGTGTAAACACGTGAGCGCTCATATGTAAAGCATATGAGCGCTGAAAATAAACAGGCTAAAACCCACACTAGGGGTCACGTGTTAAACATGTGAGTTCTTTTGCTACTCACATGCAAAGCATATGAGCGCCCCAATTTAAAATGCTCCTGTCAAATTCTAGAATTAAATTCTATTGGGGAAATATTTTCCTGATCTTCCTCAAACTAGAAAGATCTTCTCTGTTAAACAGAGGACCCTTGGATCAAAGATCCAGCGGTAATCATATGATAGAATAAAAATCTATCATAGGAAAATATTTTCCTAATCTTATATCAAGAATAAAATACTATGTTAACAAGATATCCATATTAAGAAAATATATTTCTGATCTTGTTAAACTAAAAAGATTTGATAGGATAAAATTCTAATCTTGTTAAAACTAACAAAATATTCATAATCTTGTTAAACAAACAAGAAATCTTCTCTGTTAAACAGAGAGCCTTTGGATTAAAAATCCAACGGTGAATAAAATTCACCGATTGATTTAAAAGATCATGGAATCAATCACGATCTCTCAATGAGGGATTTTCTTAACAACTTGATTCTTTTTCTTCTCATATAAATAGGAGCGGGGAGAGGAAAGAAAAGGAGGAGAGATACACATACACAGAGAGGGGGGAGGGGAAGAAAAATAGAGAGAGAATTTAATTTTCTAGAAAGAAGAGGAACCCCTTCCAAAAGCTCCCACAAAACAAAAAGAGAATTTAATTCTCAAACCAAGAGTTTAACTCTTCTCAAAGAACTTAGTTCTTCCTCTGGATAAGATCTGCAGAAGCAGATCTCCCCACAAGTTGAGAATTTAATTCTCATCGGAGAGATTCTGTCATGCAAATTCAAAACCTAGGGGAAAGAACCGAATTCAAAAGAGTTTAACTCTTACAAAACATATGGGAATTTAATTCCTTTGAAACTAAGGTTTAACCCTTTAAAAAGAATTTAATCCCTGTAAAGAACAAAAGGAGAACTTGATTCCTCAGAACCATAGAAGAACAGCCTGATGATTCATTAGCGTTCAAATGCTATGTAACAGATCACGTGTTCCACGTGAGCACCTCTGAGAAACAAAAATGAACAACTAACATCGAGTCACGTGATCCCATGTGACCCCCTAACAGTTCTTAGCACTTTCAAAAGGAAAAGGGGAATAAATCAAAGACAGTTTCCATTTTGGGGCGCCTCATGTGATCCCACGTGACCCCCTAATAATGCTTAGCACTTTCAAAAGGAAAAGGGGAACAAACCAAAGACATTTCCCATTTTGGAGCGCCTCACGTGATCCCACGTGACCCCCTAATAATGCTTAGCACTTTCAAAAGGAACAAGGGGAATAAACCAAAGACAGTTCCCATTTTGGGGTGCCTCACGTGAACCCACGTGACCCCCTAATAGTGCTTAGCACATGTAAAAGGAAAGGGGAATAAATCAAAACTGTTCCCATTTTTGGGGCACCTCACGTGATCCCACGTGAACCCCAATAGTGCTTATCACTTATAAAAGAATAAGGGAATAAACCCAAGTGAATAGCACCAACTTTCTAAAGCCTCACGTGCCACACGTGAGCCTACCCTAATTTCAGTGTTTAAAACTTCCTTGGAGTCTCACATGGGAGCACGTGAGCACTGAGTATACATTAGTGTTTAACGCTATAGGAAGCCAACTCCAACTCCAAATTGGCTAAGTATCCTTGAGAATTAAAACATCTTGGATTTCCTAATAGACCGAGCCACTATGCTCATGACTTCCCAAACTGATGATTCCTCAATCTCCTAAGTCAATCTTAGTCTCTTAAAAATGATTAATGATTCTTGGACGGGCCACTATGATCTTTCCTCTCAAATCTGGAATTTGGTTCAAGGGTACATCACTCCATACCTCTGATACATGTCGTTGTAATTCTTCAATGTCTTCAGAGAGGTGGGGGGTCCCGACAACCAACAGCTCTTTGGTGTAACCCAAAACCCATGAGCACAACCCCCATGGACCGCAATGTCCTTAAACTAGCTGTGGACCGCAATGTCCTTAAACTAGCTACGGACCGCAATGTCCTTACACTAAACTATCATCCCAAAAATGGTGACCTATGGACCGTAACGTCCTTAAACTAGTTATGAACCGTAACGTCCTTAAACTAGTTATGAACCGCAACGTCCTTAAACTACGACCTCACCGCCAAATGGTGATCTGTGGACCGTAACGTCCTTAAACTAGCTATGGACCGCAATGTCCTTAAACTACGACCTCACCGCCAAATGGTGATCTATGGACCGCATTGTCTTTAAACTAACTATGAACTGCAATGTCCTTAAACTAAACCCTCACCGCTAAATGATGATCTATGGACCGCAACGTCCTTAAACTAGCTATGTACCGAAAGCGTCCTTAAACTAAAACAATAGAGCCCAAATGCTCTTTTGCTGGGTCTGAATGATCCTAAAATCCTGTTGAGTAGATCATAGTCTAAAATTAGACTAACGTATCCTCAACAAACATTTAAGTTGACCTTAATCTCAAACGAGATTAACGATCCTTAAATCAACCCAAACCCAAATCTACGAATATACAGATTTGGACTAATCCACGCCCTACAGGTGACAACATAAATTAGTCTCCGTATACAATCCACGGGCAACAAAAAAAACAAACACACACGACACAAAGTGACCTTCTGGAACAGGAGAAAGTAGTTATCGCTACACTGTAATGTAATTAACTGCAGGGGCTTGCGCCTGCAGGGAAGAGCATCCCCACAATCAAAACCCCCTCACAACGAGGGGGAATCTAAAGAAGTCTGCTACAACGGCCGCATCCATTCAAACCTCCGATACACGGTGCCATAAATCAACTTGGTATTTTCGGAGAGGTGGAAGGATAAACCCAAATAGTATTTACCCCAAAATGCAGGCAAGACGTTTGTCTTTCCCGGCTTTTCGGCGGTAAACAACCACCACTTTATAATAATACGTTTTAATCGATATTTGAAAGCTTTTTGCAATTACGTCTCTACAACCTTCTTTAGGAGACCCGCTTGTAGATGGTGCAGATTATCGCATGTTCTTAAGATGGTAGAGCGAAATCCAGAGCTCCTCATGGAGAATTTGGTCTCGAAAGAAATGAAAATATGATTTAAAAGAAATACATTTTTTTTTCAAAACAAATTAAAACCGTGGAAAAATTATATACAATTATGAATCCGTATTTTCAATAAAAATAAATGGTGAAAATTGTCTTTTAAAGATGAAAGATTAAAATTTTAATAAAATACCACCAAGTTTACAAAAGTAGTAGTTTTCATTAAAATACCATAAACTTTTTAAAATTAGGTTTCATCGCTAAAATACCACTAAAATTAAAATACATGTTCATAAAAACTCTAAATATTATAAATCACTCTCGAGCTTTATTTTAAATGATATTAGAATATTTTCATAAAACCTCCTCGAGAAATGCAAACAATATAAATACAATGTATAAAACGATAATAAATATTTAAGGACTTTAGATTAATATGGGTTTAAGCGGTATCAATTCTCTTGAGCCCTAGGGAGCCGGAGAAAGTGAGTGCTTGCCTATTAAGGTTAGACAAACTAAAGGAGTTATCAATGGCAATTATCTGAGAAAAAGACACAAATCCTTCCGTTCATGTGTAGCAGTTGTCCGATTGCTCCCGAACTTAAAATCTTCAAAAGTTTTCACAAGAAATGTTTATAACTCAAATCCAAACTTGAATTTAAATTCGAACTCGAACCCAAACCCGAACTCTAATCCAACTCAAATCTAAACTTGAACGTGAACTCGAACTCAATCTACTCGACTAACTTGACTCAACCCAAGATTGTAATTAACATGACTCGCATTCTATTCGACTTACTCGACTTCATTCTTCAACTTTTGCAATCTATGGTTTCGATCAAGACATTTAATAATCAACTAATCAAATTAACTAAGGATATCTTAACAGTTATATATATTAACCTAATTTTTTCCATTTACTTGAATCTCAGTCGGGTCGACTCCTCCACAGTTTGGAGTCCCGATACTAACACATGAAATGGGCCCATGTTTCCTTTCTCTTAGGACCCCACTCTTGAACACATGAATCTTTCTACGGTTGCGTTGACATTCACACTTGGAACATAACTTTAACATAATGATCATATAGAGACTTATAACGAATATAACCATGTTCCTTTACATATACTCTTACTTGACATATACATTACCCATGATTAGTCTATAATTATCACTTTCACTTTTACTTTTACTTTATCTTTGGGACTACCAAGCGCTAGTTCGCTGACGGGCATTCCACCCACCTTTGTTTTCTTGGAATGTTTGTCAGATACGGTCGAGACGGAGGAAGTGGACGCTGCAGAGGAGGATTACGACCAGATAGCTACTCAGAATCAGCTTATTTATGCCACCTGTTTAAGCATTTTCTTTTATTGTATTTACTTTTTAGTTGAACTCATGTATCTGTAAAAATTTCAAGTTTGAATGTAAATAAAGATATTTGTTGAAAAATTATGATTTAAAAGAAATACGTTTTTTTTCAAAACAAATTAAAACCTTGGAAAAATTATATACAATTATGAATCCGTATTTTCAATAAAAATAAATAGTGAAAATTATCTTTTAAAATAAAAGATTAGAATTTTAATAAAATACCAGCAAGTTTAAAATTTTAAAAGCTAAATTTCATTGCTAAATACTACTAAAATTAAAATACGTATTCATAAAAAAAATCTAAATATTATAAATCACCGTCAAGGTTTATTTATAAATGATATTAGAATATTTTTCATAAAACCCCCTCAAGAAATGCAAACAATATAAATACAATGTAAACAACGATAATAAATATTTAAGGACTCTAGATTAATATAGGTTTAAGGGGTATCAATTCTCTTGAGCCCCGGAAGGCCGAAGAAAGTGAGTGTTTGCCTATTCAGGTTAGACAACACTGCAAATTAACGGAGTTATCAATGACATTTGTCTTGGAAAAAAACACAAATCCTGCCGTCCATGTGCAGCAGTTGTCCGATTACTCTCGATCTTAAGAATTTCAATAGTTAAATACATTCACAAGAAATGTCTATAACTCAAATCAAAACTTGAATTTAAACTCGAACTCGAACCCAAACTTGAACATTGATCCAACTCGAACCTAAACTTGAATGTGAACTCAAACTCAATCTACTCGACTAACTTAACTCGACCCAAGATTGCAATTGACATGACTCGCATTATACTTAACTTACTCGACTTCATTTTACAACTTTTGTAATCTATTGTTTCGATCAAGACATGTTATAATCAACCAATCAAATTAACTAAGGATATCTTACAATTATAATATATATTATACTCAAGGTGTTGGGGATAGTTTCTTGTGTGAATCCAACGGAGCTTCAGGAGTCCCGTATTAACCTGTTTTTTCCATTTACTCGAATCTCAGTTGGGTCAACTCCTCTACAGCTTGGAGTCCCGATGCTACCATATAAAATGGGCCCGTGTTTCCTTGCTCCTGAGGACCCACTATTGAGCTCGTGAATACTTCTACGGTTGCATTGACATTCACATTTGGAATTTAACGTTAACATGGTGACCATAAAGAGACCTGTAGTGAATATAACCATGTTCCTTTACATATACTCTTACTCGACATATACATTACTCATGATTAGTTTATAATTGTCGCTTTCACTTTTACTCTATCTTTGGGACTTTTCGAGCGCTAGTTCGCTTACGGGCATTCCACCCATTTTTTTCTTGGAATGTTCATCAAATATGGTCGAGACAGAGGAAGTAGACGCTATAGAGGAGGATTTCGACCAGATAGCTACTCAGGATTAGCTTAACTTCCTTTTTGTTCAGCTTATGCATGCCATCAAGTTAGGCATTTTCTTTTATTGTATTTACTATTCAGTTGAACTCATGTATCAGTAAAAAAAATTCAAGTTTGAATGTAAATAAAGATGTTTGTTTAAAATTTTACGGTCACCATTTATTCTTGCATTGTGTATTATTGTTTCAATACGCTTATTATATTTATTTAGGGAATGGCCTTCTCTGAATAAATATACCGCGGGCTTACCACATCATCGTTTTCCGTCTACTGAGAAGCGAGGCATGACACAATCCCTACATGGACGAAGTCGACTGTTTAGGTTCTGATATGCTCAATCCTGTAATTCCTGAGGTCACCGCTTTTATCAGTGGCTCGTAGACATCTGACGGGGTTCATAGTGGGGCGACAGGGGCTTTCAACTCAAGAGCTTCAGCTCCTTCTGACTCTGTGATCCAAAGTAGTTCTATTAAGGTAGGTGTTGAGGTTAGCGGCGCTCGGGAAACGTTTGTGACCCCTATCCTAGTGACTCCCGCAGAGCCGCTTGGTATTTTGCGTTATATTTACTTCACGCTCCTTTTCGTCTTCACTAGACATACTTGCTGATGCGTTTTCTTTTAGCTTTAGGTGTAGATGTGCTGGCAACTTCGTCATCCTCAGTATCGAGAGCCGCCACTCTCGCAACTCTCGATGCTCTACATACTAAGGAGGCCGGTATTATGACCATTTTCGCCGCTCCTACTTCTTCTGTGATGACGAGGGAAGGTGTCTTTCGATTTTAATGTTTATCACTTTTTTTATTGACTCCGTTCTTATGTCTTCTATCTGATGTTTCAGCGATGGGTCTGATGGTATCCCAACTTGCCAGTGTTATTTTGGCAAAGTTGGGTCACAGCTTATCTCCTCGCCCATCACTGTGGTCCAGTGTCGGTAAGTTTTATCTTTGGTCTGTTCTTTTCAAGTTCCCTTACAAAGATGAATCATTCATAATGATTTGTGATGCAGTCCTGCAGCTCATAGACGACGAAGACGCTAGGAAAACTGCTACACTTCCTACTCTGACAGCTCTGGCAGACTTGGTCCATTTCAAATCCTAAGTTATTATTCCTTTGGGGCCTTTTGCTCGACGCACATCATCGGTATTGGCTACAAGCAGCTTGCAGTCGCTGATGGCTCTCATAGCGGAACTGAATGACAGGGTCTAGTATCTCGCGGGAGAATTTTTCGAGGTAGTCAATCTCATGTTGGGCACTTTCAGCATATATCATAAAGAATCCCTGGTTCGCTCTTGGGTTGACTACTGTCGGCAAATTGAAGCCTGCCTTCATGAGATCGTGTCTTATCGAGTCTAAGGAGAATAAGTTAGTCCGGAAAAATTCAAAGGGTGAAGCGGCTTCCCAGGAACTCGGACGCTTAAGAATAGAGCGACAAACCACTGCTAATAAGGTGTATGCGCTTCACAGAGCACTTGCCCAGGATATGCCCGAGGACTAGCCTTGGATAACGATGTTGCGACCATAGAAGCAGTGGTGCAGAACTATGTCACTGAGAAGCGTGCTATTGACAATAAGCTCGCCGAACGCCGTCATCAAAAGGAGAAGACTGAGCTATGCTGGCCACTTTGGAGCAAAGAGAAAAGGAGTCTGGAGAGAGGAGCAGATATTTCGCCGACCAATTGAGAGCTCCACCTTCTTGATATGCATATATACATATTTTTTGTACTCCTTCTTACATGTATCTTTTAACCACTTTGATTCATGAATAAAAGATATATTTTTTTGTATTCACATCTCTGTGTCTCTTAATTGCCCTAATCTGGCATGAGTTAGTTTATTCACTCATTTTGGAGTTTTTTCACCTTTCCCTTAGGTTTATAGGTGAACTTATCCTAACGTTAAATATAGATAACCCCTTTTTATAGGGGTCCGTTAGGTTTGTGGTACTAGGTTTAAGTCCATCATACCGTCGCGTTAGTTGATGTATTCTCGATACGCAGTCCCTTAGGTTGCTGCTTGGGTAGCCCCGCGTCTGTCGTATCATTGATCCTTTCGGAGGCTGGACAAAACGTCTTCAAGTAATCTTCTTAGGTCAGAACATCCATATTACCATTAAAAGATTAAGCGTTGGGTACTACCGTGGCATTTTTTTACCTAAGGTTAGGCTTGATTTAAAGCCTCGATGAGTCATTACCGCACCCTTCTGAGATAGGATGATCTCCAATGGTCTCTAGGCTTGCCATCAATACCCGAAGTTGGGCGCATGCCGTCACTTCGCTTTTTCTTTGGTATCGCACCAATTCTTCGCTGAAGTAGGGAAGACATCTGTATGACCTCTAAGCCATATATATCACCATCAAGGTCTGGAGCTAGGATTTTTCTGTCACTCCACTTTTGTTTGATCCTTGGGTCCAAATAGTCTCTAGGCTGTAGATGTGCCATTAAGACTCGGTTATTCTTTTGACGAAGTATGGTGGGAAATTATGGTTCCCTTTCTTTCATTTGTGCCCATAGAAAGTATACAAGGGTCAATATGGACCTACTTGCAAGGCAAAAAAGTTTCATTCTTTTTTTATTTTTCCGCGATGCTCTATCTTTTCAACTTTTTATATCGCGAAAGTCATAATTGCCCAATCATTTTAGCTATTTTATTCACGTTGCTCAATTATTTCCGCTATGAATTTTTTTTTTTTTTTACTCGCTGCTTTTTATTATGAGTTGCCCAAACATTTCGGCTGTTTCATATGCATATATTTTTTGCTCACTAATTTTTATTGCGAGTTGGGAATTTGGAATCTGTAACGACAATGAAATCTCTATACGGAAAAATTCTTGTCAATGCACAGAAAAGCGTATTACAACCTGTGTAAGAGTTAAAAATCATTTTTGCTAAATAAAAGCACGAAACAACATGTAGCTCACTGGTAAAGCCCCTGCACTGCTATGACATAGCCTGTGCGTTTGAATCCTATCAGACACAATTATTTTTTTCTGATTTTTCTTTTTAAATTTTTGGAAGCCCAATAGGTTGCACGTGCAATACACGGGGAAATGAAAAGTTCAGAAAAATCAAACATATGCAAAACGGTGTAAACACAGAATAACCCGCATGGCATGAATCTCGAGGTCTTTGCCTCAGATCCGACTGGAGGATTTAGCCCTAGGGCCGGCGGGGATGGTTAGATTAGCTCCAACGAGCTCCGTGCTTTGCACACTCATCTCAACAACTCCTCTGCACTGTTTGAATTCCCTGCAATTAAACAGAGACCTTTCATTTCACCATTTAACATCATTTTTAATGCTTTTTAATCCAAATTTTAATTCTCAAACCCTAATTCTCCACTATAAATATCACACCATATTTTGGCTCAGCACCATTCTGAAAATTCTAGCAAAAACTTTCTCAAGAAGTTCCTAAGTGCAAGTAGAGTAAAGTGGAGTTAACGAGCAAGTTTCTTCCGTCGAAGATCGAAGCCGATTCCGGAGCTCCCGCGACACCACGAAGTTCATTCCCTCTTCCTTAACCTCTTCTTGATATATTCAAACCGTAAGTCCCTCCCAACTCTCCTTCTCTTCATTGAAATTCATTTTTAAATCTTATATTGGTAAAGTGGAGTTATTATCGATACCTTTCTTTTCTAAAACCTAGAACTCCCTTTTCCTTTATAATTTGGTTAATCTAATTTTACCACATTACTTATAACCTTAAATACCAATGTTTAGAATCAAGTTTAACCAAGAATCTCTTATGAAACAACCATAATTGATCTTTTTCATTAAAATACATTGAACTTTATTATCATCTCTTTTCGTTTTTGTTAAAACTTTACGTTTAGAAAAAATTCATGGGGTAATGCCTACCCCATACATACACTTTGGTTTCATAACACGATGCCTATTTATATGTATACTTGTTTCGAAAAATAATCTTTATAATAAAATACCACATATTTTAAAAACCGGGTTTCTTTTAAAGCGGTATTTCGTATTCTTTTGCAATTATACATCTACAACCCTTGTTAGGGGACACTCTAATGGATGGTGTACATTATCACACATCCTGGGGATAGTAGAGCGAGATGCAGCACTCCTCGCGGAGTATTCGATCTCGAAAAGATATAAAATACGGTTTTTAAGAAATGCGAATTTCTAAATAAAACTAATTTTTTTAAAATTATATATATATATATATAATTATAAATCTATATTTTCATTATATTATGAAACTATATTTTTATAAAAATAAAAGATTAAAAAAAGTCAATAAAATACAACCAAGTTACCAAAAAAGACTAGTTTTCACTAAAATACCATAAACTTTTTTAAAGCTAGGTATTTATCATTAAAATACCCCAATATTTAAAATACATGCTCATGAAAACCCTAAGTAATACAAATCACTCTCGAAGTTTTATTTTTAATTTATATTAAAATATTTTTCATAAAACCCCCTCGAGATATACAAAATAATATTTTAAGAACTCTAGTAAATATAGGTTTAAGCGGGATCAATTCTCTTGAGCCCTAGGGAGCCGACGAAAGTAAGTGCTTACCTATTTAGGTCAAAAAAACTAAACATGAGTTATCAATGGAAATTGTCTTGGAAAAATACATAAATCATGTCGTTCAGTGTAACAGTTGCCGATAACTCCTGAACCTAAGAATTCAAGAGTTAAATCCGTTACAAGTATCTGACTCAATCTGAGTCCAACCTCAAACCTGAGTCTAACCTCAAACATGAATCCAAAATCAAACACGAATACTTGATCATGAACATGAATACTCGAATTCAAACATCAAATTCAAGCATGTATACTTGATTTGACTTGACCGAACCATGGTTATAACTTGACATGAAGTTGACATGACTACTTGAATACATGATTACGTCCTGAATATGAACCTGAACATTTTGTATCCATGGTTTCGGCCAAGAGCTGTAAATCTAATCTATACAATACATTACGCGGGGATAAATGGGTATATTGGTATGGAACATATATCGTGGCACGATAGGTGACTTAAAAGACACCTACATGAATTCACGTGCCGTTGTCCCGTAGGTTATAACGGGGCCTTGTACTATATGTTACCATAGTCTACGGGGTAAGATGGACTCATCCCGTATACATGCATACCTTCATTATCAAACTACAAACAACCACGTTAGAATAACTATCATATACCAGTAATCAGTCATATACAACTTTACCTGTTTATTTAACTTTATATACGATCTTATCTTTGTTTTTTTGGGACTTACCGAGCGCTAGTTCGCTGATGACATTCCTTTCTGTTTCTTTCTTTGGAATGTTCTTCAGGAGAACCGAACTCTGCGGAGATAGAGCCGATCCAGGAGGACTTGGACCAGCTTACCGCTCAGCCTGACTACTACTTTCAGTATGCCATTGTTTAGGCATTTGCTTTTGATTATTGTATCTTTTATTTCAAACATTTGTATGTAAAGTAGAATGTAAATAAAGTTGTTTTATTTTTCTCTTGTCATTCTTGTTCATTTTTATATATTGCTTAATTACATTTAACGTATTTATTTCATAGTAAATACGTTGCGGTCTGCCACATCACTGTTTCCGTATACTGGGAAGCGGTGCGTGACAAGTTTTGTTGGTGATCCATGCAGGTCAGTTCTGCATGAAGTTTTAAGCAATATATCACAAGAATTATAAGAATCAGCAACTATACATTCCTTACATTTCTAATTTCTTGAATCTATCATAATCATTCCTTTTCTATCAAGATAATGGATTCTCCCAACAACACCAGCACGAACGTCAACTGCAATACTCCACCGCCTACTCTACCACCACCACCTACCGTTGCAGCTCCTATCAATGAGCAAATGGTACTACTTGAAGCTATCAAGAGCCTATTGGAGGGTCAGTAGCAGCAAATTGCTATCCTCATGCACCGCCCCAAAGCCGAAGCACCCGGAATCGAGCAATTTCGGGCACTGCACCCAAAACACTTCTCGGGAAAAGAGAGCCCACTTGAGGCAGAAGAATGTGCTCAAGCGATCGAAGATGATTAAGTGCCAGATATTGCCTGGGTGAGAGTTGCTAAGCTGCAACCGACAGACAATGTAAGAGTCTGGTGGAATGCTGTGGAAAGACGTCTCACCTAACCTATGGAGCGGAAGACGTTTCGCGATCTATTCGATGCGAAGTTCTTCCTCGAGACTGCTCGTTTCGAGATGGAACAACAGTTCATCCACCTGCAACAAGACTTTATATGGGTAAAACAGTGGATGAATATGATGCCGAGTTCATCATGCTTAGCAGGTAAAGAATTCGTATCAAATACTATTCCGTTAAAACACATCGCTATCCTGACATCAACATCTTATCAGGTTGGCAGCACATTTGATCCCGGCTGATGAGATTCGGGCTAGACAATTTCAACAGGGCTTAGACCCGGAGATTCAGGCGACGTTAGCCATAGGTGACTACCCGACTCATGAACTCACCCTGAAGGCAGCTCGCCGTTATGAAGCTATGGTGAAGAAGAAGGGTAAGCCCTGAACAGCTGGAATTAAACGCCATGCCGCACAAATGACAGGAAGAGCCTCTTCTAAGCCAACCTTTGCACCCAGGAGACCGGGAGGATAATTTAACCGGTCTGGTCCAAATTTCTGTTTCTACTGCAAGAGAACGGGACACCTAGTGAAGGACTGCAGGTGTGCAAATGGCCTGTGTTTGGTTTGTGGTGCATCCACTCACGCTATAGGAGCGTGTCTATATCGTTTCAACACAGCACCGGCACCCAGACCCGCAATCACAGCCCCGCAGCGGCCAGCCATTCAGGCACCTGCATTCCGCCTAGCTCTCCTTGCACCAGCTCCTTGTGGACCACCTGCACAGCCTAAACGTCAATTCCATCAGACATAGAGAAACATTCCTCAAGGGCAGAGAAACGTGCCCGAAGAATAGGGGAATGTGCCTCCAGCAAAAAGGAATGTACCAAGACGTCAGGCTTTTATAATAATGGTCGAGGAGGCCGAAGCCACAGGACAAGTCATCACGGGTAATTCCCCCATACTTTCAAATCTTTTCAAACCTGGTGTATCACTGTATTTTTCCTATATCTAAACCCAACCTCACACAACTTAGGTACTATACTAGTAGCCACCCTTCCTGCACTTGCACTTTTCAATACTGGAGCTTCACGCTGCTTCATGTCACAATGATTCGTGAGAACGCATGCGATTCCCGTGAAACCACTCATTTCAAGCTGGAATGTCAGTTCCGGGAATGGAGTCTTGAAAGCAACTATGGGGTTTGATCAGTATCCAGTTGTACTTTGCGGTCGAGAATTCTACGCAAATTTCAAAGTACTGGACATCCTAAATTTTGATGTTGTGTTGGAAATGGATTGGCTGGAAGTATTCTATGCTACTATTGACTGCCGTCAAAGGAGAGTAGTATTTGAGATACCAGATCACCCAGTTTTATATTTCAAAAGTGGAGATAGAACTTTGGAGCCAGGAAGCTACCGTGCTAAACCGAAGGATTCAGAAGTGTTCTCTCTACCGGCAGAAGAAAAAAATCCCGAAGTAGTTCGAGAGTTCGAGGATGTGTTCCCTGAAGATATATCAAGTTTGCCTCCCAATCGAGCTCTTGAGTTTAGTATTGATTTACAACCTGGTGTGCAACCTATAATCAAAGCTCCGTACCGGTTAAGTCCGGAGGGTTTGAAGGAGATCTGTATCCAGTTAGACAAACTGCTGAAGAAAGGTTATATCCGACCCAGTACTTCAAGTTGTGGATCTTCGGTATTACTCGTGAAGAAGAAAGAAGGTTCTTACAGGATGTGTGTGGATTATCAAGCTCTGAACGAAGTGACGATTAAGAAAAAGTATCCACTACCATGTATCGATGATCTTTTCGATCAGTTAAGTGGGTCATATGTATTTTCAAAATTAGATCTCCGTTCAGGTTATTATCGGGTGAAGGTCAAAGAATCTGACATTCCGAAGACTGCATTTAAGACTCGATATGGTCATTATGCATATATCGTAATGCCATTTGGAGTGACCAATGCACCTGCCATCTTTATGAACCTGATGAACCAAGTTTTCCGACAGTACATAGACAGGTTCGTGGTCATCTTCATCGACAATATCCTGGTGTATTCAAAGAATCGGAAAGAACACGCCGAGCACTTACGGATTATTCTGGATACATTGCGACAACATAAGCTCTACACCAAGTATAGCAAGTCTGAATTTTGGCTAGATCAAGTCGGATTTCTCGGACATATCGTTTCAGGCAAAGGAATCTCTGTAGATCCAGCTAAGGTGTCAGCTGTCAGTGAATAGCCGACACCAAAGACGATGAAAGATATACGAAGTTTCTTGGGATTAGCAGGATACTACCGACGATTCATTGAAGGATTTTCAAAGATTGTAGCACCTCTGACCAAGCTCACATGTAAAGATGAAGCATTCGTGTGGTCAGAAGCATGTGAAAAAACTCCTATTCTTTTAATACCGGATCAATCTGGAGGATTCGTTGTACATTGTAATGCATCTGGTAAAGGATTAGGATGTGTTCTACACCAGCATGGAAAAGTTGTGGCATTTGCATCAAGACAACTAAAGGTTCATGAGCGCAACTATCCAACACATGATCTGGAGTTGGCGGCCGTCATCTTCGCGCTTAAGATTTGGCACCACTATCTCTTGGGAGAACGAGTGGATATATACACTGACCACAAAAGGCTGAAGTATGTATTTACCTGGCAAGAATTAAACATGTGGCAGAGAAGATGGCTAGAACTCATGGCGGACTTCGACATCAACCTACAGTATCATCGTAGGAAGGTAAATGTAGTTCCTAATGCACTTAGTCACCAGCCATTATCAATGAACATCACCGCTCAGTGGAAGCTACAGCAAGAATTGCACAAATTGAAGATCGAAGTAGTTATGCTAGGTAACGCTTCATATTTAATGAACTTACAAGTCCAGTCCACTCTTGTCAATCAGATCAAGGAAGCCCAAGCAAATGATGCCAAGCTACAAAAGATCCGAGAACAAGTAGAAAGTGGACTTCGAACTGACTTCATCATCCATAAAGATGGATCCTTGCGATATGGGAGTCAATTATGTGTGCCAATCGGCCCAGTTCAAGAAGAGTTGATGAAAGAAGCTCACAGCTCTCCGTATTCGGTATACCTCGGTGGTATGAAGATGTACAAGGATCAACGGCAACACTACTGGTGGCATGAAATGAAGCGTGAAGTAGCTAGAAGCGTAGCCAAGTTTTTGGTGTGTCAGCAAGTGAAGGTTGAACATCACAGAATTGCTGATCTACTTCAGCCATTACCAATCCCAGAATGGAAATGGCAGCACATTACCATGGACTTCATGACCGCCCTTCCTCGCAGCATGAAAGGTAACGACGCAATATGGGTTATTGTGGATCGACTCACCAAGTCGGCTCACTTTATTCCATTTCGAGTTGGCCAGTCAATCAAGACATTAGCAAAGAAATACATGGAGGTAAGCATAAATCTAAAGTAAGATTTAAACCTTCAAGATGTACTATATTTGATACCCATGAACTCATGCAGGAGATCGTGAGATTACATGGAGTACCTGTTAGCATCGTCACCGATCATGATACATGATTCCGATCATAATTTTAGCAGAGTCTGCAAGCTAGCCTGAGAACGAGTCTGAATTTCAGCACAGCGTATCATCCACAAATGGACGGACAGTCTAAGCGAACAATTTAGGTTCTGGAAAACATGCTAAGAGCCTGTATGTTAGACTTTGGAGGTTCGTGGGAAGATCACCTACACCTTGTGGAGTTTTTATACAACAACAGCTATCAGGTAAGCATTGGAATGACACCATTCGCAGCACTCTATAGACGGAAGTATCGGTCACCGCTAAGTTGGGACGACATTGGAGATCGTGAACTCCTTGGACCTGAGATGGTCGTAGCAACTGTGGACGTAGTTCGCACGATCAGGGAAAGAATGTGCATAGCCCAAGACTGACAAAAGCATTGGGCAGATGCAAAAGCATTGGGCAGATGCAAAGCGTCGACATCTGGAGTTTCAACCTGGAGATCATGTATTCCTGAAGATCATTCCAAACCGATTAGTGATCCATTTTGGCAAGAAGGGTAAACTCAGTCCAAGATACATAGGACTGTTCGACATACTCGAACGAGTTGGAGAAGTGACATACCGTTTAGCATTACCACCCTCATTGGAAGGAGTGCACAACATGTTCCACATATCCCAGCTACGACGATATGTGAGCGACCCTAGCTACATACTCGATCACTCAGTGCTCACATTACAAACTGACTTAACTTGTGAGTAACAACCAGTTGAGATTCTGGACCGAAAGGTGAAGACATTGCGGAATAAGAAAGTAAACTTGGTCCGAGTGATGTGGAAAAAGGATTCGCCAGGAGAATCAACATGGGAACGAGAAAAAGATATGCGTACAAGATACCCTTATCTTTTTGAAAATTAATCCCTATGAAATTGTAAATTTCGAGGACGAAATTTTTATAAGGATGGTAGAATGTAACAACTCTGAAATCTCTGTACGGAAAAATTCTTGTTAATGAACAGAAAACAGTATTACAGCCTGTGTAAGAGTTAAAAGCCACTTTTGCTAAATAAAAGCAAGAAATAAATTGTAGCTCACTGGTAAAACCCCTGCACTGCTGTGACATAGCCTGTGTGTTCGATTCCCATCAGACACAATTATTTTTTTTTCTGATTTTTCTTTTTAAAATTTTGGAAGCCCAAAAGGTTGCACGTGCAATACACGGGGAAATGAAAAGTTCATAAAAATCAAACATGTGCAAAATGGTGTAAACACAGAATAACCCACATTGCACGAATCTCGAGGCATTTGCCTCAGATCCGACCAACAGATTTAGCCTTAGGGATGGCGGGGATGATTAGATTAGCTCCAATGAGCTCCGTGCTTTACACACTCGTCTCTTCAACTCCCCTCAACTCCTCTGCACTGTTTGATTTCCCTGCAATTAAACAGAGACCTTTCATTTCACCATTTAACATCATTTTTAATCCAAATTTTAATTCCCAAATCCTAATTCTCCACTATAAATACCAACCATACTTTGGCTCAGCACCATTATGAAAATTCTAGCAAAAACTTTCTCAAAAAGTTTCTGAGTACAAATGGAGTTAGAGAGCAAGCTTCTTCCATCGAAGATCGAAGCCGATTCCGGAGCCCCCGCGACACCACAAAGTTCATTCCCTCTTCCTTAATCTCTTCTTGATATATTCAAACCATAAGTCCCTTCCAACTCTCCTTCTCTTCATTGAAATTCATCTTTAAATCTTATATCGGTAAAGTGGAGTTATTACCAATACCTTTCTTTTCTAAAACCTAGAACTCCCTTTTCCTTTATAATTTGGTCAATCTAATTTTACCACATTACTTGTAACCTTAAATACCAATGTTTAGAATCATGTTTAACCAAGAATCTCATGTGAAACAACCATAATTGAACTTTTTCATTAAAATACCTTGAACTCTATTATCACATCTTTTCATTTTTGTTAAAACTATACATTTAGGAAAAACATCACGGGGTAATGACCTACCCTACACGTAAACTTTGGTTTCATAGCACGATGCCTATTTTTATGTATATTTGTTTCGAAGAATAATCTTTACAATAAAATACCACATATTTTAAAAACCGGGTTTCTTTTAAAGCGGTATTTCGTATTCCTTTACAATTATACATCTACAACTCTCGTTAGGGGACCCGCTAATGGATGGTGTGGATTATCGCACATCCTGGGGATAGTAGAGTGAGATGCGGCACTCCTCGCGGAGTATTCGATCTCGAAATGATATAAAATACGGTGTTTAAGAAATGCAAATTTCTAAATAAAACTAATTTTTTTTAAATTAAAAAAAATTATATAAAATTATAAATCCATATTTTCATTATATTTTGAAACTATATTTTTATAAAAATGAAAGATTAAAAAAATGTCAATAAAATACCATCAAGTTACCAAAAAACTAGTTTTCACTAAAATACCATAAACTTTTAAAGGCTAGGTATTTATCATTAAAATATCCCAATATTTAAAATACATGCACATGGAAACCCTAAGTAATACAAATCGTCCTCGAGATTTTATTTTTAATCTATATTAAAATATTTTTCATAAAATCCCTCGAGATATACAAAATAATATTTTAAGGACTCAATTAAATATAGGTTTAAGCGGGATCAATTCTTTTGAGCCTCAGAGAGCCGGAGAAAGTGAGTGATTGCCTATTCAGGTTAGAAAACTTAACATAGGTTATCAATGGAAATTGTCTTGGAAAAAACACAAATCCTGCCATCCATGTGCAGCAGTTGCCGATAACTCCCGAACCTAAGAATTTAAAAGTTAAATCCGTTACAAGTGTTTGACTCAATCTGAGTCCA
Source organism: Agapanthus africanus (assembly GCA_030015575.1). Classification (NCBI taxonomy): domain Eukaryota; kingdom Viridiplantae; phylum Streptophyta; class Magnoliopsida; order Asparagales; family Amaryllidaceae; genus Agapanthus; species Agapanthus africanus. Next base: position 878,433,559 of record CM057339.1, on the reverse strand, counting down.
ACCTCAAACCTGAATCCAAAATCAAATACGAATACTTGATCATGAACATGAATACTCGAATTCAAACATCAAATTCAAACATGTATACTTAATTTGATTTGACCGAACCATGGTTATAACTTGACAAGAACCTTACATGACTACTTGAATACATGATTATATCCTGAATATGAACCTGAACATTTTGTATCCATGTTTTTGGCTAAGACATGTAAACCTAATCTATACAATACATTACGCGGGGATAAATGGATAGATTGGTATGGAACGTATATCGTGGCACGAGAGATCACTTAAAAGACACCTACATGAATTCATGTGCCGTTGCTCCGTGGGTTATGACGGGGCCTTGTACTACATGTTACCATAGTCCATGGGGTAAGATGGACTCCTCTTGTATACATGAATACCTTCCTTACCAAACTACAAACAACCACGTTAGAATAACTATCATATATCAGTAATCGGTCATATACAACTTTACCTGTTTATTTCACTTTATATACTATCTTCTCTTTTTTCTTTTGAGACTTACCGAGCGCTAGTTCGCTGATAACGTTCCTTTCCATTTCTTTCTTTGGAATGTTCGTCAGGAGGACCGGACTCTGAGGAGATAGAGCCGGGCCAGGAGAACTTGGACCAGCTTATCGCTCGGCCTGACTACTAGTTTCTATGCACTTACTTTGAGTATGCCATTGTTTAGGCATTTGTTTTTTATTATTGTATCTTTTATTTCAAACAGTTATATGCAAAATTGAATGTAAATAAAGTTGTTGTTTCATTTTTCTCTTGTCATTCTTGTTCATTTTTATATACTGCTTAATTACGCTTAACATATTTATTTCATAGTAAATACGTTACGGTCTACCACGTCACCGTTTCCGTCAACTGGGAAGCGGGGCGTGACAGAATCTAATACTAATCTTGGCATCACCATCGCTACAACTGGAATGTTGCCAGGAGCGAATCATCATTTGCCTTTATTAATTTGAACAAAGGTGGCTTAGCAGATAGGATTAGTACTCTGTCGACTAAGGCTTTTGACTTTACGAGCCATAAGGATCTCATAAAAGTATTTCTTCCTATGAGTCATGAGGATCTCATAGTTGTACTTTTCTCTTTATGAATCGTGAGGATTTCTAAGTGGTATTTTCTCTTGCACGTCGTAAGGAATCACAAGTGTTGTTCTGTCACGCCCTGCTTCCCAGAGTGCACTAAGATCGACACATGACAGAGCCAATCATGCTACCTGTGACTAGGAAACATCCCTCCATAGTCACATTACGGCTGTCTATAAGATATCAAGAACAATAAAAAAATAAACTATCTAGTACATGTCCATATGCCAGAATAAACGAGTCAAGAAATAATATATGCGGAAGCAATAAAATCCAAATAACAATAACATCTGGAAAGTATGTCCCAAATACAGGCTCACATCAGGAAATGAAAGTACGGAAATAAAACTAAACTAAACTGGATACTAACAGAATCCTCACTGCTCAGCCTATCGGCTGAAATACTCCTGAGCAGCCTGCGAAAGAGATAAAGGATCGGGGCCATGCAAAACCCAGACGTCAGTGCGTCATAATATCAATAATAATAAGCAACCAGGATGTAACGAGATATGCAGGCATGGATTATAAATAGTAATATGAATGTAATAAGTAAACACGGATATAGAACAGTGAAGTGTATTAATATATGAGACGTGCAGTGATCAATCTAAACTGTGCTATTGGGTTATCTATTCTAAAGTTTGTTTGAAATCAATCAGTGTACCCCTCCATGTAACTCAAAAGAATATGTCCCGTTATCCTCCGGGACCACGGATCAAGTAGTGGGAGTCACAAATGACTCTGCCCCGTTATCCCCCAGGACCATGGATCAAGTAAGAATCACGAATAATTATGTCCCGTTATCCCTCAGGACCACGGATCAAGTAATACTCTTTTAAGCTACACTTCAGTTACACTTCTGATTTCCCCATACCCCCAAGGTTATGTGTTCAAGTCAGATATTGATAATCTGGAGCTAATGCCAACACAGGATCAAGCAGGTACAGGTTGTCTATGTAGACAACGGATACGTCCGTCGGGACAACATGTCAGGATTGTCGGCATTAGAAATAGGATCAGGTAATAGGTCGAGTAGTGGTGTATCAGGTCATGACAGGTAGTGCACGGTGTATCCAACGGATGCTCATAATAAAACTGTAGCAAGTATGGATGCACAATAAAAGTACGGATGCACGGTAAAACACGGATGCACAAATATCTATCAAGGATTACATCTATAACTCCATGACTACACATAATGCATATTATCAAGCATGGGGTGTTAATATAACAGTAACATGAAATAATGTGATCCGGCATGCAACTAGATATATAATAAATGATACGGATGCGAACGGATATCGGAAAACGGTAAAACTATAACATGGATGCACAATACCATAAACATGCAATATTCTTATTAATATAGTTGCGAGTATAATAATATAGCCTGTATCAAGCTAACTTGCATGCAACCAGATATGTAATTAATGATATGGATGCGCACGGTTATCCGAAAACAGTAAAACGGTAATATGGATGTACCATGAACTAAACATGTGATGTTTTTATTCATATGGGTGCAAAATACGTATCATAGCATGTAGCAAGATAAACTTGTCTGAACGGATCTCACGACGGGTGCATACGACATGTCCGGCGTCGGGTAAACGTCGCAATATCCACACGCGTGCATGGGACAGGACCAGGCAAAGCAAGAAGGTGACCACGCTGGCCGGGAACGTCCACTGGATTGCTCGGATCGTTAGCAGCGGCACGGCTCCGGCGATCATCGGAAACCAAGAAATCAAGAAAGCAAGGAGAAGAAGAAAGAAGCAGAAGAAGAAGGCTGGGGGTTCTCTGGTATGGCTCTGGGTCTGGGCCAGAGGAGGCAGAGGCGAGGGGCGATGATGAGGTCGTGGGTCACCGGAGATGGTGTTTCACGGCCAAGGCAGTAGGTTGCGGGCAAGCTACCGGGGTCGGGTTCTGTGCAGGGAAGAGCAGAGGGTCATGGGCTTATAGTGGGAGGATAGGAGAGAGGGTGGCGGTAGGGTCGATGACGGCGAGACGAGCTCCGGCGAAGTGCAGGACGAGGTCGGGGCTGTGGGTTCTTGGGTCAGGTTTTCACAGTTGGTGGTGGTGTGAGGTTGGGAGAAGGGAGTTGAAGGAGAAGGTGGTCAGGAGGATGAAGGTGGTGGCGACGGCAAGGCTGGTGTGGGCGCGGGCATGGGTTCGAGAGAGGAGGCGGCGGAGAAGAAGAAATAAAGAAGATGGAAAGAAAGAAGAGGACGTAGGGTTTAAAATAGGGTTAAGAAATATATAAGGAATTAATATATAATAAGTAGAGAGATACAGAGAGAGATCTGTTATTGGTTGGGATTACATATTATTTTTGTTTTTGAAATCTTTATAAATCGTATACATTTATATTTAATAGCCATAAATATATTAGAATATAATATTAGTTAAAATTGAGATTTTGGCTAATACAAAAATTGTCCAAAACACGTCCGGGTCGGGTTAAAAATTATGGTTTGAAAATACGGTTAATATACGTACTAACCAAAACCAAAATAGGATATCCAGGTAACGAAAATGCATACCCCCAAGAACGGATACACGTAGCGTGCACGTAGCTATCCAAATGAGTCAGTTTCATTGAACGGGACGAGAACACGATGTACGGATGCTACAAAAGGGTTAGGGGTATGATGCAGGTCATGATAGATATTTTTAAAATATATTATTTGATTATAATTGTATTATTAAAAAAATGCAGATGCCAGATATACGATGCAGATGAACAGGATATACAACATGAAAGTGCACGGATGCTCATAACTAGCAGGGATAAATCATAAACAGGAATCAAGACGGGTTTCCAGCAAGCGGGTCAGGTCGGATGCAAACACAGATACCAATTATACTATTCGCACCCAATACAATAATAAATCAAGAATAGCCATTCAATATATAAATTAATCAAATCAAGCATGGTTTAACGAACTAGGGTGTTACATTATACCCAACTACAAAAAGAATTTCGTCCTCGAAATTCCCGGAACAAGAAAAGAAGGACAAGCATGAATCTACAAGAAGAGATCTGGAAACTTCTGTCGAGTCTCGTCTTCTCGTTCTCAAGTTGATTCTCCATGCGAGCGATTTCCCCACGAAACAAGTACGAAAGGGATAACCTTGTTCTTGAGGACCTTTTATCTTCGATCAACAATCGACGTCGGTCGTTCCTCAAAGGTCAAATCCTCCCTTACAGTCAGCTCTGAATGATTTAGCATGTGTGTTTCATCTCGAACATATTTATGGAGTTGAGATACATGAAATAAGTCATGAACATCCGCCAAAGATAGTGGTAACGCCAATCGATAAGCCACTTCTCCAACACGCTCAATAATCTCGAAAGGCCCCACGAATCGAGGACTAAGCTTGCCTCGACTCCCAAAATGAATCACTCCTCTAGTCGGTGATATCTTCAAGAATACAAGATCACCAACAGCGAACTCTAGAGGTCTTCTCGATATATCGACCCAACTCTTATGCCGATCCTGTGCTGCCTTCATGTGATTCCGGATAGTATTAACCTTCTCTACTGTTTGCAAGATCAAATACAGTCCCAACAATCTTCGTTCTCCAACATCACCCTAACAAACGGGTGAGCGACACTTGCGACCATACAATGCTTCGAATGGAGCCATCTGAATAGTCGCCTGAAAGCTGTTATTGTAAGAAAACTCCACCAAGTGTAGATGATCCTCCCACGAACCCTTGAAGTCTAACATGCAAGCTCTCAACATGTCTTCAAGAGTTTGGACCGTTCTCTTCGACTGGCCATCTGTCTGAGAATGATAAGCAGTGCTAAACTTCAGTCGCATCTCCAAACTTTCCTGTAAACTCCTCCAGAAGTGCGATAAGAATCAGATATCACGATCGGAAACGATGCTCACAAGTACTCCATGCAGTCTCAAAATCTCCTGCATGTACCGTTCTGCTAACGCTTCCGTCGACTGACCAACTCGAAACGGTATGAAATGAGCTGTCTTAGTCAATCGATCAACGATCTCCCAAACTGCATTGTTGCCCTTTGGACTCTGCGGTAAAGCTGTCATGAATTCCATGGTTATATGTTCCCATCGGAAGTGGTTGCAATAAACCAGCTACTCTTTGATGTTCAGCCTTAACTTGTTGACACACAAAGCACTTCGCTACAAAGCGGCCAATCTCCCTTTTCATGCCATCCCACCAGAAATACTGTCGTAGATCACTATACATCTTCATGCCTCCTGGATGTACGGAATATGCGGAACTGTGCGCCTCCTTCATAATTTCTTCATGAATGTCTCCTTTTGGCACACACAAATGGCTACCATATCGCAACGAACCTTCTTTATGAATCAACAAGTCCGTTCGAAGTCCCGCTTCAATATGTTCTCAAAACTTTTGCAATCTTGGATCATCTGACTGCGCTGCTTTAATGATATCGATCAACGACGACTGTACTTGCAGCTGCATCAACTGTCCCAAAGAATGCGGTAACACAATCTCCAACTCGAATCTCCGAAAATATTTGGTAACCTCCTTCTGTGCAGTCAACATCCGAATTGCTGGCAACCGACTAAGCGCATCTGGTACTACATTAACTTTCCCCGGATGATAATTGAGATCAAAATCATAGTCAGCCATCAGGTCCAACCATCTACACTGTCTCATGTTGAGCTCTTTCTGCATGAACACATACTTTAGGCTTTTGTGATCGGTAAATACTTCGACCCTTTCGCCCAGTAAGTAGTGTCTCCAAATCTTCAAAGCGAAAATCACTGCTGTAAGCTCCAAATCATGAGTTGGGTAATTCTTCTCATGGGTCTTCAACTGTCTCGATGCGTAGGCTATAACCTTCCCATGCTGCATCAAAACACATCCCAAACCTTTCCCGGATACGTCGCTGTGAATCACCAATCCTCCGGAACCATTTGGCACGGTCAAAATAGGAGCGGTTATCAACCTTTGCTTCAACGCCTCAAAAGCTGACGCACAACTATCCGTCCATATGAACGGTACCTCTTTTCGCGTAAGCTTGGTCAAAGGCTCGGCTAAGCGAGCAAAATTCTCCACGAACCTTCTGTGATATCCGGCAAGCCTAAGAAAACTTTTGATCTCTGCTACGTTCTTCGGAATCGGCCAATCTTGAACTGCTATAATCTTCTCAGGGTCAACGGCAATTCCATCTCCGGATACGACATGCCCCAAAATCTTCACTTCTTCAAGCAAAAACTCGCACTTGCTCATCTTTGCATACAATCTTTCATGCCTCAATGTCTGCAGTGCGATCCTCAAGTGTACAGCATGCTCTTCTAGGCTTCTCGAGTAGACCAGAATATCATCGATGAACACCACTATAAACTGGTCTAAGAACGGTGAAAAGATTCGGTTCATCAAGTCCATAAATATCGCCGGTGCATTCATGACTCCGAATGGCATCACTAAATACTCGTAATGTCCATATCGAGTTCGGAACGCAGTCTTGCAAATATCTTCTGATTTAACTTGAACTTGATGATATCCGAACCGCAAATCCAGCTTCGAGAATACCCTCGCCACTAAGTTGCTCGAATAATTCTCCAATGCGAGAGATCGAGAACTTGTTCTTAATAATCACCCGGTTCAATTCTCGATAATCGATGCACATTCTCCTTGTGCCATCTTTCTTCTTGACTAGAAGAACTGGAGCTCCCCAGGATGAATTGCTGCTGTGAATCCAACCCTTCTCTAGCAATTCGGTAACCTGCTTCTTTACTTCTTCCAACTCCACTGGTGCTATCGGATAATACGCCTTTGAGATTGGCGCTGCACCAGGAACAAGATCGATCGCGAACTCCACATCTCGTTTTGGCGGTAAACCTGAGATGTCATCGAACACGTCTATAAACTCTCGAACTACAGCCGGCGCTTCCTCCTTATCAACTTCCATCGACGAAAGAACGACGCTTGTTGGCCTAGCCCTAAACTCGACTGGCTCGACAGAACAACTCCGGATGTCCGGGAATCTAGAAAATCACTCTCTTTTCTCTACAATCAATGTGAGCGTGGAAAGTGCCGAGAAAATCCATTCCCAAGACAACATCATAACTGTTGGTATCGATCACCAAGAAATCTTCAAATAACTCCCGTCCGCAAATAACAACTGAACAATCCTTACACTCACTATTAGATATGATCTTCTCGTTCCCAGTATGTATGTCCCAACAACTAGGTAGGGTCGTGCAATAAATCAAATGTGCAGCAACAAACTTAGACGACATAAAACAATGGGATGCACCAGAATCGAATAATGCTAATGCGGGAAAATCATGAACAAGTAGGATACCTGAAACAACTTCATCTGAAGCCTTGGCCTCTTCGGCCGTCAGAGTAAAGGCTCGAGCTTGATTAGGTCCCTGAGTTATCTGCTTCTGCCCCTGAATCTACCTCTGCGGTGGCTTCTGAGCATCTTCCTTCAAACGTAGTTTCGACGGGCAAACACTGACAGTATGATCAGCTGATCCGCAAACCAAACAAAGTCCAAACTTCCTTCGACAATCCTTCTGCAGGTGTCCAGGTAGATAGCAGAATTCACAAAACATCCTTCCCCTCTGCTCGGGTACGACAGGCTTCTTCATAGGCACCACGCCACGTCGGTTTACTGAAATACCTCTGCGTATAGGAGCTCGGTTCGGCGTAAACCCCGGCTTTCGTACTACTACTGCCTGCTGTTGTGCACCCCTTGTCCTCACTGATAAGCTCTGCTGCTCTCTGGCTGCTGTTGTGCACCCCTTGTGAGAAAGTGGTCAATCCCAGAGATATAATGTGCCTATGGATTTCTACGTCTAAACTACGCATGAACCTTCGTGCCCTGTCAGCATCGTTGGCAACCAATGGTTCCGCGAATCGGCTGAGCCATGTCCACTCAGCCGCATGCGCATCCACGGATCCTCCATTTCGCCTCAAACTGATAAACTTTTCTTCCATTTCCTCCCGTGCGGTCTGCGGAAAGAACTTCTCCAAGAAACTCTGCGAGAAAGCTGCCCAACTGACCGGCTTGGGCAAACGGGTCTCTTCCACAAGCCACCACTCACGGGCATAGTCCACCAATTGGATGCGTACACCATCCACTCTCTTGTCCTCCAGAATCTTTGCTGCAACGAGAAGATTCTCCGTATCGACGAGCCACTGCTCCGCTGGCAACAGCTCCTCCAAACCAGTGAAAATGGACGGACCAAGCCTCCTGAAATCCGCTATGGTACCCACACACTGTACTGGTTTGGCTGCAACAGTGTTTACGGACTGCTGGACGGTCCGCAAACCTTCCTGAAAAGTTTCGGCTTGCCGCTAGTTCAGCTCGGTTTGCCGCTTCTGGTTCTCCAGCATCCCACGAATCACTCCAAGAAATGCGGCGTCATCAACACGCCTCTGGTACGATCGCAGTTCTCTATCCGCCATGATTCTGAAGCCAAGACACCGAAGAGGATTAGCATGATAAACAAGATTTAATAAACAGGATACAAGAAGCAAGATAGTTATGGATTCAAGGATGGCAAGATAGCAATAAGGCAGGACATGCTCCTAGTTACGAGTATTCTGATTCGTGTATTGGGTCCAATACCTAATTACAAAAGAATCAAACTCGATCAACCTAAATCCTATGGTTCTGATACCAAACAAACCCTGTCGCGCTCCGCTTCCCAGAGTGAACTAAGATCGACACGTGACAGAGCCAACCATGCTACCTGTGGCTAGGAAACATCCCTCCACAGTCACATTATGGCTGTCTATAAGATATCAAGAACAATAAAAAAAATAAACTATCTAGTACATGTCCATATGCCAGAATAAACGAGTCAAGAAATAATATATGCGGAAGCAATAAAATCCAAATAACAATAACATCTAGAAAGCATGTCCCAATACGGGCTCACAATACAAAATTAAAGTACGGAAATAAAACTAAACTAAACTGGATACTAACAGGATCCTCACTGCTCGGCCTGTCGGCTGAAATACTCCTGATCAGTCCGCGAAAGAGATAAAGGATCTGGGTCATACAAAACCCAGACGTCAGTGCGTCATAATATCAATAATAATAAGCAACCAGGATGTAACGATATATGCAGACATGAATTATAAATAGTAACATGAATGTAATAAGTAAACACGGATATAGAACAGTGAAGTGTATTATTATATGTGACATGCAGTGATCAATCTAAATTGTGCTACTGGGTTATCTATTCTAAAGTTTGTTTGAAATCAATCAGTGTACTCTTCCATGTAACTCAAAAGAATATGTCCCGTTATCTCCCGGGACCACGGATCAGGTAGTGGGAGTCACGAATAACTCTGTCCCGCTATCCCCCGGGACCACGGATCAAGTCAGAATCACGAAGGATTCTGTCCTGTTATCCTCCGGGACCACGGATCAAGTAATACCCTTTTAAGCTACACTTCAGTTACACTTTTTATTTCCCCATGCCCCCAAAGTTATGTGTTCAAGTCAGGTATTGATAATCTGGAGCTAATGCCAACCCAGGATCAAGCAGGTACAGGTTTGTCTATGTAGACAATCCCCCGGGACCACGGATCAAGTCAGAATCACGAAGGATTCTGTCCCGTTATCCCCCAGGACCACGGATCAAGTAATACCCTTTTAAGCTACACTTCAGTTACACTTTTTATTTCCCCATGCCCCCAAAGTTATGTGTTCAAGTCAGGTATTGATAATCTGGAGCTAATGCCAACCTAGGATCAAGCAGGTACAGGTTTGTCTATGTAGACAACGGATGCGTCCGTCAGGACAACATGTCAGGATTGTCGGCATTAGAAACAGGATCAGATAACAGGTCAAGTAGTGGTGTATCAAGTCATGACAGGTAGTGCACAGTTTATCCAACGGATGCTCATAATAAAACTGTAGCAAGTACGAATGCACGATAAAAGTACGGATGCACGGTAAAACACGGATGCACAAATATCTATCAGGGATTACATCTAAAACTCCATGACTACGCATGATGTATATTATCAAGCATGGGGTGTTAATATAACAGTAACATGAAATTATGTGATCTGGCATGCAACTAGATATATAATAAATGATACGGATTCGAACGGATATCAGAAAATGGTAAAACTGTAACATGGATGCACAATACTATAAACATGCAATATTTTTATTAATATAGTTGTGAGTATAATAATATAGCATGTATCAAGATAACTTGCATGCAACCAGATATGTAATTAATGATATGGATGCATACGGCTATCCGAAAACAGTAAAACAGTAATATGGATGTACAATGCACTAAACATGTGATATTTTTATTCATATGGGTGCAAAATATGTATCATAGCTTGTAGCAAGATAAACTTGCTTGAACGGATCTCACGATGGGTGCGTACGGCACGTCCGACGTCGGGTAAACATCGCAATATCCACACGCGCGCACGGGACAGGACCAGGCAAAGCAAGAAGGTGACCACACTGGCTGGGAACGTCCACTTGATTGCTCGGATCGTTGGCAGCGGCACGGCTCCGGCGATCACCGGAAACTAAGAAATCAAGAAAGCAAGGAGAAGAAGAAAGAAGCAGAGAAAGAAGGCTGGAGGTTCTCTGGTATAGCTCTGGGTCTGGGCCAGAGGAGGCAGAGGCAAAGGGCGATGACGAGGTCGTAGGTCACCGGAGATGGTGTTTCACGGCCAAGGCAGTGGGTTGCGGGCAAGCTGCAGGGGTCGGGTTCTGTGCAAGGAAGAGCAGAGGGTCGCGGGCTTCTAGAGGGAGGATAGGAGAGAGGAGAGAGGGTGGCGGTAGGGTCGACGACTGCGAGATGAGCTCCGGCAAAGTGCAGGACGAGGTCGGGGCTATGGGTTCTTAGGTCGGGTTTTCACAGTTGGTGGTGGTGTGAGGTTGGGAGAAGGCAGATGAAAGAGAAGGTGGTCACGAGGATGAAGGTGGTAGCGACGGTGAGGATGGCGTAGGCGCGGGCGTGGGTTCGAGAGAGGAGACGGCGGAGAAGAAGAAATAAAGAAGATGGAAAGAGAGAAGAGAACGTAGGGTTTAAAATAGGGTTAAGAAATATATAAGGAATTAATATATAATAAGTAAAGAGATACAGAGAGAGATTTGTTATTGGTTGGGATTACATATTATTTTTGTTTTTAAAATCTTTATAAATCATATACATTTATATTTAACTGCCATAAATATACTAGAATATAATATTAGTTAAATTTGTGATTTTGTCTAATACAAAAATAGTCCAAAACACGTCCGGGTAGGGTCAAAAATTATAGTTTGAAAATACGGTTAATATACGTACTAACTAAAACCAAAATAGGATATCCAGGTAATGAAAATGCATACCCCCAAGAACGGATACACGTAGCGTGCACGTAGCTATCCAAACGAGTCAGTTTTATTGAACGGGATGAGAACACGATATACGGATGCTACAACAGGGTTAGGGGTATGATGCAGGTCATGATAGATATTTTTAAAATATATTATTTAATTATAATTGTATTATTAAAAAAATGCAGATGTCATATATACGATATAGATGAACTGGATATACAACATGAAAGTGCACGGATCCTCATAACTAGCATGGATAAATCATAAATAGGAATCAAGACGGGTTTTCAGCAAGCGGGTCGGGTCGGATGCAAACACAGATACCAATTATACTATTCCTACTCAAAACAATAATAAATCAAGAATAGCTATTCAATATATAAATTAATCGAATCAAGCATGGTTTAACGAACTAGCGTGTTACACGTTCATCATGTTGAATGATATTTCTCGTTCTTAGTGGGACTTGGTTGATAATATATTTATTTACGCCCATGGATTGTATACAAGGGTCAATATTGGACCGCCTGTAGGGCATAAATTTATGGGGTTATGATGGCTTAAAAACAGGTTCAGATCCCTGTAACTTAAGGATTTTGAATTTTATAAGCCATGAGGATCTTATAAAGGATATATATTCCTTATGAGTCGTGAGGATCTCGCAAGTGCATTTTCTCCTCACGGATCATATGGATTTCTAAGTGTGTTGCTCTTTTATGGGTCATAAGGATCTCACACAAGTGTTTTTTCCTTACAAAGTCGTGAGGACTTTACAAGTGCATGTTTTCCTTTTTTTTTAATGTGTTTGCACCCTCTAAGGTTCTCATAAGTTCGCCGGTAGCCCTGTTGTTTTTACTCACGGCGTCTTTTCGGGTTTTCATCCGTTCCTATTCCGCTTATGAACATACCTTTTTTTAGGCGACCCGTAAGGTAACACACTAACAGTTTTCGATCAGAACATTCTTCGAAGGACCACATCATACGAGATCTGGGAAGGATGTGAATTGTTATATGCCCTTGGATTGTATACGGCGCTCGATATGGAGACCCACCGTAGGGAAATATGTTAGTTTAAGGACATTACGATCCAATACCAGTTTAAGGACGTAGTAGTCCATTTTTAGTTTAGGGACCTTTCAGTCCAATACCAGTTTAAGGACATAGTGGTCCATTTTTAGTTTAGAGTCCTTTCAGTCCAATATTCCTATATTTGGGACGAACATTAGTTTAAAGATATTTCATTCCAACTTTCCCATGTTCGGGACGAATATTAGTTTAGGGACTTCTCGGTCCAATATTAGTTTAGGGGCTTCTCGGTCCAACATTCTCATGTTTAGGATGAAATATTATTTGATACTACTTTCAGGGTTTTTGACTCAGGAAGATAGCGAGCGGATACAAACTTCATCATCTATCAATGACCTAAGTCGCAACTCTTCAAGCATAGTATTTTTTGAGGAATCGGCCGTTTATCAGCCGGAATGGCCCTTCACCATGCATGTCCAAACGTAGATAAGCTCCACCATGTATACCTTATCTATGATGTACAGGCCTTCATAGTTCGGCTCGAACCTCCCTCGTTTTGCACAATTGGGGATCATTAGTCTTTTGACGACCAGCATGAGTTTGCCTTGGCGGAATGTTCTCGGCCTGGTCAGTCTTTCATACGACCGTGTCATCCTTGCCTTATAAGCCTCCAGGTTTTGCTGTGCTATAAGGCGGATTTCATCAAGAGCATCGAGCTCTTCGAGCCTAAGATGAGTATTTTCTTCATCCATTAGCTCGTATTGAACCGCAACTCGTAATGAGGGGAGCTCTATCTCCAGTAGGAGCACTGCTTCAGTGCCAAATATCAATGCATATGGTGTTGTATTTGTGGCCGTCTTGAACGTTGTTCGGTATGTCCAAAGTGCTTTATACAGCTTTTCGTGCCGGTCTTTTTGGTTCTTATATATTGTCTTTTTTATAATCTTAGTCAAGGTCTTATTAAATGCCTCAGCTAGACCGTTGGCATGAGGATTATAGACCGAGAAATATCTCCAGTCTATCTTGTGCTGCTATGCGAAGAGACTTATTTTGTAGTTTCTATAAGCTGGTCCGTTATCCGAGATTATGTGTCGTGGAGTCCCGAACCGATAGATGATATGGGAATTGAAGAAGTGGAGGATATTCTCTGTTTTCACCTCTCTTAGCAGCACTTCTTCCGCCCACTTAGAAAAGTAGTCGATTGTTGCTAGTATAAACCGATATCCTCTGGATGACTATCACGCCCCGCTTCCCAAAGTACGAAAATTTTGGGACGTAATAAGCCAACCATGCTACCTATGATAAAGAAACATTCTTCCATAGTCACATTAAAGCTGTCAATCAATAATCAAGAACAATAAAGTACTAAATCTATCTATCACATGTCTAATAACCACAAAAACAATAACTGGAAAAGATAGCGGAAGCGATAAAGATCCAAGTAAAACTAACCAGCATAAGAGCTATGTTAATGAGGTGATCCTCACTGATCAGCGATCCTGTCGAATACTCACGTGCTAAGTCAAGTAACTGGGCCATGCGAAACCCAGACGTCGGTGCGTCATAAATATCAATAAAAATAGTATAATTAGAACAAGATATATGAGTATAAATCATAATCGCAGGTATAAAACAGTGGCTATAGGTGTGTTACGTATATCCTGAAGTCTGTGCTTCTAGGTTATTTATTCTACAAATCTTTGAAACCAATTAATGTAATCATCATCGTAACTCAACAGTATATATCTCGTTCATACTCCCACGGGACCACAGCATAATATATCCCGTTCATTCCCTACGGAACTACGGTACAATAAACAATGGTTATTCTGTCATGCCTGGAATCACGGCAAATAATAATAATATCCTCTTGAGTTATGTTTCGGTTACATTCTTGATTTCCCTTTTCCTCCAGGTTTTGTGTTCAAGTCAGATATTAGATGATATCTACCTAATGCCAATACAGGATCAAGCAGGTACAGGTCTTGTCTATCTAGACAACAAGTCACGTCCATTATGACAACAAGTCGTGATTGTTGGCATTGGTAATAATCCAAGTAACAGGTCTAATAACGAGTCATGAACATGTTAGGCAGTGTGTTAACAGGATAAATGATTGATTGCGTAACCAATCACAATAAAAGCAATAATATAACTGTCATAGTTATCTAGCTGTAACAGGATGGAAATACTCCGTATTACTTGTTTAAACATGAATATCTAACCGTATTTATTTCATGCCTGTTAATTATTATAAACCTAACGATATCTACTAGAATAGTTCACGTCGAAAATATCAGTTGCAACTACAAACATATCAGCATTACTAAATAATATAATACGAACCATTTTATAAAATTGTATATCGATAATATTTTGCAAATTATAAATATATGTATAATAAATATATATGGTTTGGTATATGGTTTTATAGCATGTTGCAATTTTAGAAACTTGCCTCATATATGACGATGATCAAGACAGAGGGAAGGACGACACGATGACTAGAACAGTGGAGATTGCGATGTTTATAAATGCTCGATGAAATCCCAGGGCTCAATTTAGCATCGATTGATGCTGTGGAGGGTGCGATGGTGGCGAAACCTGATTGCAATGAGCAGAGGAAAGCTCATTGGTCATGAATACAGTATACATCAGTGATGGAAAAAGCAATGGCATCACTAAAGATGAAGGTGTGTAGTGGCCCGACACGACATAACATGACACGGTGCTGGGCATTGCGGTGACACGGGGCTGATGTGACGATAGCACACAAGTGGGCATGAGCTGAGCATGAAGCGGGCATGGCGTGGCACAGGAGCAGGGCACAGGGCGTAACACGGTCTGGGTATGGAGATAGCACGGTTGTGGCATGGTCTGGGTATGGTGGTGGTCTAGTCTGGATACGGTGGTAGCATGGTCTGGGTATGGTACATGGTCTGGACATGGTGGCGGTCTGGTAATCGAAAGGAGAGAGAAAGAAAGGGAAAGAAACATGGGCAGAGAGGGTTTATTTCAATATAAAATGTTTATAATATTATATATAGTACAATATATATATATATATATATATTATGGTTTTAGTGTTTTACAGATAATATCAAATGCTATCAAACTTTAACCAAATCTTTCCAAAAATATATTTTTGAGAATAATACACATACGTAAAATCTTAAACCATAATGTGATAATCTAATGTTAAATACATATACCCCTTAAAAAGATCTAAATAAAGATTTAATAAATATATAAAGATTAATAATTATTTTTTATCTTATATTTTAAGATTTGCACATAATAGATAAGAGCGAAATAAGATATGAGGTGATATACCATTTAATACCAGTTAACAAAAATATTATTTATTCATAACTTATGGCTATAAATAGATATATCAAGATTTAAATATATATAATACTATATTCACGTAAATACACTTCACTAGCAAAAATCAGATATAATCTAGGACCATATTGGGTTCTAAATATACGAATCGGGTTGGATAACGACTAATACTATTCGAATCATTCGCAACCCAAATAGGTAAAATAAAAGAATTATAAACCAAGACTTAAAATACCAAGTTATACTATATAAACATACTGGGGTGTTACATTATACACAACTACAAAGAATTCCGTCCTTATTCCCTCATAAAATACAAGGAAAACCCACAATGGGGCATCACGTTCACACACGTGATCGGGGGTCACGTGCTGACACGTGATGGCTTCCTGAGGGCTCTGAAATGATAAGAATTGAATCCTAATCAAATGGAGTCACATGCCCACACGTGATGGGCTTTTAAACCCTCTAAAAAGAATTAAAGGTATAATAAAACAACAGGGAAAAACCCCAATGGGGCATCACGTGCCCACACGTGACCAAGGGTCACGTACTGACACGTGATAATTCCTGAGTTCTTTAAAACAACAGAATTAAATTCTGGTTAAATGCTTAATCAGGGGGTCACGTGCCAATACGTGATGGGTTCCTAAAGATCTCTGAATTAATAGAATTAAATTCTAATTAAATGGTCAATCAGTGGGGTCACGTGCTAACACGTGATAAGCTCTTAAACCTTCTGAACTAATAGAATTAAATTCTAATTAAGAGAAATCAAAAACCCTAATATTTCCTTAGATTTTTCCAAACAAAAAGATTGCGCTCTGTAAAATGGAGCACGGTTGGATTAAAAATCCAATGGTGATTATAAATCACCAATTTATAGAAACATTCTATACAAGGAGATATTTCCCTGAAATTTGCCAAGAATAACAGACAGAATATCTTTTGGATTAAAAATCCAATGGTGAATAAAATTCACTGAGAGATCTAAAAGATCATGTTGGTTACAAAATCAATCAAAATCTTCAATGAAAGATTGACTAAACAAACTGATTCTTTTCTTTCTCCTATAAATAGGAGCCATGAAAAAAAAGGAAGAGAGACAACAACAGAGATAGAATACAAAAAAAAAGAGAATTTAATTCTCCAGAGAGAAAAGAAGGCTTCTTTAAAAAAGAAAAAAATCCTATGTGAGAGATCATCCTATAAGCTCCCATAAAAAAAAAGAGAATTTAATTCCCAAACTAAGAGTTTAACTCTTCTGAATAAGAACTTAATTCTTCCTTTGGTTGAAGATCTGCAGAAGCAGATCTCCCCATAAGTTGAGAATTTAATTCTCATCGGGGAGATTCTGTCATGCACACCTAAAACCTAAGGGAGGATCTAAGTTCAGAGAATTTTATTCTCCCACAAAGCACGTAGGAATTTAATTCCTTCAACAAAAATAGGGTTTAACCCTTAATATAAGAACTTAGTTCTTCTTCATGGTTGAAGATCTGCAGAAGCAGATCTCCCCATAAGTTGAGAATTTAATTCTCATCGGGGAGATTCTGCCATGCAGATCCAAAACTTAGAGGGAGAATTGAGTTTAAAGAATTTAATTCTTCCGAATACATAGGGATTTAATTCCTCTAAATAAAATTAGGGTTTAACCCTGCAAATGATTTAATTCTTAAATAAGGGACTTAAACTTTTCATGCACGTAAAAGAAATCAGTACCCAACTTGATCACGTGTGTCCACGTGACTCCTCTCCTCAGTGATCAAAAGAGAATGAATGAAATTGGGTCACGTGCTCCCACAAACACTATTTTAAAGATGGGGTAAAGCTGAAGGATTAAATATCCAATGCATGGGCGCCCTCACGTGTCCCCACGTGACCCCTAACAAATCTTGTTAATATCCAGTACATGGATTCCCATCACGTGCCCACACGCGATGGCCATGAAGACTAAAAGTGTTTAACACTTATCGTGATGGCCAAGAAGACTAAAAGTGTTTAACACTTATTTGAATATTCTGAGAACAAAATAAAGAAAGTTTAGCCTAATTCTCAGGCATCTCATGTGATCCCACGTGAGCACTTCAATTTTAGTGTTTAACACTATTTTTGAGCGCCTCGTCCCTAGTGTTTAACACTATTTTAAATGTGTCACGTGGGAACACGTGATCATCGAATATGTACTAGTGTTTAACACTATATGCAAACCAGTCTTAGCCCAAATTGGCTAAGTTTTCCAGAGGCAGTACCCCTTTTTTGACTGAACCTCAAACACACTTTTGTCTTCCAAAATTGATCATCTCATACGAGTGCATAGCGCTCAATACAAGACAAAATATGGTCAGAACCCAGACCCATGCTTAGCATTGCTAAAATAAAAGGGGAGCTGAGCCTAAACAAATGTTCAACAGTTCAAACAAAGGTCCAACATTTTAAACCCAATTGGATTTAGCCTAAGTTAGCCATAAGTCCTCAATTCAGATTTAACTGAGCCCGTGTGCTCATAATCTAATTAATTGATCTTAGTCCCAAATTGGACTGCAGATTTCCCAATCAACTTTGGTTCAAGGGTACATCTCTTCACTCCTTTGATATTTGTCGTTGTAATCCTTCAACGTCTTCAAAGAGGTGACAGGTCCCGATAACCAAACATACTATGGACTGTGGGGTCCTTAAACTCATGGACTATGATGTCCTTAAACATTATAGATTATGACGTCTTTAAACTATGGACTGTGGGGTCCTTAAACTCATGGACTATGATGTCCTTAAACTTTATAGACTATGACGTCTTTAAACTATGGACTATGGGGTCCTTAAACTCATGGACTATGATGTCCTTAAACTTTATAGACTATGACGTCTTTAAACTATAGACTGTGGGGTCTTTAAGCCCATGGACTATGATGTCCTTAACCTTGGACTGTGGGGTCCTTAAGCCCATAGACTATGATGTCCTTAACCTCAAACTGTGGGGTCCTTAAGCCCATGGACTATGATGTCCTAAACCTCAGACTGTGGGGTCTTTAAGCCCATGGACTATGGTGTCCTTAACCTTTACAGACTATGATGTCTTTAAATTGGACCAAGATGTTCTTAAACTAATATTGGACCATAATGTCTTTAAACTAACCTTGGACCGCAATGTCCCTAAACTAAACAATAGAGCCCAAATTCTCTTTTGTTGGATCTAAACGATCCCGTTAAGTTGATCTTAGTCTGAAATTAGACTAACGTATCCTTAACATACGTTTAAGTTGATCTTAGTCTCAAATGAGACTAACGTATCCTTAAACCCAACCCCAAACCCAAATCTAAGAAAATACGGATTTGGACTAATCTACGCCCTACCGGCGACAACATAAATTAGTCTCCGTATACAATCTACGGGCAACCAAAAATAAAACAAACACACACGACACGAAGTGACCATCTGGAAAAGAAGAAAGTGGTTACCATGATGCGGTAGCGTAATTAACTTCATGGGTTTGCGCATGCAGGGAAGAGCGTCCCCATAATCAAAAACCCCTCAACGAGGGGGAATCTGATGAAGTCTGCTACATCGGCCGCATCCGTTTAAACCTTTGATACATGGTGCCATAAATCAACTCGGCATCTTCGGAGAGGTGGATGGATAGAACCAATTAGCATCAGCCCCCGAAATCTAGGCCGGACGTCCCAACGTCCCGGTCGTGTCATTCGGCGGAAAACAGTCCTCGAAATTCATGGAATAGGATAAGACAAGAAAATACGGACCTAAGGTAAAAGATGTGGAAACTTTTGTTGAATCTTGTCTTCACGTTCCCAAGTAGATTCTCCATGCGAACGATTTCCCTACGAAATGAGTACTAGAGGGATTACTTTATTCTTGAGAATCTTTTCTCGTCGATCCACAATAGCCATTGGTTGCTCATCATAGCTTAAATCTTCTTTTACTGTCAGTTCCGAGTGATCAAGGACATGCGTCTCGTCTCGAACATATTTGCAGAGTTAAGATACATGAAACACGTCACGAATACCCACCAAGGATGGTGGTAAAGCCAATCGATAAGCTACCTCTCCAACACGCCTGATGATATCAAAAAGCCCCACGAATCGAGAACTAAGCTTGCCTCGACTACCAAATCGGATTACTCCCCTAGTCGGTGATATCTTCATGTAACGACTCTAAAATCCCTATACAGAATTATTGTTTAAATGTATAAAAAAAAGTGTATTTCAACCTGTGTAGGAGTTATAAGTCATTTTTGTTTAATAAAAGCAAGAAACAACTTGTAGCTCACTCGTAATGCCTCTATACTGCTGTGACATAGCCTGTGTGTTCGAATCTCATCAGTCCTAAATATTTTAAAGATTTTTCTTTATAATTTTTTGGAAGCTCAAGAGTTGCACGTGTAATTCACGGAGAATCGAAAGGTTTTAGAAAAATCAAATATGTGCAAAAAGGAGTAAACACTGATTAAAGCAGGTGGCACGAATCTCAAGGCAATTGGGTCAAATCCAACCATCCAAAGTCCCCATGCACCCGCCGCCGACGGTCCAAGATGCTCCAAATCGCTCCATGCTTTGCATACTAGTCCTTTCGACTCCCCTCAACTCTCTTGCACTGTTTGATTTTCCTGTAATCAAACAGAGACTCTTCAATTCACCATTTAATACTCATTTTAATTCTTTTAATCCAATTTTTAATTTCCAAACCCTTAATTTTTCACTATAAATACCACTCCATGCCCTAGCTCTCCCCCATTGTGAAATTTTTATCAAAAATTCTCTCAAACTCTCTAAGTACCAAGTGGAGTTAAGCACCCAAGAAAAGCAGCAAGCCAAGCTCGACGACCGGAGCATCTCCAATGAATCCACATCCCCCAAAGGCTTCCTCTCTGTCTTGTTAACCATCTAAACCCGTAAGTCTCTCTTCTCTCCATTTCTTTCATCTCAATTCGTCTTCTAAGAAAACATCGACAAAATGGAGTTAACTCCGATATAATCTTCTTTTTAACAATTATTATCCACTTTTTAAGAAAAATAGGTCAAACTAACTTTTTCACACCACTCTTAATCTTATTTACAATCATTTAGCTTTTAGTTTAACAAAAAAATTCATGTGAAACAATCATATAACAAACTTTTTCATTAAAATACCATGAAGTTTAATATAACCGTAATTTCAATAACTAGAGTATAAACCTTTAGATCATGCACGGGATAACGACCTACCCCATACGTACACTATGGGTTCATAGCACGAGGTTCTAAGTATAGGGTTTATGAAAAAAAATCGGTTTTACATTAAAATACCACAATTTTTCAAAACGGGTTTCTATTAAATCGATATTTTAAATCCTTGGCAAATACGCCTCTACAACCCTCGTTAGGGGACCCGCTAATGGATGGTGTGGATTATCGCACATTCTTGGGATAGTAGAGCGAGATACAAAACTTTTCATGGAGTATCCGGTCTCGAAAGGAAATAAAATTACCGTTTTTTAAGAAATACGACTTTTCTAAACAAAACTAAAATTTAGAAAAAATTATATAAACTATGAATTCGTATTTTCAATAAAAAAAATATTATGAAACTATATTTTAAAAATGAAGATTTAAATTTTTTAATAAAATACTATCAAGTTTCCAAAAGAGCTGGTTTTCATAAAAATACCATAAACCTTTAAAATCTAGGTTTTATCACTAAAACACCACAACAATTAAAATACATGTTCATGAAAAGCCTAAATATTATAAATCATTCTCGAGGTTTATTTTTTAAACTATATTAAAGTATTTTTCATCAAACCCCCTCGAGATATGAAAACAATATTGTAAGGGCTCTAGATTAATATAGATTTAAGCGGTATCAATTCTCTTGAGCCCTAGGGAGCCGAAGAAAGTGAGTGCTTGCCTATTCAGGTTAGACAACTTAACAGAGTTACCAATGGTAATTATCTTGGAAAAAGACACAAATCCTGACGTCCATGTGCAGCAGTTGCCGATTACTCCCGAACTTAAGAAATTTCAAGAATTAAGTCCTTTCATAAGATTCTGACTTCAACCTGAATCCAAACTCAAACCACAATCTAAAATCAAACACGAATTTGAATACTTGATCATGAACCAGATACTCGAATTCAAATATCAAACTCAAACTTGAATACTTGACTCGACTTGACCGAACCATGGTTATAACTTGACATGAATACCTGAATACATGATTACATCTTGAACATGAACCTGTACATTTTATATCTATGGATTCAGCAAACACCTATAATCTTAAATCTATACAATACAATATGCGAGGATAAAGGGGTAGATTGGTACGGAACATATATCGTGGCACGATAGGTCACTTTAAAAGACACCTATATGAATTCACGTGTCGTTGTCCCGTGGGTTATGACGGGGCCTTGTATTACATGTTACCATAGTCCACGAGGTAAGATGGACTCCTCTCGTATACATGAATACCTTCTTTATCAAATTACAAATAACCACTTTAGAATAACTATCTTATACCTGTGAATGATCATATACAATTTTACCTGTCCATTGTTCATTTGGTTTCTATTCATATTATATACTATCTTCTCTTACTTCTTTTAGGACTTACCGAGCGCTAGTTCACTGACGACATTCCTCTATGTTTTCTTTCTTTGAAATATTCGTCAGGAGAACCAGACTCTGAGGATATAGAACCGAGCCAGGAGGACTTGGACCAGTTTACTACTCAGCCAGACTACTAGCTTCTTACTACCTGTACTCACTTTCATTATGCCATTGTTTAGGCATTTGCATTACTATTGTATCTTTTTTCTCAGATAGTTGTATGTAAAGTTGAATGTAAATAAAGTTGTTGTTTTATTTTATTACTCTTATCATTTTTGCTCATTATTATATTGCTTAATTACGCTTAACGTATTTCATAGTAATACGTTGCGGAATTGTCACGTCACCATTTCCGTATATTGGGAGCGGGTGTGACACTTTAAGAATACAAGATCACCAATTGCAAACTTCAAAGGTCTTCTTCCAGTATCAGCCCAACTCTTCTGCCAATCTTGTGCCACCTTCATATGATCACGAATCAAGTTAACTTTCTTCACAGTTTGCACAATAAGTTACCATCCCAACAATCTTCTTTCTCCAATATCGTCCCAACAAACAGGCGAGCGACACTTACGACCGTACAATGCTTCGAATGGAGCCATCTGTATAATTTCCTGAGGACCGTTATTGTATGAAAACTCAACTAAATGTAAATGATCCTCTCACGAACCCTTGAAGTCTAACTTACAAGCTCTCAATATATCTTCAAGAGTTTGGATCATCCTCTCGGACTGTCCATCTATCTGAGGATGGTCGGCCGTACTAAACTCCAAGCGAGTTCCCAAACTTTCATGCAGACTCTTCCAAAAGTGTAATGGGAATCGAGTGTCATGATCAGAAACGATACTAACTGGTACTCCATGCAATCTCACAATTTCCTGCATGTACCGCTATGCTAAAACCTCCGTCAACTAACCAACTCGAAATGGTATGAAATGAGCTGCCTTGGTCAATCGATCGAAAATCACCCAAACTGCGTTATTGCCCTTCGAACTAAGTGGTAAGGCTGTCACGAAATCCATGGTTATATGTTCCCACTTCTATTAAGGAATCGGAAGTGGTTGTAACAAACAAGCTACCCTTTGATGTTCAGCCTTGACTTGCTGACACACCAACCACTTCGATAAGTAGCAAGCAACCTTCCCTTTTCATGTATTTCCACTAGAAATGTTGTCGTGAATCTCTATACATCTTCGTACCTCCCGGATGTACTGAATATGTGGAAATATGAGCCTCCTTATAACTTCTTCACAAACATCGCCTTTAAGCACACATAAACAGCTTCCATATCATAACGAACCATCTTCATGAATCAACAAATCTGTTCGAAGTCCCGCTTCCACTTGTCTTCAAAATTTCTGTAATCTAGGATCGTGCGACTGTGCTTCCTTAATGCTATCGATCAAGGATGACTATACTTGCAACTGCATCAACTGTCCTGAAGAATCTGGTAGTACTGTAACAACCCTGAATTTTCTGTACAAAATTTTTCTTCTTAAAGTACAGAAAGGAGTTTGCAAGCCTAAGCACAATTTAAAAATTATTCTTTTTTAAGAACAGCAAGAAAACACTTGTAGCTCATTGGTAAAGCCTTGCACTGCTGTGACATGGCCCTTGTGTTTGAATCCCATCAGCTACATATTATTTTTCCTAATTTTTCTTTTAAACTTTTTGGAAGCTCAAAAGTTTATACGTGCACTGCACACAAAAATGAAAAGTCAGAGAAATCTAACATGTGCAAAATATTGTATGTACTGAAGAGGACACGTGGCACAAATCCGACGGGCTCCCTTAAAAAATTGGCCGACGAGATTGAGCCTAGGACCGGCGATGGCGGGCGTCCGTATGGGAAAACCCCCCGTGTTTTGCACACAAACCTTTTGGCCTACCCCCATTACCCCTGCACTGTTTGTTCTCTTTGCAATTTAACAGAGAATTCAATTTCCTAACTAATCCAACTTTAAATGCATTTTAATTCATTCTTCTAATTCTAAAATCCTAATTCCATACTATAAATACAAGCCCATACCTTAGCCCCTCCTCATTCTGAAACCCCTAGCCAAAATTATCAAATTTTTGTAAGTACAAGTGGAGTAGAAGTGAAGTTAGCCTAAGGTCAACTTCCGGTGAGGAAACGAAGCAATTCTGGCGACCCCGCGACGCCACGGCGACTACACAATTTTCTTCTATCTCATCTTCACATTTCTAGCTAGTAAGTCACACCCCCTTCTTCTCTTTCTACACAAAAGTCTCTTTTTATAAAACATGTCGGTAACTTGAGTTATACCGACATTTGACTCTAAAATCTTTGAAACTATAATTTTTCTTAAGAATTGCTCATTCATATTCCTATACATTGCTTGTTAATCATAAAACTAAAGTTTAGAACAACTTTCACCCTAAATCATCATGCTAAACATCTTTAAATTGAGGTTTACCTTTAAATACCATGAACTTTGTATCAACCATATTTATTTATTTTGCTTGCTATTACCTCTAGAAAACTTCACGGGGTAATGACCTACCCCTCACATACACACATATTGACATAGCACGATACTCTTGGAAACCTATTTTTGTGGCGATTACAACTTTTCATTAAAATACCATAAACTATAAAAAAAACGGTTTTCTTTAGAATTGTATTTCAAACTCTTTGTGATTATACCTCTACAACCCATTTTGGGGAACCCATTATTGGATGGTGTGGATTATCGCACATCCTCGGGCTAGTAGAGCGAGATGCAGACCTCCTCACGGAGCATTCGGTTCGAAAGATTTTTAATACGGTTTTTAAGAAAAACGAGATTTTCTATTTAATAATAAAATTAATTTTTAATAATTATATAAATATTATCAAACCAAATATTTTCAAGTTATAATAAAACTCCATATTTTTAAGAAAATAAAAGAATGACAAGTTTCACCAAAATACCATCAAGTATCAATACAAGGCAAGTCTTACACTAAAATACCTTGAACTATACAAACTATGTAAATATTCACTAATATACCTCACTCTTTAAAATTCACATCCATGAAAACTCTAAAGAACATAACTAATTACTCGAGGTTTATTTTGTAAGTATTAAAAATATTTTTCATAAAACTCCCTCGAGATATATAAAATTATATTAAGGATCTTAGTAAATATAGGTTTAAGCGGAATCAATTCTCTTGAGCCTCAGAAAGCCGGAGAAAGTGAGTGCTTGCCTATTTAAGGTAGAAAAACTTAACGGGGTTATCAATGGTAATTGTCTTGGAAAAAGACATAAATCCTGCTATCCATGTACAACAGTTACCGATAACTCCTAAACCTAATTCAGGATCCAAATCGGTTCTAAGTGTCAGACTCAAGTCTGAGTCCAATCAATCTGAATCCAAATCTAACAAGAATCCAACATGTATACTTGAACCGAACTTGAATACTAGAACAATATCAACATGCAAACATGACTTGACTTGACCGAACCATGGATATATCTTGACTTGATTACCTGACTTCTTGATACATCCTGAAAACCATTTACATGAACAACTTATATCCATGGTCTCGGCAAATCTGATAACTACAATCTATATAATATACATTACTGGGTTTTAACGGGGTAGAATGGTACGGAATGTATAAAAGTGGCACGATGATGGACACTAAAAGATGTAGATAAACATGCATTGTTGTTGTCCCGTGGGTTTTGACAGGGCCTTGTACTACCGGGTTACCTTAGTCCACGGGGAAAGTTGGATTCCTTTCGTATACACTGACATCTTCTGTACCAAGCTAAAAACGACAACGTTATTTTAACAAACATATACCTGTATAAATTATCAGTTCTTCCCTATCTACTTGTTCTATTCTATTCTTTCTTTTAGGACTTACCGAGCGCTAGTTCGCTGATGACATTCATGTCTTTTTCTCTCTTTGGAATGTTTGTTAGGAGAACCCGACTCTCAGGAGACAGTGCCCAGCCAGGAGAACTTGGATCAGTTCACAGAGGAGCCAGACTTTTAGTTTTTACTTGTACTTATCTTCATTTGTATGCCACTGTTTAGGCATTGCTTTTATTATTGTATATTTCCTTTTCAAATCAGTTGTAATGTAAATAAAGAATGTTAATAAAAGTTGTTGTTATTTTACATCTCTTGTTATTCTTGTATATTCATTTATATTGCTTATTTACGCTTAACGTTTTTACTTCTGAGTAAATGCGTCGCGGCCTGTCACGTCTATTTCTCCATATACTGGAAAGAAAGGCGTGACAAGTATGATCTCCAACTCGAACCTCTGAAGATCAGCTATAATCTCCTTCCATGCAGTCAACATCCGTATCGCTGGTAACCGACTTAAAGCATCCGACTCTACATTAATTCTCTCCAGATGATATTTTAGATCAAGATCATAGTCAGCCATCAGCTCTAACCATCGACGCTGCCTCATGTTGAGCTCTTTCTATGTAAACACGTACTTTAGGCTCTTGTGATCATTAAACAGTTCAACTCTTTCACCCAATAGGTATTGTTTCTAAATCTTCAGCGCGAAGATCACCGCTGCTAACAAGTCATTTGTTGGGTAGTTCTTCTCATGGGTCTTCAATTACCTCGACGCATACGCTATAACCTTCTCATGCTGCATCAGAACACATCTCAAGCCTTTCCCAGATGCGTCGCTGTGAATAACTAGTCCTCCGGAACTATCCAGTATTGTTAGAATAGGAGCGGTTGTCAATCTTTGCTTCAGCACTTCAAAAGCCGATGCACACTTCTCAGTCCACACGAACGGTACCTCCTTCCGTGTTAGCTTGGTCAATGGTTCTGCTATTCGAGCGAAGTTCTTCACAAACCTTCTTTATTATCCAGCAAAGCCTAAGAAAACTTCTGATCTCTCCCACATTCTTTGGAATCGGCCAATCGTGAATAGCTGCAATCTTTTCGGGGTCAACCGCAATTCCATTTACGGATACCACATGACCCATGAACTTCACTTCTTCGAGCCAAAATACACACTTGCTCATCTTAGCATATAACTTTTCTTTCCTCAACATCTGCAATGCGATTCTCAAGTGTTCAAAATGCTCTTCTTTGCTTCTTGAATAGACTAGAATATCATCAATAAATACCACTACGAATTGATCCAAATATGGTGAAAAGATTCGGTTCATCAAGTTTGTCACGCCTCGCTTCCCAAAATACGGAATATGAGGGGTGACTAGGCCAGCCATGCTCCTACGGTCAGGGAATAATCCCGCCATAGTCATACTTCGGCTTTTAGCATTACATGGTAGTCAGTATACAGTACTAGAGTAAAGGAAAATCACAGTTCACACTTTATTACATTGCAATAAAAAGAGTTCGAAATACAATTATTTTCCAGAATAAAAAACTAACGAACGAAATACAAAGTGAAGAAATGGCGCTGATGATGCAGTCTAAACCTCCGTGATCTCGAATGGCAGGTCCTGCTCCCGGGCTGGATCCACTTCGTCCTCTGAGCATACACACTCAGGTCGTCAGGGCGACACATATAGCAATAATTAAACAATGGGTGTGCAATGCTATTAAACATGAGAAGTGCAACAGAATACAGAACATGAGTATAATAAACATCAACTGAATATGAATAGTGCAATATATGTATCATGTTAATAAACTATGCAATGTGTATGTCACTACTTATCGGTCACTAAGTCAATGAAATCAAATGGTGGAAATGATGCTCATGTTTAACAAGGGTCTCGTGCATACCCGAGACTACGGTCCGTTATACCCGGGACATAACCCTATCGGCTGTGCCGCTAGGCCCACGACCTAATGTGTGTGTGTGTGTGTGTGTAACTTATAGAGAATGATCATCCTCTAAATCACTGTACCTCGTTAAATACGAGTTCAATTCAACCTTGATTTCCCCATTCCCCAGGTTATAGTATGATTTTAGGTATTTGATGGGTTGTGAACAAATACGTATCACTTTCACTTTCAATCACGTTTCCACTTCTCAATATCACTTTCGTATTTACCACAACCCAATCACTAACACTTATATCGACAATGCACAACAGTCGCTAGATCTCAATGCAGCAATCACTATGCAGAAGATATACAACAAACATATAATAGGTAGAAATGCAGTGAACATATATTCACTAAATTACAATACCCAAGTCATATAACTTGAAAAATTTACCATAATTCACACATATAGAATCGACAAAAATAATATAAAAGGCGTGTGAAGCACACATGATTATCTGAGCAGTAAAATTAATTTCATGTCAAATAGAATTCAGGTTAGGGAATTATCATCATTTTAAATTAGCGATCGGTTGCTGAAATTCCAGTTTCAGAACTGGAAGTCCAACCTCGCGCGCAGTTTACTAGTGGTTATGTTTAGATTCAGGTGTTGCCCCAGTTGAATGAAATCTAGTTCTATTGGTTTGGTTTCTAACGCATCAAACTTATTATCAATAGCCTTTCTGTACTAGAAGTTACATCCTTTTTAATGTGACAGAGTAAGAAATGTTATTGCAGAAACTGCAGAACACATCGATACTCAAAAATACAAACCAAATATCAAACGATGATGAAACTGCACGGGACCAGATTCATGTGTTAGATAACTAAATTATCTACGCGAACATATAGGATTCCGTGCATGTTCAGTTTAAATCAGGGATGTATAGGTAGTCACAGTCTGGTATCCAAGCAAGATGCTGCCCCGGACTGCAGTCCAGTGCCGCACGCCGCCAAATATTGTTATAGTGATCTATAAATATCGAGAAATAAACTATGGATGGTTTTATATTATCGAGTCGGCTTCGATATGAGCCATGATTACGTTCCAAACTGTATTTAATTTATAATGATTTTAATAAGGTAGCATGCGTGATAAAAATTCAGATTTAGTGTCGCCTTTAAGGGGCGACTTTACACGATTAATAACACGATATTTTGCATCCAAATTCTTATCCGATATTCGTAATCAATAAAGGGACCTAACTATCACAGGTTCTGCCATAACAAGATATAGTTTAGATTATAGTTCGTATCAAATATTAGGGTAGCGTTTGGTAATCGGTCGAAAAACACACATCTACACTACTATATAACAATTAATCTAACATGTGTATCCAGCCTAAGTATTAAAATAGCATGAACAACAAGAAAAATGTTTTCTCTTGCCTTTGGCGAAGCTGGCACGACTGATACGGAGGCACGACACGGACACGATCCCGGCACGGAGACGTCACTACACGATACACGCACGAGCAAGGCATGGCACGCGCACGACTAGCACGGTTCTGGAGAGGACTTAGGGTGGCTCGGCACTGGAGTAGAGGTGGGCATGGGGCAGTGGGTCGTCGGCGGGTTTGCAGTGGCTCGGAGGAGGAATCGAGTCGATGGAGGTGGCGTCAGCGGCGTCGAGCTCCGGTGGCGGCTGCAGCGAGGTGGGACGCGCTCGGTGAGGAGATGGAGTCGGGGAGATGAGTGAAAAGGAAAAGAAGGGAGAGAAGCTCAATGTTGTGATGAGGGTGAAGTGAGGACATTGGAGAGCGGGTCTCGCGGCGAGGACGAGAGAGAGAGGAGCCGTTGGAGGGAAGAGATATTTGGTGGAGAGAATCGCGGGAGTTGTTGGCGATGAGGCGGCATCGATGGGTGCTGGGCATAGGTCTCGTGGAGGTGGGCGCGAGAAGAGGGGGGAACGTTGGATGAAGAAAAGAGTGGGAAAAGAAACGAGCGAGGGAGAAGAAGAAGGAAGCGGGTGTCGGGTCGAGTCGGGTGAGTCGGGTCGGATTGGGTTTAGATTTAGAATATTGAGTTTAGTGTTTAGGTTAGGAATTTAATTTAAATAAAATATAAAAAAATAATAAAAAATATGGGGAAATCTAGAAAAATATACGGAAAAAATATATACAGGAACTGGGGATTTACATCATACCCTCCTTATAAAAATTTCATCCTCGAAATTAAAGAACGAAAACAACGGAACAACAACACTACACAAACAAGTGCGGAAAACGTGAACGGATGTCCTCCTCGCGTTCCCAGGTAGACTCTCCTGGAGAACGACCACCCCAAGAAACTCGAACCAGGGGAATGACCTTGTTCTTCGGCACTTTTTCCCGACAATCGAGAATGGTGGTAGGCCGCTCCTCATAAAACAGATCGGTGCCCAATGTTAACTCCGAATGGTCCAGAATATGGATGTCATCCCGAATATAGCGCCTCAATTACGATACGTGAAAAGTATTGTGCATACCATCCAGCGATGGAGGCAAGGCAGGTCGATAATGTTGGATATGGTGCCCTCAGAGTCAATTATTGGATCACAGGCACGTGATTGCAATGATTGAGGGAGGACCTATGCCGGTAGGACAGTCTTACTCAAGATGATAGTATGCTATCTGGTTTATCTTTATCATCGTGTACTGCTTTAGGTGATATTACTGATCACTATTGCACGTTGATAGAGCCCCTAGGATTCTTGCTTGATTGCCAGCAGTATGAGGGCGATCATATACGTGGGAGCTGGGGTCTATAAGCACATTCTTAAAAGGTCCCTAGTCGAGGGAGTTTCGAGACAGGGCATCGATACTCCAGAGTAGACTAGTGTATACAGTCGAGACCCCGTCGAGGGGCGGTGGCCGGTCTCACAAGCCACTGGTGTCAGTTGGTTCACCTAATATGTATACAGGTGCTCATTGGGTTATGAGTACACCGGACAGGACTCGCCGGGAACATGCTAGTTTGTCTTATACCTGACGTCAGATAGCAGTTCCCTGGTGACACGTGTACAGGTTAGTTCATCGACCTGAGATCATCATTTGTCTCGTGTGAGTTCCTACTGTACTTTGATTACTACCCTACCACGCTCAAAGGAGTCGTGCAAACAGGTTTTAGTTGGGTACAGTCCCGAGCCACATGGAGGTAGTGAGCGGATCTTCAGGGGTTCGTCTCTCCCGGTGTTGGGGGTGAGGTCGCGCTGTGTCTAGGAGAGCCATTATACGAAGTCCTTGGCCAAGGCAGAAGATTTACTGGTAGGTATTCCAGTAGTATCTCAGGGTGTTCTGGGCTACACTCCGACACGACTTGTACCGCTTTTGGGGGTCTTACTTTTACCAACACCCTAGGCCCGCCATGCGATGCTCATAGACGAACGGACCGGACTGTACGGATATTGTCACTGACAGGCTCAGTAGGGTGTCAGGATGAGTTCGCTCACAGACGTCCCTTTTGGTCAATACCTGGTGGCCCGTTACGTATGGCTAATACCTCTGACGTGCTAGTGGTTAAATCCACAGCCAAATGTATTGATGAGTCTTTAGAGTCCCCCACAGACAGTTTCTCAAGTTTCGGGCTAAACGCTGTATAGGCCGTATGGAGATATGGCAGGGTTTGATCTTATACGTGCAATATTGCACGGATCATGATCGGACGGATAATACTAGCAGGCTTTGGTTTAAGCCGGATCATAGTATTGTACAGTGTAGATTTTGTCTCTTTGCATTTGTATTCGGTCGGAATACAAATACGGGTATGTATATACAGTCGCGGGGTTTTCCTGTAATTTATTACGGGATCAGTTTTTTGAAGTTGCCAGTTTGCATTCCGTTTCAGCCAGTTTTCCTTTCTTCCTTTCTTTGGCTGAAAATTGATGGAGGGGCTAATTTGCAGTTGTGCAAATTAGCAATTGTGGAGGGGGTTTTTGTGACTTGGATGGTTCATGATTAATCAAGCATCTTTGCTTTTTCATTCATCATGGTTTTGCTTTAATAAGAAAGGATTTGAGATTGGATTGATTTGGATTATGATGTGAGGCTTGCTTTTGGGTTATGGTCACCATTTCCTTTTCCTACACTCACCTCCCTTGTATATTTTCCCTCCTCTTCATTATGGCCGGCCACACAATTGGTGAGAGAGAGAGAGGATTCATTTATTGGTGAAGTGGGAAATTCTTCTACTCATTTTAGTTTACACCAAAGTTCCAAAAAGCTCATTTTCCTCTTGTTCATTATTCTCCACCTCCATCATGGCAACTTCTCAACCCCAATGAGACAAAGCTTTCTACACTTCATCTACAGTATTCTTGGACACGTCGACTCGCCAACTTCGTGCCCGAGTTGCTTCGGTCCAGAGGTGGGAGCCCGTAAAAAAACCCGGCGATGTGGTGCCCTTTTCGACGAGGAGATGAAGACCGGAGATTCCGCGAGGAGATCGGGATAGAGGCCGAAGACCGAAGGACACGGATCGCTCGGTATAGCTTTCTACCCATTCTCTAGTTTGCTAGCATTAGGTTAATGGCCCGATCCAGGTTTTATAGTGCGCGGTAGTGCCGGATTTATAGTTTTGTAAAAGTTTCGTTTCCGCATTTCGGCGTCGGATTGACGGCCGGGGCGCTGCCGTGCACTTACAATGGTATCAGAGCCACGCCATTAACCTAGTCTAGCTTGCTCTAACATATTTACAAGTTCGATCGAACGAATTTTCCAAAAACCGTATTTTCAAGCATAGTTTCTATCGAATTTTTCCGGTGCTCTAAAAAATATTTGGTACATTGTAGAATTACGTGTAGGGTTTTTTTATGCATTCTGTGAAAATTTGGTCGCATGTTCTTACTATTCCGCCGCGGAACCGCGGCCAAACCCATGCTTGGGCAGCGGTTCCGCCGCCACTTTGACTGTTCAATGCACCAAAATTTTACAAAGGGCTTCTGACTTGAAAATGGGGTTTTTGGTATATTCTATTTGGGCCCAGATTTTCTTTGAGTGCTACAGTAGTGCTTGGGGGCCCATTTCGGGAAATTCAGTCGATCGAAAATTTTAAACATGTTAGTTCACAGTATTTACATTATATCTGCAACCGTGAATGTCACTTGATCGGTAAATCCTGTCTAACTGCTATAGCCCTTTTAGACGGATTTGCGAACGTGACATTCATGTTGATGTTCTGTGTTATGCTGTGATGTTGCGGATTTGTCGTGGTGGATAGCCTGGATGCAATGTTAGTACAGTTTGGTTTTTTATGTACATTTGATATTGCGGGGCGAGCGTCCGACATGTGGACTGCCGTCACTGCCTGTTTGTATATTATTCTTTTGGGGCACGACCGGGCTGAGGTTAATGTACCCGTTGTATATTTTACTTTCTGTACTAGGATTACCCCGCGGAGGGGTGCACGGGTAGCCGGGTTCTAGAGGGCAACGGGCCCGCATCTCATGGCATTGAGACGGAGGGGGCTTCACTCTAGAATTGGCAGGCTATTCGCCGCACTCGTAGGGGGTATAGGTTGACCCAGGAGGGGTGCCCAAGTTACCGGATTCCATGAAGTGCTAGGTGGTCCATTCACTTTGTTGAAGGGGGCTGCCTCGCTTCAGGTTTTGGCGGGTAACTTGCCGCGCCCGTAGGGGTCTAGGATTTCATTGCACAGGCTACCTACACAACTAGGGGAACGTCGGGTTTCAGTAGTGGCTCTGTGAAACTCGGGGATCCCAGATATCTGTATTGTTCTGTGATGCTTATTACATTTCTGTGATGTTGTATTTTATCACGCCTTGAGCGAATATTATATATTAATATATATACTAGTAGATGTTGTATATGTTTTGCATCCGCGCTAGTCCAATCCCCGCTCTGTCGTTAGTTAAGTAACCTAACGGGTGATGACGGGACCCAGTAGCAAATGCGGATGGCATATACGTACATCATTATTTTCGTTCTTTATTGGTGTGATCAATTGATGGGACTACGTTGATTCGGATCAATGCAAGCTAAACAAACCTATTCTGATGTTGTTGGAACAATTTTTCAAAAAGCTGTTATTGCAAGGACGTTCTCTTTTGTTTTGCACAGTGGTATTCGGTTATGAATATCCAGCACCTCAGTCGACGAGGCAAGGGCCGAGATCCCTTCACCGGGAGTGACCCCTTGGACAAAAGTTTGCGTCAGGGCAATAACTTCACTATAGTCGATTACTTTTTCTTTGCATCATGGTATTCAGTTGGAATATCCTGCACCTCATTCTATGGGAAAAGAGCCGAGATCCCTTCACCGGGAGTGACCTCTTTAGCAAAGGTTTTCGTTACTATATTTTTCTAAAAAGCTATCCGGTTCCTTCAACGATATCAAGTTCATTACGTTAAAGGTTTTTCGCCAGAAACCATTCGTAGCTCTCCGTCGTTTCAGAAAGGTAGCACTTAGTATTCATGCTATGTTTGTTGGCCTTAGTCAAGGCATAGTGTATGGTAACTATTTGTTACTTTTCTGCAGCATAGATAGATGCGTTGGTTTGGGACAGTCGTATAGCCTTGTTAGCCCTAGTCAAGGGCTTGTACGGGTGGATTCAAATCAACCTGGAGAATGACGGGTAGAACTTGACATGTGACTTATGATTTGTTGGCCTTAGTCAAGGTCATAAGAGCATGGGGCAAAAATCACATCGGGAGTTTCTAAAGAAACTGAAAATTGCCAGATATGCGCATACCTTCTGGAGTGTGATAACGTGAGCGGATTCCGTCACGTTATCATGCAATGATAGTTGGATCCTGATTCCCACTGATGAGTTGGTTTACTCCTCAGGTGATCCCGACTAATTCTTCTTTTAGGTTTAGGGAAGAATTTGACGTTACAGTAGGAGGTTTCCTAATTAGATAAAATGATAACCATTCTGATCTAGGTTAGAGTGCACGCTGAGTGTTTCTTTTCTCTCTCTCTCTTTGGCAGCGACCATGACCCGACCCTTGACTATGACTCAGTGACCAAAATTGACCGAACCTTCTTAAACACTGGCTTTTGGATTGTCGGAGTTGCATACCTCATTGCCACTCCTACTTTTACCCTTTTCTCTACGACACCCCGTATTACTACAAACGTCCACTTCCATTGGACAAAACCATCATATGGTTATATACGAACTCGAAGGAATTTATTCGAGGATGGTTTCTGATTCTGAAGAAAACGAATAGGATTATTCAGTTGTCTTTTCCTTTTACTTTCTCTCAGGTTGTGAGTGCTCTTTGGATTAGGACAGTACATCTATTACGCAAATTGGATAGTCTTCTTCCTAACCATAGACAGGTGCCGACTGGTAGGGAATGAAGAAAACCAATTAGCGTAACGATGGTGTACAGAAGGTATTAAGTAAAGACAAGTAAAGGGATTAGAAGGAGGGCAAAGTAAACTGCGACTGCTATTCACGACCAAACCAAGTATTTCATTACCACTCCCACTTCATCTTTGTATTTCTCCAGGACACTCCGTATCACTATGAAGATCCACAATTATTTGGATACTCCATCGTATGGTTATATACGAACTCGAAAGGAACTTGTTCCAGTTCGAGGATGGATTCTGGTTCTGGAGAAATAGGAATAAGATTTATTCGGTTATCTTTTATCTTCACCTTCTCTCGCATTGCGAGTGCTCCTAGGATTAGGACAGTACACCCATTATGCTTATTGGATAGTCTTCTTCCAAACCATAGGCTGGTGCCGAAAGGTAGGGAAGGAAGAAAACCATTTAGCCTAAGAGGGTGTACAGAAAGTAATGACTAAAGATATATGAAGGGATTTGGAAAGATGGCAAAGAAATATACGGTTACAGTTGTGAATCTGTACAATGAAAGAGATATTACTAGGAATACCAGGATACCCCTACGAAACATTTCAATATTTCAATTTCACTATGTACTATTAAAAGAAAACTGATTTCCCAATTAGCACTTGCTCCAGGGTATGTATTTACCAGGTATGATTCTCACATCTGTATGGTTTTACAAATGATGAGTGGGAGTAAGTTATTGGGAATTGGGTGATTATCCTCATTATATTGGGATTCGTTGTAATTGGTGATATTTGAGGAAATCACCTGGGCTGTTTGCCGGACGGCAAATATTTGGTTTTGAATATCCGTCGTTATGCACCAATTTAAAATTGATATATCTGTACGTCTATTTTTATAGAGTGAGATATAACTTTTTGAAATTATGTTGGTGACATTTACCTATATCAGTGGATAGTTAGGTAAGGAGCATTAAACAGCGGTGTAATTCTTCTTAACCATAAATACAGTTTTCAACCTACGACATACAGAGAATGAGTTATTAGACTCAAGGGACTTATACAGAGTATTGTATGTTGTCCAGTGTCCATTAGGACAGAGGGGATGGTCCTCGTACTATATTCGGTTTACTTATGACTTCTCTAGTTTTTAGACAGGTGTTTCGTAGAAACACAGGGTCCAAGTTTTGAGAAGTTATAGGTATGTGGATAAAGTAGAGAACCAGGTGTTGCAAGTATCGGGATTCTTCAAGGTGATCGAAGATGTAGATACTTGTGTATGGTATTCAGTTAATAGTAATGATTAAGAGAACTTGCTTCTCTTTCGGGTTACTCATAATTGGAAGTACTCCTAAGTTGAGTAATGCTGATCGGTCTCTTTCCATTTAGTTAACATGCACTGGAGACAGTTGCATGATTTGAATCTGGTTCAATTAAATTAGTGCCTCTGTTTCTGTATTGGATACAGAACAGTTCGTATCTTAACGATGTTAAGGTACGGGGAGTTGTCCGGCTTATGCTTAAAACCAGACTCTAGATAACTCAAGGCACGTTTCTGTAATGGCTGTTTGTGGGTTGATCCAGGCTATGACGAGGGTTGACTTTCTACCATCTGGAAGATCAATAATGATATTGTTCTTGACTCGCCATAGTTTTAATAAAATTGGACTTTTTCAGAAAACAGTAGTGGGAGTATGGTAGAACTGGAAGTGATTCCAGAACCGCAAACGATTACTGAAGATTTGATAAGAACCTAAAGATTCAATCTGATTTGACATTCCATTGGCCACTCCGCAGACATGATGGGTAACCTCAGGCACCCGAGAGGTACTCTGGTAGTCTCAAGGACGGTGACAGGGAAGTTCTTGTTTACCCAGACTTTCCATTGCTGTTGTTCCAGACTGTGAGACCCGGCAGGAGGATGAGTATAGCGTCGTTCTAAACTAGCTTTAGAAGTGTACGTCTATATGACTCTGCCAGAGGGTTGTCATGGTCAGTGGGAGCAGCGGAAGCTAAATGGGGACTTGACACTACTGTTGTTCCAGGCTATGAGACCCGGCAGGAGGATAAGTATAGCGTCGTTCTAAACTAGCTTTAGAAGTGTACGTGTATATTATTCTGCCAGAGGGTTGTCGTAATCAGTGGGAGCAGCGGAAGTATAGTGGACAAGTGTCTTATGTCTATTTATAGACTAAAGCAGATATAGCGGAGATAGATCGTCTATTTCTGATGTGACAGTCATAGGTTTGACTTCATCAGAATAGGGGATGGATCTGTTAAGAAGGTAGTAGGGTGTGATGTCCTGGTATTTGGATGACATACACAGAGTAGGAAATGAAATCCCTATACTACGATCGGTTATACTTTGGTTGTCACACGGTAGTTTCTCCATATAGGACTTGGATTTCATATCAGACATTCTGGTTACTAGATCTATGGCTTTAGATCTAGATTTGGGAAGTGTCCCAATAGGGTACTTAAACAGCATTCTAAGAGTTTTTAGAATGGACGACTCCTGGCACGGTAGTGTACCTGCAGGTGATGGAGTCACCCTCTCTAAAGGTATCTTACAGACTAAAGGGGAGAGGGATGTGCATGATTGGCAGATCACTTGCTTAGGCAATTAAGTCAATCATGAGATGTCAAGTACCACACCAGATGTTGGTTTTGCAGTAGGTACAATAAGTTGATATTGATCCAGTCCTGGAGAAATATTCGGAATCAGTTTTAGAACATAAGTGGATGTTCCAGGGATATGATAACAACAGCCTCTTTCGGGGACGGTTATCATTCCAGGCTTCCAAGGTGACCTGGTTGACAGAGTGGCTGCCAGAGTTATAGTTTTCCCTCTGACGAGGGGCAGTATTTTGGACAGGTGGTCCAGGTGGATACTGAGGGAGGCATGGCGCATGATACTGATTAAGTTCAATTGGCGGTACAGTCTAAGAAGTTTGGATTTGGAGTTCATTTATGAGATAGGTCCCATCAGATATCCAGACACATTCTAAGACAGTTATTGCTCATTTCGGGAGATGGGTTTCTCCGCGAACTTGAGATAAAGAGAGACATAGAAAGAAACATCTGAGCGGATCCACTCACTGAGGCTATTCCTCGAACGCATTAGTTTCGCAAACAGGTTTTGTGAGACTAATTAGTAGAGGAGTTGGGTGTTCGGTATCACACGGGCTGTGAGTATGCGATATCGCAATAATTAGCCTTGAGTGCAAGTGGGAGATTGTTGGATATAGTGCCCTCAGAGTCAATTATTGGATCACAGGCACGTGATTGCAATGATTGAGGGAGGACCTATGCCGGTAGGACAGTCTTACTCAAAATGATAGTATGCTATCTGGTTTATCTTTATCATCGTGTACTGCTTTAGGTGACATTACTGATCACTATTGCACGTTGATAGAGCCCCTAGGATTCTTGCTTAACTACCAGCAGAATGAGGGCGATCATATACGTGGGAGTTGTTAGTTATATGTATGCCCTAGAGGCCATTACTGTACATACGATGTATATTGTAGTGGATGCTAGGACATATATAGGGAGGACTTTCTTGCTCGACATGATAGTATGCTATCTGGTTGTACTTTATCTTTACATGTACTCTGATTGTCTCTATGTTACATGTTGATAAAGCCCTTAGGATATGTACTCGACTATTGGGACTATGATGAGATCATACTAGTGGGGCCACGGTAGTCGACGAGTACATCCTATAACTGTTCCTAGTCGAGGGTGTATCGAGACAGGGCATCGATGCACCAGAGCAGACTAGCGTATACACATCTTGACCCATATGATGGGCGATGGATAATCCCATATCCATCGGTGTTTGACATCAAGGATGGTGTACGGGTGCTCAGTAGAGACTGGGTACACTGGACGGACTCGCCGAGAACTCCCAGATGGTATTATACCATACGTCAGATGGCAGTTCTCCGGTGACACTGGTACAGAGTAGTCTGTTGACCCGAGATCGTCATAGAGTCTTGTGTGATTCCCACTGTGCTTTGATTTCCATCATACCACGTCCAAGAGGGCGTGCAAAAAGGTGGCTTTTGGGTACAGTCCCGAATCACATGGAGGCAATGAGCGATAGGAGGGGATTCGTCTCTCCCGGTATAGGGAGTTGATGTTGTGCTGTGTTCGATTGGCTATAACCGGAAATCCCTGGCCAGGGTTGCTGAGATTTACTGGTAAGTGTTATCAGTAGTTTCTCGAACTGTTATAGACCTCATATCGACACGACTTATCGAGCTACTGGGGTCTGACGTTTACCACCCCTAGGCGAGATATGCGACATATCAGACGACGAGACCGGACTGTACGGGAGTGTTACTGTTTGGATTCACAGGAGAATGTACAGGCTTGCTTGTTGATCTTCTGAGTGCTCAATACCTGGGTAGCTGTTACGTTTAGCTGACCGCTTTCAGCTTGTGGGTGTTTGATATGATCATCACCTACTGCCGGCGTATTGACGATTCTTTAGAGTCCTACACAGAGGTTTCTTGGCTCAGGCAAAACGGAGTAGGAGCACATATGTGATATGTGCAGGACCGAGGATAATGCGATATGTGATACCGTATTATATTCTCACGATATTTGATATCAGCCGGGTCATCGGATCAAGTGTTGATTCGATGAATCGGTACGGATAAATATTAGTCGGTTATATGCGATATAGCCGGATTGTCGGATCAAGTGTTGATTCGATAATTTAATGTATAATAATATATATGATATATTAAATTACATTAACTAATATTTGCTCACTAAAAGATTCTTTTTCTCACTCGGGTAATACATTGATATATATGCGATATATGTTAAATGTATTATTTTATTTTGTTACAATAAATATTGTATATGTGATATATAATATTGTAACATATTATAATTATTAATGCAACATGTTTAGAGGAGTTTAAACATGATTAGGGTTTGGATTAGGGTTAAACCTTCTAGTTGATTCTAGAAGCTTTACTTTGTCTTTGTTAAGATATTATGATAGATATTTCTTTTGACTCACCCTTTGACCTAACCCAAACCCTAACCCTAGTAAACTCTCTACAATGGTTACTACAACCATGGTTGCATAAATGATTATGATAACATTCTTTCTATTGATCACAAATGATTATTCATCTTCTTCCTCCTTCATTCTTTCATGAAAAGCTTACTAGTTTTTCAAAAGGTGATGAATAAATATGAGAAAAAGATAAATAAAGAGAGCAAAAATCCTACTTCATCATCCTCATCTTCCCTTGCCATTTAGATGAGGGTGTTCACATCATTTCATGAGTGTTAGCTTGTGTTAAAGAAACTTCAAGGTAGATCATCTTAGTATCGAAGATCGGAAGCAAAGGTTGCGTCTTTCTCTTCGTGGAACCTCTCGAGAGTCCGGATCCCGATGATCGCAGCGAAGGGACCACAACACGGAGCATATGAAGTGAAGGACCGGATCTACAAAGGTTGTAATCCCTCTCACTTAGTGTTAAAGTGTTTAGCATGCTTGTTTTCGCCTAATCTCTAGTTTAAAGTTCCGTATTCGGGTTGTTCGACATGGCTAAATTTTTAATCGGGCATGGTTGATGCCTTGTAGACCCTTGTACGAGTGCCCAGCAACCCTACAGTGGTATCAGAGCCAAGCTAGAGCTTTAGGCGAAGTCTAGACGAAGTTTAAAGTCCGATCGAAACCCGAAACCCCGATAAAACCCGCTCTCTGGACTTTTTCTAAAAAATGGATTTTTTCCACATTAAAAATGCTTAAAAAATTCAGCAGGGAATTATAACAATTACGGTGCAAAAAGTTTTCGATGAACAGTATAAAGCGCGGCGGAACCGCGGCAGAAGCATGCCTTCTGCGGCGGTTCCGCGGCGCAATGATGACGTCATCATCCCCTGTTTGCACAGTAACTCCTATTTTATTATGCTGAATTTTCTGGGAATTTTTAATATTTATTAAAAAGTTGAATTTTCTGGGGTTGTTTTGGGAATTCGATGTTTCGACCGTGATGTCTAATTTTGTCTATGTGTTTTCCGGATAAATTTTAGAAACTGTTAAAAAGTTCGAACGGATATCAATAACTCACTTTTTCCCCTGTCGGAAAATTTTTCAAAAGTTGGATTTTTTCTCATGTTTAAGAATGTTCTAAGTCATGCAAGTAACTCGGTGGACCCTCTAGAAGACAACAAACCTTAACTCGATTATGTGACCGTCTTGAACTGCCCTTTGAACCTTAGGGTTTGGGGCAGTACGGCGTGCCACATGTGAGGCGTTGGCTTGACCCTTCTACGGCTGGATCATTGGTACTGTGGCATGTAATGGATGTTTTTAAACTGATTTCAAGTGTTGAGATATATTGGGGAAATCTTGGGTGCTTGATGATTCGATCGGAAAGTTTAACTTTTTCTATTTATCTGGAATGTGATACAATATTTGGAATCCACAGGTAGTTATGAGACAACTGATTAGAATATTATAAACATAGCAGTTTAGTCTCTGTTGATCGGTTGCCACGGAATTTTGATGTGACCAAAAGTCCGTCGCAATCACGTAGCGTACGCGGATACTCGCCGGGTAAACTTAATAGACAGCTATGCCCCATAGCCCCGACCAAGTGACTGTAGGAGAACCCCGTCGTCGAAAGCATCCGTTCGGGTGCTCGCGGTAGCGGTGTTTCGCC
Organism: Agapanthus africanus; assembly: GCA_030015575.1. Classification (NCBI taxonomy): domain Eukaryota; kingdom Viridiplantae; phylum Streptophyta; class Magnoliopsida; order Asparagales; family Amaryllidaceae; genus Agapanthus; species Agapanthus africanus. The sequence continues at coordinate 878,391,382 of CM057339.1, read as the reverse complement.
TTGGTGCACTTCGTCGACGGTATCAGGGGTGCGGCCGTCTACTAAAGTTTGCGACGAGCATTCGATCAAGACGTCGGGAATCTTGTTGAATTGCCCGACTTGATATTGAAAAGGGTTTTTGATAAATGAGACTAAAATACGGGGTTTATAATTGTTAGGCATGAGATGTCTAAGGAATTCATTTGGTTAGGCATGCGATGTCTAAGGAGGTTACGGATTCCATCTGTTGTAGTTTTACACTTTCTTTTCTGTGACCGTAAGCGTAGTATGTGGTGTATCGCCGGCTTCGTTGCTATACATCAACGACAATCGGGATACGCATACTTGCTTACGTTGATGATATGAGATATTATGTGTTGCTGTGATATGTTATATTGGATCGTCGCGTTTTGAATAGCCGGGGGTTTTATGTGAGATGAGAGTTTTTTATTTTTCATTCATGTAAAATTCAATTTGTATGTAATATTCTTTTATTGGGGCACTTCCAGGTAGCGGAAGATGTCACCGTTGTATATTATTTACTTTTCCGCATTAGGTAGACCCAAGGAGGGGAGCACAAGTAACCGGGTTCTAGGGTCCAGTGGGAGACCATCTCGAGGAGTCGAGACCGGGTCTCCTAACCCTAGAATTGGCAGTGTTACTTGCCGCTCTCGTAGGGGTCTAGGGATGTGGGTATGGCTATTCATCGCGACCGTGGAATCCGTGTTTTATACAGGCTTGTATTGAAAACACGGACGTCCTAGTATATCCAATATTTCATATATGTTTCTTCTGCTGCAATGTTCTGTGATGAGATCATATTACTGCCTGAGACGAATGTTTATATTATATATGAGATATATGTTATATTGCAGATTTCGTTTCAAAAAGAGATGCTTGTGAAGCATAATAAAATGGGACTTCATTAATGAGATTAATGAAATAAAAGAAACCTAAGATGTTGTAGAAATTTGTTTAATAAAAACTGGTAGCTCTAGTTCTTGCTTTGCATAGCGGTGTTCCTTGTAGAACATCCAGCACCTTATTCGATGAGGAAAGGACCGAGATCCCTTCACCGGGAGTGACTCCTTTAACAATAACTGGCAGATGCTACAAACTCGGTTCATCTTTTGATTGCTTCTATAGTTCTTGCTTTGCATAGTGATATTTGTGAAATATCCTGCACCTTATTCGATGAGGAAAGGGCCGACGATCCCTTCACCGGGAGTGACCCCTTTAGCAAAACTAGAAAAGCCTCAAAAACACTCCATTTAAAATCACTCGATTCTACAACGATATCAAGTTCATTACGCAAAGGGTTTTCTTAAAAACCTGTCGTAGCCCTCCGTCATTTCAGATAAGTACTGGTTAGTATTTGTGCTGCGTTTATTGACCTCTGTCAAGGCGTAGTGTGCGGTAGCTGATTATTGCTTATCTGTATAAGCATATGATGTGATTGATTTAGGGTAGTCGTGCGACCTTGTTGACCTCTGTTAAGGGTCGTGCGGGTGGGTTTACTTCAATCAGGAAATGACGGGTTGAACTTGACTAGCAGCCTATGGTTTGTTGACCTCTGTCAAGGTCATAGGACGCTAGGGGCAAAATATTATTGGGAATTTCAAGTGTTGAAATTTGCAATGAGATTGCATACCTTCGATGAGATGGTTGGATCCCGATACCCGCTGTGAGTAAGAGTTACTCCTGGGAGAGTTTTACACATTACAATTAGTCGATCAAGTAGGTGTCTAGAAAGGTGTTAACGGGGTTACGCCTCTGGGAAAACGAGGTTTACTTAATTAGGTTCGTGCGAAAGCACGGGGGACCTCCCTCAAAGTACCGACACTGGCCTGGCTGAAAGATTGGCGAACTTGTAGCATGTAATTAATCCCGACTAGTCTTTCCTTTTAGGGTTTGAAGGAAGATTTGACTAAAACAGTGGGAGACATCCTGATTAGATATATTAGATAACCAATCTAATCTTGCAAGAGCATACGCTGAGTGTTTTCTTCTCTCTCTCTCTAGATAGCGACCATATCATGCCTTAATCAAGATAATAAAATGGATATATTGACCGAACCCGCTTGTTATACTGAGCTGGGGAACGTTGGTCCCGCTCCAACTTATAATTGTTATAAGACAGAGCAGGAAATTGGAGAATACCAGATTTCCCGTGCCGCCCAAACGAAGAAAGTGCATGCCGATGCATCATCTTCGGGTGTGTTCATTACACAGAACTGTTTCTCAGTATCCTTTACATCCTGGGTATGTGATACCGGATCAGGATCCCGTATATGTAATCTGTTACATGGGCTACAGATAGGTAGAGAACTGTGAACGGATGATAAGTTTCATGAGACAGAAAACGGTGCAAGTGTTGCAGCCAAGTCTGTTGGTCACTATCACCATGTATTACCAGAATACATTGATTCTGAACAAATGTTATTAGATACCGAACCTGATATACAAAATCATATCAGTCTCTTTATTAGTAAAGAAAGAATATAATTTTGTATTGTTGCATAATGTTTTGAACATTTCCTATATCAAGAGTTGATCGGTTCAGGCACGTTATCTAAAAGCATTGACGTTCTAAATCAAACTACAGTTCTTAGTATACGGAACACACACAAGAGGAAGAGTTCAGAAATGAATGAATCCTTCTTGAGGCATTGCAGACTAGGTCATATCAATGCGACCCGACTGGCTGAAGTTACATTTAGATGCATATTTAAATTAGTTTGAATTTACATCTTATGAAACTTGCCAGTCATGTCACAAAGATAAGATGACCACAGCTCTGTTTGTTGGAAACAGAAAAAAAGTTAGTGAACTCTTAGGATTGATACATGCTGATGTATGAAAGTCTCCTGTCTACACATGCCAAGACTGGTTCTTTGTACTTCATTACATTCTCTGATGATCTCTCAAGATTCAGACATATGTTGCTGCTGAAACACAAGTCCGAACCTTTTGAGATATTCACAGAATATAAATTAGAAGTAGAGAACCAAAATACGGGTAAAAGTATTATGTCCTATGATGTGATCAAGGAGGAGAATACTTAAGCACGGAATTCCTGGCCTATTCTAAAGGAGAATGAGATTCTCTCTCAGCATTACTCCTCTGAATACACCACAGCACGTCGGTGTATCGGGGTGGAGCCATAGCACCCTATGTGATATGGTGTGCTCTATGATGAGTACTACTGAGTTTCCTATTTCCTTTAGGGAGTTATGCACTTGTGAAGTTGCATACCTATTGAATAGGGTTCAAATCAAATCAGTTGCCTACCACTTCATATATGATATGGAAAGGGAAGAGCCCATATCTTAAGTTTGTTAAGATTTGGGGTTGTCCGGCCTATGTCTAAAAGCAAAATCCGGACAAGATGGAGGCAAGGTCTGTTATGTACAACTGGAAAGGTTCCAGCTATACAAAATGCAGCTGATGATTTGGTAGAACCAAAGGATTCAATAGTTTCCAACGAACCTCAGCCTCTCCGCCGATCTAGTAGGGTTCCTCACCCACCTGAGAGATACTTCGGTTTCTCTATGACGGTGGGAGCGAGGATTGCATCATGAGATGATGACCCAACTAGTTTCGAGCTGGCCATCAGGAGTGGGACTCTGTAAGAATGGCTGGATGCTTATCGATCTGAGATGGAATCCTTATACACCAACAAAGTATGGACTTTGGTTGCTTTATCTGAAGGGTTAAATCCCCATCAGGAGCAAGTACATCTTGAGAAGATTACTTGGTGTACATGGAAAAGTTGAGATTTTCAAATCTAGACTTGCTAAAGGTTTGCATCATAGACCAGGTATGGATTATGTTGAAACCTTTTCTAAGGATCTATGCTTAAGTCCATCCAGATCCTACTTGCCACGGCTACATACCATGACTACGATATCTAGTGGTTGGGTGTCATGACTACTTTTCTAAATGATGTTTTAGAAAAGAGCGTCTATAAATACACAGCCAGAGGGCTTCGTAGACAGTGGGAGCAGCGGAAACGTGTGCAAGATGTTTTATATGATAAAACAGGCATCGCGGAGTTGGAACATCTGTTTTGATATGGTAGTCAAAGAGTTTGACTTCATCAAAATGGTAGATGAACCTTGTATATACAAAAAGGTAGTAGGGAGTATGGAGGCGATCCTCGTAGACTACGTGGATGACATACTCTTGATAGGGAAGGTGTTTCCTATGCTACGCTCGGTCAATCTCCACTCATCACAAGGATTCTCCATATAGGATCAAAGTGATACCTCCTAAATCCTGGGTTTTGGATCTATGAGATAGATCTAATTGGATGTTAGGAAACTCACTAGTTGTAGTGAGATGGTATCAATCGATCCTAGGGAGAATCACTGGAAAGGTTCCAGGATGATAAGGACGACTGAATGTCAGTCGCAGGCATTGTCTTTACCCTCAGTGGAAGGACGGTATGTTGGAAGAGTTCCAAGCTAGATACCGTGACATACTAGACGATTAAAGGCAAGATACATCGTTACCAAGGATACTATAAAAGAGGCAGTCTGGATATTTATAAGTTCATAAGATTAACTTCGTTCCTACCATTGTGTGACAATGGAGTTGTGGCTTCAGCCAAGGAACTTCCGTCCCATCAGAAATCCAGATATAATTCTTAGGCAGTATCACCTGATCATGAAGATGGTTGATCTCCAGGGAGATCGAGGTTAGGAGAGTAGACACAGAGGACAACAGCGCGGATCCACTCACAAAGGCCTTTTTTCAGTAGAGACTTTTACGGGATGGTTGAGTATGAGATACTTCAACCGCAGCTAATTGTTGGGTATGCGATACCATAACAGATGGCCCTAGTGCAAGTGGGAGATTGTTAGTTATATGTATGCCCTAGAAGCCATTACTGTACATACGATGTATATTGTAGTGGATGCTAGGACGTATATAGGGAGGACTTTCTTGCTCGACATGATAGTATGTTATCTGGTTGTACTTTATCTTAACATGTACTCTGATTGTCTCTATGTTACATGTTGATAAAGCCCTTAGGATATGTACTCGACTATTGGGACTATGATGAGATCATACTAGTGGGGCCACGGTAGTCGACGCGTACATCCTATAACTGTTCCTAGTCGAGGGTGTATCGAGACAGGGCATCGATGCACCAGAGTAGACTAGCGTATACGCATCTTGACCCATATGATGGGCGATGGATGATCCCATATCCATCGGTGTTTGACATCAAGGATGGTGTACGGGTGCTCAGTAGAGACTGGGTACACTGGACGGACTCGCCGAGAACTTCCAGATGGTATTATACCATACGTCAGATGGCAGTTCTCCGGTGACACTGGTACAGAGTAGTCTGTTGACCCGAGATCGTCATAGAGTCTTGTGTGATTCCCACTGTGCTTTGATTTCCATCATACCACGTCCAAGAGGGCGTGCAAAAAGGTGGCTTTTGGGTACAGTCCCGAATCACATGGAGGCAATGAGCGATAGGAGGGGATTCGTCTCTCCCGGTATAGGGAGTTGATGTTGTGCTGTGTTCGATTGGCTATAACCGGAAATCCCTGGCCAGGATTGCTGAGATTTACTGGTAAGTGTTATCAGTAGTTTCTCGAACTGTTATAGACCTCATATCGACACGACTTATCGAGCTACTGGGGTCTGAAGTTTACCACCCCTAGGCGAGATATGCGACATATCAGACGACGAGACCGGACTGTACGGGAGTGTTACTGTTTGGATTCACAGGAGAATGTACAGGCTTGCTTGTTGATCTTCTGAGCGCTCAATACCTGGGTAGCTGTTACGTTTAGCTGACCGCTTGCAGCTTGTGGGTGTTTGATATGATCATCACCTACTGCCGGCGTATTGACGATTCTTTAGAGTCCTACACAGAGGTTTCTTGGCTCAGGAAAAACGGAGTAGGAGCACATATGTGATATGTGCAGGACCGAGGATAATGCGATATGTGATACCGTATTATATTCTCGCGATATTTGATATCAGCCGGGTCATCGGATCAAGTGTTGATTCGATGAATCGGTATGGATAAATATTAGTCGGTTATATGCGATATAGCCGGATTGTCGGATCAAGTGTTGATTCGATAATTTAATGTATAATAATATATATGATATATTAAATTACATTAACTAATATTTGCTCACTAAAAGATTCTTTTTCTCACTCGGGTAATACATTGATATATATGCGATATATGTTAAATGTATTATTTTATTTTGTTACAATAAATATTGTATATGTGATATATAATATTGTAACATATTATAATTATTAATGCAACATGTTTAGAGGAGTTTAAACATGATTAGGGTTTGGATTAGGGTTAAACCTTCTAGTTGATTCTAGAAGCTTTACTTTGTCTTTGTTAAGATATTATGATAGATATTTCTTTTGACTCACCCTTTGACCTAACCCAAACCCTAACCCTAGTAAACTCTCTACAATGGTTACTATAACCATGGTTGCATAAATGATTATGATAACATTCTTTCTATTGATCACAAATGATTATTCATCTTCTTCCTCCTTCATTCTTTCATGAAAAGCTTACTAGTTTTTCAAAAGGTGATGAATAAATATGAGAAAAAGATAAATAAAGAAAGCAAAAATCCTACTTCATCATCCTCATCTTCCCTTGCCATTTAGATGACGGTGTTCACATCATTTCATGAGTGTTAGCTTGTGTTAAAGAAACTTCAAGGTAGATCATCTTAGTATCGAAGATCGGAAGCAAAGGTTGCGTCTTTCTCTTCGTGGAACCTTTCGAGAGTCCGGATCCCGATGATCGCAGCGAAGGGACCACAACACGGAGCATATGAAGTGAAGGACCGGATCTACAAAGGTTGTAATCCCTCTCACTTAGTGTTAAAGTGTTTAGCATGCTTGTTTTCGCCTAATCTCTAGTTTAAAGTTCCGTATTCGGGTTGTTCGGTACGGCTAAATTTTTAATCGGGCATGGTTGATGCCTCGTAGACCCTTGTGCGAGTGCCCAGCAACCCTACAAGAGTTGGGGTCTATAAGCACATCCTTAAAAGATCCCTAGTCGAGGGAGTTTCGAGACAGGGCATCGATACTCCAGAGTAGACTAGTGTATACATTCGAGACCCCGACGAGGGGCGGTGGCCGGTCTCACAAGCCACTGGTGTCAGTTGGTTCACTTAAGATGTATACTGGTGCTCATTGGGTTATGAGTACACCGGACAGGACTCGCCGGGAATATGCTAGTTGGTCTTATACCTGACGTCAGATAGCAGTTCCCTGGTGACATGTGCACAGGTTAGTTCATCGACTTGAGATCATCATTTGTCTCGTGTGAGTTCCCACTGTATTTTGATTACTACCCTACCACGCTCAAAGGAGGCGTGCAAACAGGTTTTAGTTGGGTACAGTCCCGAGCCACATGGAGGCAGTGAGCGGATCTTCAGGGGTTCGTCTCTCCCGGTATTGGGGGTGAGGTCGCTCTGTGTCTAGGAGAGCCATTACACAAAGTCCTTGGCCAAGGCAGGAGATTTACTGGTAGGTATTCCAGTAGTATCTCAGGGTGTTCTGGGCTACACTCCGACACGACTTGTACCGCTTTTGGGGGTCTGATTTTTACCAACCCCCTAGGCCCACCATGCGATGCTCATAGACGAACGGACCGGACTGTACAGATATTGTCACTAACAGGCTCAGTAGGGTGTCAGGATGAGTTCGCTCACATACGTCCCTTTTGGTCAATACCTGGTGGCCCGTTACGTATGGCTAATACCTCTGACGTGCTAGTGGTTAAATCCACAGCCAAATGTTTGATGAGTCTTTAGAGTCCCCCACAGACAGTTTCTCAAGTTTCGGGCGAAACGCTATAGAGGCTGTATGGAGATATGGTAGGGTTCGATCTTATACGTGCGGTATTGCACGGATCATGATCGGACGGATAATACTAGCGGGCTTTGGTTTAAGCCGGATCCTAGTATTATACAGTGTAGATTTTGTCTCTTTGCATTTGTATTCGGTCGAAATACAAATGCGGGTATGTATATACAGTCGCGGGGTTTTGCTGTAATTTATTACGGGATCAGTTTTTGGAGGTTGCCAGTTTGCATTCCGTTTCAGCCAGTTTTCCTTTCTTCCTTTCTTTGATTGAAAATTGATGGAGGGGCTAATTTGCAGTTGTGCAAATTAGCAATTGTGGAGGGGGTTTTTGTGACTTGGATGGTTCATGATTATTCAAGCATCTTTGCTTTTTCATTCATCATGGTTTTGCTTTAATGAGAAAGGATTTGAGATTGGATTGATTTGGATTATGATGTGAGGCTTGCTTTTGGGTTATGGTCATCATTTTCTTTTCCTACACTCACCTCCCTTGTATATTTTCCCTCCTCTTCATTATGGCCGGCCACACAATTGGTGAGAGAGAGAGGATTCATTTTTTGGTGAAGTGGGAAATTCTTCTTCTCATTTTAGTTTACACCAAAGTTCCAAAAAGCTCATTTTCCTCTTGTTCATTATCCTCCACCTCCATCATGGCAACTTCTCAACCCCAATGAGACAAAGCTTTCTACACTTCATCTACAGTATTCTTGGACATGTCGACTCGCCAACTTCATGCCGGAGTTGGCTCGGTCCAGAGGTGGGAGCCTGTAAAAGAACCCGGCGATGTGGTGCCCTTTTCGACGAGGAGATGAAGACCGGAGATTCCGCGAGGAGATCGGGATGGAGGCCATAGACCGAAGGACACGGATCGCTCGGTATAGCTTTCTACCCATTCTCTAGTTTGCTAGCATTAGGTTAATGGCCCGATCTGGGTTTTATAGTGCGCGGTAGTGCCTGTTTTCTAGTTTTGTAAAAGTTTCGTTTCCGCATTCCGGCGTCGGATTGACGGCCGGGGCGCTGCCGTGCACTTAAAGATAAGCCGCCTCTCCTACTCGCTCTAGCACCTCAAAAGGTCCGATGAATTGGGGACTGAGTTTCCCACGACTACCAAACCTGATCACTCCCTGAGTGGGCGATATCTTCAGAAACACGTGGTCACCAATACTAAATTCCAACGACCTTCTGCCGACATCAGCCCAACTCTTTTGTCGATCTTGAACCGCCTTGATCCGCTGCCTCATCGTCTGAACTTTGTTCACTGTCTGCACTATAAGCTCAGGGCCCAACAACCTTCGTTCACCCACGTCATCCCAACACACAGGGGACCGACACTTCCGTCCATACAGAGCCTCGAACGGTGCCATCTGGATGCTATCCTGGTAGCTATTGTTATACGAAAACTCTACTAGATGGAGGTGATCCTCCCAAGAACCATGAAAATCAAGCATGCATGCCCTCAGCATATCCTCGAGTATCTAAATAATATGCTCGAATTTCCCGTTCTGCGGATGATAGGCCGTGCTGAACTTGAGACGCGTGCCCAAACTCTCCTGTAGGATCTTCCAGAAATGGGAAATGAAACTGGTGTTTCGATCAGACACGATACTAACGGGCACTCCGTGTAGTCTCACAATCTCCTGCATCTATTTTTCCGCGATCGACTCTGTCGATTGTCCTACTCGGAAGGGTAAGAAATGCGCTGCCTTCGTAAGACGATCAACAATAACCCAGACAGCATTGTTGCCCTTTGGACTTCATGGTAGTGCCGTTACAAAATCCATGGTGATGTGCTTCCATTTCCACTCTGGCACTGGAAGCGGCTGCAACAACCCAGCTATTCTCTGATGCTCGACTTTCACATGTTGGCATACTGATTGATCATCTTTATTGTGTATTTGGAAAAGTTTTAATCACAACCAAAGAAATTATAACGCAATCAATTAACGGTGTCGATGTAGCACGTTAATGAATACGGATTGTCCACTGAGATGTGTGTTTTGATCGATCTTGTTTTAGATGAGTCGAAATGAAAATATAAAAGAAAATGCAAGAAAGTTGATTCAAGATTTGTGAGTTTTAATTTCAACAAACATAAAGAAAGTAAATATCTAGAATCAAGAATCAAGAAATGTCCCAATCAATTTAGTTATCAAGATTTGTAGAATAGCTTGTAGGAATCGATCGAATTAGTAGCAATGATGAATCTAATAATGATTAATCTTATCTATGGATAGATTGTAGCTAGATCGATGGCGATGATGAAGATTAGGGATCTATTGAAGAAACTAGGGTTTCTCCTTCTCTATCCCTTGTCTTTTCATTGATCATCATTCGGATCTAGCCTCTAGCAAAGAGATTCATCAATCATTTGATCCCTAATTTGCAACGAAATTATCAAAAATATGATCTCGATCCAAATTAGTTCATTGATGATTCTTTTTCCTAAAGTTCACAAATCTCATAAGACTTAAGATTAGTATTAGGATTTTATCATCACTAGATCTACCAAATCTCTCGATTCCGTAACAAGCGGAGATTTGCTCAAGCATCATGAAAATAAAAGATTCAAGATCTAGAAATTTCATAGTGCAAGAATATAAAGAAAGCAAGAATTAACTAATTATCATCTTTATTGAATCGACGACTAATTACACATTCCCTCAATTCGAGATTACAAGATGTTGCTCTCGATCACTCCTTTGAAGAGTTAACTATATCCGTCGAAATTCGCTCCGCTCGATCTCCTTGAGACTTGGATCATCATGGATCTCGCACTCTTGATGAAGATTGGCTTCGCGAATAAAGGATCGATGGTTGCTTGCCTGATTTGCTTCTCAAAATGATCTTGATTTGGCTTTTGAATTTGGATTTTGGGCTAGGGTTTTGGATCAAGTTGTGTTACTCAACTTGTGAAAATTTTGCTCAATATTCAACCCTAATTAATTGTGTAACCCCAAAACCCTAGATCTAGATCTCTTTTTATAACCACCTCATTTGAATCTTCCCTCCAAAGCTAGGTTGTTAGAGAGAGACTTCTAGAATGAGTTTGTTAGAGGGAATATTCTAGAATGAGGTTGTTACAAGAAATATTCTAGAGTGAGTTTGTTATGCAGAACCATTTAGAAGAAGCCACGTGTTTTCAGAGAGTCTTCTAGAAGCAAGGCCGTTACGATGAAGACTTCTGGAGAATTTTGGCTGATGACGTGTTAAGTTAACCACGGATCCGCGGCGGATCCGCGGCGGATCGGCCAACTCGGCCGCGGATCCGCGGCCGAGTAATGAGTTCACTGCATGAGGTTTTCAGGGTATCTTTCTGTTGGTCTTTGGGTTATTCTCTAATGCCTGGAATCTGACATTTCTTTCTTGGTTGCTACCAGATCTAAAGTCTTGGACTTGATGCATTTTATCGGTACTTTTGTGATTCCGGCTTTTTAACCTGAAGGATTTCCTGCACACAATTCTTGATGAAAGTGTTGAGATAGACAAAAATCATGCGTGTAGTAATAAACACTCAATTTCCCTCATAATGCTGGTTATAATGTATAACACATGTTATTTGATATTTTGCAGACGGATTGCTAATATGTGTTATATTTATACCAAACACCTTTAGATGATTAGAAATAGTAAGGAAATTGATGTGTTAAACATGCAATATTTTCGACTGATCAAATTCCCCCAAACTTAATTTTGGTCGTCTCGAGCAAACTTGTTTTATTTAAGAAAATGAGAAAATATAAGGAAAAAAACTAACTAGCAAACTTTTGTAGGCAACACGATTGTACTAAGCACGTGCAACAAGCCTTTAAATCTCTAGGTGTTCCTAGTAGGAGGAGCGTTGTCTCCTGAGGGTTTTCAGCGGATTGCACCCACAAAATCCAATAATAAAATGAAGACCGTGAAAGTTACATGTAAAGATAAGAATTGTAAAAGAAAAACTTTGAAAATTAGAGTTTCCAACTATACTAGCTTTTCAGTTGTCATGAGCCCTATCTTAATAGTTATGAAAAGATGTTAGAAATCACATCATCCCTCAATAAAACATCGTCTTTATTCTTCATTCCTACCTTTCTTTCAAACACCGATCATATACCGCTACGTGTGTGTAAATGACATCCCTACACTCGGAGAATTTAATTCAAGCTATCATACTCTTGTCCATCTGCCTCAGTACTTTTTAATTGATGAATATTTAGATGAGATTGCTCACACATTTTTCATGCGACTGTTAATACTTCTTGAGGTACTAACTGACCGATTACTCATGTGCTTGCTGATTAGGTGTATTAGTATTTTCCTCGTCTTGCAACACCTAAGGCTTAACAGTGACTCCCAAACCAGTTGGTCTAAGGCACTAGGTGATGAAGCACCCTCGCTATATTTTTTTATTGCTGCCTTGGTGATAACAAAACCAGTGTTCATTTTTCTTTTCACCATTTTATCTTTTTATTTTTCATTCATTATTTCCTTCATACATTGGCTTTTAAACAAGAGCATTTCAAGGTATCATGTACTATCCCGAGTTTCAAGACGTGTAAAAGTGCGTATAGTAGGGTATCAACATTCAAATATTTGGCTTTCAGAATAGGAACTATTTTTCATACTTATTTTCATCCTCAGATTAGTGACTTCCTTCATCTTACTAACCCTTGGGACAACGGCTCATAACTACTTATTACTAGTTTCGTTTAAGAAAACTTCTAATTTTCTTAGTTTTCTTAAATTTTTCAATCTTTTTTATTTAATTTTTCACTATCTAATCTTTTATTATCTTATTTATGTACACATTTTTTTTATCATATGTTTTGTGCTTATGCAAAGTATGATGCAAAGTGATACGTAAATAAACACAAACCTCCCCCAAACTTGTTTATAACGGTGTCCTCACTATTGCCATCCGTTAAATCTCAAAAACCTATAAGCTTCGGAGGAAAATTTTTTAGCAGGGTCAAGAAATATGGACGTGAAAATCTCCCCCAAACTTATTTTTGGCTCACAATTTTGAGGACAACTTTTATTTTCAAGAGCCAGATATATCCCCCCCCCCAAACTTGAGTTAAACAATGTTAATCTTTTAAAATCATAAGAGGGGGGTAAAGTTACTGGTCAATGCAAAGCGTTACAAAGACCGAAAGTCAACACCAACCATTCGAAAATTTTATCAATGTAACAAATCGGTTGGTGGAAGAACATGTTGTTGAGAGCCAGGAAAAAGTGGGGAAGAAACAAGAGGTGGGATGGAATGAATTTGCGTCTCAAATTGGAGAGACGACACCGTGATGATGATGATGGATTACTTGCATTCTCGTGATTGTCAAGAAGAAGGGGTGGAGGTTCAATTTCTTTGTTTTGGAGATGATCCATCTCAACACCCGTGTTTGCTAAAAATGCAAGTTCATCGGTGAAGCTTTCATCAATATCCCGAAGAATAATGTCATTGGCAAGAATAGGATGATACTCAGAATCTATGAAAAATTCCGAATAAGCGTTAGATGTTGACCCGGACAACTCAAAAGAAGGGTCAGTGTGTATATGATACATATCTGGGTCAAACAACAACGTATGAAAAGAGTCTAGATCAGTATCGTGAAGCTGATCAAATTCGCTGCTGTCGATATCCATTAATTCGACAGAACATACTCGAGCATGAGGTTCCGAGGGTTGACTTCCCAACTTGTAAATGTTAAGCTCAATTGACCTATTCCCGAAAGATAGGTTCATAGAGCCGTTTCGACAATTGATTACAGCATTGGAAGTAGCCAAAAAGGGACGACCTAGAATCATCGGAATTTGGTTCCGTGGGTTCGCTACAGGCTGTGTATCAAGAACAATAAAGTCCACAGGGAATACAAATTCCCCGATTTTTATCAACACATCCTCAAGTTCACCCCTAGGTTTGGTGATTGATCGGTCTACCATCTGGAGAGTTATGTTCGAGGGCTTTAACACTCCGATACCTAGTTGTTCATAGACTAAATATGGAAGTAAGTTAACACTGGCGCCAAGTTCAAGTAAAGCACGGTTAATATGTTTATCCCCAATACAAATAGAAATAGTAGGACAGCCAGAGTCCTTACGTTTCCTTGGTAATTGTTGGGGAAAAGTTGTGTCTACAGTACTCGACATGAAAACCTTTTTAGGCACTTGAGTCTTCCTCTTCCTAGTGCACAAGTTCTTAAGAATTTTCACATAGGACGGAACTTGTATAGCATCTAGGAGAGGGATGTTGATGTTAACTTGCATAAACATTTCCACAAGCTTCTCTATTTGGGCATTGAGTTTGTTGGGCCTCAACCTTTCTGGAAATGGAGATTTATCAATAAGTGTTGGGTCCAACATTTATGGAAAAGTTTATGGGGGTGGAAAGGATGAAGTGGGTGGAGGGTTCGAGCCTTTGGGAAAACGGAGAATAGGCTCGGAAGAAGAAGAAGGTAAAATGGACGAAATAGGGTAAGAAGTAGAAGTGGGAGTGGAAGTGAAAGCCTGGGATTCAATTGATTCCTCAACATCAATCTGTTCACTCACATGATTGTCTAGCACTCTTCCAGATCTCAACATGGTAAGTGCATTCACATTAGTGTAATGTGAAAGTCCAGGATCAAGTAGGGGTTGAGCTGGAAGATTCCTTGTCTCTCTAGCACTCATTTCGGCCGGTAACTGTGCAATTTGTGCTTCCATCAATTTAATAATCTCACCTTGGGAGGCGGAGGTTTTCTTTATATCATCGATAAAAGACTTAAAATCAGCCGACATTTGAATAGAATTTGTCGGAAGCAAACTCATGGTTTGTTCAAGTGCAGAGGTGTTATTGGTACCGGCAGAAAATGGATCAAAGTTGTTGGCCGGGTTTTAAAAATTTTGTGGTTGGTAGGGGTGCTGACTCAGTTGTTGTGGTTGCTGTTGTGGTGGAGGGACCCATTGGAAGTTATTCTGGTTTGGATCCGTGTATTGAATTTGGTGTTGGATCCAAGAAAGCTCAGGGTGATTCCTCCAATCTTGATTATATGAGGAAGAAGGATCGTTTCCAGGTCTTTGCTGAAATGCAGCATTGGTGTGATCTTGAAACGGTACATTCAAAGGACATTCTTCCGTCAAATATGATGGGTTTGAACAGCAGCCACACACGGTTTTGGGAAGTGTGTATTAGTTTAGAGAGGCTGAAGAAATTATGTTTTCTATAGCATCGAGCTTCCTTTGTATTGCAGCCATTTCGGCTCTCATTGTGACGGAAACATCAAGCTGATGGTTACCTTCCCCAGACAATGGTGGTCTAACACTTTCTCATTGTAATGTGTTTTGAGCTAAATCTTCTAGGTATTTCCAAGCTTCACCATCATCTTTAGACAGGAATTGACAATGACACATGGTTTCAAGCATCTGTTTAGTCTTGATATTAATACCCTCATAGATAATTCGACACAGATCCCATCTAGGGATTCCATGATGAGGACATTGGATAAGAAGATCCTTGAACCGTTCAAAGCATTTCCAAAATGGTTTATTGGGAAGTTGGGTAAATTTGAAGATTTCTCTCCGAACACGGGCGGTCTTATGATTGGGATAAAATTTCTTAAGGAATGCTGCAACAAATTCATCCCATTTTGAAATAGAGTGTGCGATCGTATTATAAAGCCACTTCTCGGCTAAATCGCACAACGTGAATGGGAGAAGACGTAAACGCAGAGCATCCAAAGACAGTTGTGACGTTCTAATCATTGCGCATACGTTTTCAAATTTCGAGATAAAAAGATATGCGTCTTCAGACTCAAGACCGTGAAATTTGGGTAACAGTTTGATAAATTGGGGGTTGATTTCAAAATTTTCCCCGTTGGCAGGTAGTATAGAAAGACAGGTGGGAAGGGGAACACGTGTTGGATAGCATCTCTCTTGGAGAGAAATGTATGGAGGATTCTGCGCATCTGCGGGCGGTGGCAGAGTGGTGTTAAAGTGTGATGGATATCCATCCATCGCGGTCATGATGGGTGGTGGGAAAAAGAAAATGTAGAAATACCGACTTTGGGGTCGATGGGGGAAACGCGGACAAGACGGGCACTAGAATCCCGTGTCCAGCCGAGCTTGCACTAAAGGGTTTAGCACAAGTGGTAGCGTTGTGATAATTAGGGGAAAGATGGTTTGGTGTTTGTTTTGAAAAATACGGTTTTTGAAAAATCAAATCACAAAAAATGCACACACAACCCTAGATCTAATGGTCACCTAGGTCAAGTCTCTAGACCGCTCCTAAACTTCCAGAAGACAAGTCGCAAGATAGATCCTTTACTGCCTCTTTGCCCCTTCTGTGGCCAGGTAAGTGCCAGGTAAGTGGGAGGTTCTCCACTACGTAAGTAGTAGGCCTAATTAAGTAACCACTTGCCTTAGACACACTTGCTTTAGACACCACAAAATAAACGCGGATAAGCAATAGATTACCCACGACCTCCTTCTGTCCTAAGTGAGCGCGACGGTCCTTAAAGTCTTGTCTAGATATTTTTTAGTTAATGAAGGGTAATGCGTGCTCGTTTTGTGATTTGCGGGGCTTAGGAAAGGTAATGAACTCCCCACCTAATCTGAATTTGGTCTTTGCCCTTTAATTTCCGTATTAAAATATGCAAACAATCAAGATCAAAACACGCAACAAATTTTTCTTTTAGCGGCGCTGCGAATTTTTGCAAAGAATCCTGCAGAAAATGGTTATTGGAGAAGATCAGAGAGGAGATAAGAAAGTCAAAGACATACCTGAGAAATTTGGAACACTGAAGCGCCTAAACGGCGGTGGAACCGCCACAAAAACCTACTAACGGACGCAGATCCGCGGTGGGAAGGAGGAGTTAGGGTTTCAAAACTTTCCTGTAGCTTCTGGTACACCTCTGGAATTTGCAGAACTTCTCTGAATCTTGATCGCACTGCTACAATGATTCCAGATTCCCTTGCAAAAATTCACAACTAATCGTTAAGCGCTTGATGCGAATTTGATCTAAAAATTCTGATGGAATAATAATTTTTCAACTCAAATAATAAAAACGAACAAAATAGCACACATCCCCGGCAACGGCGCCATTTGATTGATCATCTTTATTGTGTATTTGGAAAAGTTTTAATCACAACCAAACAAATTTATACCGCAATCAATTAACGGTGTCGATGTAGCGCATTAATGAATACGGATCGTCCACTGAGATGTGTGTTTTGATCGATCTTATTTTAGATGAGTCAAAATGAAAATACAAAAGAAAATGCAAGAAAGTTGATTCATAATTTGTGAGTTTTAATTTCAAGAAACATAAAAAAGTAAAGATCTAGAATCAAGAATCAAGAAATGTCCCAATCAATTTAGTTATCAAGATTTGTAGAATAGCTTGTAGGAATCAATTGAATTGGTAGCAATGATGAATGTAATGATGACTAATCTTATCTATGGATAATTTGTAGCTAGATCGATGGTGATGAATGAAGATTAAGGATCTATTGAAGAAACTAGGGTTTCTCCTTCTCTATCCATTTTCTTTTCATTGATCATCATTCGGATCTACCCTCTAGCAAAGAGATTCATCAATCATTTGATCCTTAATTTGCAACGAAATTATCAAGAATGTGATCTCGGTCCAAATTAGGTCATTAATGATTCTTTTTCCTAAAGTTCACAAATCTCATAAGACTTAAGATTAGTATTAGGATTTTATCATCACTAGATCTACCAAATCTCTCGATTCCGTAACAAGCGGAGATTTACTCAAGCATCATGAAAATAAAAGATTCAAGATCTAGAAATTTCATAGTGCAAGGATATAAAGAAAGCAAGAATTAACTAATTATCACCTTTATTAAATCGACAACCAATTACACATTCCCTCAATTCGAGGTTATAAGATATTGCTCTCGATCGCTCCTTTGAAGAAATAACTAGATCCGTCGAAGTTCGCTCCGCTCGATCTCCTTGAGACTTAGATCGTCGTGGATCTCGCGCTCTTGATGAAGATTGGCTTCGCGAATAAAGGATCGATGGTTGCTTGCTTGATTTTCTTCTCAAAATGATCTTAATTTGGCTTTTGAATTTGGATTTTGGGCTAAGGTTTTGGATCAAGTTGTGTCACTCAACTTGTGGAAATTTTGCTCAATATTCAACCCTAATTGATTGTATAACCCCAAAACCCTAGATCTAGATCTCTTTTTATAACCACCTCATTTGAATCTTCCCTCCAAAACTAGGTTGTTAGAGAGAGCCTTCTAGAATGAGTTTGTTAGAGAGAATATTATAGAATGAGGTTGTTACAAGGAATATTCTAGAGTGAGTTTGTTATGCAGAACCTTCTGGTAGAAGCCACGTGTTTTCAAAGAGTCTTCTCGAAGCAAGGCCGTTATGATGAAGACTTCTGGAGAATTTTGGCTGATGATGTGTCAAGTTAACCGCGGATCCGCGGCGGATCAGCCAACTCGGCCGCGGATCCGTGGCCGAGTAATGAATTCACTGCATGAAGTTTTCAGGGTATCTTTTTGTTGGTGTTTGGGTTATTCTCTGATACCTGAAATCTGACATTTCTTTCTTAGTTGCTACCAGATCTCAAGTCTTGGACTTGATGCATTTTATCGGTACTTTTGTGATTCCGGCTCTTTAACCTAAAGGATTTCCTGCACACAATTCTTGATGAAAGTGTTGAGATAGAAAAAAATCATGCGTGTAGTAATAAACACTCAATTTCCCTCATAATGCTGGTTATAATGTATAACACATGTTATTTGATATTTTGCAGACGGATTGCTAATATGTGCTATATTTATACCAAACACCTTTAGATGATTAGAAATAGTTGGGAAATTGATGTGTTAAAAATGCAATATTTTTGACCGATCACATACCAGACACTAAAAGACAAAGCGAGCAATCTCCCTCCTCATTCCGTTCCACCAGAAGTGCTGCCTCAGGTCTCTGTACATCTTGGTGCCACCTGGGTGTACCAAGTAGGCGGAACTGTGTGCCTCAACTAGAACTTCATCTCGAATACCCCCCTTTGGAACACACAGCTGACTGCCAAATCTCAGAGAACCAACTTCATGAATCTACAAATCTTCCTCAAACCAGCCTCGACTAACCCTCCGAACTTCTGCAACTGAGAGTCTCTGGCCTGTGCAGCTTTGATGCGATCTATAAGCGATGATTGAACTTGCAACTGCCAGAGCTGTCCGGGCACACCCGGTGTAACTACCTCCAACTCAAGTCTCTGAAGATCATCGAGAATCCCCTTCTGACAAGTCAACAACACGGCTGATGGCCTGCGACTGAGAGCATTATGAACGATGTTCACCTTCCCCGGGTGATACTGTAGATCAATGTCATAGTCTGCCATCAACTCCAACCATTCTCATATTCAGTTCCTTCTGAGTGAACACGTACTTCAAACTTTTGTGATCCGTGTACACTTCCACTCTCTCGCCTAGCAAGTAATGCCTCCAAATCTTTAAGGCGAACACAACGGCCGCTAACTCCAGGTCATGCGTGGGGTAGTTCTTCTCGTGAGTTTTCAGCCGACGAGAGGCATAAGCCACCACTCGAACATGCTGCATTAATACATAGCCCAAACCTTTTACCGACGCATCATTATGAACAACCAAACCACCCGAGCTATCTAGCACAGTCAGGATTGGGGCCGTGGTCAACTTCAGCTTCAACAGCTCGAATGCCTGAGTGCACTCCTCTGACCAAACATAAGGCACCTCCTTCTGTGTAAGATTCATCAAGGGTTCCGCTACTCTAGCGGAATCTTGGACAAATCACCTATAATATCCAGCCAATCCCAAGAAGCTTCTTATCTCAGCAGCTGATTTCGGTATCGACCAATCCTTGATAGATTCGATCTTCGTCGGATCCACTGAAATGCCGTCGAAACAACATGCCCCAGAAATTGCACCATGTCGAGCCAAAACTCGCACTTGCTTAGATTAGCATAGAGCTTCTCCTTCCGTAGAAGCTGCAATACAATTCATAGGTGCTCGGCGTGCTTTTCTCGACTTCTGGAATAGACTAGAATGTTGTCGATGAATATGACAACAAACTGTTCCAAGTACTTGGGAAAACCCTATTCATCAGATCCATAAATATGGTCAGTGCATTGGTAACACCGAACGACATCATAAGAAACTCATAGTGGCCATATCAGGTTCGGAAAGTCGTCTTGCATACGTCCTCTGTCTTGACCTGATTTGGTGGTACCCTGACCAAAGGTCTAATTTAGAAAAACTCGAGCACCACCAAGCTGGTCAAACAAGTCATTGATGCGGGGAATGGGATACTTGTTCTTTACAGTCACTCGGTGCAACTCCAGGTAGTCGATGCACATGCGCAAGAAACCGTCTTTCTTCTTCACCAATAACACAGAAGCACCCCATGGGGAAACACTTGGACGGATAAATCCCTTGTTCAAAAGATCTTCTATCTTCTTCTTTAATTCTGCCAACTCAACTGGCGCCATCCTGTAAGGAGCTTTGGAAACCGGTGTCGTCCCTGGAATCGGGTCAATAAAGAATCCCAAGACACGGGGAGGTGGTAGACCTGGTAAATCTTCAAGGAACACATCAAGAAAATCCTAAACGATCTCTGGAGTTGGACTCTCATTAATCTCCATAGCCGTCAACACTTTTGGCTCTGTTTTAAACTTGGCTGGCTTCAAGACTCGCTTCCGCCTTCGAAAACAAACTCAAGGTGATTGGGAATGCGGAAAGTCACCTTCCTAGCTCGGCAATCAATGATCGCATGGAAGGTACTCATTCAATCCATCCCGAGAATCGCGTCATAGCTGCCCGCCCCGATTAAAATGAAATTCGCATAGAATTCCCTACCGCATACTACCACCGGACATAATCTACACTCTTGGTTGGACACAATAATTCTGTTACCCGTATGTGTCTCCCAACCCTTGGTCAGCGGCTCGTGAGGTATAGAATGTGTGTCAACAAACCGTGTAGAAATAAAGAAATGCGAAGCACCCGAATCAAAAAGAACTCTAGCTGGTACAGAATAAACAAGGAGGGTACCAGTAACTACTTATCCAGAAGCCTCTGCCTGCT
The DNA here is from genome assembly GCA_030015575.1 of Agapanthus africanus. Lineage (NCBI taxonomy): Eukaryota > Viridiplantae > Streptophyta > Magnoliopsida > Asparagales > Amaryllidaceae > Agapanthus > Agapanthus africanus. The sequence goes on along the minus strand of CM057339.1, from coordinate 878,370,469 downwards.
CGGCGGACAGGATGAAAACCTGCCCCTGATTCTGACCCGTACCAGTCAGGCTCTGATCAAAAGACCGCTGCTGGGGTACTCGAGGTGGACCCCTCTGAGTTGATGTGCCATACAACGGTTGATGTTGCTCGAACCCTCCCCGTAGCTCGGATCTCTAGGGACACCCGCTGACCCTATGCTCGCTGGATCCGCAAATCAGACACTTCCCCTTAGCTCTGCGACAATCTCTCTGCATATGTCCTGGCCTCTGGCAATAGTCACAAAACAGGGCCCTCTGCTGCAGCTGTTGAGGTGAGAAAGTGCAATTCATCTGTGTGACACCCTGCCTATGAACTGGGATTGCTCTATAGGGGGAAATTGTAGACCGTGTTAGGACTACGTGGGGTCTCCTGTCCATCGATCGTTGGCCCTTGGTCTTCTCCGCCAATCTTTCCTGCACTCGGACAGCGTTCAACACTTGGGCAAAGGTTGGTAGATTGAGAGACGCGATAATTTGTTGCAGTTCAAAATCGAGCCCCTGCTAGAACCATCTTGCCCTAGAGGCTTCGGTGGCTACCATGTGCGGTGCGAAGCGACTCAGCCGGTTATACTCTGCGGCATAGACATCAACTAAGCGTCCATTCTGCTTTAACATGATGAATTTCTCCTCCATTTCGGCCTTGGCAGTGGTCGAAAAATAGTGATCCAGGAAGCATGCGAAGAACATGTCCCATCCAATAGGTTTCTCTAGCCGGCTTTCCTCTACGGACCACCACGTGTGGGCCTCTTCTTCCAGCTGGATCTTCACCACGTTCACTCTGTCATCGTCAAGAACTCGAGCGGCCGTCAGAAGGTTCTCCACATTGATGAGTCATTGCTCGGCCTCAAGTGGATTTGTTGATCCTGTGAACACCGCTGGATGAAACCTCCTGAAGTCCGAAACAGTACCAACCCGAGCCTGTGTGGTCGGTACAAGGGTGCCCTAAAGGGCCGCGGGAACAGCCATAGATCTCTCTAGGGATGTAATTGCGGTCTCTTGTATCGCCTTCAATCCCTTAGCCAGAAGATCGGTCTTCCTCTCTTGAGCCTGGGCCAGGGTCGTTAGTGTGGTGAGGATCTTTTCGGCACGATCGTGGGGACGGCACCTGAGGATTTGCCCGAAGAGTCCATATTTCTGAAAAAGATCAAAAGAAATTAGATTTAAACAAGGCTACACAATGATTCAACAATCATTAGAAAGTGAACATAACGTAGTAAAGCACATGTCAAGGGTGTAACTCAATCTAGAGATCCCTCGACGAAACTGTAATTTCATCCGAAACCTGGCTCTGATACCAACAAAACCATGTCACGCACCGCTTCCCAAAATATGGAATACGAGAGATGACTACGCCAGCCATGCTCCTACGGTTAGGGAATAATCCCGCCGTAGTCACACTTCGGCTTCTAGCATTACATGGTAGTCAGTAAACAGTACTAGAGTAAAGGAAAATCACAGTTCACACTTTATTACATTGCAATAAAAAGAGTTTGAAATACATTTATTTTGCATAATAAAAAACTAACCAACGAAATACAAAGTGAAGAAATGGCGCTGATGATGCAGTTTAGATCTCCGCGATCTCGAATGGCGGGTCCTGCTCCTGGGCTAGATCCACTTCGTCCTCTGAGTATGCATACTCGGTCGTCAGGGCGATACATATAGCAATAATTATACAATGGGTGTGCAATGTTATTAAACATGAGAAGTGCAACAGAATACAGAACATGAGTATAATAAACATCAACTGAATATGAATAGTGCAATATAGGTATCATGTCAGTAAACTAGGTAGTGTGTATGTCACTACTTATCGGTCACTAAGTTAATAAAATCAAATGGTGGAAAGGATGCTCGTGTTTAACAAGGGTCTCATACAAGTCCGAGACTACGGTCTGCTGTGCCCGGGACATAACCCTATCGGCCGTGCCGCTAGGCCCACAACCTAATGCATGCATGTGTGTGTGTGTGTATCACTAATAGCGAATGATCATCCTCTAAATCACTGTACCTCGCTAAATACAAGTTCAATTCCACCTTGATTTTCCCATTCCCCAGGTTATAGTATGATGTTAGGTATTCGATGGGTTGTGAACAAATACGTATTACTTTCACTTTCAATCACGTTTCCACTTCTCAATATCACTTTCGTATTTACCACAACCCAATCACTAATACTTATATCAACAATGCATAACAATCGCTAGGTCTTAATGCAACAATCACTATGCAGAAGGTATACAACAAACATATAATAGGTAGAAATGCACTGAACATATATTCACTAAATTACAATACCCAAGCCATATAACTTACAAAATTTACCATAATTCACACGTATAGAATCAACCAAAATAAAATAAAAGGCATGCGAAGCACGCTTGATTATCTAAGCAGTAAACTTAATTTCAAATAAAATAGAATTCAGGTTATGGAATTATCATCATTTTAAATTAGCGATCGGTTGCTGAAATTCCAGTTCCAGAACTGAAAGTCCAACTTTGCACGCAATTTACTAGTGGTTATGTTTAGATTCAGGTGTTTCCCCAGTGAATGAAATATATTTATATCCGTTGGTTTTCCAACGCATCAAACGGATTATTAATATCCTTTCTGTACTAGGAGTTACGCCATGTTTAATGTGACGGAATAAGAAATGTTAGTGCAGAAACTGCAGAACACATCGATACTCAAAAATACAAACTAAATATCAAACGAATGGGACAAAATTCATGTGTTAGAAAACTAAATTATATACACGACCATATGGGATTCCGTGCATTTTCAGTTTAAAGCAGGGATGTATAAGTAGTCACAGTCTGGTATCCAAGCGAGATGTTGCCCCGGACTGCAGTACAGTGCCGCATTCGCCGCCAAATATTGTTACAGTAATCTATAAATGTTGAGAAATAAACAATGGATGATTTTATATTATTGTGTCGGCTTCGATATGAGCCATAGAACGTTACGTTCCAAACTGTATTTAATTTACAATGAATTTAATAAGGTAGTATGCACGGTAAAAATTCAGATTTAGTATCGCCTTTAGGGGGCGACTTTACACGATTAATAACACGATATTTTGCATCCAAATTCTTACCTGGTATTCATAATCAATAAAGAGACCTAATTATCATAGGTTCCGCCATAACAAGATATGGTTTAGATTATAGTTCGCATCAAATATTAGGGTAGCGTTTGGTAATCGGTTGAAAAACACACATCTACACTACTATATAACAATTAATCTAACAGGTGTATCTAGCCTAGGTATTAAAATAGCATGAACAACAAGAGAAAGGTTTTCTCTTGCCTTTCGCGAAGGTGGCACGACTGATATAGCAGCACGACACGGACACGATCCCGACACGGAGACATCACGGCACAATACACGCACGAGCAAGGCACGACGCACACACGACTAGTACGGTTCTAGCGAGGACTTGGGGTGGCTCAGCACTGGCGTGGAGGCAGGCATAGGGCAGTGGGTCATCGGCAGGTTCGCAGTGGCTCGGGGGAGGAGTCGTCGAGTCGATAGAGGTGGCGTCAGCGGTGTCGAGCTCCGGTGGCGGCTTCAGCGAAGTAAGACGTGCTCGGTGAGGAGATGGAGTCGGGGAGGTGAGTGAAAGGGAAAAGAAGGGAGAGGGGCTCGGTATTGTGATGAAGGTGAAGTGAGGACGAAGGGGAGCGAGTCTCGCTGTGAGAACGCGAGAGGGAGGAGATATTTGGTGGAGGGAATCGTGGGAGATATTGGCGATGGGGCGGCGTCGACGGGTGCTGGGCGCAGGTCTCATGGAGGTGGGCGCGAGAAGAGGGGGGAACGTTGGATGAAGAAAAGAGCGGGAAAAGAAATGAGCGAGGGAGAAGACGGAAGCGGGTGTCGGGTCGGGTCGGGTGAGTCGGGTCGGGTCTGGTCGGGTTTAGATTTAGGATCTTGGGTTTAGAGTTTAGGTTAGGAATTTAATTTAAATAAAATATTAAAAAATAATTTAAAAATTGGGAAAAATATACGGGAACTGGGGATTTAAAAAGTGCATAAATATTGTTGGTGCGTTAGTAACTCTAAATGGCATCACTAAATACTTGTAATGTCCATATCGAGTTCGAACGCCGTCTTGCAAATGTCTCCTTCTTTCACCCGAACTTGATGATACCCTGATCGTAAATTCAACTTCGAGAATACTCCCGCGCCACTGAGTTGTTCGAATAATTCGCCTATGCGAGAGATTGGGTACTTGTTCTTAATATTCACCTGATTTAACTCTCGATAGTCGATGCACATCCTTCGTGTGCCATCATTCTTTTTGACTAGAAGAAGTGGAGCTCTCCACGATGAACCACTGCTGCGAATCCAACCCTTCTCTAATAACTCGGAAATTTGTCTCTTTAGCTCTTCTAGTTCCACCGGTGACATCGGATAAAAGCCTTTGAATTGGCACTGCTACAGGAATAAGGTCAATCGTGAACTCCACATCTCGTTTAGACGGTAAACTCGAGATGTCCTTGAACACATCCATGAAATCCCGAACCGCTATCAATGCTTCATCTGCAACTTGTTTACGAACTTCACCCTTCAGTAAACGGTTCTCTTCGTCATGAATTTGCAAGTTTGTTCTAAGACTTGTGGGTTATCAGCCTACCACTCTTCCGCTGCGTTACTCTAATAATTTGATACGGGTCTGTCAAAACTTCTTCAATCAAATATCTTATATCTGATCGTCCTTAAAGCGGTCTGTACCAGCTCCCACTGAGGTTAATCTCGAACTACTGCAATCATCAAAAGTTTCTCCTATGCTCCTCCTTGTTCTTCGAAACGCAAATGGATTGGTTTTTACAGGACGAGAGGAAAGATATAACGTGGTTGCTGGATTCAAGCTCACGATAAGACATAAACTCGTAAGCAATGGTGCCGAGAGGAAACAAGTTAAAACAACGCCCATAAGTCAAAAAATGAATCAAAATAGGACTCCATGTTACCTAAATAGAGTACCGCATTGTAACCATGCCACGGTATATAGTTACAACTATATAACTCCATTCAAGTCGCCCAAATCCTACTATCAGAATCGAAGGAATAAAATAGGGGAAACAATTTGGAACCAAAAGGATTCCAAGCCGAGATGCAATATCATTTCCATATCGTTAAGATAAAAGAGTTAAGGGGAAAATAAGATTCAAGAATTTGAATGACAAGACAATAATGTGGCAGAGTATATTCCTAAAATTCTGGGTTTTCTGGTTTGTGTATTGGGTCCAAAACCCAATTACAAAAGAAACCAAACCCGGCTAACCTAAAACCTATGCGCTCTGACACCAACAAATCATTGTCACGCCCTGCTTCCTAAAGTACGAAAATTTTAGAACGTAACAAAGCTAGACATGCTACCTACGGTAAGAAAATATCCTTCTATAGTCATATTAATGCTGTCAATCAGTAATCAAGAACAATAAAATACTAAATCTATATATCACATGTCCAATAGCCACAAAAAAAATAACTGGAAAAGATAGCGGAAGCGATAAAGATCCAAGTAAAACTAACCAGTATAAGAGCTATGTCAATGAGGTGATCCTCACTGATCGACGATCCTGTCGAATACTCACGTGCTAAGTCAAGTAGCTGGGCCATGCAAAACCCAAACGTCAGTGCGTCACAAATATCAATAATAATAGTATAATCAGAATAGGATGCTATACAAGATAATATGAGTATAAATCATAATCGCAGGTACAAAACAGTGGCTATAGGTGTGTCACGTGTATCCTAAAGTCTATGCTTCTAGGTTATTTATTCTATAAGTCTTTAAAACCAATTACTATAATTCTCATCTTAACTCAAAAGTATATATCCCGTTCATACACCCATGGGACCACGACACAATATATCCCGTTCATTCCCCACGGGGTCACGGTACAATAAACAATGGTTATTCCGTCACGTCGGGAATCACGGAAAACAATAATAATATCCTCTTGAATTACGTTTCACATTCTCGATTTCCCCTTTCCCCCAGGTTTCGTGTTCAAGTCAGGTATTAGATGATATCTACCTAATACCAACACAGGATCAAGCAGGTACAGGTCTTGTCTACCTAAACAACAAGTCACGTCCATTAGGACAATAAATCAGGATTGTCGGCATTGGTAATAATCCAACAAACAGGTCTAATAATGGGTCATGAACATGTCTGGCAGTATGTTAACAGGATAAATACTTGATTGCGAACCAATCATAATAAAAGCAATAATATAACTGTTATCTAGCTATAACATGATGGAAATACTCCGTCTTACTTGTTTAAACATGAATATCTAACTGTATTTATTTCACGCCTGTTAAATATTATAAACTAAACGATATCTACTAGAATAGTTCGCATCGGTAATATCATTTGCAACTACAAACATATCAGCATTACTAGATAATATAATATGAACTATTTTATAAAATTGTATATCGATAATAGTTTGCAAATTATAAATATATGTATAATAAATATATATAGTTTAGTTTATGGTTTTATAGCATGTTGCAAGTTTAGAAACTTGCCTCATATATGAGGATGATCAAGACAGAGGGAAGGACGACATAATGACTGGAACAGTGGAGATTGCGATGTTTATAAATGCTTGACGAAATGCCAAGGCTCAATTTAGCGTCGATTGATGCTGTGGAGGACGCGATAGTGGCGGAACTTGATGGCAATGAGCAGAGGAAAGCTCGTTGGTCACAAATATAATATACATCGGTGATGGAAGAAGTAATGGCATCACTAAAGATGAAGGTGTGTAGTGGCCCGGCGCGACACGACATGACACGGTGTTGGGCATTGCGGTGATACGGGGCTAATGCGACGGTGGCACACAAGTAGGCATGAGCTGAGCACGAAGCGGGCATAGCGTGGCACAGGAGCAGGGCACAGAGCATAACACGGTCTGGGTACGGAGATGGCACGGTAGTGGCATGGTCTGGGTATGGTGATGGCATGGTCTGGGTACGATGTATGGTCTGGACATGGTGGTGGTCTGGAGATCGAAAGGAGAGAGAAAGAAAGGGAAAAAGACGGGGGAGAGAGGGGGTTTATTTCAATATAAAATGTTTATAATATTAAATATAGTATTATATATATATATATATATATATATATATATATATATATTATGGTTTTAGGGTTTTACAGATAATATCAAATGCTACCAAGTTTTACCCGAATCTTCCCAAAAATATATATTTTTTAGAATATTACACATATGTAAAATCTTAAACCATAATGTGATAATGTAATGTTAAATACATATACCCCTAAAAAGATCTAAATAAAGATTTAATAAATATATAATGATTAATAATTTTTTTATCTTATATTTTAAGATTTGCACATAATAGATAAGAGCGAAATAAGATATGAGGTGATATGCCATACAATGTCAGTTAGCAAAAATATTATTTATTCATTACTTGTGGCTATAAATAGATATATCAAGATATAAATATATATAATGTATATATAATACCATATTGGGTTCTAAACATGCGGGTCGGGTCGGATAACGACTACTACTATTCGAATCATTCGCAACCCAAATAGATAAAATAAAAGAATCATAAATTAATACTTAAAATACCAAGTTATACTGTATAAACGTACTAGGGTGTTACTATAACGCTGGTTCGATGGGGCTGATTATATTCATTTCCCACATCTCGAACGGCCAACTAGCCACTGTCGGGTGCAGCGGATTTGGATGTTGATGTATGAAGTCCCCGTGTATTTGGCACGAGTGACATTGCTTCGTGTATTCAAGACAGTCCTGAATCATCGTGGGCTAATAGTAGCCCATCCTTTTTATTTTCAGCTTCATATTTGGACCCGCTTGATGAAAGCCACAAAATCCATTTTGTATTTCTTGGACGACTTTCTTTGCTTTCTTCGGCCTTAAGCACCTTAGCCATAATAAGTCAAATGATCTCTTATATAGAGTATCATTGATGAAGGCGAATGACAAAGCTCGTTTCATGAGCTAATGTCTAGACGACGCATTTTCGGGCATTCGTTAGGATTTAAAGTAGTCTATGAAGACTTCCTCCAGTCCTTAACCTCTTCTTTGTCCTTTATTTGGAGGACTTCTTGTTTGGTCATTTCTTTTCCTTCGGGTGACCCTTTCAGGTCTTCATCCGAAGATATATCTGCCGGCGTGAGGATCCTACGGTTTTTTACAATGATCCTTACGTCATCAAGGTTTTCGTCGGTCAATTCTTTAGCCAACTTGGCTAGCGCATCCGCTTTGCTGCTTTCCGCTCGCGGTACACTTTTCAGGGTATATGAAGGGATTTGGGTCAGCAGTTGCTGCACTATTTCGCCATACCTTATTAGTTCTTACTTGCATGTCTGACAATTGCCGTTTACTTGACTAACGATCAACTGGGAGTCTCCATATATGAGATGGTTTTTTATTCCCATATAGATAGCGATCTCAAGACCAGCTATCAAACATTCATATTCCGCTTCATTATTAGTCCTCGGTTCTGTTAAGGAGATGGCGTAACTCAATATTCCTCCTTACAGGGGTCAAAAAGATAAGACCCACCCCGGTTTTGATTATGGGAGTATTCTTTTTTCGCCTCTTCATGGACGATGCTCCGTCGAAGTAGAGTTCCTATTGAGACTCACTTTTTGTTTCCTCAACTGCGTCGAACGCGTGTTCATCTGGCAGCTCGCAATTTAGGGGAAAGTCAGCTGGTATCAGATATTCCGTGAGAAAGTCGACGATGTCTTGTCCTTTCACCGCTTTGAGGGGTCGATACATTATCGAGAACTCCATCGTCATGAGGGTTCATTTGGCGAGCCTTCCCGTCAAAATGGCCTTCGACATCAGATATTTAAGAGGATCCAGCTTTGATATGAGATGGACCTCGTGCGCCAAGGCGTAGTGTCTAAGCTTCATTATTGCGAAGATCAACGCCAGACAATACTTTTCGATAGGGGAATAGTTGCTTTCTGCCCTTAGGAGAACTCGGCTTAGATAGTAGAGAGCTCTTTCCTTTCCTTGATCGTTCGCTTATGCCCATAGCGCGCCTAGAGAACCTTCGAGGGTCGTCGTGTATAAGATAAGGGGTTTTCCCTTAACTGGGGCAGCTAATACCGGCAGATTTTACAGGTATTGTTTGATTTCATCTAGTGCGATTTGGCACTTCTGATCCCAGAAAAACGGGGTCCCTGAAAAACGGGGTCCCTTTCTTCATCAGATGGCTATAGGGAAGACATTTTTCGGAGAGGTTGGCTATGAACCGCCAGATATACGTAAGCTTTCCTTGGAGAAACTGTAGTTGTTTGAGGGTTCTTGGCAAGGGCATTTTCATAATCACCTTGTTTTTTTATGGATCAATTTTGATACCTTGGTGGCGTATGACGAAGCCTAAGAATTTGCCTGAGGAGACTCCAAACACGCACTTTAGAGGGTTCATCTTCATATTATACTTCCGAAGACGTTGGAAGACAATTTTCAGGTGTTCCCAATGCTCCTCATGAGATTTGCTCTTGACCACAAGGTCATCGATATAGCATTCGAGGATCTTGTGTATGAGGTCATCGAAAATCTTTGTTATGGCTTTTTGGTATGTGGCTCCGGCGTTTTTCAAGCCGAAGGGCATCACCTTATGCTTCTGGTCTTCAGGATCCATCTTTATCTAGTTGTATCCTGAAGCTCCATCCATGAAGGAAAAGACTTCGTGGGTGGACGTGTTATCGATCATCAACTCGGTAATAAGTACTAGGAAGTCATCTTTCGGGCACGCTTTGTTGAGGTCCCGAAACTCCACGCAGATATGAACTGTCCCATTTTTCTTCATCACCGGAACGATGTTGGCGATCCAGTCGGAATATTGAAGTTATTGGATAAAGCCAGAGTCGATTAATTTCTTGACTTCGGCGTTGATACTCATCTCAAGTTCGAGCCGCATCCTTCTTGTTGCCTGTTTGACTGACTTTATGTTTGGCGATATCGCCAGTTTGTGTACCGCCACTTCTGGATCTAAACCTGGCATTTCAAAGTGGTTCTAGGAGAAGCAGTCTTTGTACTGCATAAGCACGTCTTTCAGTGCGGCTACTTGTTTTTCAGATAGCAACTCACTAATAAACGCCGGCATCGGATCATCTTCCGTTCCTAAGTCGATTTTTCTTAGATTGTCCGCCGTGGTATGTATTCTATCCTCCAGCTCTTTTGGCGCTGATGGAAATTCTGAGAACTCCTTGTCATTATCTTCATTTGTGAAGCATCCAAAGAGGTCAATCATATCTTCATCCTCTCCCTCTTTTGAGAAAGTTACCATATGACATGTATGAGTCTGCTTCCATTTTCGCGGTCGACCTGGTCCTATCCTAACGGTATAGGTCTTCTTTGGCTCGTTTTTTTGTGGCAGGGTCACCTTCTAGCTATCGGATAATATAAACCTGCCTTGCTGGTATTGGTCCTCCACCCAATCTTTGAACGTGAAACAGTCTTTAAGGGGATGGCTTATTTCTCGATGATAAGAACAATAATCCAGATGATTGACCTCATTTATTTGTTCGGGATGTCGAGACTTCGAAAGCGTCATCATTTGGTGCTTCATGACAAGGTTGAATATTTTCCATGTCTTGTCTCGAGGGAACGAGTATTTCCGACCCATCTTCTTCATAAAGGACGGGCTCCAACCGAGCTTTTCTCGATTAAACGGCGGCTTGGACCTGCTTTGTTATCCTTGAACGGTGTTTGCGTTCTTCGCCTTATTTTTACCTTTACTTCAGAGTTTTCCTTTTTCATAAAAGTACTCAGCGGGCTGTGGATGAAGAGCATCACGGTCTACTTCTTCCATTGATTGCTGAGTGAGACGTTGCGTCTTGGCCTTTTCATATATGGCCATTTCGCGGCTGTGGTTGTCTCGGCTCACTTGACAAGCTTTTTTTATTAACTTGTCAATTTTTTCTTCGAGCGATGGACTTAACATTCTCAGGATGGGATCTTGCTCCGATTTGACGTCACGGCTGTTTGGAAGAGAATTTTCTTCTTCACTCGAGCTATTTATGACGCGGAAGCTGTAGATTTGTTCCCGTTTCTTGGATCGAACATATCCCAGCCCAGTTGTTTCCATCTTCCCATTGGGCTTCTTTCGTTGAGTCCTAAGAATATCCCAAATCTTATTTTATAGAATTGGGCCTGCGGAACCGTCTGTTTGAGAAGTATGTCTTGGCACTTTAACAGTTCCTCTAATCTCTCCGCATAATATCTTGGTATACGGATGGGTTGGAACTTATCAAGAGTGGGGTTGGTACCATGCTTGACTTCCTTTTCCTCCTTAGTCTCCGTAGATTTGTAGAAGAGGATCGCCTTTTCACCTCTTCACCTAGGAGGCACGTAGAAAGTTTCTAATTCTTGCACGTTGTATGTATTAAGCACGTCAAGTTCCCTGTAGTGTCGAAGCGGATGCATTATAATTTGTAGACTCCGATCTGCTTCGTCAAGAGTCTGCATCGACGGGCGGATAGAGAACACTGAATTGGTCTCGTCCTCGGAGTAGCTGCCAAAGACCAAGATAGGGGTCGATGTCCCGGGTTTATTGTTTTCCCTTTGAGCTTGCCCCGAGTAGACTATTTGTTCGTCTTCCTCGGTATCACTTCCAAAGATCGGGATGGTGGTCGCGGATTTTTGTTTATTCTTCGGCTTGTGGCACCTTTCAGTATCCTCGAAGTCCGGCATTAAGTACTTCGTATCTTCATTATTTTGCACTTCATTCACCGAGAACGGATTGAGTTCTCCCGTGACGGTGTACTCCAAACCATCCTTGAAATACTTCATACACCGATATTGTGTAGAAGGGATGATGTTGTACTCGTGTAATCAGGGCCTGCTGAGTAGGGCGTTATAACAAGTTTTGGCGTCAATGACATGGAATTTGATGTTAGTGACGAGCAGCCCGAAGTGTAGCATGGGTATTACAGACCCCAGCGTCCATGATGACTGTGAATCAAACCCGGAGATGGTAATTTTATCTCGAGCAAGATGCTGAACATTCATGCATATTTCCTTCAGCACTCTCACATTAAGAAGATTGACGGAGGATCCGTTGTTGACAAAAATTTTCCCTATCTTGATATTGTGGCAATACCCGGTGATGTATAGCGATCGATTATTTTCGCACATACCGAGGAGTAGATCTTCATCACTGAATTTAATATCAGCTGTGTGGACCTCTACCAGTTCATCTTTCATCTTCTCTTTTGCGAAGAAAGTATGGAACTGATCTGGTTCTTGTAAGATCAAGTAATCTTGTGTCTTTTTGGACAGGAGGAGAGTATCCAGTATACTCAGTTGTGAGGGTATTTTTCTCAAATGTGTAAGGACATTGTAGTCCACCTTATTTTTCTTAGGCGGGTCCTTTGCGGCGAGTTCTTTGACTGCTTCTTCATCAAGGGCGATTTTCTCGGGCATCTTCCTTTTCCTTTTGTTTTTTTTGTTCGAACCGTTGTTTGCGGGTCCGATGTTCTTCTCAGGTAGCGTATGATTACGCAGCTGAATGTTTTCACAATTCTTCTCCTCCTTTTTTTCCCCCGGGGTGGAGTCTTCAAAGAGAGGATTTAGGGGTGTTTCGTCCTCGGAATCACTCCCGAAGCTAAGAACTTGATGTTTTCCCCTTCCGAACTGGTACCAACTATATGACAATTGCTAGTTGTTTCTTGACGCGTGTTCATCTCATCACCCTCACGTTGACGAGCGCGAGCTTCGCGCTTTTCTTTCTTGAAGTATTTTTGATGGGCAACATATGCTTACCACCGCTTCTTGAAGGCATTGCACTTCTTAATAGAGTGGGCGACCCTTCGGTCTTATAGGCAGTATTTTGGATGTAATTCTCCTCCGTCGATGTATGGGACCCCGAGAGTGTACGTCAGGAGTGTAATGACCCCAAAATCTCCATATATTTGTATTATCCCTCTTCAATAATATACTGTATTTATTTGTACCTGGTATTTTCTGTTTTCTATTAAATTTATTATTATTTTATTCCTCAATCTATTATATATTTTTTTTCCATCCCAATTTCTTTTTGTTATATTTAAGTTTTTGGTTTCTCATTCTTATTGTCCTTTCATAAATATTTAACCCAAATTCATTATTGGGCCCATCCCAAAAGCCCACAAATTTAATTAAAATTATTTTCCTAATTAAATCTCAAGATAACCAAAACCCTAATCCAAACTGAGCTCACAACTCTTTACTATTGTTTAAACTAAAACCTACCAAACCCATTTCTTTTTATATTTAAACATAACCTACACCTAAGTGCCAACCCCATAACTCCATTACCAAGCCCAGACCTATAATCTATTAAAAACCTACTAACCCATTCAATTTCCAATACAATTAAACCCAAGAAGAATCATGTTGCCTTTTCCCCTGCTCCTCATTTTTTCCCCTTTCATTACAAAATCATAAAGCCCCCACTATCCCACTCTCTCCATCTACCTGTTCACCTCTTCCCACTCTCATATATTAATTCTCTTACATTTACTCTTCCTTATAATTCTCTCCCTACAGACACACAACCCTCCCTCTCCCTCTCTCTCTCTCTCTCTCTCCATATACATATATATTTATACCTACATATTCACACACACACATACCTTTCTACTGTCACTGCTGTTTCTCTTTTTCGTCTCTTTACCCAACACCAAACCCTTGGCCAGCCACCCTAGGACCCAACACCAAACCCTTGGCCAGCCACCCTAACCTCGGCCGAGAAAACTCGCCGCCGTCGTCATGAACAACAACAGCCGCAACACCAAAAAAATCCCTTGACCTTCGACGGCTTATTCGAAGTGCTACGGGACGAGAAACGATGCTCCAATGTCGGGCCTGAGTCTGGGTGAGCGTAACGATTGTTTCCACGCCTCCGGATCTTCAATCCGTCGACGTTTCAAATTTTTGCCCAGAGGTGTTCGATGAAATGCCCCTATGAGTTTTCCGATATTTCCTTGCATTGTAACCGCGCCGACGTCGATCGTCGTTGTCTTCTCTCTTTCTCATCGACGAGGTAAGTCACCTTTTCTTTTCCCCACTCAATCTTCATCGTCAAGTTAAAGTTTAATTTTTAAATTGTTTGATTAATTTTTTAAATTATATTGTATAAACATAAATATTCATTAAACTAACCTCTAATGAATGTTGCTTCCAAAATCATTTTTGCCATTAGAGGTCATTAAAGGTCTGGCTTTCTTTGGGTGCAGGGAGTCATTGATGTAAACTGTAAACTTGTAGATTTTTTATTCCTCGGTATTCTCGATGCATAATTTTCGATTTATTTGCTAAGGGACAAGATAAAGCTCTTCTTTTGAAATTTACACCAAATGTCATTTTTAAATAAAGTTTCTGCATGTAAACTTCATATAATTTTGCATGGGATTTAATTAATTTGATTTTCACTCACTTGTCATATCTATAACAATGTAACTCATAAACCTCTATTCTGAATTTACATTTGACATATATACATAAATCATGCAACAAAACATTCATGTTGCTGTACAACCTATTAAATATTATTGTTAAGTATTTTAGTGATAACCCACCGGGTAACAATCTACCTCATATCTCACACACGAACACTTTTGATTCATAACACATCACATATTTGTCACAAATTTTTTCTAAAGATGTACCTTTACGTAAAATTACCTTAGTTTAAAATAACTTTTAGCTATAATATTTCCTTTGCAATTGCGCCTGCAATTGCGCCTCTACAATTCTTTTTGGGAAACCCATTTACGAATGGTACGGCTTATCGTACGTCCTTAGGATAGTAGAGTCAGATACAGAACTCCTCACGAAAAATTTGATCTCGAAAGGAAATAAAAATTCGGTTTAATGAAATACGACTTTTCAAAACAAATTAAAACTTTGGAAAATTTATATAAAATTATGAATCCGTATTTTGAATAAAAACAAATTGTGAAAATTATCTTTCAAAATTAAAGATTAAAATTTTAATAAAATACCACCAATTTTTCCAAAAGTATTAATTTTCAGAAAAATACCATACACTTTTAAAAACTAGATTTTATCACTAAAATACCATTGAAACAAAAATATATTGTTATAAAATTCTTAATATTATAAATTACTCTCGAGGCTTATTTTTAAACAATATTAAAGTTTTTATCATAAAAACCCCTCGAAAAATACAAACAATTTAAACACAATTGAAACAACAAGAATAAATTTTTAAGGACAATAGATTAATATAGATTTAAGCGGTATCATTTCTCTCGAGCCTCAGGGAGCCGAAAAAGTGAGTGCTTGCCTACTCAGATTAGACAACATTGCAAATTAACGAAGTTATCAATGGTAATTGTCTTGGAAAAATAAACAAATGCTGCCGTCCATGTGCAGCAGTTGTCCGATTACTCCCGAACTTAAGAATTTCATAAGCTAAATCCATTCACAAGAAAATGACTATAGTATGAATACAAACTTAACTCGAATCCAAACTCAAATCCAAACTTGAATACTTGATCTTTAATATGAACACTTGAACTCAAATATCCAAACTTGAACTTGAATACTTGACTTGATCGAACTATGAATAAAACTTGACATGAACTTGACATCAATACCTGAACACATGATTACAACTTGAACATGAACTTGTACTCTTATATTCATGAATTCGGCCAAGACCTGTTAACTTGAACTATACACTACAATATCAATATGCGGGAATAAAGGGGTAGATTTGTACGGAACGTATATCATGGCACGATAGGCCACTTTAAAAGACGCCTACATGAATTCACGTGATATTGTCCCGTGGGTTATGACGAGGCCTTGTACTATATGTTGCCATAGTCCACGGAGTAAGATGGACTCTTATCGTATACATGAATACCTTCTTTATCAAACTACAAATAACCACGTTAGAATAGCTATCTTATACCTATAAATGATCATGCTTAGATACTCTCCTATACATCCTTACATGTTCACGTTTACTTGATTTCTATTCACTTTATATATCATTCAGTCATCTTCTTTTACTTCTTTTGGAGACTTCCCGAGCACTAGTTCGCTGACGTCATTCCTCTCTTTTTCTTTCTTTAGAATGTTCGTCAGGAGGACCGGACTTTGAGGAGATAGAGCCGAGCCTGAAGGACTTGGACCAGTTTGCCGCTCAGCCCGACTACTAGCTCCTGCCTGCATTTATTTTCAGTATGTCATTGTTTAGGCATTTATTTTTATCATTGTATTTTTCTATTCCTGACAGTTGTATGTAAAGTTGAATGTAAATAAATTTGTTATTTCATTTTATTACTCTTGTCATTCTTGCACATTATTATATTGCTTAATTATGCTTAATGTATTTTCATAATAAATACGTTGCGGGCTTGCCACGTCACCATTTTTGTCTACTTGGAAGCGAGGCATGACAAGGAGCGGTGGCAGTTTCATCCCCATGGACAGGGCTTTGGCGAACCGGCTTTAGTCCTGCTTTTATTTATTGCGGGCGTTCTTTGATTTGTCCGGAGAACTTCATGACCTGTCCTCGTCGCAGCTTCTTTGTTTAGACGCTGCCGCTTGGCCTTTTCGTATATGGTCGTTTCGCGTTCTCGATCATCTTTGCTCTTTTGAAAGGCTTCGTTTAACGGCCTCTCAATCGGGTCTTCTTTCGGCAGTTTCGGGGATTTTAGCACCGATTCTGCCTCCAGTTCCTCCACATCGCTTTTTGACACCAACGGAGCTTTTTCATTATATAACGATGAATGAGAGATCATGTGGCAATTTGCTACACGGTTTTCTGTTCCTTCTGATGAGTCATTTCCCACATCATCGCCACTGTCTCCATCCTCAAAATATTCTTGAAGAATTCTTCGAGCGTGACTGGTGTTCGCGCCTTCTGGTTATATTCTTCCAGCGCATCTATATATTTTTGGACGTCTGTGCGCTTGTCGTCATACTCAGCAGGCTGCACAAGTTTCTTAGTCTTCTTGTTTTTCTTAGAAAACTTTGAAGGCTTGACTTGGGGGATTTTCCCCTTGTCAACGACTTTCGGTGCGGGACGTTGTTTCAGCATCCTTTCTATAATTTTGGGTTCATACGGGTTCTTCCACTTGATTGTCGGACATGCTTGCAGATCTTTAAGCATTCTTTTAGTTTTCGCTGAAAGAACTACAACCCATGGAGTTTCTTCCATGAGTGAGCATGATGCCCCCTACGCGACCACCTTTTTAGGAACGTATTATTAGGGCAGATCTACCCTCCAGCTATTGGACAATGCGAACTTCCCCTGCTGGTACTGGTCCTCGACCCAGTTTTTGAAAATGTAGCAATTCTCAATTGAATGGCTAACTATCCTGTGATAGGAGCAGTAGTTGGGGTTATTGACGTCACCGGCTTATGCTGGACGCTGTGGGTCTGGCAATGTGATCAGATTATTTCACATTGCCAGCTCAAACAACCTCCTCGTTTTATCGTGAGGGAACGAGTAAGCACGTCCCAATCTTTCTTCTAAGGACGGGCATGCACGTGCGCTGTTTTGGCGAGTAGCTGGTTTTGGACCGCTCAGTTGTTGTTGCGTGTTGGCAACAAAAGCTGCTTTTCCTTTTCTCTTATTATTTCGAGGGTCCTTATTTGAGGAGGAAGGGCTATGACCCATCTGATCTATCTGTGCTAACTTGTCAATTAGCGACTAGAATGTGGTGGGTTTGAAGAAGTTCATGAATTGGGACACGTTCGATTGAGAATCTATCGTCCCAATAAACATTCCCACAGCCGGAGAATCTTCAATGCACTATTCGCATTTAGACCATAGGTTCCACCACCGGATCATATATTGGACCCATGTTTCTCCCGGCTTGACCCTGGCATTGATTAGCACCGTGATCGAAGTGAGTTCACTCACACTGGCGAACTATTGCGTGAATGGCAGCTCTATTTCAGAGAAGATTTTCACGAAGTCATTTAGGAGCTTCGAGTACCATACGAAAACTGTTTCTGATAAGCTTCCGACGAATTGGCGAAGCAACAATTTTTCGTCGCCTCCAGTATTGCCGTACAGAGCTCTGAATTGTGCGATGTGCTGGTGGGGATTGTTAGTTATATGTATGCCCTAGAGACCATTATTGTACATGATTGTATATTATAATGGATGCTTGGACATATATAGGGAGGACTTTCTTGCTCAACATGATAGTATTCTATCTGATTACTCTTTATCTTAACATATAGACTAGTATTGTGATACTGTCTTGCTCTCACATGTTGGTAATGACCTTAGGATGTGTACTTGACTACCAGGATTATAATGTAGATCATACTAGTGGGGCCAGCGTAGTCCACAAGTTCATCCTTTAATTGTTCCTAGTTGTGGGTGTATCGAGACGGGGTATCGATATTCCAGAGTAGACTAGCGTATATGCTTCTTGACCCATTTGATGGGCGATAGATGATCCCATATCCATTGGTGTTTGATATCAAAGATGGTATATAGGTGCTCAGTGGAGACTGGGTACACTGAACAGGACGCGCCGAGAACTCCTAGATGGTATTATACATAACGTCAGATAGCAGTTCTCTGGTGACACTGGTACAGGTTAGTCTGTAGACCCGAGATCGTCATAGAGTCTTGTGTGATTCCTACTGTGCTTTGATTTCCACCTTACCACGTTCAAGAGAGTGTGCAAAATGGTGGTTTTTAGGTACAGTCTCGAGTCATATGGAGGCAATGAGCAATAGGAGGGGATTTCGTCTCTCCCGGTATTGGGGGTTGATGTTGCGCTGTGCTCGATTGGCCATAATAGGAAGTCCCTGGCCAGGGCGGAAACTGAGATTTACTGGTAAGTGTTATCAGTAGTTTCTCGACCCGTTATGAGCCTCACATCGGCACGACTTATCAAGTTATTGAGGTCTGACGTTTACCACCCCCAGACTCGATATGCGACATATCAGACGAAGAGATTATACTGTACGGTAGTGTTACTCAATAGATTCACGGGAGTATGAACAAGGTTGCTTGTTGATCTTCTGATCGCTCAATACTCGGGTAGCCGTTACGTCCAGCTAGTACTGCTGACGACTTGTAGGTGACTGATATGATCATCACCTACTGCCAACGTATTGACGAGTCTTTAAAGTCCTACACAGAGATATCCTAGCTCATGCGAAACGAAGTAGGGCACATATGTGATATGTGCGGGACCGAGATTAATACATGTATGTGATACCATATTCAAATCTCGCCATATAGGTTATATGTGATATAACCGGATTATTGAATCAAGTGTTGATTCAATAATTTGTTATATGATATTAGTCGGTTGTATGTGATATAGCCGGATTATTAAATCAAGTGTTGATTTAATAATATATATATATATATATGTATATATATATATTTTTTATATTAATATATATATATATATAAACTAATATTAACTCACTTAAGAATTTCTTTTCTACTTATACATTTAATATATATGTGATATATGTTAATGTATTTGTTGTGTCATGCTTGATGATACATTGGACTTAGGTGTATGAGACTCATACCTAACTTAAGATAATTTGGGTGTTTAAATATTAAGGGGAAAATCAAAATTAGGTGGAAAGTAGCAGGGCTTGAGATGCTTGTGGAAGCATGGAGAAGCTTTGACTTAAGTCCACTAATTTTGTTTTACTCTAAATATTTATTAACCTAACTATTATCTTTAGCCATGATTTAGTCTCTACATAAGTTGATATATGATATTTTCTCACCCATGGTTGCAATGGTTCAACACTTGATCTTTTCTTCATCTCCTTCATTGCTCTCTAGATTTCAAGTGAGAAGAAAAAGAAAGAGAGAAAATTAATTTTAAAGTGAGCAAAATTCCTCCTTCACCAAACTATCCATTTAGTATAGGTTGTTTCATTCACTAATTCTCAATTAGTGAAGAGGTAGCCTGAGTTAGAGATTTTTCGACGTAGATCATTTTCGGCCTCGAAAATCCTTGAGCAAGCTCGTTCCTTTCGTCTAGTGGAGCTTAAGGAGAGTCCGGGAGACCACTACTTGGAGAAAAGAGACTACTACACGGAGCTTTAGAAGTGAAGGACTGGTTTACAAAGGTTGTATTCCGATATCACTTAGTGTAAAATTGTTTACATGTTTTAAAAACCCTAATTCTCTAGTTAGATCCTTGATTCAGGCTCGCTCGGCATCCTAAATTTTTAAAATAGCATACTTGATGCTTGCCGAAACCGTGTTGGGGTGCTAAGCAAACCCAGCAGTGGTATCAGAGCCTTGCTAGAGCATTAGGAGTGGTCTAGGCGAAGTTAAAAGTGTTCAATCGACTTTTTGAAACCCGAATTTTCCACTCTCTGGAAAAAATTTCAAAAGTTGTTATTTTTCTAATTAAAAATATTCAGAAAATTGAGCAGGCTTTTCTATGAACCCACAAGAAAAACGACGGCCCAACTCGAACAAACGACCACGGAAGCGCGGCCAAAGCATGCCTTTAGCGGCGATTCCGCGGCGCCGTTGGTGAGACAGGGAGCGTGCCTTCTTATATAGGTCCGTAGATACTTGGGGCACTCTCTGGGTATTTTTAATTATGACTCAAGTGTTGAGATCTCTGGGAATTTTGGGTATTTGATAAATCGATCGAAACGTTTAACATCGTCTAGATATCTGTGATTTGTGATACAATATTTGGAATCCACAATAATTGGTTTTGTGAAAACTAATTAGTACATTTTAAATCTAGCAATTTAGTCTCTTTTGATCGGTTGCCGCGGGGTTTTGATTCGGATCAAAACTCCGTCGCAATCACGTATAGTACGCTAACACTCGCTGGGTAACACTACTAGATAGCTACGCCCCATAGCCCCGACCAAGCGACTGTAGAAGAACCCCGTAGCCAAAAGCATCCGTTTGGATGCTCGCGGCCGCGGTGTTCCGCCTAAGTGCACTTCGTCGACGGCGCCGGGGGTGCGGCCGTCTACTAACGTTTCCGACGAGCATTCGATCACTTGTTGGGAATCTTTTTGAATTGCCCAACTATATATTGAAAAGTGTTTTCAATTTGAGACTAAAACGCCGGGTTTATAATGTTAAACATGAAATTCGGAATATGTGATATTCCGGATTTATGATATTTAAGGAATTTTTACGGTTAGGCATGACATCCGAAATATGTGATATTTCGGGTTTATGATGTCTAAGGTGGTTGCGAATTCCAATTGTTGTAGTTTTCAATTTCTTTTCCATGACTGTAAGTGTAATATGTGGTGTATCACCGGTTTCGTTGCTATACGCCAACGACAATTGGGATACGCATATTTACTTACGTTGATGACATATGATGTTATGTGTTGCTGTGATATGTTATATTGGATCGTCGTGTTTGAATAGCCGGGGGTTTTTGTGTGAGATGAGAGTTTTTCATTTTCATTCATGTAAAAATTTGTATGTAATATTCTTTTATTGGGACACTTCCAGGTTGAGGATGATGTCACAATTGATGTATATTATTTACTTTTCAGCATTAGGATAGACCCAAGGCGGGGAGCACAAGTAACCGGGTTCTAGAGTCCAGTGGGAGACCATCTCGAGGAGTCGAGTTCGGGTCTCCTAACTCTAGAATTAGTAGGGTTGCTTGCCGCTTACGTAGGGGTCTAGAGATGTGGGTTTGGCTATTCATCGTGACCATAGAATCAGTGTTTTTAATTTACTTAATTTAAAACACGGATCTCCTAGTATATCCAATATTTCATATGTTGACTTCTGCTGCAATGTTCTGTGATGAGATCATATAACTGTGTGAGACGAATGCTTTATATTATATATATGATATATAATAAACACTGCTTATGTTTTGCATCCGCGCTAGTCCTGCCCCCGCTCTGCCGTTAGTTATATAACCTAACGGTGTATGACGGGACCCCGTGACGAATGCGGATGGCATAAGCGTATATTATATAAGTATTTTCGTTTCTTTATTTGTGATGCTTAGGAAGCATAAATGATGAGACTTCATTAATGAGATTAATGAAAAGAAAAGAAACCTAATGATGTTGTGGAATCAAATTTTCAAAAATGGTAGCTCTAGTTTTTGCTTTGCATAGTGGTATTCCTTGATGAATATCCAGCACCTCATTCAAGGAAAGAGCCGAGATCCCTTCACCGGGAGTGACCTCTTTAGTAAAAGCTAACAGATACTGCAACCCACTCAGTTTTGTCTTTTGATTGCTTCTCTAGTTCTTACTTTGCATAGTGGTATTCCTTGATGAATATCCAGCACCTCATTCGATGAGGAAAGAGCCGAGATCTCTTCATCGGGAGTGACCTCTTTGGCGAAACTAGCAAAAGCCTCAAAAACACTCCTTTTTCAAAATCACTCGATTCTACAACGATATCAAGTTCATTATGCAAAAGGTTTTCTTAAAAACCTGTCGTAGCCCTCCGTCATTTCAGATAAGGACCATTTAGTATTCGTGCTGTGTTTGTTGGCCTTTGTCAAGGCGTAGTGAGTGGTAGCTGATTAGTGCTTATCTGCAAGCATATGATGTGATTGGATTAGGGTAGTCGTATGACCTTGTTGGCCTTTGTCAAAGGTCGTGCGGATGGGTTTAATTCAACCAGGAAATGTACGGGTTGAACTTGACTAGCGCCCTATGGTTTGTTGGCCTTTGTCAAGGTCATAAAATGCTAGGGGCAAAATATTATTGAGAATTTCAAGTGTTGAACTTTGCAATGAGATTGCATACCTTCTATGAGATAGTTGGATCCCGATACCCACTGCGAGTAAGATTTACTCCTAAGAGAGTGATTGATCTTTCTTTCTTGTGTTAAGTAAAATGTTTCACAACCAGAGAATTTTATACCACAATCAATTAACGGTGTCTCTTGTAGCGATCGTTAGTAAGCACGGATCGTCCACTGAGATGCGAGTACTTGTTCGATCTTGTTTAGCTGAGTTGAAAATAGAATATAAAAGAAAATGATTCAAGATTAATGAGATTTAATTTCAAGAAACATCAAGAAAATAGATCTAGAATTAAGAAGATGTCCAATCAATTTGAATTATCAAGATTATGTAGAATAGCTTGTAGGAATCGATCAAATTGGTAGCAATGATGAATACTAGAATTACAAATCTTATCTATTGATGAATTGTTGCTAGATCGATGACGATCAATGAAGATTAGGGATCTATTAAAGAAACTAGAGTTTCTCCTTCACTGTCCCTTGTCTTTTCATTGATAATCATTCAAATCTAGTCTCTAGCAAAGAGGATCTTCAATCGTTTGATCCCTAATTTGCAACATGATTATCAAGAATAGTGATCTCGCTCCAAATTAGGTCATCAAAGATTCTTTTTCCTAGAGTTCACAAATCTCATAAGACTTAAGAGTAGTAAAAGGATTTCATCATCATTAGATCTATCGATTCTCTCGATTCCTTTACAAGCGGAGATTTCACTCACACATCATGAAAATTAAAGAATCACAAACGAGAAATTTCATAATGCAAGAATGTAATGAAAACGAGAATTAACAATTTATCACCTTCATTAAATCTTCTTCAAATTACACAACTCCTCAATTCGAGATACAAGATTAAGCTCTCGATCGCTCCTTTGAAGAGGTGAATTTGTCGTCAATCTTTGCGTGGTTCGATCACCGTGAGACATGGATCGTCGCGGATCTCTTGCTCTTGATGACGACCGGCGTTTCAATGAAGGATCGTTGATTGCTCGCTTGATTTGCTTCTCAATGGATCTTGATTTTGCTTTGGAATTTGATTTGGATTTTGTTTTGGATCAGGTTGTGTCACTCAACTTGTGCAATTTGGCTCAATATTCAACAACTAATTGTGTAACCCCCTCACCTTAGATCTAGATCTCCTTTTATAAATCTCCAATGAATCTTCCCTCATAAGTTAGGTTGTTAGAGAGAGCTTTCTAGAATGAGGTTGTTGCAAGGAGCCTTCTAGAAGAAGGTTGTTATGCAGAGCCTTCTTCTAGAATGAGCCACGTAGTAATTAAGCATCGTGAGGAAGTAAGGTTGTTAAGATGAAGCCTATGAAGAAATGACGTCATCGGATGCCCTAACTCGGCCGCGGTTCCGTGGCCTTTGAAGAGATCATTGGCTCATTTTCATGGGGTCTTCTGGTGTTTGTCTCTGGGTGTATAATTGATATCTGAAATCTTTTTATCCCTTCTAAATCTCTGCCATATTTGAATTCTTTGACTTGTTGTATTTTATCGACATTTTTACGATTCCGGTTCTTTGACCTGAAGAATTTTCTGCACACAATCTCGATAAAATGTGTTGAGATATACAATATCATGCATGTAATAATAAACACATAATTTCCCTCCAGAGTGTCGATTATAACTATAACACGTGGTCTTTGGTATTTTCCAGATGAATTTGTAATCCGTGTTATATTTACAATAAACATCCTTAGATGATTAGAAAGAGTAGGGAAATTGATGTGTTAAGAATGCAATATTTTCGACTGATCAAATTCCCCCAAACATAATTTTGATCGTCTCGAGCAAACATCTTTTATTCAAGAGAAGGAAAAAATTGATTAAGAAAAAGAAAAACTAACTAGTACACTTTCGTAGGCAACACGATTGCACTGAGCATATGCAACAAGCCTTTAAACCTCTAGGTGTCCCTAGTAGGAGGAGTGTTGTCTCCTGAGGGTTTTCAGCGGATTGCACCCACAAAATCCTATAATAAAAGGAAGACTGTGAAAGTTACATATAAAGATAGGAAATAAAAGAAAGACTTTGAAAATCAGAGTTTCCAACTACACTGGCTTTTCGGTTGTCATGAGCCCTATCTTAATAGTCATGAAAAGATGTTAGAAATCACATCATCCCACAATAAAACATCGTCTTTATTCTTCATTCCTACCTTTCTTCCAAACACCGATTATATAGCCCTACATGTGTGTAAAGAACATCCCTACACTCGGAGAATTCAATTCAAGTTATCATACTCTTGTCCATCTACCTCAGTACTTTTTAGTCGATATTTAGATGGATTTGCTCACACATTTTTTTCAAGCGATCGTTAATACTTCTTGAGGTACTAACCGACCGATTACTCATGTGCTTGCTGATTAGAAGTAAATAGTATTTTTCTCGTCTTGCAACACCTAAGACTTAGCAGTGACTCCTAAACCAGTTGGTCTAGGGCACTAGGTGATGAAGCACGCTTGCTATATTTTTTTTATGTTGCCTTGGTGATTACAAAATCAGTGTTCATTTTTCTACACCATTTTATCTTTTATTCTCCATTTATTATTTTCTTCGTACTTTGGCTTTTAGACAAGAGCATTTCAAGGTATCCTCTACTATTCCGAGTTTCAAGACGTGTGTAAGTGCGTATAGTAGGGTATCAACATTCAAATGATTAGCTTCCAGAATTGGAACTATTTTTCAGACTTATTTTTATGCGCAGATTAGTGACTTCCTTCATCTTACTAACCCTTGGGACAACGGCTCATAACTACTTATTACTAGTTTCGTTTAAGAAAACTTCTAACTTTCTTGGTTTTCTTAAATTTTCCAATCTTATATATGTAATTTTTCGCTTTCTAATATTTTATTATTTTATTTATGTACACATTTTTTTTATTATATGTTTTGTGTTTATGCAAAATATGATGCAAAGTGATGCGTAAATAAGCATAAACCTCCCCCAAACTTGTTTAGAACAGTGTCCTCACTGTTATCATCTGTTAAATCTCAAAAACCTGTAGGCTTGGGAGGAAAATTTATTAGCGGGGACAAGAATAAGTGAACGTGAAAATCCTCCCCCAAACTTATTTTTGGCTCACAATTTTGAGGACAACTTTTATTTTCAAGAGCTAAAAATACCCCACCCCACCCCCCAAAACTTGAGTTAAACAATGTTAATCTTTTAAAATCATAAGAGGGGGGTAAAATTATTGGTCAATACCAAGCTTTGCAAAGACCGAAAGTCAACACCAACCATTCGAAAATTTTATCAGTGTAGTGTACCGGTTGGTGGAAGAACATGATGTATAGAGCCAGAAAGAAGTGGGAAAAAGATAAGTGGTGTGATAGAAAGGGTTTGCGTCTCAATTTGGAGAGACGACACAGTGATTGTGATGGATTACTCGCATTCTCATGATTGTTCAGAAGAAGGGGTGGAGGTTCAATTTCTTTGTTTTGGAGATGATTCATCTCAACACCCGTGTCTTTTAAAAATGTAAGTTCATCAGCGAAAATGTCCTCAAAGTTTTCATCGATACCCCGAAGAATAATCTCATCGGAAAGAACGGAGTGATCCTCAGACTCCATAAAAGGTTCAAAATCAGCGTTAAAGGTTGACCTGGACAGCTCGATGGAAGAGTTCATATGTGTATAATACATAGCTGGGTCAAACATCAACGTATTGAGGAAGTCTAGATCAGTATCATGAAGCTCGTCAAATTCGCTGCTGTCGACATCCATTAATTCGACAGAACATACCTGAGCAGAAGATTCGGAGGGTACACTTCCCAACTTGTAAATGTTAAGCTCAATTGACATCTTCCCGAAGGATAGGGTCATAGAGCTGTTACGACAGTTGATTATAGCATTGAAAGTGGCCAAAAAGGGTTGACCGAGAATCACCGGAATTTGGTTCTGTGGGTTTGCTACAGGTTGTGTATCTAGAACAATAAAATCCACAGGGAATACAAATTCCCCGACTTTTATCAACACATCCTCAAGCTCACCCCTAGGTTTGGTGATTGATCGGTCGTTCATCTGGAGAGTTGTGTTCGAGGGTTTTAACTCTCCGATACCTAATTGCTCATAGACTGAATAAGGAAGCAGGTTAACACTTGCGCCAAGGTCAAGTAAAGCACGGTTAATATTTTTACCCCCAATAGAAATAGAAATTGTATGACAGCCAGGGTCCTTACGTTTCCTTGGTAATTGTTGGGGAAAAGCTGTGTTTACAGTACTCGACATGAACACCTTTTTTGGCACTTGAGTCTTCCTTTTCCTATTGCACAAGTCCTTAAGAATTTTTGCATAAGCCGGGACTTGTTGTATAGCATCTAGGAGAGGGATATTGATGTTAACCTGTTTAAATATTTCAGTGATCTTCTCCATTTGCGGACTTGGTCTGTTTCCCTTTAACCTATTAGGAAAAGGAGCTTTAGCAATAATAACGGGGTCCAACATTGGAGAAGATCGTGTGGGTAGGAAAGATCCCAGAATAGGAGTAGGGATCGTCTTTGGTGGACTAGAAGAAGTGTGCTGAGAGTTCGAGCCTTGGGGAAAACGGAGAATAGGCTCGGAAGAAAGTGGTGGGGTAGACAAACTAGGTCAGAAGTAGAAGTAGAAGTGGAAGGAAAAGTCTCAGCCGGGGTATCATCGATTGATTCCTCACTATCACTCTCTTTACCGACATGGTTGTCTAGCACTTTTCCAGATCTCAACGTGGTAATAGCATTCACATGATGTGAGTAACCAGGATTCGGTACGGGTTGAGCTGGATGTTTCCCTTTCTCTCTAGCACTCATCGCAGCAGTTAATTGTGCAATTTGTGCCTCTATCGCTTTAATACTCTCACCTTGGGAGGTGTGGCCTTGCATTAAAGTGTGGATAGAAAACTTAATATCATCGGATGTTTGCATGGAATGTTTCATGAACAAATCCAAAGTGCGTTCGAGTGCAGAGGAGTTTTCTGTACCGACCGTTTGGAAAGAATTATTCCCAGGTGCAGAATTGGTGGCCGGATTTTGAAAAGTTTGTGTTTGGTAGGGGTGCTGACTCAGTAGCAGTGGTTGCTGCTGTTGTGGAGGGACCCTTTGAAAGTTGTTTTGGTTTGGAACCGTGTTTTGAGTTTGGTGTTGGTTCCAAGCAAAATTAAGGTGATTCCTCCAACCCTGATTATAAGTGGAAGAATACGGATCATTTCTAGGACTTTGCTGGAAAGCAGCATTAGTATGCTCTTGACCTTGAAACGGAGAATTCAATGGACATTCTTCCGTAAGATGTGATAGATCAGAACAGCATCCACATACAGTTTTGGTGAGTGTCATCTGATTTAGGGAAGCTACTAAAAATGTATGTTCCATAACTTCGAGTTTCTTTTGCATTGCTGCCATTTCATCTCTAAGTCCTATGGAAACATCAAGTTGGTGAATACCACCCCTAGATGATGGTTGGTTTACACTCTCCCACTGTAAAGTTTTTTCAGCGAAATCTTTTAAAAATCTCCAGGCTTCACCATCATCTTTAGACATGAAGTTGCCTTGACACATGGATTCAAGATTCTATTTTGTTGTAGGATTAATGCCCTCATATGCGATTCTGCACAGATCCCATCTAGGGATTCCGTGATGAGGACATTGAACTAACAGATCCTTGAAGCAATCAAAACACTTCAAAAATGGTTCATTGGGAAGCTAGGTAAATTGATTTATTTTGCTACAGACTCGAGCTGTCTTATGATTGGGGTAGAGTTTCTTTAGGAAAGCTGTGACGAATTCATCCCAGTTTGAAATAGAATGTGCGGCTGTGTTATAAAGCCACTTCTCGGCTAAATCGCACAAAGTGAACGGGAGAAGACGTAATCTCATAGCATCCACAGAAAACTGTGAAGTACCCATCATAGCACATACGTTTTCAAATTTGGTAATAAAAACGTATGCGTCTTCAGACTCGAGACCGTGAAATTTGGGTAAAAGATTGATGTATTGAGGCTTGATTTCAAAATTGTCCCCATTGGCTGGTGGAATGGTAAGACAGGTAGAAAGAGGACTTCGAATAAGGTAGCATCTCTCTTGGAGAGAGATGCGGGGCAGATTCTGCGCACCTGCGGATGGTGGCAGAGTGGTGTGAAAGAAATTCGATGGGGAACTGTCCATCGAAGTGGATGTGGTAGTGGGTGAAGAAAAAGAAGATGTAGAAATACCGACTTCGGAGTCGATAGGGAAAACGCGGACAAGACGGGCACTAGAATCCCATGTCCAGCCGAGCATGCACTAAATGGTTTAGCACAAGTGGCAGCATTGTGATAATTAGAGGAAAGATGGGTTTGGTGTTTGGTTTGAAAAAGACGGATTTTTGAAAAATCACACAAACAATGCACAAGCAACCCTAGATCTAATGGTCACCTAGGTCAAATCACTAGACCGCTTCTAGACTTCCAGAAGACAAATCGCAGGATAAATCATCTACTGTATATTTATCCCTTCTGTGGCCAGGTAAGTGCCAGGTAAGTGGGAGGTTCTCCACTACGTAAGTAGTGGGCCTAATTAAATAACCACTTGCCTCAGACACACTTGCCTTAGACATCACAAAAGAAACGCGGATAAGCAATAAATTACCCATGACCTCCTTCTGTCCTAATTGAGCGCGACAGTCCTTAGAGTCTTGTCTAGATCTTTTTTTAGTTAATGGGGGTAATGCGGATGCAAGTTTTGTGACTTTTGAGGCTTAGGAAGGGTAATGAAATCCCCACCTAATCTGAATTTGGTCTTTGCCACTTAATTTCCGTATTTAAAATATGCACAAACAACCAATTTCAAGAAACGCAACAAGAATTTAATTTTTGCGGCGCTGCAAATTTTTGCAAAGAATCCTGCAGAAAATTTGTTATTGGACAAGATCATAGAGAAGAGGAGAGAACAGAGAATATACCACAGAAGTTCTAGGCTCTGATTCACCTAAACGGCGGCGGAACCGCCGCAAAAACCTACAATTAGCCGCGGATCCGCGGTGTACTTTGGGAAATAGGTGCTGAAAATTTTCCTATAGCTTCTTGTGCTCCTCTGGATTCTTCAGAAAGTCTCTGAATCATAATCTCACTGCTAAAATGATTCCAGATTCCCTCGCAAAAATTCAAACACTAATCGTTAAGCACTTGAAACGATTCTTGAATTAAAATTTGATGGAATAATAATTTTTCAACTCAAATAGCAAGAAAGAACAAATTACGCACGCATCCCCGGCAACGGCGCCATTTGATTGATCTTTCTTTCTTGTGTTAAGTAAAATGTTTCCAAACTAAAAAATTTTATACCGCAATCAATTAACGGTGTCACTTGTAGCGATCGTTAGTGAGCACGGATCGTCCACTGAGATGCGAGTACTTGTTCGATCTTGTTTAGTTGAGTTGAAAATAGAATATAAAAGTAAATGATTCAAGATTAATGAGATTTAATTTCAAGAAACATCAAGAAAATAGATCTAGAATCAAGAAGATGTCCAATCAATTTGAATTATCAAGATTATGTAGAATAGCTTGTAGGAATCGATCAAATTGGTAGCAATGATGAATACTAGAATTATGAATCTTATCTATTGATGAATTGTAGCTAGATCGATGACGATCAATGAAGATTAGGGATCTATTGAAAAAACTAGGGTTTCTCCTTCACTATCTCTTGTCTTTTCATTGATAATCATTCAAATCTAGCCTCAAGCAAAGAGGATCTTCAATCGTTTTATCCCTAATTTGCAACGAGATTATCAAGAATAGTGATCTCGCTCCAAATTAGGCCATTAAAGATTCTTTTTTCTAGAGTTCACAAATCTCATAAGACTTAAGAGTAGTAAAAGGATTTCATCATCATTAGATCTACCGATTCTCTCGATTCCTTTACAAGCGGAGATTTCACTCACACATCATGAAAATTAAAGAATCACAAACGAGAAATTTCATAATGTAAGAATGTAATGAAAACGAGAATTAACAATTTATCACCTTCATTAAATCTTCTTCAAATTACAAAACTCCTCAATTCGAGGTACAAGATTAAGCTCTCGATCGCTCCTTTAAAGAGGTGAATTTGTCGTCGATCTTCGCGTGGCTCGATCGCCGTAAGACGTGGATCGTCGTGGATCTCTTGCTCTTGATGACGACCGGCGTTGCAATGAAGGATCGTTGATTGCTCGCTTGATTTGCTTCTTAATGGATCTTGATTTTGCTTTGGAATTTGATTTGGATTTTGTTTTGGATCAAGTTGTGTCACTCAACTTGTGCAATTTGGCTCAATATTCAACAACTAACTGTGTAACCCCCTCACCTTAGATCTAGATCTCCTTTTATAAATCTCCAATGAATCTTCCCTCATAAGATAGGTTATCAGAGAGAGCCTTCTAGAATGAACTTGTTACAAGGAGCCTTCTAGAAGAAGGTTGTTATACAAAGCCTTCCAGAATGAGACACATGGTAATTAAGAATCTTGAGGAAGCAAGGTTGTTGAGACGAAGCTTCTGGAGAAATGACGTCATCGGATGCCCTAACTCGGCCGCGGAACCGCGGCAACTCGGCCAACTCGGCTGCGGTTCCGCGGCCGTTTGAAGATATCACTGGCTCATTTTCATGGGGTCTTCTGGTGTTTGTCTCTGGGTGTATAATTGATATCTGGAATCTTTTTATCCCTTCTAAATCTCTGCGAGATTTTAATTCTTTGACTTGCTGTATTTTATCGGCATTTTTTACGATTCCAGATCTTTGACCTGAAAAATTTTCTGCACACAATCTCGATAAAATGTGTTGAGATATACAATATCATGCGTGTAATAATAAACATATAATTTCCCTCCAGAGTGTCGATTATAATTATAACATGTGGTATTTGGTAATTTCCAGATGAATTTGTAATCCATGTTATATTTACAATAAACACCCTTAGATGATTAGAAAGAGTAGGGAAATTGATGTGTTAAGAATGCAATATTTTCGACTGATCAGAGAGCTTTGCACTTTACAATCAACTAATCCAGTAGGTGTCTAGAAAGGTGTCAACGGGGTTACGCCCCTGGAAAAATGAGGTTTATTTTAATTAGGTCCGTGCGAAAGCACGGGGAACCTTCCTCAAAATACCGACACTGGCCTGGACGAAAGATTGGCGAACTTGTAGGGTGTAATTAATCCCGGTTTGTCTTACCTTTTAGGGTTTGAAGGATGATTTGCTAAAAACAGTGGGAGCCATCCTGATTAGATAAAATAATAATCAATCTAATTTTGCAAGAGCGCACGTAGTGTTTTCTTCTCTCTCTCTCCTGGTAGCGACCATATAATGCCTTAATCAAGATAATAATATGGATGTATTGACCGAACCCGCTTGTTATACTGAGCTGGGGAACGTTGGTTCCGCTCTATCTTATAATTGTTTTAAGTCTTAGCAGGAAATAGGGGAATATCCGGATTTTCACGCGACCCAAACGAGGAATGAGCATGTTGATGCATCTTCTTCGGATGTGTTCGTTACCAAGAACCGTTTCTTAGTACACTCTACGTCATGGGTATTAGATACAGGATCAGGATTCCATATATGTAATCTATTACATGGGCTTAAGAAAGGCAGAGAACTTGAATTGGGTGATAAGGATATAAGAGTAGGAAATGGTGAAATTGTTGCGGCCAAAGCAGTTGGCGATTATCACCTTGTATTACCAAGTGGTAATACATTGATTCTGAATGAATGTTATTACATACCGAACTTGATATGCAATATTATATCAGTTTCTTTATTAAGTAAAGAAGGATATAATTTTGTATTGCAGGATAATGTTATGAACATTTTCCTAAATCAAGAGTTGATTAGATCAGGCACGTTATGTAATGGCATATACGTTCTAAATCAAACTACAGTTCTTAACGTAAAGAACACACACAAGAGGAAAAGTTCAGAAATGAACGAATCCTTCTTGTGGCATTGTAGACTAGGTCATATCAATGCGACACGACTAGCTAAGTTACATAAGGATGGATATTTGAATCCGTTCGAATTTACATCTTATGAAACTTGCCAGTCATGTCTCAAAGGTAAAATGACCAAAACTCCGTTTACTGGACACGGAGAAAGAACTACTGAACTCTTAGGACTGATACATAGTGATGTATGGAGTCCTATGTCTACACATACCAGGGTTGGTTCCTCATACTTCATTATATTCACTAATGATCTCTCAAGATTCGGACATGTGTTCCTGTTGAAACACAAGTCTGAATCTTTTGAGATATTCAAGAAAAATAAGTGCGAAGTAGAGAACCAAACGGGTAGAAGTATTAAATCCTTCGATTTGATCGGGGAAGATAAATACTTGAGCACGGAATTCCTGGATTACTTAAAAGAGAATGGGATTCTCTCTCAGCTTACTCCTCCGTATACACCATAGCACAACAGTGTGTCGGAATGGAGAAATCGCACCCTATTAGATATGGTGCGCTTTATGATGAGTATTACTGAGTTGCCTATTTTCTTTTGGGGTTATGCGCTTGAGAAGTCGCATACTTATTGAATAGAGTTCCGACCAAATCAGTGCCTACCACTCTATATGAGATATGGAATGGGAAGAGACCATCTCTTAAACGAGTTAAGATATGGGGTTGTCCGGCCTATATTGAAAAGCAAAATCCGGACAAGCTCGAGGCAAGGTCAGTACTGTATAAGTTTGTTGGATATCCCAAACATTTGTGAGGGTATATCTTCTACCACACTGGGGAGAAAAAGTTGTTTTGTTTCTCGGCATGCTACCTTTTTAGAAAAGGAATTTCTTATGGAAGAAATTAGTGGTCATGAGGTAGAACTGGAAGAAGTTCCAGCTAGACAAATTAACAGCTGATGATTTGGTAAAACTGGAGGATTCAATAGTTCCCGACGAACCTCAGCCTCTCCGTCGATCAGGTAGGATTCCTCATCCATATGAGAAATACTATGGTTTTCTCAATGACAGTAGGAGCGAGGATTGAATCATGGAAGATGATGACCCTACTAGTTTTGAGCAGGCCAATGAAATGGATGGATGCTATGCGATCTGAGATGGAATCCATATACACCAACAAAGTATGGACTTTGGTAGCTGCGCCTGAAGGGGTAAAACCCATCGGGAGCAAGTGGATCTTGAGAAGATTCTTGGTGTAGATGGAAAAGTTGAGACTTTCAAGGCTAAACTTGTAGAAAAAGGTTTTCGTCAATGACCAGGTATGGATTTTGATGAAACATTTTCTCCAGTGGCTATGCTTAAGCCCATCCGAATCCTACTTGCCATCGCTGCATACCATGACTACAAAATCTGGCAGATGGACGTCAAGACCGCTTTCCTAAATGGTGATTTAGAAGATAGCGTGTACATGGCACTGCCATAGGGCTTCATAGACGGTGGGAGCAGCGGAAAGGTGCGCAAGTTGCTTAGATCAATTTATAAATTAAAGCAGGCATTGCGGAGTTGAAACATCTGTTTTGATGTGGTAGTCAAAGAGTTTGACTTCATCAAAAAGGTAGATGAACCTTGTATATACAAAAAGGTTGTAGAGAGTAAGGTTGTTTTTCTCGTATTGTACGTGGATCACATACTCTTGATAGGAAATGATGTTCCTATGCTACACTCGGTCAAGCTCTTTTTATCACTAAGATTCTCCATGAAGGATTTGGGTGATGCCTTTTACATCCTGGGAGAATCACTGGACAGCTGTGAAGAACATTCTTAAGTACTTGAGAAGGACTAAAGAAATGTTCTTTGTGTATGGTAACGGTGAACTCCAAGTTGAGTCTTTTACCGATTCGAGCTTCCAGAGTGATAAGGTCGACTGTAAGACAGATGCGGGTTTTGTCTTTACCCTCAGTGGAGGGACGGTATGTTGGAAGAGTTCCAAGCTAGATACCGTAGCAGACTCGACAATAAAGGCTGAATATATCGCTATCAGTGATGCTGCCAAAAAGGCTGTCTGGATGAAGATGTTCATAAGATGAACTTGGTGAGAATCCTGCCATTGTGATGACAATGGAGCTGTGGCTTTGGCCTAGGAACCCCGGTCCCATCAGTGATCCAGACATATTCTTAGGCAGTATCACCTGATCAGGGAGATGGTTGATCTCCGGGAGATCGAGATCAGGAGAGTTGATAGGAAAAATAACACGGCGGATCCACTCACAGAGGCCATATCCCAGATACAATTTAAGAGATTTGGGATGTTGGATATGAGATACTACAACAACTGGCCTTAGTGCAAATAGGAGATTGTTAGTTATATGTATTCCCTAGAGGCCATTATTGTACATGATTGTATATTATAATGGATGCTTGGACATATATAGGGAGGACTTTCTTGATCGACATGATAGTATGCTATCTGGTTACTCTTTATCTTAACATGTAGACTAGTATTGTGATATTATCTTGCTCTCACATGTTGGTAAAGCCCTTAGGATGTGTACTTGACTAACAGAATTATGATGCAGATCATACTAGTGGGGCCAGCGTAGTCCATAAGTTCATCCTTTAATTGTTCCTAGTCATGGGTGTATCGAGACGGGGCATCGATATTCCAAAGTAGACTAGCGTATACTCTTCTTGACCCATTTGATGGGCAATGGACGATCCCATATCCATTGGTGTTTAACATCAAAGATGGTTAACGGGTGCTCAGTGGAGACTGGGTACACTGAACAGAACTCGCCGAGAACTCCTAGATGGTATTATACCTAACGTCAGATAGCAGTTCTCTGGTGACACTGGTACTGATTAGTCTGTAGACCTGAGATCATCATAGAGTCTTGTATGATTCCCACTGTGCTTTGATTTCCACCTTACCACGTTCAAGAGAGCGTGCAAAACGGTGGTTTTTGGGTACAGTCCCGAGTCACATGGAGGCAATGAGAGATAGGAGGGAATTTCTTCTGTCCCGATATTGGGGATTGATGTTGCGCTGTGCTCGATTGGCTATAACAGGAAATCCCTGGCCAGGGCGGAAACAGAGATTTACTGGTAAGTGTTATCAGTAGTTTCTCGACCCGTTATGAGCTTCACATCGGTACGACTTATCAAGTTATTGGGGTCTGACGTTTACCACCCCAGACTCGATATGCAACATATCAGACGAAGAAACCGGACTGTACGGTAGTGTTACTTAATGGATTCACGGGAGTATGAACATGCTTGCTTGTTGATCTTCTGATCGCTCAATACTCGGGTAGTCGTTACATCCATCTTGTACCGCTGACGGCTTGTAGGTGACTGATATGATCATCACCTACTGCCGGCGTATTGACGAGTCTTTAGAGTCCTACACAGAGGTTTCCTAACTCATGAGAAACGAAGTAGGGCACATATGTGATATGTGCAGGACCGAGATTAATACGTGTATGTGATACCGTATTCAAATCTCGCGATATAGGTTATATGTGATATAACCGGATTGTTGAATCAAGTACTGATTCAATAATTTGTTATATGATATTAGTCGGTTGTATGTGATATAGCCGGATTATTAAATCAAGTGTTGATTTAATAATTTAATATATATAATTATATATTTGATATATTAATATATATATATATATTAACTAATATTAGCTCACTTAAGAATTTCTTTTCTACTTATACATTTAATATATATGTTAATGTATTTGTTATGTCATGCTTGATGATACATTGGGCTTGGGTGTATAAGACTCATACCTAACTTAAGATAATTTGGGTGTTTAAATATTAAGGGAAATTCAAAATTAGGTGGAAATTAACAAGGCTTGAGATGCTTGTGGAAGCATGGAGAAGTTTTGACTTAAGTCCACTAATTTTTTTTTTACTCTAGATATTTATAAATCTGACCATTATCTTTAACCATGGTTTAGTCTCTACATGAGTTGATATATGATATTTTCTCACCCATGGTTGCAATGGTTCAACACTTGATCTTTTCTTCATCTCCTTCATTGCTCTCTAGATTTCAAGTGAGAAGAAAAAGAAAGAGAGAAAAATAATTCTAAAATGAGCAAAATTCCTACTTCACTAATCTATACCAAACTATCCATTTAATATAGGTTGTTTCATTCACAAATTCTCAATTAGTGAAGAGGTAGCTTGAGTTAGAGATTCTTCGACGTAGATCATCTTCGGCCTCGAAGATCCTTGAGCAAGCTCGTTCCTTTCTCTAGTGGAGCCTAAGGAGAGTCCAGAAGACCACTACTTAGAGCAAAAGGACTACTACACGGAGCTTTAGAAGTGAATGGCCTGTCTACAAAGATTGTATTCGGTTATCACTTAGTGTAAAGTTGTTTACATGTTTTAAAAATCTTAATTCTCTAGTTAGATCCTTAGTTCGGGCTCGCTTGGCACCCTAAATTTTTAAAATAGCATACTTGATGCTTGCCAAAACCATGTCGGGGTGCTAAGCGAACCTAGCAGGGATTACCTGTTCCTTTGTAAACGTGGAACTTTGGGATCGTATATCCCGGTGGGTACTTTATTTGGTCATAGCAGGTCGGATATGGTCGCCCGGTTTTGACGAGTTGGTTGGCAGCTTCATTAGCCTGGTGAGTTCTAATTGAAAGGTTCCTAGGCACCCTATAGAGGTCTCACAAGGAATCGAACATGCCATTTTAAAATTTTTGGTGCCGAGAAACCCTAGACTACGGATCGTCGCTAGAATTCTAGGCGAAACTAAAAGCTAGTTAACACTTAACTACTAGGATACGGAAATTACAACCTTTGTAGATCCGGATATCCACCTCCACGGCTCCGCAACGAAGTCTTCTCGCTGTCCATCTTGAAGCTTGGACTCTCGTGACGGCTTCATCGGAGAAACGTGCGGAATAGGTCGTCGGCTTTGTGTCAAAGACGATCTACGTCGAGGTTGCACAAACTCAAGCTCCGACTTCACAAACTTGTGAAACTTGTGAAGTAAACACCCAAAACAACTTGGCAAGAGGTAGAGGGTGAAGAAATAGGAGGTGGGTTCACTTTAGATTTGGATTTCTCTCACTAAAACTCAAGTTGCCATTGGAGTAGCAAGCTTGAAGAAGAAGAAGAAGAAGATGAGCTCAAGAAAAGAATATGATAAGTCTTATGTTAAAAATAAATTTAAATCAAATACTTATCATAACTTGAACTAGGGTTAAGTGTAGAGAATTAACCATGGTCAATTGGATGGGTTAGGGTTAAGCATGAAGATAAGGATGGTTAGCAAAGTCAAAGCTTCATGAAGCTTCAACTTAAAACAAAAAGAGCCACCATTCTTATCTTAACTCATTTCAAATAAATAAATAAACAAATAAATAATTAAATGAATATGCAAAAACCTAATTATCAAATTAACCATGGATTAATTCTATAAACTTAACTATATGATCAAGTATCATCAAACATGATACAAAGTAGTGCACTAAAGCATATCACATATACAATGTGCATCAAGTGAGAAAAATCCGTTTAAAGTGAACCAACACTAGTTAATGCAATGCAATATATCAAATATATAATTATGCATTAAATCATTAAATCAATATTTGATTCAATGATCCGGTCATGTCGCACATGACCGACTAGAATGTAATGTATCGATTCATCGAATCAATGATTCGATAACTAGGTCATATCGAATATAACCAATCGAAACATATATCGCGAGAATGAAATGCGGTATCACATACACGCATTATTCTCGGTCCTGCACATATCTCATATGCGCTCCTATTTCGTTTCGCTTGAGCCAGGAAACCTCTGTGTAGGACTCTAAAGACTCGTCAATACGCCGGTAGCAGATGATGATCATATCAAGCACCCACAAGCCGCAAGCGGTCTGCTAAACGTAACGGCCACCCGGGTATTGAGCGATCAGAAGATCGACGAGCTAGCCCGCTCACACTCCTGCGAATCCGACCAGTAACACTTACCATACAGTCCGGTCTCTTCGTCTGATATGTCGCATATCAAGTCTAGGGGTGGTATACGTCAGACCCCAATAACCCGATAAGTCGTGCTGATGTGAGGCTCGTAACGGGTCGAGAAACTACTGGTAACACTTACCAGCAAATCTCTGATCAGCCCTGGCCAGGGACTTCCCTGTTACGGCCAATCGAGCACAGCGTAACATCAACCCCCAATACCGGGAGAGACGAAACCTCTCCTATCGCTCATTGCCTCCATGTGACTCGGGACTGTGCCCAAAGACCACCGTTTTGCACGCCCTCATGGACGTGGTAAGGTGGAGATCAAAGCACAGTGGGAATCACACAAGACTCTATGACGATCTCGGGTCTACAGACTAACCTGTACAAGTGTCACCTGAGAACTGCCATCTGACGTGAGGTATAATACCATCTGGGAGTTCTCGGCGAGTCCGTCCAGTGTACCCAGTCTCCACTGAGCACCCGTATACCATCTCTGATGTCAAACACCAATGGATATGGGATCATCCATCGCCCATCTCATGGGTCGAGAAGCGTATACGCTAGTCTACTCTGGTATATCGATGCCCCGTCTCGATACACCCACGACTAGGGACCTTGAAGGATGTACTTATGGACTACCATGTCCCCACTAGTATGATCTGCATCATAATCCAGGTAGTCAAGTACAAATCCTAAGGGCTTTACCAACATGTAACTATAAGACAGTATAAAGAGACTAGTGTACATGTTAAGATAAAGAGTAACCAGATAGCATACTATCATGTCGAGCAAGAAAGTCATCTCTATATATGTCCAAGCATCCAATATAATATACATAATCTGTACAATACTGGCCTCTAGGGCATACACACAACTAACAATCTCCCACTTGCACTAGGGCCAGCTGCTGTAGTATCTCATACCGAGCATCCCGAAGAGTCTCTCAAACTGTATCTGGGGAATGGCCTTCGTGAGTGGATCCGCCGTGTTGTTCTTCGTGTCAACTCTCCTGACCTCGATCTCCCGGCGATCAACTATCTCCCGGATCAGGTGATACCGCCTCAGAATATGCCTGGATCGCTGATGGGACCTGGGTTCCTTGGCCAAAGCCACCACTCCATTGTTATCGCAATACAAAGGTATTGGATGCTCAATGGATGGAACCACTCCAAGTTCAGTAATGAACTTCTTGATCCAGACAGCCTCTTTGGCAGCATCGTTGGCAGCGATGTATTCAGCCTCCATCGTCGAGTCTGCCACGGTTTCCTGCTTGGAACTCTTCCAGCTAACCGCCCCTCCGTAAAGGGTAAAGACAAAGCCCGACTGCGACTTTGAGTCGTCCTTATCACTCTGGAAGCTGGAATCGGTAAAGGACTCCACTTGGAGTTCTCCGTTACCATACACCAAGAACATATCTCTAGTCCTTCGCAAGTACTTGAGAATGCTCTTCACAGCTGTCCAGTGACTCTCTCCAGGATCAGCTTGATACCTACTCACTACACTTAGTGAGTATGCTACATCGGGTCTGGTACATAGCATCGCATACATGATAGAGCCTACTGCCGAAGCATAGGGTATCCCTTGCATGCGAGCTCTCTCCAAATCAGTCTTGGGAGACATCTCTTTGGAGAGAGTGACTCCAGAGATCGTGGGCAAGTTCCCACGCTTGGACTCTTCCATACTAAACCTCTTTAGTATGGTGTCAATGTACCTGGATTGGGACAATCCCAAAATCCGTTTGGATCTATCTCTATAGATCCTAATTCCCAATATGCAGGAGGCATCACCAAGATCTTTCATTGAGAATCTTTGTGATAAGAAGAGCTTGACCGATTGCAGCATAGGAATATCATTTCCTATCAAGAGTATGTCGTCCACGTACAATACGAGGAAGACAACCTTACTCTCTGCCACCTTCTTGTAGATACAAGGTTCATCTGGATTTTTGACGAAATCAAACTCTTTGATAACGACGTCAAAGCAGATGTTCCAACTCCGCGATGCTTGCTTTAATCCATAAATGGATTTAAGCAGCTTGCACACCTTCCCGTTGCTCCCACTGTCTACGAAGCCCTCTGGCTGAGTCATGTACACGCACTCTTCTAAATCACCATTTAGAAAGGCGGTCTTAACATCCATTTGCCAGATTTCGTAGTCATGAAAGGCAGCAATGGCAAGCATGATTCGGATGGATTTAAGCATAGCCACTGGAGAAAAGGTCTCGTCATAGTCCACACCTGGTCTTTGACGAAAACCCTTTGCTACAAGTCTAGCTTTGAAAGTCTCCACTTTCCCATCTACACCAAGTTTCTTCTTGAAGATCCACTTGCTCCCAATGGGTTTTACCCCTTCAGGAGCAACTTCCAAAGTCCATACTTTGTTGGTGTACATGGATTCCATCTCGGACCGCATAGCATCCAGCCATTTCACTAAGTCCCTACTCGTGATGGCCTGCTCGAAGCTAGTTGGGTCATCATCCTCCATGATGCAATCCTCGCTTCCACCGTCCATGAGAAAACCGTAGTATCTCTCAGGTTGGCGAGGAACCCTACTAGATCGGCGGAGTGGCTGGGGTTCATCGGGAACTACGGAATCCTCGGGTTCAACCAAATCTTCTGTTGTAGTCTGTGTCGCTGGAACCTCTTCCAGTTCTACCTCAATGCCACTTATCTGTTTCATAAGAAAACTTTTTTCTAAGAAAGTGGCATGTCGAGAAACAAACACTTTTTGTTCCTCGGAGTGGTAGAAGATATACCCTCGCGAATGTTTGGGATATCCAACAAACTTACATAGAACAGACCTTGCCTCGAGCTTGTCCGGATTTTGTGTTTTAACATAGGCCGGACAACCCCATATCTGAATAAAATTAAGACATGGTCTCTTGCCATTCCATATCTCATATGGAGTGGTAGGCACTGATTTGGTCGGAACTCTATTCAGTAGGTATGCAGCAGTCTCCAGTGCATATCCCCAGAAGGAAATAGGTAACTCAGCTGTACTCATCATAGAGCGCACCATATCTAATAGGGTGCGGTTCCTCCGTTCTGATACACCGTTGTGCTGTGGTGTATATGGAGGAGTCAGCTGAGAGAGAATCCCATTCTCTTTTAGGAAGCCCAGGAATTCATTGCTTAAGTATTCTCCTCCTCGATCAGATCGAAGGATTTTAATACTTTTTCCGGTTTGGTTCTCAACTTCTTGTTTATATTCCCTAAATTTCTCAAAAGCTTCTGATTTGTGTTTCATCAGGAACACATACCCGAACCTAGAGAGATCGTCAGTGAATGTAATGAAGTATGAAGAACCATCCCTGGCATGTGTAGACATGGGACCGCATACATCACTATGTATCAGTCCCAAGAGTTCGGTAACTCTTTCTCCGTGTCCCGTAAACGGAGTCTTGGTCATCTTGCCTTTGAGACATGACTGGCAAGTGTCATAGGATGAAAATTCAAACGGATTTAAATATCCATCCTTATGCTACTTAGCTAGTCGTGTCGCATTGATGTGACCCAGTCTACAATGCCACAAGAAGGATTCGTTGAGTTCAGAACTCTTCCTCTTGTGTGTGTTTGTTATGCTCAGAACTGTTGATTGATTTAGAACATAAATGCCATTGCACAACGTGCCTGATCCAACCAACTTTTGGTTACGGAAAATGTTCATAACATTGTCCTGTAATACAAAATTATATCCTTCTTTTCTTAATAAAGAAACCGATATAATGTTGCATATCAGGTTCGGCATGTAATAGCATTCGTTCAGAACCAATGTATTACCAGTTGGTAATACAAGGTGATATTCCCCGACAGTCTTAGCTGCAACAATTGCACCATTTCCAACTCTAATGTCTTTATGACCTTCTCCAAGTTCTCTACCTTTCCTAAGCCCATGTAACTGATTACATATATGGGATCCTGACCCGGTATCTAATACCCAGGACGTAGAGCAAATGGAGAAACAGTTCTCAGTAACGAACACACCCGAAGAAAATGCATCAACATATACTTTCTTCATTCGGGTGGCATGGGAATCCTGGTATTCCCCTATATCCTGTTCATTCCTATAACTCTTATAAGAAAGAACGGAACCAACGTTCCCCAGCACAGTATAACATGCGGGTTCGGTCAATACATCCATATTATTATCTTTATTAAGGCATGAAATGGTCGCTACCTGGAGAGAGAGAGAGAAGAAAACACTTTAGCGTAAGCTCGTGCAAGATCAGATTGGTTATTATCTTATCTAATCAGGATGGCTCCCACTGCTTTTTATCAAATCTTCCTCCAAACCTTAAAAGGAAAGACTAGCCGGGATTAATTACACACTACAACTTCGCAAATCTTTCAGCCAGGCCAGTGTCGGTACTTTGAGGGAGGTCCCCCGTGCTTTCGCACGAACCTAATTAATGTAAATCTCGTTTTCCCAGAGGCGTAACCTCGTTAACACCTTTCTAGACACCTACTTGATCGGCTAATTGCAATGTGTAAAACTCTCCCAGGAGTAACAATTACTCGCAGCGGGTATCGGGATCCAACTATCTCATAGAAGGTATGCAATCTCATTGCAAATTTCAACACTTGAAATTCCCGATAATATTTTGCCCCTAGCGTCCTATGACCTTGACGGAGGCCAAACAACCCATAGTCCGCTAGTCAAGTTCAACCCGTCATTTCCTGATTGAATTAAACCCACCCGCACGACCCTTGACGGAGGCCAAACAACGCCGTACGAATACCCTAATCCAATCGCATCATATGCTAGCAGATAAGCACTAGTTAGCTACCGTACACTGCGCCTTGACGGAGGCCAAACTACCGCAGCATGAATACTAACTAATACTTATCTGAAATGACGGAGGGCTACGCAGGTTTTTCATAAAAACCATGAGCGTAATGAACTTGATATCGTTGTAGAATCAAATGATGTTTTGAAATGGAGTGATTTTGAGGCTTTTCTAGTTTTGCTAAAGGAGTCACTCCCGGCGAAGGGATCTCGGTCCTTTCCTCGTCGAATGAGGTGCGGGATATATCATATATATCGCTGTGCAAAGCAAAAAACCCAAAAGCAGTCAAAAGCAAACCGGGTGTGTAGCATCTGCCAGTTATTGCTAAAGGAGTCACTCCCGGTGAAGGGATCTCGGTCCTTTCCTCATCGAATAAGGTGCGGGGTATATCATATATACCGCTATGCAAAGCAAGAACTGTAGCTACCTGTTTTGTTTTAAAATCTGATTCTACAACATCTTAGGTTTCTTATCTTTCATTAATCACATTAATGAAGTCCCATCATTTAAATACCTAAACATCACAGATAGATATGACGTACACTTATGCCATCTGCATTCG
The DNA here is from genome assembly GCA_030015575.1 of Agapanthus africanus. Lineage (NCBI taxonomy): Eukaryota > Viridiplantae > Streptophyta > Magnoliopsida > Asparagales > Amaryllidaceae > Agapanthus > Agapanthus africanus. The sequence goes on along the minus strand of CM057339.1, from coordinate 878,326,434 downwards.
CCTCGATGTCCCCTCGTGCACCGTTAGGTTAGGTAACTAACGACAGAGCAGCGCAGGGCTAGCGCGGGTGTAAAACATAAGTAACGTCTATATAATATATCATATATACTATATACTATATCCATCACAGAGTCACAACACAGATATCGCAGCAGAATAAACATATGAAATATTGGATATACTAGGACGTCCGTGTTTTCAATACGAGCCAGTATAAAACACGGATTCCACGGTCGTGATGAATAGCCAATCCCACACCCCTAGACCCCTACGAGAGCGGCAAGCAACCCTGCCAATTCTAGGGTTAGGAGACCCGGACTCGACTCCTCGAGTTGGTCTCCCACTGGACCCCAGAACCCGGTTACTTGTGCTCCCCTCCTTGGGTCTATCCTAATGCGGAAAAGTAAATAATATACAAAGGGTGACAACTTCCGCTACCTGGAAGCGCCCCAAATAAAAGAATATTACATACAAGTTTTTACATGAATGAAAATGAAAAACACTCATCTCACATAAAAACTCCCGGCTATTCGAACACGACGATCCAATATAACATATCCAGCAACACATAACATCACATGTCATCAACGTAAGTAAGTATGCATACCCCAATTGTCGTTGACGTATAGCAACGAAACCGGCGATATGAACATACTACACTTACGGTCACAGAAAAGAAAGTGTAAAACTACAACAATTGGAATCCGCAACCTCTTTAGACATCACATGCCTAACAGTTACAAACCCCGCATTTTAGTCTCATTATCGAAAACTCTTTTCAATATCGTATGGGACTAAACTGCTAGATTTATAACAATCATTCAGTTATCACATAACTGTTTGTGAATTCCAATTATTGTATCCAATTCCGGATAAATAGAATATATCAAACTTTCCGATCGAACATTCGAACACCCAAGTTTTCCCGACACCGATCAACACATGAAATAAGTCTAACAACATTCAGTTCGTACCTCAGTACCAACGGTCCAGCCGTAGAAGGGTCAAGCCAACGCCTCACATGTGGCACGCCGTACTGCCCCAAACCCGAAGGTTCAAAGGGCAGTTCAAGACGGTCACATAATCGAGTTAAGGTTTGTTGTCTTCTAGAGGGACCATCGAGTTACTTGCACTACTTAGAACGTCGTTAAACAACGGAAAAATCCAACACTTGGAAATTTCCCGACAGGGGAAAAATTGGGTATTTATATCCGGTCGAACTTTTTAACATATTCTAAAATTTATCCGGAAAGCCAAATAGACAAAATTTGATACCCCGATCGAAACACCGAATCCCCAAAACAATTGCAGAAAATTCAACTCTTGAATCAATATTAAAAATTCCCAGAAAACTCAGCAGAATTTATCAGGAGTTACTGTGCAAACAAAGTGGGCTGACGTCACCAATTGGCCGCTGATCAGCCGCAGAAGCCATGCTTCTGCCGCTGATCCGCCGCGAAAAACACTGTTCACCAGAAACTTTTTGCACCGTAATTCTTATTTTTTCCTGCTGAATTTTTTAGCAATTTTTAATTTGGAAAAATCCACTGTTTTCAAAAAAGTACAGAGAGCATATTTTGGGTTTCGGTTTTGGGTCGTTCGGACTTCAAATTCCGTCTACGCTTCGCCTAAGGCTCTAGCTAGGCTCTGATACCAGTGAAAGGTTCCTAGGCACCCTATAGAGGTCTCACAAGGCATCGAACATGCCATTTTAAAATTTTTGGTGCCGAGAAACCCTAGACTACGGATCGTCGCTAGAATTCTAGGCGAAACTAAAAGCTAGTTAACACTTAACTACTAGGATACGGAAATTACAACCTTTGTAGATCCGGATATCCACCTCCACGGCTCCGCAACGAAGTCTTCTCGCTGTCCATCTTGAAGCTTGGTCTCTCGTGACGGCTTCATCGGAGAAACGTGCGGAATAGGTCGTCGGCTTTGTGTCAAAGACGATCTACGTCGAGGTTGCACAAACTCAAGCTCCGACTTCACAAACTTGTGAAACTTATGAAGTAAACACCCAAAACAACTTGGCAAGAGGTAGAGGGTGAAGAAATAGGAGGTGGGTTCACTTTAGATTTGGATTTCTCTCACTAAAACTCAAGTTGCCATTGGAGTAGCAAGCTTGAAGAAGAAGAAGAAGATGAGCTCAAGAAAAGAATATGATAAGTCTTATGTTAAAAATAAATTTAAATCAAATACTTATCATAACTTGAACTAGGGTTAAGTGTAGAGAATTAACCATGGTCAATTGGATGGGTTAGGGTTAAGCATGAAGATAAGGATGGTTAGCAAAGTCAAAGCTTCATGAAGCTTCAACTTAAAACAAAAAGAGCCACCATTCTTATCTTAACTCATTTCAAATAAATAAATAAACAAATAAATAATTAAATGAATATGCAAAACCCTAATTATCAAATTAACCATGGATTAATTCTATAAACTTAACTATATGATCAAGTATCATCAAACATGATACAAAGTAGTGCACTAAAGCATATCACATATACAATGTGCATCAAGTGAGAAAAATCCGTTTAAAGTGAACCAACACTAGTTAATGCAATGCAATATATCAAATATATAATTATGCATTAAATCATTAAATCAACATTTGATTCAATGATCCGGTCATGTCGCACATGACCGACTAGAATGTAATGTATCGATTCATCGAATCAATGATTCGATAACTAGGTCATATCGAATATAACCAATCGAAACATATATCGCGAGAATGAAATGCGGTATCACATACACGCATTATTCTCGGTCCTGCACATATCTCATATGCGCTCCTATTTCGTTTCGCTTGAGCCAGGAAACCTCTGTGTAGGACTCTAAAGACTCGTCAATACGCCGGTAGCAGATGATGATCATATCAAGCACCCACAAGCCGCAAGCGGTCTGCTAAACGTAACGGCCACCCGGTTATTGAGCGATCAGAAGATCGACGAGCTAGCCCGCTCACACTCCTGCGAATCCGACCAGTAACACTTACCATACAGTCCGGTCTCTTCGTCTGATATGTCGCATATCAAGTCTAGGGGTGGTATACGTCAGACCCCAATAACCCGATAAGTCGTGCTGATGTGAGGCTCGTAACGGGTCGAGAAACTACTGGTAACACTTACCAGCAAATCTCTGATCAGCCCTGGCCAGGGACTTCCCTGTTACGGCCAATCGAGCACAGCGCAACATCAACCCCCAATACCGGGAGAGACGAAACCCCTCCTATCGCTCATTGCCTCCATGTGACTCGGGACTATGCCCAAAGACCACCGTTTTGCACGCCTTCATGGACGTGGTAAGGTGGAGATCAAAGCACAGTGGGAATCACACAAGACTCTATGACGATCTCGGGTCTACAGACTAACCTGTACAAGTGTCACCTGAGAACTGCCATCTGACGTGAGGTATAATACCATCTGGGAGTTCTCGGTGAGTCCGTCCAGTGTACCCAGTCTCCACTGAGCACCCGTATACCATCTCTGATGTCAAACACCAATGGATATGGGATCATCCATCGCCCATCTTGAAGGATGTACTTATGGACTACCATGTCCCTACTAGTATGATCTGCATCATAGTCCAGGTAGTCAAGTACAAATCCTAAGGGCTTTACCAACATGTAACTATAAGACAGTATAAAGAGACTAGTGTACATGTTAAGATAAAGAGTAACCAGATAGCATACTATCATGTCGAGCAAGAAAGTCATCTCTATATATGTCCAAGCATCCAATATAATATACATAATCTGTACAATACTGGCCTCTAGGGCATACACACAACTAACACTAATTTACTGAGCAATGTAGTCATCCAGAACCGCCTTGGAGATTGTTTCCTTCTTAGCCATAGATACGGCTGAGGGAGGATTTGATATTTCTCCTCTGTCATCTTCGATAATCATCAGAGGATCTTCAGTCGGTGATTCTGATTGGATCATCATTCCAACCATATTCTGGAATAGAAGAGCCATATGCTTGATGTTAGCAGCTTGCTCCACAGCTTCTTTTTCTTTCTTCTCCAACACTCATCTCAAGAACTTTCTATCGGTTTCTTACTCCTGGCGCAATTCGGCTTCTCTGTCCGGACTTTCTTTTGGCCCGGTGAGCGCTGCCATTTCGGTCAGCGTCTCTTGGAGCTTTTGCTATTGCTCCTGTGCTTTTGTGAGCGACCGAATATACAGCCTATGACTCACCGAAGCACAGCTTTCTTCTTTACCGTTGACCATATAAACCGTATGAATCGTTATCCCCATAGACAAGGGGCATTTGAATACTTGGCCTTTGGATTTTGCCGCTGGCGGTAGAATTCTCTCCGTCCTCGTTCTTTTATTAGAGGTTGGAGCCGAAAGAGCCGTTATGACAGGCGCCTTTCAAGGAGAATTCCCCCATTGTATGGCGGAGGAGTGGTCTTTTTCTTGTCGGCCATTACATTTCTTGGACCGACGAGGGTAACTTTTATCAAGCACGGAATCTTGGACTTTTCGCCAGACTTTATATATTTACGAGGAGAGCCGTTGGTGAGGCTGCTCCGGCTGCTTCTGTACTGGGACTTTTGCCGGTGGAGGTGATTTTTTCAATACCGTCGTCGGGGATTTCTTGCGCACCCTCCTAAGTGGGTCGAAACTGTTCCCAGTTGGAACAGCAGAGTCGATATCCACCACAGAAGCTGGTGGGGTGAGCCCAGAAGAAGAGTTGCCCCCAGCTTGTCTCACTCGGCGCCAGTGACGACGTCGAGCATGTCTTGCAGTAAGAACGACCTCCGTATTAGAGGCGCCTTCATCATGCCCCCGGCATTGCTGGAGAGCTTTGCTTGCTGTCAGCCTTTGGAAGACTGACATTCTTGGTGGGGCGAGCATACAATCGGCCAACCTGTCAAAGACAGACTGCCTGGGTGGGGAAGCACTTTTTTCGGCTCCACAGGTAGCATGAGCAGGGAGGGCTAGCCGTTTTGGGGAAGCTCCCTCTGGATCATGGGCTTATTTATGAGCCCCTTTGAGTTCTTCTCCAGTATGTTGAAGATGGAGACTTTAGAGTTGGACAGCATGCTGATAGGAGCCGTCATGGTCACCAGCCGATCAAAGACCGACCTTCGAGGAGCTTCTTCTTGTGGCATTGAAGCGCCAAAGCTCGCGAATAGGAGCATGGTCCCGAAGAATAGTCCGGTAGTGGCTTGTGCGACCTGCCCCACCGACATTGAGAAAATGGAGGCCGCGTTAGGCCCATAAGTCACCCCTCCAGATAGGACGACATGAGAGTTGCTTTTGCAGGAAGTGCAGTTGAGAGCCATTGATTCTGCACCGAAGTGAAATATCAAGTTTTAGTATCTCGAATCCAGGGAAAACTATGAATATAGTGAACCACGATTTTGTTCATGAAATACGACACACAAAGTGTGAAGTGGAAAGAGCAAGAGGTCCCACCAGGCGTGCCAGGATCTGTTTTCCGCCGAAAACTGGACTGAGACGTTGAGACGTCTAGCCTGAATTTGAGGGCAAATGCTATTTAGATATATCCTTCCGCCTCTCCCAAGATACCAAGTTGATTATGGCACCGTATATCGGAGGTTTGGATAGATGCGACCGATATAGCAAACTTTATCAGATTCTCCCTCATTTGTGAGAGGTTTTTTATTGTGGGGATGCTCTTCCCTGCAAGCGCAAATCTCTGCAGTTAATTACGTTATCACGTTGCGATAACCACTTTCTCCTGCTCCAGTGGGTCACTTCGTGTCGTGTGTTACTTTTGTTTATTAAGATTGCTCGTGGATTGTATACGGAGACTATTTTATGTTGTAGCCCGTAGGGCGCAGATTAGTCCAAATCCTTACATATGTGAATTTGGGTTCGAACTTAGGATGCAGATCTCGTATGAACGAGATCCGTCAGTTCGAGATATTTTTTCTGAGAATCGTTAGTCATTTTTGAGATCAAGATCAACTCAGGAGTTTGTAGTTAAGGCTCGTTAATCATGTTTTGGATTAAGATCAACTCAACAAGTATAGATTAAGGATCTTTAGTCATTTTTGAGACTAAGATCACTTGGGTCTATTAATATTTTGATCAACAGAAGTTTCTTCATTTAATTAAACTTTGTTTAAGTGATTAAATAATGTTTTATGGTACAAGTGCGAAGCTATATATGACGCACATACCCGTCTGTTTCATTTTGAAAGGGTGCGCACGTGTGTTGCACGTGGTTACGCATTGTTTTGTTTCAAGGATGTTGCGCATGTGTAAGACATGACACATTTGTTATGGGTTTCAAGTTATATATGCACGCATGTATGTATGTACGCACGTATTTAATAAGTCAACATGCATTGCACATCAGTGCGCATGTCTTTGTAGGCGACTTTTATCAAGTGCGTACACGCGCGTATCACGTGATGTGCATGCCTTCAGAGGCCACTTTTATTAAGTGAGCACACGTGTTTATCATGTGGTGCACATTCCTTCAGATGCAACTTTTATTAAGTGCGCACACGTGTGTATCACGTGGTGCGCACATCCTCGGGGGATTATTTTCCCAAGCGCAGCAACGTTTTTTATGAAGCACACACTAATTTGGGTGCATACTTGTTTTTATCACAAGTTTTCATTTAAGAAGCCATGGCTTCTTTTTATCTTTTGTTCTTCTTCTCTTATTTGCAGAGAATTGAAAACCTTGATTTTTATATCAGGTATACATGTGTTTGATGGTGCACATCTTATATTTCTTTGGATCTTAGGATCAGTCTCTCGCAAAAGTATAAATTTTATAAACGAAGGACAATTCCTAAGATCATTTGATCTTTTAATGGCGAATTGATAGATTCGAAAAGAAGTAAAGGATACTATATAAAAGCAAAAGCTTTTTCAAAAAGAGAAGCTTTCTCTTTGTTTTCTACCTTGCGTGGTTTTGCCGATGAAGGAGAAGTCTTGGGTTTTTTCAAGTTTATAGGAAAAATTTTCCGTCCTTAATTTCTTCATATGAGGATCCTATTTATAGGAGAGAAGAAATTAGGATTTGTTCAGTTTGTTTCAGTTTGTTTTTATCTCGATCTGATTTTAGATTGATTTAAAAAGATTATCAATTAAGGGTGACATGCGCACCGTTGGATTTTTGATCCACAAATCTTTTGGTTAAGCTATTTAATCAAGAGAATATTTTACTGTTAATTAAAGATTTGATTGCTTATTAATCAAAATTTATTTCTTTTTTAATAAGCGTCTGCCTTCTGGGAATGCGCACGCATTTGCACTTGTCGTCGATTAAGTGCTGATTAGTCAAATATATTGCATATTTGTATGGACATTTTCTCTATTATTGTTAAGTACTAAAAGGTGTTATTTGTAAATAAAGAACATATGTGGATTTATTTGTAAAAAGATTATTGTCATATGTTTCTTCATTTATAATTAATATAATTAGGGAAAATATATGCATATAATATTTAAAAGAAATATTAGTAATTAAAATATGTATATCATATCAAATATTCCTAATCAATATTCTTAAGATATTATATCATATAAATGGTTGAAATAATATTTCAAAAATACCAAATGCTACTAAAAATTTGATTTGAGATATTGTGCAGGTATTAGCTCAGGTCTGAAATCTATGTAGAAAGATCCAAGTCAAATCAGAATATCGAAACCGAATCTACCAAATATTAGAAGCAAATCGAAGAATATAGCAACGGTAGAGACTAAGGGAAATACTTTCAGAATCTGTATATCAAGAGAATCTCCAAATATCTAGAGAAAAATTCAGAAAAAATCTCAAATCCCAAACCCACTAGGAGGCGGTGGAACCGCGATCGAATGGTGGCAAAGGTGGCGCAACCGCGGTCATTTATGGGCCGTTAGATCTAGATTTTTGGGGGTATGATTGTAACTACACCTAATCCAACATGGCATCTAGGATTTGTACTTTCAGATGCTGTATAAAGGACCGAGAGCTGTGCATTCCAAATATATATCATCACATTATCTCATCATCTTCCTCCAAAAAGAGAGATCTACGAGCGAAATTAGGGTTCTTGTAATCTACCATTTTAAGGAGAAACGTTGTAATGCAATAGTTGATCAATAAAGGTAGTCTTTTGTTTTAATTCTTTTCGCATTTACTTTACGCATTACTTTTTCGCATTTACTTTCCGCATTACTTTTCTGCATTACTTTTCTGTATTACATTTAGCATTACTTTCTGATTTTAACAATGGTTCCATTCATCTTCCATCTCTATTTTACTACGCTAATAACCATGAGCAAGTAATTTCTTACTTGCTAGGGTTTGTAGGATAGGATAGAGTAATGGATGAAAAATCCATTAACTTCTTTTGATATTTTAATGTTTATAAAGCTTAGCAAAATAAATATTAACTCTCTTATCGGGCACGCTATCAAATAAGGATAGTCATGACCACGATTTGAAATTAGTTAATACTTACTTTGTTAAGAGCTTGAGATAAATAGAGATCAATGGAAGGACAAGGGGCAGTAGTGGAAAACCCTAATTCCCGCCAAGAACCCTAATCCACATTCATTGCTATCTCTCTACTATTAAACAATTAAAAGATAAAAAGTATCATTTCTAAACCTTCATCCATTAACTACTAAGTCATATAAACCCTACAAGCCTTTCTATTATAAAATTTTCTTCCCATCTTAATTTAAAACGACAACAATCTCTCCTCTCTTTTATCAATTCGTCTAAAACAAAATAAGAAATTCATGTTTCCCTGCAGACGATCCGTACCCATCGCGGCTAGCTATTTGCGATACCATCTTGATTGCGGTTATTTGCAAAACACGCACACTCACCTTCGCAAACCAATCAAGTGTGCATTGCGCTTGTACGTTGCTCGTGCATGTGCGCACATATCATTCACGCACTTGTTGCATGTGCGCTCATGACATATGACTTTGTCATTAGACATGCGTGCGCACTTACTTCTTCGTATGTTTTCGAAGCGACAAATAAGTGTCGAGTTATGATTTATTAGTTCTGCCTCGGGACTTGCCAGAATGCGAACAGTTTTTTCAAAACCCTATATATAGATGTCTTTTTCTTCACTCTCTTTGGAGTTATACCCTTTTAAAGTTCTTGTTTTCTACTAAAAGCCTTTACTTCCTTACTAATTTGGTAAGTGCGCTTGCGCACCTCTGCTTTGAGCATCCTCTTTTAGTTTGCACTTTTAATTTTGCTTGCTTGCCCTTTGAGTTGGGCATTTAGCTTACCTTGCGTACCCCTTTGGGTTGTGCACTTACCCCTTTGGGTTGCGCACTTAACTAACGATAAAGCTTAAAACATTTCTTTTATTTCAAGAATGTTACTTAAGTTTGGCTTGAATCAACCTTTAATTTTTAGTCCATCCTTTTAATGAACTGGCGTCTTTCCGGTCCTTTTTCTTTCAGGTATCATGGCCGGCCGTTTTTACACGTTTAGGGAGATTGTTTCCCATGTTGATATCCGCTTTTATGAGCCAGCTTTTACTTATGCTTGTAGGGTTCCTAGGCACCCTAATGAGGTCTCACAAGGCATTAACCATGCCAATTTCAAAAAAGCTAGGTGCCGAGAAACCCTAATACGGACCGTTTGCTAGAAAACTAGGCGAAAAAGCTAACTAGTTAACACTTAACTATGAGAATCGGAAATACAACCTTTGTAGATCCGGTGCTCCACCTCCATAGCTCCGCAACGAAGTCCTCTCCGCTGTCCAAAAGGAATCCGGGCTCTAGCGTCGACTTCATCGGAGAATAAGCGAGCTAGGTCGTCGATGTCCATGCCGAAGATGATCTACGTCGAGGCATCGCTAAATCAAGCTCCGACTTCACCAAGTCCAAAAACTTGTGAAGAGAACACACTCTACTACTTGGCAAGAGGTAGAGGATGAAGAAATAGGAAGTGGGTAGACTTTAGAATTGGATTTCTCACTTGTTTTCATCAATCACCATTGATGAAGTGAACTTTCTTCATGTGAAGAAGATGAAGAAGAAGAAGAAAGAAATATGATAAGTTTTATTATATTTGGAAAAAAAAATGAATACTTATCATATTAGAACCATGGTCAAGTGTAGAGAATTAACCAAGGTTAGATTAATGGTTAGGGTTTAAGATGAAGACAAGAATGGTTACAAAGTCAAAGCTTCATGAAGCTTCAACTAAACTCCAAAATTAGCAACCATTCTTTTCTTATCTATTCAAAATAAATAAATAAATAAATAAGTAATAAAAAGAAAACCCTAATCATTAGTTTAACCATGGCTTAATCCATTACACTTAACTATAGTTAAACATGTATCATCAAACATGATACAATCAAGTGTACAAAAGTATATCACATATACAATGTGCACAAACCAAGTGAGAAAATCCGTTTAAAGTGAACCAATACTAGTTAGTGCAAAGTAATATATCAAATATATAATTATGCATTAAATCATTAAATCAACACTTGATTCAATGATCCGGTCATGTCGCACACAACCGACTAGTATTCAATGTATCGGCTTATCGAATCAATACTTGATTCGATACCTAGGTTATATCGCATACAACCATTCGATACAATCATCGCGAGAATAGAATACGGTATCACATACACGCATTATTCTCGGTCCCGCACATATCTCATATGCGCTCCTATTTCGTTTCGCTTGAGCCAGGAAACCTCTGTGTAGGACTCTAAAGACTCGTCAATACGCCGGCAGCAGATGATGATCATATCAAACACCCACAAGCCGCAAGCGGTCTGCTAAACGTAACGGCCACCAGGGTATTGAGCGATCTGAAGATCGACGAGCAAGCCCGCTCACACTCCAGTGAATCCGACCAGTAACACTACCGTACAGTCCGGTCTGATCGTCTGATATGTCGCATATCTCGCCTAGGGGTGGTAAACGTCAGACCCCAATAGCTCGATAAGTCGTGTCGATATGAGGTCTATAACTGTTCGAGAAACTACTGGTAACACTTACCAGTAAATCTCAGCAACCCTGGCCAGGGATTTCCTGTTATAGCCAATCGAACACAGCGCAACATCAACCCCCTATACCGGGAGAGACGAATCCCCTCCTATCGCTCATTGCCTCCATGTGACTCGGGACTGTACCCAAAAACCACCGTTTTGCACGCCCTCTTGGACGTGGTAAGATGGAAATCAAAGCACAGTGGGAACCACACAAGACTCTATGACGATCTCGGGTCAACAGACTACTCTGTACCAGTGTCACCAGAGAACTGCCATCTGACGTGAGGTATAATACCATCTGGGAGTTCTCGGCGAGTCCGTCCAGTGTACCCAGTCTCTACTGAGCACCCGTATATCATCTCTGATGTCAAACACCAATGGATATGGGATCATCCATCGCCCATCTGTATGGGTCGAGAAGGTATACGCTAGTCTACTCTGGTATATCGATGCCCCATCTCGATACACCCACGACTAGGGACTTTGAAGGATGTACTTATGGACTACCATGTCCCCACTAGTATGATCTGCATCATAGTCCAGGTAGTCAAGCACACATCCTAAGGGCTTTACCAACATGTAACAGAGAGACATCAGCATACACGTTAAGGTAAAGAGTAACCAGATAGCATACTATCATGTCGAGCGAGAAAGTCCTCCCTATATATGTCCCAGCATCCACTACCATATACATCCTATGTACAGTAATGGCCTCTAGGGCATACATATAACTAACAATCTCCCACTTGCACTAGGGCCATCTGTAGCAGTGGTTGTAGTATCTCATACTCAACCATCCCATAAAAGTCTCTCTCTGGGAACAGGCCTTTGTGAGTGGATCCGCTGTGTTGTCCTCTGAGTCTACTCTCCTAACCTCGATCTCCCTGGAGATCAACCATCTCCATGATCAAGTGATACTGCCTTAGAATATGTCTGGATCACTGATGGGACCGGCGTTCCTTGGCATAAGCCACAACTCCATTGTCACACAATGGGAGGAACATAGTTCATCTCATGAACCAATATACACCCAAACAGCCTCTTTGGTAGCATCTTAAGTAGCGATGTATCCAGCCTTTATCGTCTAGTATGCCACGGTATCTAGCTTGGAACTCTTCCAACATACCGTCCCTCTACTGAGGGTAAAGACAATGCCTGCGACTGACATTCAGTCGTCTTTATCACACTGGAACCCTTCCAGTGATTCTCCCCAGGATCGATTGACACCATCTCACTACATCTAGTGAGTATCCTAACATCCATTTAGATCTATCTCATAGATCCAAAATCCAGGATTTAGTAGGTATCACTTTAATCCTATATGGAGAATCTTTGTGATAAGCGGAGATTGATCGAGCGTAGCATAAGAAACTCCTTTCTTATCAAGAGTATGTCATCCACGTACTCTACGAGGATCACCACCATACTCCCTACTACCTTTTTGTTTATACAAGGTTCATCTACCATTTTGATGATGTCAAACTCTTTGACTACTTCATCAAAACAGATGTTCCAACTCCGCGATGCCTGCTTTATCCTATAAAGCATCTTGCACACGTTTCCGCTGCTCCCACTGTCTACGAAGCCCTCTGGCTGTGTACTTATAGACGCACTCTTCTAAATCATCATTTAGAAAAACTGTCATGACACCCACTACCAGATATCGTAGTCATGGTATGTAGCCGTGGCAAGTAGGATCTGGATGGACTTAAGCATAGCTCCTTAGAAAAAGGTTTCCTCATGATCCATACCTGGTCGATGACGAAAAGCTTTAACAAGTCTAGCTTTGAAAGTCTCAACTTTTCCATCTACACCAAGTAATCTTTTCATGATATACTTGCTCCTGATAGGGATTTAACCATTCAGATATTGCAACCAAAGTCCATACTTTGTTGGTGTATATGGATTCCATCTCAGATCGCTAAGCATCCAGCCATTCTTACAGAGTCATCACTCTCGATGGCCTGCTCGAAACTAGTTGGGTCATCATCTCATGATGCAATCCTCGCTCCCACTGTCATAGAGAAACCGAAGTATCTCTCAGGTGGGTGAGGAACCCTACTAGATCGGCGGAGAGGCTGAGGTTCGTTGGTAACTATCGAATCCTTTGGTTCTGTCAAATGTTCAGCTGCAGTTTTGTATAGCTGGAACATTTCCAGTTCTACATGACTGACCTTGCCTCGAGCTTGTCCGGATTTTGCTTTTCAGACATAGGCCGGAAAACCCCAAATCTTAACTAACTTAAGAAATGGGCTCTTCCCATTCCATATCACATATGAAGCGGTAGGCATCTGATTTGATTAGAACCCTTTTCAATAGGTATGCAACTTCATAAGTGCATAACCCCCAAAAGGAAACAGGTAACTCAGTAGTACTCATCATAGAGCACACCTTATCATATAGGGTGTGATTGCTCCGCCCTGATATACCATCGTGCTATGGTGTATACAGAGGAGTAATGCTGAAAGAGAATCTCATTCTCCTTTAGAATAGTCCAGTATTTCCGTGCTCAAGTATTCTCCTCCTTGATCTCATCATAGGACATAATACTTATACCCGTATTGGTTCTCTACTTCTAACTTATATTCTGTGAATATCTCAAAAGGTTCAGACTTGTGTTTCAACAAGAACATATGTCTGAATCTTGAGAGATTATCAGAGAACGTAATGAAGTATAAAGAACCAGTCCTGGCATGTGTAGACAGGGGACCTACATACATCATCATGTATCAGTCCCAAGAGTTCATTAACTCTTTCTCTGTTTCCAGTAAACGGAGCTATGATCATCTTATCTTTGTGACATGACTGGCGAGTTTCACAAGATGTAAGTTCAAACTAATTTAAATATGCATCTTTATGTAACTCTAGCCAGTCGGGTCGCATTGATCTGACCTAGTCTACAATACCTCAAGAAGGATTCGTTCATTTCTGAACTCTTCCTCTTGTGTGTGTTCCGTATACTAAGAACTGTTGTTTGATTTAGAACATCAATGCTTTTAGATAACGTGCCTGAACCGATCAACTTTTGATATAGGAAATGTTCAAAACATTATTCAACAATACAAAATTTTATCGTTTCTTTACTAATAAAGAGACAGATATGATTTTGTATATCAGGTTCGGTATCTAATAACATTCGTTCAGAATCAATGTATCGGTAATACAGGGTGACAGTGACCGACAGACTTGGCTGCAACTCTTGCCCCGTTTTCTGCCTCATGAAACTTATCACCCGTTCTCAGTTCTCTACCTTTCTGTAGCCCTATGTAACAGATTACATATCTGGGATCCTGATCTGGTATCACATACCCAGGACGTAGAGGATACTGAGAAACAGTTCTCTATAATGAACACACCCGAAGATGATGCATCAGCATGCACTCTCTTCGTTTGGGCGGCACGGGAAATCTGGTATTCCCCAATTTCCTGCTCTGTCTTATAACAATTATAAGTTGGAGCGGGACCAACGTTCCCCAGCTCAGTATAACAAGCGGGTTCGGTCAATAATCCGTATTATTATCTTGATTAAGGCGTGATATGGTCGCTACCTGGAGAGAGAGAGAAGAAAACACTCAGCGTGCGCTCTTTCAAGAATAGATTGGTTATTATTTTATCTAATCAGGATGGCTCCCACTGCTTTTTATCAAATCTTCATTCAAACCCTAAAAGGAAAGACTAGCCGGGATTAATTACACACTACAAGTTCGCCAATCTTTCAGCCAGGCCAGTGTCGGTACTTTGAGGGAGGTCCCCCGTGCTTTCGCACGAACCTAATTAATGTAAACCTCGTTTTCCCAAAGGCGTAACCCCGTTTACACCTTTCTAGACACCTACTTGATCGGCTAATTGTAATGTATAAAACTCTCCCAGGAGTAACACTTACTCGCAGCGGGTATCGGGATCCAACTATCTCATAGAAGGTATGCAATCTCATTGCAAATTTCAACACTTGAAATTCCCGATAATATTTTGCCCCTAGCTCGCTATGACCTTGACGGAGGCCAAACAACCCATAGTCCGCTAGTCAAGTTCAACCCGTCATTTCCTGATTGAATTAAACCCACCCGCACGACCCTTGACGGAGGCCAAACAACGCCGTACGAATACCCTAATCCAATCGCATCATATGCTAGCAGATAAGCACTAGTTAGCTACCGTACACTACGCCTTGACGGAGGCCAAACAACCGCAGCACGAATACTAACTAGTACGTATCTGAAATGACGGAGGGCTACGACAGGTTTTTCTGAAAACCTATTGCGTAATGAACTTGATATCGCTGTAGAATCAAATGATTTTAAAATGGAGTGCTTTTGAGGCTTTTCTAGTTTTGCTAAAGGAGTCACTCCCGGTGAAGGGATCGTCGGTCCTTTCCTCGTCGAATGAGGTGCGGGATATATCACATATATCACTGTGCAAAGCAGAAACACTTAAAAGCAATCAAAAGACAAACCGAGTGTGTAGCATCTGCCAGTTATTGCTAAAGGAGTCACTCCCGGTGAAGGGATCTAGGTCCTTTCCTCGTCGAATGAGGTGCAGGATATATCACATATACCGCTGTGCAAAGCAAGAACTGTAGCTACCTGTTTTAATTTTGAAATTCGATTCTACAACATCTTAGGTTTCTTTTATTTCATTAATCACATTAATGAAGTCCCATCATTTAAGTACCTAAACATCACAGATAAATACGACGTACACTTATGCCATCCGCATTCGCCTCGATGTCCCCTCGTGCACCGTTAGGTTAGGTAACTAACGGCAGAGCAGGGCAGGGCTAGCGCGGGTATAAAACATAAGTAACATCTATATAATATATCATATATACTATATAAAGTATCTATCAAAGAACATCACATGATCACATCACAGATATCGCAGCAGAAGAATCATAAGAAATATTGGATATACTAGGACGTCTGTGTTTTTAATACGAGCCAGTATAAAACACGGATTCCACGGTCGCAATGAATAGCCAAACCCACACCCCTAGACCCCTACGAGAGTGGCAAGCAACCCTACCAATTCTAGAGTTAGGAGACCCGGACTCGACTCCTCGAGTTGGTCTCCCTCTGGACCCCAGAACCCGGTTACTTGTGCTCCCCTCCTTGGGTCTATCCGAGTGCAGAAAAGTAAATAATATACAAGAGGTGACAACTTCCGCAACCTGGAAGTGCCCCAATAAAAGAATATTACATACAAGTTTTTACATGAATGAAAATGAAAAACACTCATCTCACATAAAAATCCCCGGCTATTCAAACACGACGATCCAATATAACATATCCAGCAACACATAACATCACATGTCATCAACGTAAGTAAATATGTCCATCCCAATTGTCGTTGACATATAGCAACGAAACCGGCGATATCACATATTACACTTACGGTCACAGAAAAGAAAGTGTAAAACTACAACAGTTGGAATCCGCAACCACCTCAGACATCGCATGCCTGACCAAATGAATTACTTAGACATCGCATGCCTAACAATTATAAACCCCGCATTTTTGTCTCATTTATCGAAAACACTTTTCAATATCAAGTCGGGCAATTCAACAAGATTCCCGACATCCTGATCGAATGCTCGTCGTAAACTTTAGTAGGCGGCCGCACCCCCGATACCGTCGACGAAGTGCACCAAGGCGGAACACCGCTGCCGGGAGCACCCGAACGGATGCTTTCGGCGACGGGGTTCTCCTACAGTCACTTGGTCGGGGCTATGGAGTGAGGCTGTCTATTAAGTTTACCCGGCGAGTATCCGCGTACGCTACGTAATTGCGACGGACTTTTGATCACATCAAAATTCCGTGGCAACCGATCAAGTGAGACTAAACTGCTATGTTTATAACATTCATTTAGTTATCACATAACTACTTATGAATTCCAATTATTGTATCCCATTCCAGATAAATAGAAAATGTTAAACTTTCCGATCGAACAATCGAACACCCAAGTTTTCCCGATACAGCTCAACACATGAAATAAGTCTAACAACATTCCGTTCGTGCCTCAGTACCAACGGTCCAGCCATAGAAGGGTCAAGCCAACGCCTCACATGTGGCACGCCGTACTGCCCCAAACCCGAAGGTTCAAAGGGCAGTTCAAGACGGTCACATAATCGAGTTAAGGTTTGTTGTCTTCTAGAGGGACCATCGCGTTACTTGCACTACTTAGAACGTCGTTAAACTACGGAAAAATCCAACACTTGGAAATTTCCCGACAGGGAAAAAATTGGGTATTTATATCCGGTCGAACTTTTTAACATATTCTAAAATTTATCCGGAAAGCCAAATAGACAAAATTTGATACCCCGATCGAAACACCGAATTCCCAAAACAACTCCAGAAAATTCAACCCTTGAATAAATTTTAAAAATTCCCAGAAAACTGAGCATCAGACAAAATGAATTACTGTATAAAAAGTGGAGGATGACATCATCAAGTTGCGGCGGAACCGCCGCATATGGCAGGCATATGCCGCGTTTCCGCCGCGGTATTTACTGTTCATGGGGAAATTTTTATGCCGTAATTCTTATATTTGCCTGCTGAATTTTTTAGCAATTTTTAATACTGAAAAATCCCTGTTTTTAGAAAAAGTACAGAGAGCATTTTTGTTTTGGACTTTCGGGTTCGATCGGACTTCAAATGTCGTCTAGACTTCGCCTAAGGCTCTAGCTAGGCTCTGATACCACTGTAGGGTTCCTAGGCACCCTAATGAGGTCTCACAAGGCATCAACCATGCCAATTTCAGAAAAGCTAGGTGCCGAGAAACCCTAATACGGACCGTTTGCTAGAAAACTAGGCGAAAAAGCTAACTAGTTAACACTTAACTATGAGAATCGGAAATACAACCTTTGTAGATCCGGTGCTCCACCTCCATAGCTCCGCAACGAAGTCCTCTCCGCTGTCCAAAAGGAATCCGGGCTCTTGCGTCGACTTCATCGGAGAATAAGCGAGCTAGGTCGTCGATGTCCATGCCGAAGATGATCTACGTCGAGGCATCGCTAAATCAAGCTCCGACTTCACCAAGTCCAAAAACTTGTGAAGAGAACACACTCTACTACTTGGCAAGAGGTAGAGGATGAAGAAATAGGAAGTGGGTAGACTTTAGAATTGGATTTCTCACTTGTTTTCATCAATCACCATTGATGAAGTGAACTTTCTTCATGTGAAGAAGATGAAGAAGAAGAAGAAAGAAATATGATAAGTTTTATTATATTTGGAAAAAAAAATGAATACTTATCATATTAGAACCATGGTCAAGTGTAGAGAATTAACCAAGGTTAGATTAATGGTTAGGGTTTAAGATGAAGACAAGAATGGTTACAAAGTCAAAGCTTCATGAAGCTTCAACTAAACTCCAAAATTAGCAACCATTCTTTTCTTATCTATTCAAAATAAATAAATAAATAAATAAGTAATAAAAAGAAAACCCTAATCATTAGTTTAACCATGGCTTAATCCATTACACTTAACTATAGTTAAACATGTATCATCAAACATGATACAATCAAGTGTACAAAAGTATATCACATATACAATGTGCACAAACCAAGTGAGAAAATCCGTTTAAAGTGAACCAATACTAGTTAGTGCAAAGTAATATATCAAATATATAATTATGCATTAAATCATTAAATCAACACTTGATTCAATGATCCGGTCATGTCGCACACAACCGACTAGTATTCAATGTATCGGCTTATCGAATCAATACTTGATTCGATACCTAGGTTATATCGCATACAACCATTCGATACAATCATCGCGAGAATAGAATACGGTATCACATACACGCATTATTCTCGGTCCCGCACATATCTCATATGCGCTCCTATTTCGTTTCGCTTGAGCCAGGAAACCTCTGTGTAGGACTCTAAAGACTCGTCAATACGCCGGCAGCAGATGATGATCATATCAAACACCCACAAGCCGCAAGCGGTCTGCTAAACGTAACGGCCACCAGGGTATTGAGCGATCTGAAGATCGACGAGCAAGCCCGCTCACACTCCAGTGAATCCGACCAGTAACACTACCGTACAGTCCGGTCTGATCGTCTGATATGTCGCATATCTCGCCTAGGGGTGGTAAACGTCAGACCCCAATAGCTCGATAAGTCGTGTCGATATGAGGTCTATAACTGTTCGAGAAACTACTGGTAACACTTACCAGTAAATCTCAGCAACCCTGGCCAGGGATTTCCTGTTATAGCCAATCGAACACAGCGCAACATCAACCCCCTATACCGGGAGAGACGAATCCCCTCCTATCGCTCATTGCCTCCATGTGACTCGGGACTGTACCCAAAAACCACCGTTTTGCACGCCCTCTTGGACGTGGTAAGATGGAAATCAAAGCACAGTGGGAACCACACAAGACTCTATGACGATCTCGGGTCAACAGACTACTCTGTACCAGTGTCACCAGAGAACTGCCATCTGACGTGAGGTATAATACCATCTGGGAGTTCTCGGCGAGTCCGTCCAGTGTACCCAGTCTCTACTGAGCACCCGTATATCATCTCTGATGTCAAACACCAATGGATATGGGATCATCCATCGCCCATCTGTATGGGTCGAGAAGGTATACGCTAGTCTACTCTGGTATATCGATGCCCCATCTCGATACACCCACGACTAGGGACTTTGAAGGATGTACTTATGGACTACAATGTCCCCACTAGTATGATCCGCATCATAGTCCAGGTAGTCAAGCACACATCCTAAGGGCTTTACCAACATGTAACAGAGAGACATCAGCATACACGTTAAGGTAAAGAGTAACCAGATAGCATACTATCATGTCGAGCGAGAAAGTCCTCCCTATATATGTCCCAGCATCCACTACCATATACATCCTATGTACAGTAATGGCCTCTAGGGCATACATATAACTAACAATGCTCGGTGTGAAGACGTACTTCGTCGTTTTGAGGCTCACAGTGGGAGAAACCTTCATCGACGCTCCACCTTACTCCAGCTGATATTTCAAGCCATCTATGATACCATTCCTGGGGCTATGGATGTAATGCCTCTCCTTACTCTTGATCAAACCGCGGATAAGGTGCATTCAATTTTCCTGATGGGGTTTATCTCCAAAGGGTTGAGAGACCGTGTAACCGCCCTCCTGCATGTAATCTTCCAACAGCGTGCGATCTTGTCCACGTATGATAGAGGCGAACAGATACGCACAGCGATGGAGGATAAGACTTTCGAGTCTTCGTTGAAGTCTGTTTATGACTTCATTCACCCTTATAACTCGACCAATCTATTGCCGCTCTGAACTTTTCAGGCGATGTAACAGCCTTTGCTTTTATTTGTCTTTTACTTTTCAGTGTCAGTCTATAATCCACTTTTTGACATATCAATGAAAAGCTTCTTTTCTTTTACCTTCGCATTTCTTTTCATTTTCGTGCTGAAGTTTAAAAGTTGCAAGAGCCCCTCATTAGCATATGTGCATGTATCGTGCATTAACCTTATGTGCGCACTTACATAGATGCGCATGCCAATAGAATTAACTTCATGATGTGCGCATGTATATAAATGTGCAAGTCGATTGAATCAACTTCTTGATGTGCGCATGTATATAGGTGCGCAAGTCAATTAATCCAGTTTCGTCAGGTGCGCACTTGAACAAGTGCGAACATCACTAAATCTAAAATACATTTTATAAAAACTCTTGACATTCTAATTAACATGTTTTTATCAAAAACACCCTAGAGGTTTATTTTTTTAAAATAAAACATTTTACATAAACCCCCTCGAGAAGTTCAAAACATGTAAATACATATAATAAACAACTTGATAAATATTTAAGGACTTTAGATTAATAATGGGTTAAGCGGTACCAATTCTCTAGGTCTCGGGGAGCTGGAGAAAGTGGGTGCTTACCTATCCAGTTTAGATAACACTACAAATTAAATAATTATCATTGGCAATCATCTTTGAAATAGTCACAAATACTGCTGCCCATGTGTAGCGGTTGCCGATAGTTTCTAAACTTAAGAATTTCAAAAGATAAATCTTTTTAATAAGATATGATTAGAACTTGAACTCGAATTCGGACTTGACTTGAATTCCAATCTAACATGAACTCAAACACAAACTCGAACTCGAACTTAAATTTAAACTTGACTTAAATATGAACTTAACCTAAACTCGAATATGAACTTGTACGACTTAACACAAATACTTGAACCCGACTTGATATACTTGAACTCGAAACTGAAATGCACTTAAACTTGAACCTGAACTTGATACTTGAATTTAACATGAATACTTGAACACAATATCTACTCTCAAAACCGACTTGGCTCGAACCATGAATACAACTTGACATGAATACATGAACACTTGACACGAATACTTAATCTTGACATGAACTCAATCTTGCAACTTGATGTATTCATGGATTTGAGCAAGGCTAGTAACTTTAACTTTAGATACGCGGGGTATTGGGGTAGTTTGAGTATGAAGCTAACAGAATCTCATGAGTCCCATACTTACATCAGGAAATCAAGAATTTACAAATTTACGAATGAGGGCCCTTGGTTCCTTGCCCCTGTATTATAACCTGTTGGATAAGAGAACACTCTTGAGATTGGTTGACATTAACACTACAAATTAAAGGAATTATCATTGGAAATCGTCTTTGAAAAAGTCACAAATCCTGCTGCCCATATGCAGTGGTTGCCGATAGTTCCTAAACTTAAGAATTTCAAAAGATAAATCTTTTTAATAAGATATGATTAGAACTTGAACTCGAATTCGGACTTGACTTGAATTCCAATCTAACTTGAACTCGAACACAAACTCGAACTCGAACTTAAATTTAAACTTGACTTAAATCTGAACTTAACCTAAACTCGAATATGAACTTGAATACGACTTAACCCGAATACTTGAACCTGACTTGATATACTTGAACTCGAACTCGAACTTGAAACTGAAACGCACTTAAACTTGAACCTGAACTTGATACTTGAATTTAACATGAATACATGAACACAATATCTACTCTCAAAACCGACTTGACTCGAACCATGAATACAACTTGACATGAATACATGAACACTTGACACGAATACTTGATCTTGACATGAACGCAATTTTGCAACTTGATGTATTCATGGATTTGAGCAAGGCTTGTAACTTTAAGTTTAGATACGCGGGGTGCTGGGGTAGTTTGAGTATGAATCCAATGGAATCTCATTAGTCCCATACTTACATCACGAAATCAAGAATTTACAAATTTACGAATGAGGGCCCGTGGTTCCTTACCCATTTATTACAATCTGTTGGGTTCGAGAACACTCTTGAGATTGGTTGATATTCACATTTATACTTATGTTAATTAGATTATCTTGTAGAGACCTTTTAGGACACTTACATGCACTTCATGTACCCTGTACCTATACTCCACGACCATTCTATACTTGCTTGCTATACTCATATCACATTGCCATGCTTACATAGTTGCCATGCTTACATAGTTGCCATTAACAATACCATGTTATAATTGTTCATTATTTACAATCATATTATGTCATATGTTGCATATTCACTTTTATACATTCACATCCCATCTTTCTTAGGGACTTACTGAGCGCAAGTTCGCTAATGGGCATTCCACCTATCTTTGTGTTTTTGGAATGTTCGTTAGATAATTTAGAGACTGGGGAGGTGGAACCGACTCCAGAGAACTATGACCAGTTCGCTGTACAAGCCGATCTTTAGTTTCTTTCATCTTTCATTTTTCAGTATGTCACCTGTTTAGGCATTGACATTGCACTTTTCTTTTCAGTTATCTTGTATAAGTATAAACTTTGTAGAGTTGTGAATGTAAATATAAAGAGTTGGATTTTCATTATCATGTCATTCTTATCATTTTATATTACTTACTTTACGCTTAGCGTATTTATTTCGGGAAAAGACCTTCTCGAGATAAATACATCGCGGATCTCGTCACGTGTCGTTACCACTCTTTTGGGAAGCGGGACGTGACACCCGAGCACGCTTAACTATGGAGTTCTTCAAACTCCGGAGTTCCGGTTCACCCAAAAGGCACCTCCATGTTATAAGAGTGGTATTGTTCCATTTATAGTTCTGATCATGCCCTCTTTCGGAATAAAATTCGATACTCCCCATTGTTCTGCAGTGGATCCCCGTGTGTATCTGTATCGGTTATGGTTGAATATAGTGCCCTCAAGACAATTATTATACTAGCAGATAGGCGGTTATGATAATTGAAGGAGGACCTATTCAGGTATAATGGACTTACTTGAAATGATTATAGTGGAAAATTCCTACATTCATGTTCCCGCCAAAAATTTTGGCCCAGAGCTTGTAGTTCCCTTATAAAAAAAGAGGGAGAAAAGAAAGAAGAAACGAATTCTTCTTATGTGCAAAGCACGTGAGCGTTCTGGTTTTGAGGAGAATTAAAACCCATAGTTTGGACTCACCTGTTAAACACGTGAGCGCATATAAGCGCTGAAAATAAATAACTAAAGACCGAACAGGTCGCACGTATTAAAGACGTGAGCACTTATATGAAAAGCATATAAGCACTGGAAATAAATAACCAAAGGGGCAAACTAGCCTCACGTGTTAAACACGTGAGCGTTCATATGCAAAGCATATGAGTGCTAAATATAAACAGGTTAAAACCCACACTGGAGTCACATGTTAAACACGTGAGAACACCTTTCTTAGGCACTAGTTTCGGATAGAATTGAATTATATATAGAATTAAATTCAATTTTTGCGAGAATATTTCCCCTGATCTTTCTAAAATAGAAAGATATTCTCTGTTAAACAGAGAGCCGTTGGATTAAAAATCCAATGGTGATTAAAAAATCATGAAATGATAGAATTAAATTCTATTTAGGAAATATTTTCCTTGATCTTTCTAATATGGAAAGATCTTTCTTTAACAGAGGATCTTGGGTTTAAACAATGGTGATAAAATCACCAATTAAATTATCTGATAGAATTAAATTCTATGGATAGAATTAAATTCTATTTGGAAAATATTTCTCCGATCTTTCTAAAATAAGAAAGATTTTCTCTGTTAAACAGGATAAAATCTTATGGTTAGGAAAATATCTTCCTAACAATATATTCATCCGATAGAATTAAATTCTATCTTGAGAAAATATTTTCCCAATCTTGTTAAAACAAATAAGAAATCTTCTTTGTTAAATAGAGAGCCTTTGGATTAAAAATTCAACGGTGAATAAAATTCACCGGTTGATCTAAAAGATCAATTTGATTGATTATGAAATCAATCATCATCTTTCACTGGGAGATTTTCTCAACAAATTGATTCTTTTTTCTTCTCCTATAAATAGGAGCAAAGAGATAAGGAGGGGTGATTGGATATAAAAAAGGATGAGACCCTCATAAGCTTCGGTAAAAATACAGTAGGCTCTCCAAAAGGTTCGGCAACAGAGAATTTAATTCTCTTCGAAGAAGAAGATCTTATTCCTTTCAAACCCTAGGTAAAGGAACCACAGGGATCTAAACATCTTTTTTACCTATCATATCATATCTAAGGGTTTAAAAAGAACTTAGTTTTTTCTCTGGATTTGAGATCTGCAAGACAGATCTCACATAAGTTGAGAATTTAATTCTCATCGCGAAAATCTTATTCTTGAGAATCAAAAATTCATGGAAGAACATGAATACAAGAACATGAAGAAGATAAAGTCCATAATACTCCAGAAACTTAGTTCCTTCAAATCAAGAACTTAGTTCTTAAAGAACCCGATCCAAAATCCTCAAAATAGTGATTCTAGTGATCGTTAATAGTCAAAATATCATTAACAGAGATTTAAGTTCTCCAAAGACATCAACAGATATTAAATCTCCAAAAAACTTAGCGCCTCACGTGATACACACGTGAGCACCCAAAATTTAGTGTCTCACGTGAAACACACGTGAGCGCTCAAAAGAAGCTAAAAGATGAGCGCCTCACGTGAAACACACGTGAGCGCCAGAAGCTCAACGCCTCACGTGAAATACACGTGAGCGCCCAAAGCTCGGCGCCTTACATGAAATACATGTGAGCGCAAGAAAAGATTAGTGCTTAACACTATTGTAGCAACTCACGTGAAACACGCGTAAGCACTACATGTGACTGAATGCTTAGCATTGCTGGGTGGTATAAAAACTCAATCTTAGCCCCAAATTAGCTAAGTCTGTGAAGCTTAAGTTTTCTCTTTGATTTTAAATCAACTGAGCCCATATGCTCGGGATATCTAAGCAGATCTTAGTCCAATATATGACTAATGATGTTTATCTTAGTCTCAAATAAGACTAAAGATTCTTAGATCTACCATGATCTTTTCCCTCAAATAAGAGATTTGGTTCAGGGGTACATCTTTCCACACCTCTGATATATATCGTTGTAATTCCTCAACGTCTTCTGAGAGGTGGCAAGTCCCAACAACCAAACCAACTCGTCCCCAAAATGAGAATGTTGGACCGAAATGTCCTTAAACTAATATTCATCCCCAAAATGGGAATGTTGGACCGAAATGTTCTTAAACTAATATTCGCCCCAAACACGACGATAATGGATCGTGATGTCTTTAAACTAATATAATTGAGCCCATATGCTCATTTGTTTATAAGTTGATCTTAGTCTCAAATAAGATTAACGATCTTCAGATCAAACCCTATAACAACTCCATTTTTAGTGTACAAAAAAAATTTTGCTTTAAAATTATGTATACTTGGAGTAATTACTTTTGCTGTTATCACTTTAAGTAGTTAATTCACTCCTTAATTATGAGCAAGGGCTTGTAGCTCATTGGTAATACCTTGCACTGCTGAACCAAGCCACCAGAGTTCAAATCCCATACCTCACATTATTTTTAATATTATTTTGTTTTGAAATTTTTAGAATACCAACAGTTAACACGTGATAAATCCCAAAAACCCCACTACACTCAATAAAGTAAATATTCCAGAGGCTACACCAGAAGACTCCCCACCTTTCGACCCGTCGACTCAGCCCGACTCGGCGAGTCGGCTGGCGGACCGGCTGGACTCGGCCGGACGGCCGAGTCCCCAACTGAAAAGTTGGGTCTCTTGGCCTCCCCTACCCCCTGCACACTCCATTTATTTAGATCGGTTCCAGAGAAGCCATAAAGTCCCTTTTACTACATTTTTAATGCATTTTAACATTTTTTTTACATTTTTTAAATTAAAACCCTTCATCTACCCTAACCCTAGCCTAACCCTACAAATACCAATCCTACAAACTACCCCCTCACCCCAAACTCTGAGCCAACTCTCAATAATTTTCAAGAAAACTTGTGTACTTTGAAAACGAGCAAAAAGTGAAGATACGGCGAATTTTCCAGCGAACTTCCGACGACCATCCTAGGAGCTCCCGGCGACAAAACGATACACCGGGGACTCCTCCCGATCCATCTCCCTCTCCTTGTTGTCCTAAACCCGTAAGTCCCCAAATTCTATCTCTCTATTCTTTTCTAAAAATACGGAATTACAAAACTCGACGGAATCGGAACAAAATCGATTTCTGATTCGGTTTCTTTATAAAACCTCACTTTTCTTTAATACAATCATGCTTAAACCAATTCATGTTAACTATTAAACATTAATCAACCATATTGATCAAGTTTCAAATCAAAAGTAATTGCTATTTCATTTTACCGTATTTTCTTTTAAATACCACTTAGTTTCAATTCTACATTTAACATCACAAAACTTGCTATACCTTTAAATAGATCACGAGATAATGACCTACCTCCTCATACACTCATATGCAACATAGCACCATACCCTTGGGAACATAGAATACGGGAAAGCGACATGTTTTCATTTAAATACCATTTACTTAATAAAACCGTTTTCTAAAGGATTTAGTATTTATACAAATCTTTGCAAAGTGTCGCTACAACCCATTTTGGGGAACCCGTTCGGGATGGTGCGGATTATCGCACATCCTCAGACTTAGTAGTGCGAGATTCAGACCTCCGCAAAGAGCATTCGGTCTCGAAAAATTTAAAATACGACATCTTAAGAAAATGAGATTTTTAGAATATAAAATATATATTAAAATTACTTTTGTATAAATATATGTATATTTATCATTAAAATACCTATTTTTTTATGATATAAATATTCCACCTTTTTCTAAAAATCACAAGAATCAATTTTACACTAAAATAACATGAATTCCATACAAAACCAATATTACAAATAAATACCACTTATTATGAAAATAGGATATTTTCACTAGAATTATCACAATATAAAATCTACATTCATTACAACTCTAAAGACGATTAACAAATACTTGGGGTGTATTTCGAAAACTATACAAGAGTATTTTTACATAAAACCCCCTCAAGTTCTATAATTTACCTTAAGGACCCTAGTAAATATAGGTTTAAGCGGGACCAATCTCTTGAGCCTCAAGGAGCCGGAGAAGTGGGTGCTTGCCTATCTAAGGTAGACATCTTAACAACGGTGTTATCAATACGGTAATCGTTTTTGAAAAAGACACAAATCCTGCAGCCCATGTGCAGCGGTTACCGATAACATCAAAACAATCAGGACTTCAATTTACTTTTCTATTTGTCTTACTCAGTTTGAGTCTCATTATAATCTGACTTGAATATGATTTAAGTACAATCGACAATCTACAATTTATAATATTACAATTCAACATGAATCCATGAATCCATTATTCCATATATTCAATCTATCAATTTGATTGAACTGAATCATGGATATACATCCATTTACTGTAAGTCTACGTTACCTCTCCCGGTTCTTACGGGCTTGCGGAAATGATGAAAAACGATTTTTCTTTTGGTGGTAACATGGACTCAAAATACGGATCTTTGTTAAACAACTATCTAACAATCTAACTAAGAGTTTTACCTACTCGGTTAGGGGTTATACCATAACTTGAACTCCTTCTCTTGGTCTCCTTGTGGTGGTCGGATGGTTCTCTCATCGTCGTCTCTTTGTGCCGAAGATGGATCCACCTGAAAGCTTCTATCTTTGGCTTCAACCTCAAACTAGAGGAAACTAGAACACTTGACTTGCTAGACTTTGTGTACTAGGATGAGTAGAGAAGTGTTTTGGGTTTTTATCTCTAAGGCAAATGATTCTCAACACATGAGAGGTTTTTGCCTTGAACTAGAGAGAGAGCAAGAGGAAGAGGGAGAGCTTGAGGATGAGAGAGCTTTCATGAGAGAGAAAGCAAATGAAAGAATGAGCAAGACTTTTCTCACCCTTGCTCTCATAATCCAAAATCATCATAACCCATAATAGTAATTGAGTATTATGTGATGGTTCAAGTCAAAATGGCAATATCATTTCATGCACTCATTTTGTGAAGAATAACAAGCAAGCAAAAGTCTTTGCCATGAAATGATAGCCATTGTAATGATGATGGTCAACTAGTCCAACCTAGTCAACCGGTCAACAAAGTCAACCCTTCAACCCAACCATGGCACAATAATACTTAATTAATATTATCATTAATCATATTTCTTATTCTCATTAGGGTTTAGCAAAAGTCAACAGTCAACAACCCTAATGAGAATCCTCTGCCTCTGTCTCTCTGTCAACTGTGCATACACACCCGCATCCGCGTTCCGAGGAACACGAATATAAACGAGATAAAAACCAATCCCAAAACGTACACTAGGATCTGACTTAAACCAAAGCCCGCTAGTGACAACTGCCCGGACACTAAACGTGCACAAGTGCACGGATGTGACCGAACCCTGTCGCAAAACCATGCGACCTCTACTCTTTTGCCTAAAGGCGAATAGCTCTTTGTGTGGGACTCTAAAGACTCGACACTACGCTGGCAGTGGGTTTAACCACAGACCGCAAGCGGCACTAGCTGTACGTAACGGCCCCCAGGTAGATGCCGATAAGAAGACTGACGAGGTGAAACCCATCTGAACTCCTACTGAGCCTGAATGTGACAATCTGCGTACATTCCGGTCTGTTCATCTGAGAATATCGCATGGCGGGCCTAAGGGGCGGTAAACGTCAGTCCCCTAATAGCGGTACAAGTCGTGTCGGAGTGTAGCCCAGAACACCCTGAGATAACACTGAAAACCTACCAGTAAATCTCGCTTGCCCTGGCCAGGGACTTTGTGTAATTGCTCTCCTATACACAGCGCGATATCAACCCCCAATACCGGGAGAGACGAATCCTGTCTAACCGTCACTGCCTCCAAATGCTTCGGGACTGCACCCAACTACTACCTGTTTGCACGACTCCTTTGAGCCGTGGTAGGGTAGTAATCAAAGTACAGTGGAAACACACTCGAGGCGAAGTGACAGTGTCAAGTCAGCGGACTAAGCTGTACTCATGTCACCTGGAAACTGATAACTGACGATAGGTATAGTACCAACCAACAGTTCCCAACGAGTCCTGTCCAGTGTACTCGTAACCTAACGAGCACCCGCATACTATCTCAAGTACGACGTACTGACGGCTGTGGGACAGACCGTCTCCCATGCTGGGATGAGAAGCGCATACGCTAGTCTACTCCGGAGTATCGATGCCCTGTCTCGATAGTCCTACGACTAGGGACCTGCATAAGGATGTGCTTGTGAATTACCCAGCCCCCACGAGTGTGACTGCCATCACAACGCTGGTAATCAAGCAAAGATCCTGAGGGTTCCACTAATGTGTATAGGTGATGTACTAAAGAAACACATGTACACATTAAAGTAGAAACAAACCAAGTAGCATACTACCATTTTGAGCAAGATTGTCTATACAAGGTGAATATCCCAAGCTTCCATTAAGTAATATACAAACTAGTATGATACAGTAATTGCTTCTAAGGCATATACACTAACAATCTCCCACTTGCACTAAGGCCATGTACTGGCGTATCGAAGACCTATCATCTCAATCAGCCGCTCGAACTGAGTCTGGGGTAAGGCCTTCATGAGTGGATCAGCAGTGTTATCTTCCGTATTTACTCTCTTCACCTCGATCTCCCGGCGATCTACGATCTCCCGGCGATCTACGATCTCCCTGATCAGGTGGTACCGCCTCAAAATGTGCCTGGACTTCTGATGGGACCTGGGTTCCTTCGCTAAAGCTATAGCGCCGTTGTTGTCACAATACAGCGATATTGGATCAACACTGGTAGGAACCACCTGAAGCTCCGTGAGGAACTTCTTCATCCAGACAGCTTCCTTTGCGGCATCGCAAGCAGCTATGTACTCCGCTTCCATAGTTGAGTCAGCAACGGTTTCCTGCTTGGAGCTTTTCCAGCAAACCGCCCCTCCATTGAGGGTAAAGACATGACCCGACATGGACTTGGAGTCATCCTTGTCACTCTGGAAGCTGGAGTCAGCAAAGGCTTCGATCTGGAGGTCTTTTCCGCCATACACCAAGAACATCTCCTTAGTTCTTCTCAGGTACTTGAGAATGTTCTTTACCGCTATCCAGTGCTTCTCCTCTGGGTCCGACTGATACCGGCTTACAACGCTCAATGCGTATGCTACATCTGGTCTGGTACACAACATCGCATATATAATAGAGCCTACCGCAGATGCGTAGGGTATTGATGACATGCGAACCCTTTCCAAATCAGTCTTGGGAGACATCTCTTTGGAGAGGGTGATTCCGTGACAAGCCGGTAGATTACCGCGCTTGGAATCTTCCATACTGAATCATTTCAGTATGGTGTCAATGTACCTGGACTGTGAAAGTCCCAACATCCTTTTAGATCTATCACGATAGATCTGGATCCCCAGAATGTAGTTGGTATCGCCCAGGTCCTTCATGGAGAACCTCTGTGACAAGAATCCTTTGACTGACTGTAGAATAGGAATATCATTTCCTATTAAGAGAATATCATTGACGTACAAGACGAGGAATACCACATTTCTCCCTACAATCTTACTGTAAATGCATGGTTCATCTGGGTTTTTGATAAAGTCGAATTCATTGACAGTATCATCAAAGCACATGTTCCAACTCCGCGATGCCTGCTTCAGTCCATAGATGGACTTGAGCAACTTGCACACTTTACCGCTGCTCCCACACTGAATGAATCCCTCTGGCTGATCCATATAGACGCACTCTTCTAAATTTCCATTTAGGAAAGCCGTCTTTACGTCCATCTGCCAGATTTCATAATCGTGGAAGGCAGCAATGGCAAGAAGGATCCGAATGGATTTGAGCATAGCTACCGGAGAAAAGGTCTCGTCATAGTCCAAACCAGGTCTTTGATGAAAACCCTTTGCAACAAGCCTAGATTTATAGGTTTCGACCTGCCCATCTACACCAATCTTCTTTCTGAAGATCCATTTGCAGCCTACGGGTTTTACCCCTTCTGGAGCAAGGTCCAAAGTCCAAACTTTGTTGGTGTACATGGACTCCATTTCGGTCCGCATTGCATCCAGCCATTTTACCGAGTCACCGCTCTGAATGGCTTGCTGGAAGCTAGTAGGCTCATCATAATCAATGACGCAATCCTCTCTATTCCCGTCTATGAGAAAACCGTAGTATCTCTCGGGCGGATGAGACTGCCTACTACTCCTGTGGAGCGGCGCAGGAATGTCCGGTTCCCCTGAACCTTCTGGTTCTACTAAGGTTTCAGTAATAGCTTGTGGTTCTGGAATTTCTTCCAGTTCTATTACGCTCCCACTTATCTGATTTTCTAAAAACTCAGTTTCCAAGAAGCGGGCATGATGAGAAACAAAGACTTTTTGCTCCTCTGTGTAATAGAAAAGATACCCCTTGGAGTTCTTTGGGTATCCCACAAACTTGCACTGTACTGAGCGTGCCTCGAGCTTGTCTGCATGCTGCTTTTTGACAAAAGCTGGACATCCCCATGTCTTAAAGGGTTTAAGACAGGGTTTCTTCCCACTCCACATTTGATATGGTGTGGTAGGCACTATCTTAGTAGGAACTTGCTTCAAGAGATATGCAGTTGTTTCTAGTGCATAACCCCAGAAAGATCGCGGTAACTCAGCCTTACTCATCATGGAATGAACCATATCCAATAGGGTTCGATTCTGCTTTTCAGATACACCATTGTATTGTGGTGTGTATGGAGGAGTACGCTGAGAGAGAATTCCATTCTCTTTTAAGTAGTCCAGAAACTCGGCACTCAAGTATTCACCAGCTCGATCAGATTTTAGTGTCTTTATACTTTTGCCTGTTTGTTTTTCAACTTCATTCTTGTATTCCCGAAATTTCTCAAAGGCCTCGGATTTGTGCTTCATTAAGAAGACATGTCCATACCTAGAGAAATCATCTGTGAAAGTAATGAAGTATGAATAACTACTTCGCGCATGTGTAGACATTGGACCACACACATCACTGTGTATGAGTCCCAAGAGCTCGCTCGCTCTTACTCCGTGTCCAGTGAACGGAGTCTTTGTCATCTTTCCCATGAGACAAGATTCACAAGTGGCATAAGACTGATACTCGAACGGATTCAAGTATCCCTCTTTATGTAACTTAGTTAATCGTGTCTCATTAATGTGACCCAGTCTACAATGCCATAAGAAAGCCTGATTTGTTTCCGGAGACTTTCTTTTAAGTGTGTTCTGGACACTGAAAGTCTGAGCTTGATTCAATACGTATATCCCATTATTTAATGTACCTGACCCAATCAGAACTTGATTTAGGTGGATGTGGACCACATCGCTTACAAAAGTAAAATCATATCCTTCCTTAGAAAGTAAGGATACAGATATGATATTACAAGTCGCACCTGGTACATACAAATAGTTACGCAGAACCAATATCTACCCAGTTGTCAGTCCAAGATGATATTCCCCTACGGATTCAGCATCCATGCTCATTCCGTTAGCAACCCTGAGAGTCATATCACCTTTCCTGATAACCCTACAGTTTCTCAGAGCCTGTAGTGAATTACAGATGTGAGATCCTGATCTGGTATCCAATACCCAGGAAGTAGGGTTAACTGACATACAGTTCTCTATTACAAACACACTCGAAGCCGAAGCCACAACATGCTTCGTATTCTGGCTACTGGCTTTGCTAGCCCTACAATCCTTCTGCCAATATTCATTCCCGTAACAATAGGAACGTCCCTCTTGTACTACATCCAGTCCCGAAACTTTTGCCCTTCCCTTTCCTTCTTCTTCCCTGGTTTCCTTCAGGGTATAAGCAGAGGGCAGGGACTGTAGAATCAAGTCAGTATTTGACCCATTCTCCAACGTGGTCTTCAGGTCCATGAGCTCAAAATAGCTGGTCTCTGTAAGGACGTTGCCCCATACAGATGACCCGGCAGCCAACCTCGCTTGAAGCAATTCGTTCGAGGTCTCATATCTTGCGATACGAGATTGCTCTCCATATAAATCTTTGTTATGAAGGAAGATAGAAACTGAGTCCATCTTCTCGTGCTGCCTCTGGTTTGCACCATCAACTGAGGCTAACACTAGGCTCTTGGCTTTCGCACAGTCTTTTTCCGAGGTCATACGGATGTCAATGTCCGTGACAGGGGAAACTGGTCCTGAGACGGCAGGGGTTTGATTAGTTAAGAGGTGTCCCAGCTTGTCATGGGTAATGGACATCTGGACAGACCTTTGCCAATCATAACAGTCAGGTTCAGTCATTTTATTATCTAGATGTAACCTATGTGTGGTCACTGGGTCGCTGCAATTAAGAGAGAGAGAAGAAAACACTCAGCATGATGCTCTTGCAAGTTTAGATTGGTTTTTAATTTATCTAAACAGGATGGCTCCCACTGTCTCTCGAATCCCTCCTCAAACCAAAAAGGAAGAATTAGTCGGGATCAATCTCACCGTACAATACTTGCTTAACCGTTCAGCCAGGCCAGCGTCGGTACTTCGAGGGAGGTTTTCCAACGCTTTCGCGAAGTTCCTTAATTAAATAACCTCTTTTCCCTGGGGGCGTAGCCCCGCTAACACCTTTCTAGACACCTACTTGGTTTATAGCATTGATCGTTAAGTGAGAAAGTTCCCGAGGAGTAGCATATACTCACAGTAGGATCGGGATCCAAATATCATCGCGTGACAAAACTGAAGGAATCCTACCAGAATCATCACACTCCAAATGGTATGCAGCGCTAGCAAGTTTCAGTTTCTTTTGAAACTCCCGATGTGGATTTTTGCCCCATTCTCTTATGACCTTGACTAAGGCCAACAAATCATAAGTCACATGTCAAGTTCTACCCGTCGTTGTCCAGGTTGATTTGAACCCACCCGTATATACCCTTGACTATGGCCAACAAAGTAATACGACTGTCCCAAACCAACGCATCTATCTATGCAACATATGAATATCCACCAGCTACCAAACACTGTGCCTTGACTAAGGCCAACAAACACAGCTTGAATACTGTTGAATATTCATATGAAACAACGGAGGGCTACGAATGGTTTTGGCGAAACCGTGAACGTGGTGAACTTGATATAATCGAAGGAACTTTGATAGCTTTTAAAAGGAGTGGCTTAAGCTCCGCGTTTAAAAGTTGTTTTTGAAAAGAAACCGAGTGGTTTTTTGAAATTGTTCCAACGACTTTTACTTGGTTTATTTTCTTGCATTAATTTTAATGCGTCCCATCATTTAATCCTACCATTGCAGAAAACAACGAAAATATGACATACGCTTATGCCATCCGCATTCGCCACGGTGCCCCGTCATTACCCGTTAGGTTACTTAACTAACGACAGAGCGGGGGCTGGACTAGCGCAGATGCAAAACATAAGCAACGCCTAAATAGATATCATATATAGATATACACATTCGTCACATGCAATGATAGCCATTCCAGATCACAGATGAACACATTGGATATACTAGGAATCCGCAATCCGTACGAGCCTGTAACGAAGAGCGGATTACACGGTCGCGATGAATAGCCAAGACCCCACCCTAGACCCCTACGGGTGCGGCAAACTACCCGCCAAGTACCCGAAGCGAAGCAAGCTCCCTCAACATCGTGAGTAGGCCACTCGGCATTTCGAGATACCCGGTAGTTTGTGCACCCCACCTTGGGTCTATCTTAGGAGCAAAAATAGTAAAAGAAATTATACAATGACGGCTACAACCTCATCCTGGTTGTGCGGCCATATAAATAATATTACATCAATTACAAATTACATGAATTGAAAGAAAAAGGAAACTCTCATCACACAACCCCCCGGCTATTCATCCGCGACAATCCAATGAATTCATATACACATACCATCAACATTACAGATCACAGATATGTATAACCCCCACTAATCGACGTATAGCGATTAGCAGACGTTCAATACATATATCACATCACAGATATAACCCGTTAGCTTAAGTATTTAGAAGTTTGATCAAAATACGGATTTTTAAACCCCAAAAACAAATTTTGCTTTCTGTAAAATCTGGGCAGAAAAAACATATTCCAAAAATCCCAAAACAACCCCAGAAAAACACTGCAGGAAAATTGTGCCACGACCAAGTCAACTCGGCCGCGGATCCGCGGCGGGAGCATGCTCCTGCCACTTTTCCGCAGCGCTTTGACGGAGTCGGTGGACCAATTTTCTTGTGTGGGTTTTAAAAAGCCTGAGCCGATTTTTAGTGTAAGATTAATTATTTTTTGAACAGGAAACAGAATCGGCAGAAACTTGAAATTACGGGCATGTTTCGTGACTTTTTCTCCGATCGAACTTCTAGTTACTTTACTAACATGTTAGATAGTGTTTAACTAGGCTCTGATACTACTGTAAGTCCACGTTACCTCTCCGGTTTCTTACGGGCTTGCGGAAATGATGAATAACGATTTTTCTTTTGGTGGTAACATGGAATCAAAATACGGATCTTTGTTAAACAACTATCTAACAACCTAACTAAGAGTTTTACCTACTCGGTTAGGAGTTATACCTTAACTTGAACTCCTTCTCTTGGTCTCCTTGTGGTGGTCGGATGGTTCTCTCCTCGTCGTCTCTTTGTGCCGAAGATGGATCCACCTGAAAGCTTCTACCTTTGGCTTCAACCTCAAACTAGAGGAAACTAGAACACTTGGCTTGCTAGACTTTGTGTACTAGGATGAGTAGAGAAGTGTTTTGGATTTTTATCTCCAAGGCAAATGATTCTCAACACATGAGAGGTTTTTGCCTTGAACTAGAGAGAGCAAGAGGAAGAAGGAGAGCTTGAGGATGAGAGAGCTTTCATGAGAGAGAAAGCAAATGAAAGAATGAGCAAGACTTTTCTCACCCTTGCTCTCATAAACCAAAATCATCATAACCCATAATAGTAATTGAGTATTATGTGATGGTTCAAGTCAAAATGGCAATATCATTTCATGCACTCATTTTGTGAAGAATAACAAGCAAGCAAAAGTCTTTGCCATGAAATGATAGCCATTGTAATGATGATGGTCAACTAGTCCAACCTAGTCAACCGGTCAACAAAGTCAACAAGTCAACAAAGTCAACCCTTCAACCCAACCATGGCACAATAATACTTAATTAATATTATCATTAATCATATTTCTTATTCTCATTAGGGTTTAGCAAAAGTCAACAGTCAACAACCCTAATGAGAATCCTCTGCCTCTTTCTCTCTGTCAACTGTGCATACACACCCGCATCCGCGATCCGAGGAACACGAATACAAACGAGATAAAACCAATCCCAAAACGTACACTAGGATCTGGCTTAAACCAAAGCCCGCTAGTGATAACTGCCCGGACACTAAACGTGCACAAGTGCACGGATATGACCGAACCCTGTCGCAAAACCATGCGACCTCTACTCTTTTGCCTAAAGGCGAATAGCTCTCTGTGTGGGACTCTAAAGACTCGACACTACGCTGGCAATGGGTTTAACTACAGACCGCAAGCGGCACTAGCTGTGCGTAACAGCCCCCAGGTAGATGCCGATAAGAAGACTGACGAGGTGAAACCCATCTGAACTCCTACTGAGCCTGAATGTGACAATCTGCGTACAGTCCGATCTGTTCGTCTGAGAATATCGGATGGCGGGCCTAGGGGGCGGTAAACGTCAGTCCCCTAATAGCGGTACAAGTCGTGTCGGAGTGTAGCCCAGAACACCCTGAGATAACACTGGAAACCTACCAGTATATCTCGCTTTCCCTGGCCAGGGACTTTGTGTAATGGCTCTCCTAGACACAGCGCGATATCAACCCCCAATACCGGGAGAGACGAATCATGTCTAACCGTCACTGCCTCCAAGTGCTTCGGGACTGCACCCAACTACTACCTGTTTGCACGACTCCTTTGAGCCGTGGTAGGGTAGTAATCAAAGTACAGTGGGAACACACTCGAGGCGAAGTGACAGTGTCAAGTCAGCGGACTAAGCTGTACTTATGTCACCTAGGAACTGATAACTGACGATAGGTATAGTACCAACCAACAGTTCCCAACGAGTCCTGTCCAGTATACTCATAACCTAACGAGCACCCGCATACTATCTCAAGTACGACGTACTGATGGCTGTGGGACAGACCGTCTCCCATGCTGGGATGAGAAGCGCATACGCTAGTCTACTCCGGAGTATCGATGCCCTGTCTCGATAGTCCTACGACTAGGGACCTGCATAAGGATGTGCTTGTGGATTACCCAGCCCCCACGAGTGTGACTGCCATCACAACGCTGGTAATCAAGCAAAGATCCTAAGGGCTCCACTAATGTGTATAGGTGATGTACTAAAAGAAACACATGTACACATTAAAGTAGAAACAAACCAAGTAGCATACTACCATTTTGAGCAAGATTGTCTATACAAGGTGAATATCCCAAGCTTCCATTAAGTAATATACAAACTAGTATGATACAGTAATGGCCTCTAGGGCATATACACTAACATTTACATGATTCTACAGTTATTCCATTTACATTATTATACAGTTACATCCGTTTACTGATATCATGGTTTTGGTCAGTCATCCAACTATACAATCTATACAATACAACAATACAATCAAAACACTACGGGGTTTAAGGGGTAGATTGGTACGGAAGTTGTTAAAAGTGGCACGAGACAGTAAGATTAAGACACCTAACCTATATTCCGTTGCTGTTGTACCGTGGCTTAACGGTTCCTTGTACTTTCTGTTTGCCCTGATCTGTAGCATATAGAGACCACTCTCGTATACACTGGCATCCTTCTGTACCAAGCTACAAACAACAACGTCAATGCAACATTACAATAATATAATACAACTTTAAAAGATACCTCTTATTCTGTCTAATTATGCCTTATCTTTGGGACTTACCGAGCGACCTGTTCGCTGACGACATTCTCTTTCTTTCTTCTTTGAATGTCGTCCGGTGATCTGGACACTTCAGAGATCGAGCCCACTGCTGAAGACTTGGACCAGTTCAGTGAAGACCCCGAGCTCTAGTCATTGTACACTTTCCATTCAGTACTTTTCATTTCTGGTATGCCATTGTTTAGGCATTGCTTTATTTCAGTTGCATTTACTTTCCATGCATTGTACAGAAAGAATGTGAATAAATAAAGTTGCTGTGTTTATTATATCTTGTCTCTTGTGCTTTACTTTTATATTGCTTAGATACGCTTAGCGTATTTACTTCACAGTAAATACGTCGCGGTCTCATCGCGGCCTCCGCCCGTATACCGGGAAGCGGGGCGTGATAGGTTTTGTTGGTGGCCCATGCAGGTCGAGCTGTATAGAACCATACTATACAGTTCTATTCTGCGTGAACAACCTAAGCAATATAACACAAGAACCAGCAATTAAAACATTCTTTACAATTCATGTTCCTTGAATCTTATCATTTCATATACTTTGAATCTGTCCTAACCCAAATTTTTTTCTTCAAGGTTATGGATTCCCCGAACAACACCAGCACCAATGTCAACAACACACCTCCACCACTACCACTCACACCTGCCGTCCCTGCTCCGATCAACGAGCTGACGGTTCTACTTAAGGCAATCCGAAGCCTCCTAGAGGGACAGCAGCAGCAGACTGCTCTTTTAATGAACCGTCCCGAGGCAGAAGCGCCTGGGGTGAAGCAATTCAGGGCTTTGCACCCCCAAACAGTTCTCAAGAAAGGAGAGCCCACTGGAAGCTGAGGAATGGGCTCTGAGTATCGAAGATGATCTGACAACGGCACAAGTGCCAGAATTAGCTTGGGTTCGTGTTGCAAAATTACAGCTCACGGACAATACACGAAACTGGTGGAAGGCGGAAGAAAGTCGTCTTGAACAACCTATCGAATGGAAAACTTTCCACGACATGTTCGACGCTAAGTACTTCCCTTAGACTGCTAGGTTCGACATGGAACAACAGTTCATCCATCTGCAACAAGGTTCGATGTGGACCAAGTCAGTAGATGAGTATGACACTGGGTTAACCATACTCAGTCGGTAAGATATGTCTTAATAATTTGAATTTTTATATATCACATATTACACAGCTAACACAATATTTTTAACAGATTTGCGGCACACCTGATATCGACGAATGAGATCAGAGCACGTCGATTTCAACAGGGTTTGGATTCGGAGATCCAGGCTGCACTGGCCATAAGAGATTTTCCGACTCATGAATCGACTCTGAAAGCTGCCCGCCATTATGAGGCAGTGGTAAAGGCGAGGGGAAGACCTCAATCTGCTGGATTTAAGCGCCCTGCCAACCAGATGACAGGAGGAGCCTCGTCCAGGCCACCTTTTGTGCCAAGGCGACCCGGAGTACCGAACCATCGTCCCAGCCCAGCCTTTTGTACCTACTACAAGAGAACTGGACATATGATGAAAGACTGCCGGCGAGCCAACCGTCTTTGCTTAATCTGCGGCTCAGCTACTCATGATATTGGGTCTTGTCCCCAAAGACAAAACCCAGTTGCTGCACCCAGGCCAGCAATTACCTATCTGCAGCGACCAGCCCTTCAGGCACCTGCTCCAAGATTTGCACTACCTGCACCACCCAGAGGACCACAAGCTGCACCACCTCCTCGTCAGTTCCATCAAGCTCAAAGGAACGTTCAGAGGTATGCTCCTCAGGCCAGGAGGAATGTACCAAGACGCCAGGCTGTCACGATGACAGTGGAAGAAGCTGAGGCCACTAGCCAAGTTATCACTGGTAACCCTTTCTTTCTCAAAATTTCTTTCAGTCTTGATATTTATCTTACATACTTTTCCTATACCTAAAACATATCCTACATACCTTAGGTACAATCTTAGTATCCTCAATACCTGCACTAGCACTGTTTGATACTGGAGCATCTCACTGCTTTATGTCGCAACGGTTTTTCCGAACCTATACGGTTCCAGTCTCACCACTTGTATCCAGCCGGAATGTCAGTTCAGGAAATGGCGTTTTAAAGGCAACAATGGGATACAGCTTGTGTCCGGTAGTCGTCTGCAGCCGAGAATTTTATGCTGACTTCAAAGTGCCGGACATACCGAACTTCGATGTGGTTCTAGGTATGGATTGGCTTGGAACTTTTTATGCTACCATCGACTGTCGTCAAAGAAGGGTAATATTCGAGATTCCAGACCATCCGGTCTTCTACTTCAAAAGCGGAGACCGTACCCTGGAACCAAGTATCTACAAAGCGAAGCCAAGGGAAGCAGTAGTTGCAGCAGCTCAAGCGGAGGAAGAATCAAGACCAGATGTGGTTCGAGAGTTCGACGATGTGTTTCCTGACGATATATCAGGTTTCCCTCCCGATCGAGCTCTTGAATTCAGCATTGATTTAGTACCAGGAGTACACCCGGTGATCAAAGCACCTTATCAATTAATTCCAGAAGGTTTGAAGGAAGTCCGAACACAGTTGGACGAATTACTGGCGAAAGGATGGATTCGTCCCAGCACTTCAAGTTGGGGATCACCTGTACTGCTTGCGAAGAAGAAGGAAGGTTCATACAGAATGTTCATCGATTACAGAGCCTTGAACGAAGTCACTATAAAGAACAAGTATCCACTCCTACGCATCGACGATTTATTCGATCAGCTAAGTGGATCTTGTGTTTTCTCTAAATTGGATCTTCGTTCAGGTTATCATCAAGTGAAGGTCAAGGAAGCTGATATTCATAATACAGCTTTCAGAACTCGCTATGGACATTACGAATTTCTAGTGATGCCATTTGGAGTGACCAACGCACCAGCAATATTCATGAACCTAATGAATCAAGTTTTCCGAGAGTACTTAGATAGGTTTGTTGTCATCTTCATCGACGACATACTGGTGTATTCAAGAAGTCGGAAAGAGCATGCAGAGCACCTACGAATTGTCCTAGAAACTCTTCAACAACATCAGCTCTATGCCAAGTACAGCAAGTGCGAGTTTTGGCTAAAGCAAGTTGGTTTTCTTGGACATATCGTATCAGGAGAAGGAATCTTTGTGGATCCAGCGAAATTTTCAGCAGTTAGCGAATGGCCTACACCAAAGTCAGTGAAGGACATTCGAAGTTTCTTGGGTCTAGCTGGATATTACAGAAGTTTCATTGAAGGCTTTTCAAAGATAGCAACACCCCTGACCAAGCTCACACGTAAAGATGAAGATTTTATGTGGTCAGAAGTATGCGAACGAGCTTTTGTGGAACTCAAGTCAAGATTGACATCAGCGCCTATTCTTGTCATACCGGATCAATCTGGAGGATTCGAAGTGCATTGCGATGCATCTGGTAAGGGATTAGGATGTATTCTACATCAGCACGGTAAGGTTGTGGCTTATGCTTCAAGACAGCTGAAGACTCATGAGTGCAATTATCCGACGCATGATCTGGAGTTGGCAGCCGTCATCTTTGCTCTCAAGATTTGGCTCCATTATTTACTTTATGAACGAGTGAACATATACACAGATCACAAGAGCCTAAAATATGTGTTTACTCAGAAGGAGTTGAATATGCGGCAGAGAAGATGGTTAGAACTCATGGCGGACTTTGACATCAACCTGCAATATCACCCAGGGAAGGTGAATGTGGTTCCAGATGCTCTTAGTCGCCAACCATTAGCAATGCATCTCACCGCTCAGTGGAAGCTTCAACAGGACTTGCATCAGATGGAGATTGAAATAGTCATGCCAGGTAACACTTCAAGTTTGATGAATTTACAAGTTCAATCAACCATTGTCAATCAGATCAAAGCAGCTCAAGCAAGTGATACTAAGTTGCAAAAGATCAGAGAACAAGTGGAGAATAGACTCAGAACAGACTTCATCATCCATGAAGACGGATCTTTGAGATACGGCGGCAGATTATGTGTACCAAAAGGTCCTGTTCGGGAAGAGTTAATGAAAGAAGCTCACAGCTCTCCCTACTCAGTACACCCTGGAGATACCGAGATGTACAAAAATCTACATCAGAATTATTGGTGGCATGGAATGAAGCGTGAAGTAGCCAGAAGCGTCGCAAAATACTTGGTGTGTCAGCAAATAAAGGCTGGACATCACAGGACTGCTGGATTACTTCAACCGTTACCAATCCCAGAATGGAAGTGGCAACACATCACGATGGATTTTGTGACTGCTCTTCCTCGCAGCACAAAGGGTAACGATGCCGTATGGATCATTGTGGATCGACTCACAAAGTCAGCTCACTTCATCCCATTTCGAGTTGGCCAATCAACTGAGACACTAGCAAAGAAGTACATGGAGGTAATAATCTACTTAAGATTTAAACTCTTCATAATGTACTATCTCTGATAACCATGAACTCATACAGGAAATTGTGAGACTTCATGGAGTACCGGTCTGCATTGTCTCCGATCGTGACACCGGGTTCCGATCACAATTTTGGCAGAGTCTGCAAGCAATCTTGGGAACAAGTCTGAACTTCAGCATGGCTTATCATCCACAAACCGATGGTCAGTATGAGCGAACTATTTAGATCTTGGAGGATATGCTCAGAGCATGTATGTTAGACTTCAAAGGATCGTGGGAAGATCACCTACACCTTGTGGAGTTCTCGTACAACAACAGCTACCAAGCAAGCATAGGAATGGCACCTTCTGCAGCACTGTATGGAAGAAAGTGTCGATCACCATTAAGTTGGGACGACATCAGAGATAGGGAATTGCTTGGACCAGAGATGATAGTAGCGACTGTTGATGTGGTACGAACTATCAG
Source organism: Agapanthus africanus (assembly GCA_030015575.1). Lineage (NCBI taxonomy): Eukaryota > Viridiplantae > Streptophyta > Magnoliopsida > Asparagales > Amaryllidaceae > Agapanthus > Agapanthus africanus. The sequence goes on along the minus strand of CM057339.1, from coordinate 878,283,396 downwards.
GGAAAGGATGCGCATAGCCCAAGATCGACAGAAGCACTGGGCTAATGCAAAGAGACGTCACTTGGAGTTCCAGCCAGGAGATCGTGTGTTCTTAAAGATATCTCCGAACCGCGGAGTGATCCGATTTGGAAGATGGGGTAAATTAAGTCCGAGATACATTGGACCGTTCGACATACTCGAACGAGTCGGTGAAGTGGCGTACCGTTTAGCGCTTCCACCTTCATTGGAAGGAGTGCATAATGTGTTCCACATATCCCAACTCAGAAGGTATGTGAGTGACCCCAGCCATGTTCTCGATCATTCCAAGCTCACTATACAGCCTGACTTATCTTGTGAGCAACAACCTGTGGAAATCCTGGACAGGAAAGTGAAGACACTTCGGAACAAGAAAGTTAACTTGTCCGAGTGATGTGGAGGAAAGACACTCCAGGAGAGTCCACTTGGGAAAGGGAAGATGAAATGCGTGCAAGATATCCACACCTCTTTATAAACTAGTTCTCAAATAAAAGTTGTAAATTTCGAGGACGAAATTTTTGTAAGGAGGGTAAACTGTAACAACTCCATTTTTAGTGTACAAAAAAAATTTGCTTTAAAATTAATGTATACTTGGAGTAATTACTTTTGTTGTTATCAATTTAAGTAGTTAATTCACACCTTAATTACAAGCAAGAGCTTGTAACTCATTGGTAATACCTTGCACTGTTGAACCAAGCCACCAGAGTTCAAATCCCATACCCCACATTATTTTTAATATTATTTTGTTTTGAAATTTTTAGAATACCAATAGTCAACACGTGATAAATCCCAAAAACCCCCACTACACCAATAAAGTAAATATTCTAGAGGCTACACCAGAAGACTCCTCACCTTCCGACCCGTCGACTCGGGCCGGCGTCGCCAGCCGGACTCGGCCGGACGGTCGAGTCCCCAACTGAAAAGTTGGGTATCTTGGCTTCCCCTACCCTCCTGCACACTCCATTTATTTAGATCGGTTCCAGAGAAGCCATAAAGTCCATTTTACTCCATTTTTAATGTATTTTAACATATTTTTACATTTTTTAAATTAAAACATTTCATCTACCTTAACCCTAGCCTAACCCTATAAATACCAACCCTACACACTACCCCCTCACCCCAAACTCTGAGCCAACTCTTAAGAATTTTCAAGAAAACTTGTGTACTTTGAAAACGAGCAAGAAGCGAAGCTACGGCGAATTTTCCGACGACCATCCTGGGAGCTCCCGGCGACAAAACGACGCACCGGCGACTCCTCCCAATCCATCTCCTTCTCCTTGTTTTCCTAAACCCGTAAGTCCCCAAATTCTATCTCTCTATTCTTTTCTAGAAATACGGAATTATAAACCCGACGGAATCGGAACAAAATCGATTTCCGATTCGGTTTCTTTATAAAAGCTCACTTTTCTTTAATACAATCATACTTAAACCAATTCATGTTGACTATTAAATATTAATCAACCATATTGATCAAGTTTTAAATCAAAAGTAATTGCTATTTCATTTTACCGTATTTTCATTTAAATACCACTTAGTTTCAATTCTACATTTAACATCACAAAACTTGCTATACCTTTAAGTAGATCACGAGGTAATGACCTACCTCCTCACACACTCATATGCAACATAGCACCATACCCTTGGGAACATAGAATACGGGAAAGTGACACATTTTCATTTAAATACCATTTACTTATTAAAACCGTTTTCTAAAGGATTTAGTATTTATAAAAATCTTTGCAAAGCGCCGCTACAACCCATTTTGGGGAACCCGTTCAGGATGGTGCAGATTACGCACATCCTCGGGCTTAGTAATGCGAGATTCAGACCTCCGCAAGGAGCATTCGGTCTCGAAAGATTTAAAATACGACATCTTAAGAAAATGAGATTTTTAGAATATAAAATATATATTAAAATTACTTTTGTATAAATATATGTATATTTATCATTAAAATACCTATTTTGTTATGATATAAATATTCCACCTTTTTCTAAAAATCACAAGAATCCATTTTACACTAAACTACCATGAATTCCATACAAAACCAATATTACAAATAAATACCACTTATTATGAAAATAGGATATTTTCACTAGAATTATCACAATATAAAATCTACATTCATTACAATTCTAAAGACGATTAACAAATACTTGGGTGTATTTCGAAAACTATACAAGAGTATTTTTACATAAAAACCCCTCAAGTTCTATAATTTACCCTAAGGACCCTAGTAAATATAGGTTTAAGTGGGACCAATCTCTTGAGCCTCAGGGAGCCGGAGAAGTGGGTGCTTGCCTGTCTAAGGTAGATAACTTAACAACAGTGTTATCAATACGATAATCGTCTTTGAAAAATACACAAATCCTGCCGCCCATGTGCAGCGGTTACCGATAATATCAAAACAATCAGGACTTCAATTTACTTTTCTGATTGTCTGACTCAGTTTGAGTCTTATTATAATCTGACTTGAATATGATTCAAGTACAATCTACAATCTACAATCTACAATTTACAATATTACAATTCAACATGAATCCATGAATCTATTATTCCATATATTCAATCTATCAACTTGACTGAACCGAACCATTGATATACATCCATTTACATGATTATACAGTTACATCCGTTTACATGATTATACAGTTACATCCGTTTACTGATATCATGGTTTTGGTCAATCATCCAACTATACAATTTATACAATACAATACAACAATACAATCAAAACACTACGGGATTTAAAGGGTAGATTAGTACGGAAGGTGTTAAAAGTGGCACGAGACAGTAAGATTAAGACACCTAACCTATATTCCGTTGCTGTTGTACCGTGGCTTAACGGTTCCTTGTACTTTCCGTTTGCCCTAGTCTCTAGCATATAGAGACCCCTCTCGTATACACTGGCATCCTTCTGTACCAAGCTACAAACAACAGCGTTAACGCAACATTACAACAATATAATACAACTTTAAAAGATACCTCTTATTCTGTCTATTTCTCCCTTATCTTTGGGACTTACCGAGCGACCTGTTCGCTGACGATATTCTCTTTCTTTCTTCTTTGAATGTCGTCAGGTGATCTGGACACTTCAGAGATCGAGCTCACTACTGAAGACTTGGACCAGTTCAGTGAAGACCCCGAGCTCTAGTCATTGTATACTTTCCATTCAGTACTTTTCATTTCTGTTATGCCATTGTTTAGGCATTGCTTTATTTCGGTTGTATTTACTTTCCATACATTGTACAAAAAGAATGTGAATAAATAAAGTTGATGTGTTTATTATATCCTGTCTCTTATGCTTTACTTTTATATTGCTTAGATACGCTTAGCGTATTTACTTCACAGTAAATACGTCGCGGCCTCGTGGCGTCCTCCGCCCGTATACCGGGAAGCGGGGCATGACAAACCCAAATATCCCATGAACCTATGAATCTCACAAATGTGAGAATTGCGTCCTAAGTTCATTCCTGTTAGCAAACCAAGCTACCAACATGGACCCCATTAAGCAAATGCTTGACCCAAATCCGAATATATGTACGGATTTAGACTAATCCGCGCCCTACGGGCGACAACATAAATTGGTCTCCGTATATAATCCACGGGCAACTAAAATAAACTAAACATAATACGGCACGAAATGATCTTCGGAGCAGGAGAAAGTTGTTATCGCAACGCGATAACGTAATTAACTGCAGGGGTTTGCGCCTGCAGGGAAGAATGTCTCCACAATAAAAAAACCTCATAAATGAAGGGGAATCTGATAAAGTCTGTTGCATCGGTCACGTCTATCCAAACCTCCAATACACTGTACCATAAATCAACTTGGTATCTTCGGAGAGGTGGATGGATATATCCAAATAGCATCTGCCCCCAAATTCAGGCTAGACGTCTCAACATCTCAGTCCAGTCTTCGGCGGTAAATAGATTCTGAAACCCCCGGTAGGATCTTTTCCTTTTTCCACTCCACAATTTGTGTGTCGTGTTTTTTCGCAATCAAATAATCGTGGTATATATGTTTATAGTTGCCCTTGGGTGATGAGATACTAAAGCTGGCGTTTCGTCTCTTTCTAAAATGGTGTTTGCTTCCACTCACCGCAACTTAGGCTCTGTCACAGCTGGTGGAGTCAAGTATGGTCCACTTGCAGTCTCAAATCTCTGCAATCCGACTCTTCAAGGAATCGATGGGCTTATCTTTGGGTCCATGCTCCCATCTCCTACCCTCGGTGTCTCAACGCCAAAGGGGAAAGCCCAGAAGAAGTCCGTCTTCTACCGGCTGGCTCCCTAAGTTTCAGATCTGCCGACAGCATCAGTCTTCATATGAATGGCTCCTGCCGAAGACCAAGGTCAACACAGGGGGAAGAATAGTCAAGCTCTCAAAGAAAACAGGAGGCAGGTTCATCAAATTCCTGAGACTGAGGAAACTCCGGTCTGAAGACATGATCGACATCAATATCAGCGTCAAATAAGACAAGCTGGGGGCAGTTCTCCATCAGCATTGACTCCACCTGCTTCAACGGTAATGATGAATGCTACTTTTCCAACCGGGAACAGTTTTGAATTGTTGCGAAGGGTTAGACAAAATTCTCCCACCGTAGTACTGAAGAAGTCTCTACAACCCATGGAGATCCAACGAGAGCAGAAACCAATTCGCTCCCTAAAAGAACTTTCCTCATCCATATATAAGGTGTGGAAGCAGGTGAAGAACTCAGTCATCGTCTGCGGCTCTTCCTCTAAGCGTCAGCCAAACTCTGACAACTCCCTTTCCAAATACAAGGGGACTCATCTTAAGGCGGTTCCTGCTACAACGGTTCCTCCTAAAGCCAAAGCATCTTTTCACAAAAAAAAAGAGGCCTAATAAAATCCAAATTCCCGAGGAAAGGTCCAAGGGTCAAGATTCCAAATGCCCCAAGCCTAGGGGCATGGTAGTTCACACAGTCTATGTCGTGGTCTCCAAAGAAGAAATTTATGCTTCTACTACTCACGCACCGCATACTCGGTTTCTGACAAAAGCACAACTGCAACATGAAAAGCTGCAGGAGATGCTTGCTCAGACAGCAACACTCACTAATCCATTGCCTAAGGAAAATCCCAAAGATGTACCCAAAGAAAGTGTAAGGCAGGAGTCGGATATTTATTTTCTAAAGCGCGCTCTCAAGAAGAGAGATGAAGAAGCGGCAGCGATGTCCACTAAAATGAACTAGATGACCCTTTTGATCCAGAGTATGGCTGGAATGATGGTCCATTCGGAACCACTGGCAGATGAACCGCCGCTAGTCGCTCTTAAAGACAAGGGTGACATTTCAAATCCTCTGCAAGTCTCACCAATGTCTGAGGAAGAAATGATCTCAAAAGCAAAGATGGATGCATATATCGCTCAGCAAGTCAAAACTCACTATACCAATGAAGCAGCAAATAGGTCGATCAAGACTGTTCGACCGTATTCAACATGGTATGATCAAATAAATACCCATCAGAATACATACTTCCGACGTTCCACATGTATAAAGGAACCAGGAATCCTCGCCTGCACATCGCGCGGCTTAAGTCCATGTATGGCAACACTGAAAGAAATGATATACTGCTCCTCCAACAGTTCATCAACAGTCTGGCGGGCATCGCCTTCGAATGGTATGCGAAATTCCCAAATGATTCTGTAAAGACCTTTGATGAGATGGAGATGCACTTCTGTCAGAGATTCACCGGTGCGAATAAACGCACTACTGTGACGATATTGGTCAACAAAAGAGTTGGACTGAATGAGACATGGGTTCAATATGTTACCAGATGGCGAAATCCCTGGTCTAAATGCGAACAACGCATAGAAGAAGCCCTAGACGTAGGAATGTTCATAACCACCCTTGACCCATATTCAAAGTATTCCTATATATGGCCCTCTTCAAGCCGACGACCTTCCAAGAGCTCATAGATAGAATGGCTCGGTTGGATCAGATGGGTCAAGACACGTCCTCTTCCGATGAAGACATATGAAGAGCAGAGACAAGGCGGCATTTGTTGCCGACACCCAACAAAAATGAGCGGCTCTGAAGCAACCTGTTGTCGAAATAGCGACAGCACGGGCTCTAGCATTCGAAAGATTAGGATGCGAATACTTGCTCCTCCGAGATATACGCACGGGGCATATTGCTCGCCGGCGGAGGAATCTCCACATGAGATGGTCCTTTCTTCAGAAAATAGAAAGGATATTAAGGGACCTACAAAGGGATCCTACAATCAAGTGAAATAGCCCACATGAACCAAAAATCGTGGAAGGGACATAAAAACCGTGTCTCACTCCTAAAATGGATGATGAGAGGAAAATGCCTCCAAGTCAAGTTCATTCTTTCAAAGAAGAAGAAGACTCAACAGAAAGAGTGACATGATATCTCATTCCTTCTTATATGAAAAAGATGCTTCGTCGGCGACGGAAGACGACATTGATAATCACGGGGCAGGCGCTATGAAAAGTGCCCAGTATCTCCTGCAAAAACAACCCGATTGGTATGATGATAAATGAAGCAGTCAAAGAGGGTGAAGATAGTCTAAGACGTGAAGTGTCCATGCAAACAAAGGACAGGAAACAACACCTCGGTAAGCAAGCGTTGGAAGGAATGAGTTATGCAACTTCCCGACCAAATGATAAACTAAGGACCGAAACATCCCTAAACTACCGCGTCGCCCCCAAATACGGCGATAATGGACCGAAATGTCCCTAAACTATCGCATCACACCAAACACGACGATAGTAGATCGAAACGTCCCTAAACTATCGTTTCGCCCAAAACACGGTGATGATGGATCGCAACGTCCCAAAAACTATATGCTCCCTTGAGATCTATATTGCAATTGTAGTCCTACCCCGAAAATTGCAACTCAAGTTCCCACCGGCTATATTGCCACTCCTGTGATGAGGTCACCTCCAAGTCCTACCGGCAAATAGATGGGTCACCTGCAGCGAAGCTACTTTCGAGAGTTTCACCATTTGCAAAAAAACGGCATGTCCACAAGCAAATGGGCATGAATGAAAACCCGAATGCGCGTCGTGAGTAAAAACAGCAGGACTGCCGGCGAGTTTGTGAAAACTCAAAAGGGCGCAATCTCGTTTAAAAAAACGGCATGTCCATAAGCAAATAGGCACGGATGAAAACCCGAAAGGATACCATGAGTAAAAATAGCAAGACTACCGGCGAGTTTGTGAAAACCCGAAAAGGCACAATCTCGTTAAAACCGGTATGTCCTTTAGTGAAATGGGCGCGGATGAAAACCCGAAAGGGCACCGTGATTAAAAACAGCAGGACTGTCGGCGAGTTTGTAGAAACCTGAGAGGGCGCAAACCTGTTAAATAAAAAAATGTGTGCACTTGCAAGGCCCTCTCGACCTTGTGAGGAGAAAATACCTGTGTGAGATCCTTACGACTCACGAAGGATCAACACACTTAGGATTCCTCATAACTTCTAAGGAGAAAATACACCTACGAGATGTTGGTTGTATATATTCCCTAGAGGCTATTTTTGTACATACGATGTATATTATAGTGGATGCTTGGATATATATAGAGAGGACTTTCTTGCTTGACATGATAGTATGCTATTTGGTTTCACATTATCTTAACGTGTTGACTTGTATTGGTTTACTGTCTTGCTCTCACATGTTGATAAAGCCCTTAGGATATGTACTCGACTACTAGGACTATGATGTAGATCATACTAGTGGGGCCAGGGTAGTCAAAGAGTACATCCTATAACTATTCCTAGTCAAGGGAGTATCGAGACAGGGTATCGATACTCCAGAGTAGACTAACGTATACGCATCTTGACCCATATGATGGGCGATGGATGATCCCATATCCATCAGTGTTTGACATCAAAGATAGTGTACGGGTGCTCAGTGGAGACTGGGTATACTTAACGGACTCGCCGAGAACTCCTAGATGGTATTATACCTATCGTCAGATAGCAGTTCTCCGGTGACACTGGTACAGGTTAGTCTGTAGACCCGAGATCGTCATAGAGTCTTGTGTGATTTCCACTGTGCTTTGATTTCCACCTTACCACGTCCAAGAGGGCGTGCAAAACGGTGGCTTTTGGATATAGTCCCGAATCACATGGAGGCAATGAGCGATAGGAGGGGTTTCGTCTCTCCCGGTATAGGGAGTTGATGTTGTGTTGTGTTCGATTGGCTATAACTGGAAGTCCTTGGCCAGGGCTGATATGGAGTGCTACTGGTAAGAGTTATCAGTAGTTTCTTGACCTGTTATGAGCCTCACATCGACACGACTTATCGGTCACTAGGGTCTGACGTTTACCACCCCTAGACTGGATATGCGACATATCAGACGAAGAGACCGGACTGTACGGTAGTATTACTGATTGGATTCACAGGAGAATGTACATGCTTGCTTGTTGATCTTCTGATCGCTAATACCTGGGTGGCTGTTATGTTTAGCTGACCGCTTGCAGCTTGTGGGTGTTTGATATGATCATCACCTACTGCCGGCATATTGACGATTCTTGAGAGTCCTACACAGAGGTTTCCTGGCTCAGGCAAAACGGAGTAGGAGCACATATGTGATATGTGCGGGACCGAGAATAATACAATATGAGATACCGTATTCTATTCTCGCGATATGAGATATCGGCCGGGTATATGTGATATAGCCGGATCATCGGATCAAGTGTTAATTCGATGAAATGGTACATGTTATATTAGTCGGTTATATGCAATATAGCCGGATTGTCGGATCAAGAGTTGATTCGATAATTTAATGTATAATTATATATGTGATATATTACATTACGTTAACTAATATAAGCTCGCTTTATTGATTCATTTTCTCACTGGATAATACATTGATGTATATGCGATATATGTTAATTGTATTATTTTATTTTGTTACAAAATATATTGTATATGTGATATATAATATTGTAACAAGTTAAGGTTACAAATGCAACAATGATTAAGAGATTAAACCTAGTTAGGGTTTGGATTATGGTTAGCTTTTGGGTTAGCTTTCATGAAGCTTAATGAAGCTTTCCTTTGTCTTTAGCTTTGATATTTTGTGTAGATATTTGTTAACCCAATCCAAACCATTAACGCTAGTTTATTCTCTACATGAGTTAAAACCCTTCATGCTTAACTCATAGTTGAATTAGTAACCACAACAATAATTCATTATTCATCACAAAAGGACTAGCTCTTCTTCTTGGTTCTTCTTCCTTGTAGCAAAAGCTTTCTAGCTTTTTGAAAAGTGGTGAATAAAAGTGAGATATTGAAAACAAAAGAGTATATCTTCTACCACTCCGAGGAACAAAAAGTGTTTGTTTCTCGACATGCCACCTTCTTAGAAAAGGGTTTTCTTATGAAACAAGATAGTGGCAATGAGGTAGAACTGGAAGAAGTTCCAGCAACACAAACTGCAAAAAAAGATTTGGTGGAACCAGAGGATTCAGTAGTTCCCGATGAACCCCAGCCTCTCCGCCGATCTAGCAGGGTTCCTCATCCACCTGAGAGATACTACGGTTTTCTCGTAGATGGTGGGAGCGAGGATTGCATCATAGAAGATGATGGCCCAACTAGCTTCGAGCAGGCTATCATGAGTGGGGACTCTGTGAAGTGGCTGGATGCAATGCAATCTGAGATAGAATCCATGTACACCAACAAAGTATGGACTTTGGAAATTGCTCCTGAAGGGGTAAAACCCATTGGGAGCAAGTGATCTTTAAGAAGAAACTTGGTGTAGATGGAAAAGTGGAGACTTTAAAAGCTAGACTTGTTGCAAAGGGTTTTCGTCATCGACCAGGTGTGGATTATGACGAAACCTTTTCTTCAGTGGCTATGCTTAAGTCCATCTGGATCTTACTTGCCATTGCTACATACCATAACTACGAAAACTGGCAAATGGATGTTAAGACCGCCTTTCTAAATGGTGATTTAGAAGAGTGCGTGTACATGACTCAGCCAGAGGGCTTCGTAGATAGTGGGAGCAGCGGAAAGGTGTGCAAGCTGCTTAAATCCATCTACGGGTTAAAGCAGGCATCGCGGAGTTGGAACATCTGTTTTGATGTTGTAGTCAAAGAGTTTGACTTCATCAAAAACGTAGATGAACCTTGTATTTACAGGAAGATTGCAGAGAGTAAGGTTGTCTTCCTCGTATTGTACGTGGATGACATACTCTTGATAGAAAATGATGTTCTTATGCTGCACTCGGTCAAGCTCTTCTTATCACATCGATTCTCAATGAAAGATCTAGGTGATGCCTCCTGCATTTTGGGAATCAAGATCTATAGAGATAGATCTAAAAGGACACTGGGATTGTCCCAATCCAGGTACATTGACACCATACTAAAGAGATTTAGTATGGAAGAATCCAAGCGTGGGAATCAACCCACGATCTCTGGACTCACTCTCTCCAAAGAGATGTCTCCCAAGACTGATTTGGAAAGAGCTCGCATGCAAGGGATACCCTATACTTCGGCAGTAGGCTCTATCATGTACGCGATGCTATGTACCAGACCCGATGTAGCATACTCACTAAGTGTAGTGAGTAGGTATCAAGCAGATCTAGGAGAGAGTCACTGGACAGCTGTGAAGAACATTCTCAAGTACTTAAGAAGGACTAAGGAGATGTTCTTGGTGTATGGTAACGGAGAACTTCAAGTGGAGTCCTTTACCGATTCGAGCTTCCAAAGTGATAAGGACGACTCTAAGTCGCACTCGGGATTTGTCTTTACCCTAAATGGAGGGGCAGTTTGTTGGAAGAGTTCCAAGCAAGAAACCGTGGCAGACTCAACGATGGGGGCTGAATACATCGCTGCCAACGATGCTGCCAAAGAGGCTGTCTGGATGAAAAAGTTCATCTCTGAACTTGGTATGGTTCCGTCCATTGAGCATTCAATACCATTGTATTATGATAAAAATGGAGCTGTGGCTTTGGCCAAGGAACCCAGGTCCCATCAGAAGTCCAGACATATTCTGAGGAGGTATCACCTGATCCGGGAGATAGTTGATCGCCGCGGGATCGAGGTTAGGAGAGTTGATACGAAGGACAACACTACGGATCCACTCACGAAGGCCATTCCCTAGATACAATTTGAGAGACTCTTCGGGATGTTGGGTATGAGATACTACAACAGCTGGCCTTAGTGCAAGTAGGAGATTGTTAGATGTATATATGCCCTAGAGGCCATTGTTGTACTTACGATGTATATTATAGTTGATGCTTGGATATATATAGAGAGGAATTTTTTGCTCGACATAATAGTATGTTATTTGGTTTCACTTTATCTTAACGTGTTGACTTGTATTGGTTTACTGTCTTGCTCTCACATGTTGATAAAGCCCTTAGGATATGTACTCGACTACTAGGACTATGATGTAGATCATACTAGTGGGGCCAGGATAGTCAAAGAGTACATCCTATAACTGTTCTTAAGCAAGGGAGTATCGAGACAGGGCATCGATACTCCAGAGTAGACTAGCGTATACACATCTTGACCCATATGATAGGCGATGGATGATCCTATATCCATCGGTGTTTGACATCAAAGATGATGTACGGGTGCTCAGTGGAGACTGGGTACACTGAACGGACTCGTCGAGAACTCCTAGATGGTATTATACCTATCGTCAGATAGCAGTTCTCCGGTGACACTGGTACAGGTTAGTCTGTAGACCCGAGATCGTCATAGAGTCTTGTGTGATTCCCACTATGCTTTGATTTTCACCTTACCATGTCCAAGAGGGTGTTAGTTATATGTATGCCCTAGAGGCCATTACTGTACATTGGATGTATATTGTAGTGGATGCTGGGACATATATAGGGAGGACTTTCTTGCTCGACATGATAGTATGCTATCTGGTTGCTCTTTACCTTAACGTGTACACAGATTGTCTCTCTATTACATGTTGGTAAAGCCCTTAGGATGTGTACTTGACTACCTGGACTATGATGCGGATCATACTAGTGGGGACATGGTAGTCCATAAGTACATCCTTCAAAGTCCCTAGTCATGGGTGTATCGAGACGGGGCATCGATATACCAGAGTAGACTAGCGTGTACCTTCTCGACCCATACAGATGGGCGATGGATGATCCCATATCCATTGGTGTTTGACATCAGAGATGATATACGGGTGCTCAGTAGAGACTGGGTACACTGGACGGACTCGCCGAGAACTCCCAGATGGTATTATACCTCACGTCAGATGGCAGTTCTCTGGTGACACTGGTACAGAGTAGTCTGTTGACCCGAGATCGTCATAGAGTCTTGTGTGGTTCCCACTGTGCTTTGATTTCCATCTTACCACGTCCAAGAGGGCGTGCAAAACGGTGGTTTTTGGGTACAGTCCCGAGTCACATGGAGGCAATGAGCGATAGGAGGGGATTCGTCTCTCCCGGTATAGGGAGTTGATGTTGCGCTGTGTTCGATTGGCTATAACAGGAAATCCCTGGCCAGGGTTGCTGAGATTTACTGGTAAGTGTTACCAGTAGTTTCTCGAACAGTTATAGACCTCATATCGACACGACTTATCGAGCTATTGGGGTCTGACGTATACCACCCCTAGGCGAGATATGCGACATATCAGAGGATCAGACCGGACTGTACGGTAGTGTTACTGGTCGGATTCACTGGAGTGTGAGCGGGCTTGCTCGTCGATCTTCAGATCGCTCAATACCCGGGTGGCCGTTACGTTTGGCAGACCGCTTGCGGCCTGTGGATGTTTGATATGATCATCATCCGCTGCCGGCGTATTGACGAGTCTTTAGAGTCCTACACAGAGGTTTCCTGGCTCAAGCGAAACGAAATAGGAGCGCATATGAGATATGTGCGGGACCGAGAATAATACGTGTATGTGATACCGTATTACATTCTCGCGATGAATGTGTCGTATGGTTATATGCGATATAACCTAGTTATCGAATCGAGGGTTGATTCGATAAGACGATACATTGGATACTAGTCGGTTATATGCGATATGACCGGATCGTTAAATCAAGTGTTGATTTAATGATTTAATGCATAATTATATATTTGATATATTACTTTGCGTTAACTAGTATTGGTTCACTTTAAATGGATTTTCTCACTCGGATTGTACACATTGTATATGTGATATACTTTTGTGCACTTCATTGTATCATGTTTGATGATACATGTTATGCTAGGGTTTTTGTGTAAAGATCAAACCATGGTTACATGATTATGGTTAGGGTTTTGTTTTATTCACTTATTTATTTATCCATTTCTTTTGGAAAATAAATGGAAAGGAGAAAAGAATGGTGGCTTAATTTGGAGTTTAGTTGAAGCTTCATGAAACTTTGATCAAGTCAACCATTCTTATCTCATCCTTAACCCTAACCATTCCCACTAACCATGATTCATTCTCTACACTTGACTAGAGTTAATATTATGATAAGTATTGTTATTCTTTTCTTTTTTGAATAATCTTATCACAATATTCTTCTTCTTCTTCATCTTCTTTCATGAAGAAAAAGCTTTCTTCATCAATGGTGATTGATGATAAAGAGTGAGAAATCCAATTCTAAATTGAACCCACTTCCTATTTCTTCATCCTCTACCTCTTGCCAAGTAGTAGAGTGTGTTTCCTTCACAAGTTTTTAGGGCTTGTTGAAGGTGGAGCTTGATTTAGCGATGCCTCGACGTAGATCATCTTCGGCATGGACATCGACGACCTAGCTCGCTTTTTCTCCGACGAAGCCGACTCTAGAGCCCGGATTCCTTTTGGACAGCGGAGACGACTTCGTTGCGGAGCTATGGAGGTGGAGCACCGGATCTACAAAGGTTGTATTTCCGATATCTCATTAGTTAAGTTGTTAACTAGATTGTTTTTCGCCTAGAATTCTAGCCAACGATCCGTAGTCGGGTTTCTCGGCACCTAGATTTTTTGAAATTGGCATGGTTGATGCCTTGTGAGACCTCATTAGGATGCCTAGGAACCCTACAGTGGTATCAGAGCCTAGCTAGAGCCTTAGGCGAAGTCCAGACGGAATTTGAAGTCCGAACGACCCAAAAACCCAAACCTATACATGCTCTCTGTCCTTTTTCTAAAAACAGGGATTTTTGTGAATTAAAAATATGCAGAAAAATCAGCAGGCAATTTTAAGAGATACTCTGAAGTTCGACTGTCTAACTCCATCAAACTGCCGCGGATCCGCGGCACGAGCATGGCTCGTGCGGCGGTTCCGCGGCCGTACTGCATCATTGGTCAGCGAATCTTAAACAGTAACTCCTAATAGATAGTGCTGGACTTTCTGGGTATTTTTAATAATTTTTCAAGAGTTGAATTTTTCTGCAGTTGTTTTGGGGATTCGGTGTTTCGATCGGAGTATCAAATTTTGTCTGTGTGGCTTTCCGGATAGTTTTTAGAATATGTTAAAAAGTTCGACCGGATATAAATACCCAATTTTTCCCCTGTTGGGAAATTTCCAAGTGTTGGATTTTTCCATAGTTTAACGACGTTCTAAGTAGTGCAAGTGACGCGATGGACCCTCTAGAAGACAACAAACCTTAACTCGATTATGTGACTGTCTTGAACTGCCCTTTGAACCTTCGGGTTTGGGGCAGTACGGCGTGCCACATGTGAGGCGTTGGCTTGACCCTTCTACAGCTGGACCGTCGGTACTGAGGCACGAACTGAATGTTGTTAGACTTGTTTCATGTGTTGATCTGTATCGGGAAAACTTGGGTGTTCGATTGTTCGATCGGAAAGTTTAACATTTTCTATTTATCTGGACTGGGATACAATAATTGGAATTCACAATTAGTTATGAGATAACGGAATGAATATTATAAACATAGAAATTTAGTCTCACTTGATCGGTTGCCACGGAATTTTGATGTGATCAAAAGTCCGTCGCAATCACGTAGCGTACGTGGATACTCGCCGGGTAAACTTAATAGACAGCTACACCCCATAGCCCCGACCAAGTGACTGTAGGAGAACCCCGTCGCCGAAAGCATCCGTTCGGGTGCTCGCGGTAGCGGTGTTCCGCCTTGGTGTACTTCGTCGACGGCGTCGGGGGTGCGGCCGTCTACTGAAGTTTGCGACGAGTATTCGATCAGGATGTCGGGAATCTTGTTGAATTGCCCGACTTGATATTGAAAAGAGTTTTCGATTTTGAGACTAAAATGCGGGGTTTATAATTGTTAGGCATGTGATGTCTAAGTAATTCATTTGGTCAGGCATGCGATGTCTGAGGAGGTTGCGGATTCCAACTGTTGTAGTTTTACACTTTCTTTTCTGTGACCGTAAGTGTAATATGTGATATCGCCGGTTTCGTTGCTATATGCCAACGACAATTGGGATGCGTATATTTACTTACGTTGATGACATGTGATGTTATGTGTTGTTGGATATGTTATATTGGATCGTCGTGTTTGAATAGCCAGGGGTTTTTATGTGAGATGAGTGTTTTTCATTTTCATTCATGTAAAAACTTGTATGTAATATTCTTTTATTGGGACACTTCCAGGTTGCGGAAGTTGTCACCGTTTGTATATTATTTACTTTTCCGCACTAGGATAGACCCAAGGAGGAGGGCACAAGTAACCGGGTTCTGGAGTCCAGTGGGAGACCAACTCGAGGAGTCGAGTCCGGGTCTCCTAACTCTAGAATTGGTAGGGTTGCTTGCCGCTCTCGTAGGGGTCTAGGGGTGTGGGTTTGGCTATTCATCACGACCGTGGAATCCGTGTTTTATACTGGCTCGTATTGAAAACACGGACGTCCTAGTATATCCAATATTTCATATGATTCTTCTGCTGCGATATCTGTGATGTGATCATGTGATGTTCTGTGATAGATACAGTATATAGTATATATGATATATTATATAGACGTTACTTATGTTTTACACCCGCGCTAGCCCTGCCCCGCTCTGTCGTTAGTTACCTAACCTAACGGTGCACGAGGGGACATCGAGGCGAATGCGGATGGCATAAGTGTACGTCGTATTTATCTGTGATGTTTAGGTACTTAAATGATGGGACTTCATTAATGAGATTAATGAAATAAAAGAAACCTAAGATGTTGTAGAATCGAATTTCAAAATTAAAACAGGTAGCTACAGTTCTTGCTTTGCACAGCGGTATATGTGATATATCCTGCACCTTATTCGATGAGGAAAGGACCGAGATCCCTTCACCGGGAGTGACTCCTTTAGCAATAACTGGCAGATGCTACACACTCGGTTTGTCTTTTGATTGCTTTTAAGAGTTTTTGCTTTGCACAGAGATATATGTGATATATCCCGCACCTCATTCGACGAGGAAAGGACCGACGATCCCTTCACCGGGAGTGACTCCTTTAGCAAAACTAGAAAAGCCTCAAAAGCACTCCATTTTAAAATCATTTGATTCTACAACGATATCAAGTTCATTACGCAATATGTTTTCAGAAAAACCTGTCGTAGCCCTCCGTCATTTCAGATACGTACTAGTTAGTATTCGTGCTGCGGTTGTTTGGCCTCCGTCAAGGCGTAGTGTACGGTAGCTAACTAGTGCTTATCTGCTAGCATATGATGCGATTGGATTAGGGTATTCGTACGGCGTTGTTTGGCCTCCGTCAAGGGTCGTGCGGGTGGGTTTAATTCAATCAGGAAATGACGGGTTGAACTTGACTAGCGGACTATGGGTTGTTTGGCCTCCGTCAAGGTCATAGCGAGCTAGGGGCAAAATATTATCGGGAATTTCAAGTGTTGAAATTTGCAATGAGATTGCATACCTTCTATGAGATAGTTGGATCCCGATACCCGCTGCGAGTAAGTGTTACTCCTGGGAGAGTTTTATACATTACAATTAGCCGATCAAGTAGGTGTCTAGAAAGGTGTCAACGGGGTTACGCCTCTGGGAAAACGAGGTTTACATTAATTAGGTTCGTGCGAAAGCACGGGGGACCTCCCTCAAAGTACCGACACTGGCCTGGCTGAAAGATTGGCGAACTTGTAGTGTGTAATTAATCCCGGGTAGTCTTTCCTTTTAGGGTTTGAAGGAAGATTTGATAAAAAGCAGTGGGAGCCATCCTGATTAGATAAAATAATAACCAATCTATTCCTGCAAGAGCGCACGCTGAGTGTTTTCTTCTCTCTCTCTCCAGGTAGCGACCATATCACGCCTTAATCAAGATAATAATACGGATTATTGACCGAACCCGCTTGTTATACTGAGCTGGGGTACGTTGGTCCCGCTCCAACTCATAATTGTTATAAGACAGAGCAGGAAATTGGGGAATACCATATTTCCCGTGCCGCCCAAACGAAGAGAGTGCATGCTGATGCATCATCTTCGGGTGTGTTCTTTATACAGAACTGTTTCTCTATACTTTACGTCCTGGGTATGTGATACCAGATCAGGATCCTAGATATGTAATCTGTTACATAGGGCTACAAAAAGGTAGAGGACTGAGAACGGGTGATAAGTTTCATGAGACAGAAAACGGGGCAAGTGTTGCAGCCAAGTCTGTTGGTCACTGTCACCCTGTATTACCAATACATTGATTCTGAACGAATGTTATTAGATACCGAACCTGATATACAAAATCATATCTCTCTCTTTATTAGCAAAGAAAGGATATAATTTTGTATTGTTGGATAATGTTTTGAACATTTCCTATATCAAAAGTTGATCGGTTCAGGCACGTTATCTAAAAGCATTAATGTTCTAAATCAAACTACAGTTCTTAGTATATGGAACACACACAAGAGGAAGAGTTCAGAAATGAACGGATCCTTCTTAAGGTATTGTAGACTAGGTCATATCAATGTGACCAGACTAGCTAGAGTTACATAAAGATGCATATTTAAATTAGTTTGAATTTACATCTTGTGAAACTCGCCAGTCATGTCACAAAGATAAGATGACCACAGCTCTGTTTATTGGTAACAGAGAAAGAGTTAGTAAACTCTTGGGATGATACATGTTGATGTATGTAGGTCCCCTGTCTACACATGCCAAGACTGGTTCTTTGTACTTCATTACGTTCTCTGATGATCTTTCGAGATTCAGACCTATGTTCCTGTTGAAACACAAGTCCGAACCTTTTAAGATATTCACAGAATATAAGCGAGAAGTAGAGAACCAGAATACGGGTATAAGTATTATGTCCTTTGATGTGATCGAGGAGGAGAATACTTGAGCACGGAATTCCTGGACTATTCTAAAGGAGAATGAGATTCTCTCTCAGCATTACTCCTCCGTATACACCATTGCACGATGGTATGTCGGGGCGGAGCAGATACACCCTATATGATAAGGTGTGCTCTATGATGAGTACTACTGAGTTACCTTTTTCCTTTTGGGAGTTATGCGCTTGAGAAGCTGCATACCTATTGAATAGGGTTCGAATCAAATCAGTTGCCTACCACTCCATATGTGATATGGTATGGGAAGAGCCCATGTCTTAAGCTAGTTAAGATTTGGGGTTGTCCGGCCTATGTCTAAAAGCAAAATCCGGACAAACTGGAGGCAAGATCTGTAATGTAGAACTGGAAAGGTTCCAGCTATACAAACTGCAACTGATGATTTGATAGAACCAAAGGATTCAGTAGATTCCAACGAACCTCAGCCTCTCCGCCGATCTAGTAGGGTTCCTCACCCACCTGAGAGATATTTCGGTTTCTCTATGACAGTGGGAGCGAGGATTGCATCATGAGATGATGACCCAACTAGTTTCGAGCTGGCCATCAAGAGTGAGACTCTGTAAGAATGGCTGGATGTTTATCGATCTGAGATGGAATCCTTATACACCAACAAAGTATGGACTTTGGTTGCTATATCTGAAGGGTTAAATCCCCATCAGGAGCAGGTATATCTTGAGAAGATTACTTGGTGTACATGGAAAAGTTGAGACTTTCAAAGCTAGACTTGTTAAAAGTTTGCATCATTGACCAGGTGTGGATAATGATGAAACATTTTCAAGTAGCTATGCTTAAGTCCATCCAGATCCTACTTGTCACGGCTACATACCATGACTGCGATATCTGGTGGTTGGGTGTCTTAACTGCTTTTCTAAATGATGATTTAGAAGAGAGCGTCTATAAGTACACAGCCAGAGGGCTTCGTAGACAGTGGGAGCAGCGGAAACGTGTGCAAGATGCTTTATAGGATAGAGCAGGCATCGCGGAGTTGGAACGTCTGTTTTGATGAATTAGTCAAAGAGTTTGACATCATCAAAATGGTAGATGAACCCTGTATATACAAAAAGGTAGTAGGGAGTATGGTGGTGATCCTCGTAGAGTACGTGGATGTCATACTCTTGATAGGGAAGGAGTTTCCTATGCTACGCTCGAGCAATCTCCGCTTATCACTATGATTCTCCATATAGGATCAAAAATGATACCTCCTAAATCCTGAGTTTTGGATCTATGAGATAGATTTAAATGGATGTTAGGATTCTCACTAGTTGTAGTGAGGTGGTATCAATCGATCCTGGGGAGAATCACTAGAAGGGTTCCAGGGTGATAAAGATGACTGAATGTCAGTCACAGGCATTGTCTTTACCCTCAGTAAAGAGACGGTATGTTGGAAGAGTTCCAAGCTAGATACCGTGACATACTAGACGATAAAGGCACGATACATCGCTACTTAAGATGCTACCAAAGAGGCTGTTTGGGTGTATATTGGTTCATGAGATGAACAATGTTCCTCCCATTGTGTGACAATGGAGTTGTGGCTTATGCCAAGGAACGTAGGTCCCATCAGTGATCCAGACATATTCTAAGGCAGTATCACTTGATCATAGAGATGGTTGATCTCCAGGGTGATCGAGGTTTGGAGAGTAGACTCAGAGGACAACACAGCGGATCCACTCACAAAGGCATGTTCCCAGAGAGAGACTTTTATGGGATGGTTGAGTATGAGATACTACAACCACTGCTACAGATGGCCCTAGTGCAACTGGGAGATTGTTAGTTATATGTATGCCCTAGAGGCCATTACTGTACATTGGATGTATATTGTAGTGGATGCTGGGACATATATAGGGAGGACTTTCTTGCTCGACATGATAGTATGCTATCTGGTTGCTCTTTACCTTAACGTGTACACAGATTGTCTCTCTATTACATGTTGGTAAAGCCCTTAGGATGTGTACTTGACTACCTGGACTATGATGCGGATCATACTAGTGGGGACATGGTAGTCCATAAGTACATCCTTCAAAGTCCCTAGTCATGGGTGTATCGAGACGGGGCATCGATATACCAGAGTAGACTAGCGTGTACCTTCTCGACCCATACAGATGGGCGATGGATGATCCCATATCCATTGGTGTTTGACATCAGAGATGATATACGGGTGCTCAGTAGAGACTGGGTACACTGGACGGACTCGCCGAGAACTCCCAGATGGTATTATACCTCACGTCAGATGGCAGTTCTCTGGTGACACTGGTACAGAGTAGTCTGTTGACCCGAGATCGTCATAGAGTCTTGTGTGGTTCCCACTGTGCTTTGATTTCCATCTTACCACGTCCAAGAGGGCGTGCAAAACGGTGGTTTTTGGGTACAGTCCCGAGTCACATGGAGGCAATGAGCGATAGGAGGGGATTCGTCTCTCCCGGTATAGGGAGTTGATGTTGCGCTGTGTTCGATTGGCTATAACAGGAAATCCCTGGCCAGGGTTGCTGAGATTTACTGGTAAGTGTTACCAGTAGTTTCTCGAACAGTTATAGACCTCATATCAACACGACTTATCGAGCTATTGGGGTCTGACGTTTACCACCCCTAGGCGAGATATGCGACATATCAGACGATCAGACCGGACTGTACGGTAGTGTTACTGGTTGGATTCACTGGAGTGTGAGCGGGCTTGCTCGTCGATCTTCAGATCGCTCAATACCCGGGTGGCCGTTACGTTTAGCAGACCGCTTGCGGCTTGTGGGTGTTTGATATGATCATCACCTGCTGCCGGCGTATTGACGAGTCTTTAGAGTCCTACACAGAGGTTTCCTGGCTCAAGCGAAACGAAATAGGAGCGCATATGAGATATGTGCGGGACCGAGAATAATACGTGTATGTGATACCGTATTACATTCTCGCGATGAATGTGTCGTATGGTTATATGCGATATAACCTAGTTATCGAATCGAGGGTTGATTCGATAAGACGATACATTGGATACTAGTCGGTTATATGCGATATGACCGGATCGTTAAATCAAGTGTTGATTTAATGATTTAATGCATAATTATATATTTGATATATTACTTTGCGTTAACTAGTATTGGTTCACTTTAAATGGATTTTCTCACTCGGATTGTACACATTGTATATGTGATATACTTTTGTGCACTTCATTGTATCATATTTGATGATACATGTTATGCTAGGGTTTTTGTGTAAAGATCAAACCATGGTTACATGATTATGGTTAGGGTTTTGTTTTATTCACTTATTTATTTATCCATTTCTTTTGGAAAATAAATGGAAAGGAGAAAAGAATGGTGGCTTAATTTGGAGTTTAGTTGAAGCTTCATGAAACTTTGATCAAGTCAACCATTCTTATCTCATCCTTAACCCTAACCATTCCCACTAACCATGATTCATTCTCTACACTTGACTAGAGTTAATATTATGATAAGTATTGTTATTCTTTTCTTTTTTGAATAATCTTATCACAATATTCTTCTTCTTCTTCATCTTCTTTCATGAAGAAAAAGCTTTCTTCATCAATGGTGATTGATGATAAAGAGTGAGAAATCCAATTCTAAATTGAACCCACTTCCTATTTCTTCATCCTCTACCTCTTGCCAAGTAGTAGAGTGTGTTTCCTTCACAAGTTTTTAGGGCTTGTTGAAGGTGGAGCTTGATTTAGCGATGCCTCGACGTAGATCATCTTCGGCATGGACATCGACGACCTAGCTCGCTTTTTCTCCGACGAAGCCGACTCTAGAGCCCGGATTCCTTTTGGACAGCGGAGACGACTTCGTTGCGGAGCTATGGAGGTGGAGCACCGGATCTACAAAGGTTGTATTTCCGATATCCCATTAGTTAAGTTGTTAACTAGATTGTTTTTCGCCTAGAATTCTAGCCAACGATCCGTAGTCGGGTTTCTCGGCACCTAGATTTTTTGAAATTGGCATGGTTGATGCCTTGTGAGACCTCATTAGGATGCCTAGGAACCCTACATAGGGCATGCAAAACGGTGGCTTTTGGGTACAATCCCGAATCACATGGAGGCAATGAGCGATAGGAGGGGTTTCGTCTCTCCCGGTATAGGGAGTTGATGTTGTGCTGTGTTCGATTGGCTATAACTGGAAGTCCCTGGCTAGGGCTGATATGGAGTGCTACTGGTAAGAGTTATCAGTAGTTTCTTGATCTGTTATGAGCCTCACATCAACACGACTAATTGGTCACTGGGGTCTGACGTTTACCACCCCTAGACTGGATATGCGACATATCAGACGAAGAGACCGGGCTGTACGGTAATATTACTGATTGGATTCACAGGAGAATGTACAGGCTTGCTTGTTGATCTTCTGATCGCTCAATACCTGGATGGCTGTTATGTTTAGCTGACCGCTTACAGCTTGTGGGTGTTTGATATGATCATCACCTACTGCCGGCGTATTAACGATTCTTGAGAGTCCTATACAGAGGTTTCCTGGCTCAGGCAAAACGGAGTAAAAGCACATATGTGATATGTGCGGGACTGAGAATAATACGATATGAGATACCGTATTCTATTCTCGCGATATGAGATATCGGCCGGGTATATGTGATATAGCCGGGTCATCGGATCAAGTGTTGATTCGATGAAATGGTACATGTTATATTAGTCGGTTATATGCAATATAGCCGGATTGTCGGATCAAGAGTTGATTCGATAATTTAATGTATAATTATATATGTGATATATTACATTACGTTAACTAATATAAGCTCTCTTTATTGATTCATTTTCTCACTGGATAATACATTGATGTATATGCGATATATGTTAATTGTATTATTTTATTTTGTTACAAAATATATTGTATATGTGATATATAATATTGTAACAAGTTAGGGTTACAAATGCAACAATGATTTAGAGATTAAACCTAGTTAGATTTTGGATTAGGGTTAGCTTTTGAGTTAGCTTTCATGTAGCTTCATGAAGCTTTCCTTTGTGTTTAGCTTTGATATTTTGTGTAGATATTTGTTAACCCAATCCAAACCATTAACTCTAGTTTATTCTCTACATGAGTTAAAACCCTTCATGCTTAACTCATGGTTGAATTAGTAACCACAACAATAATTCATTATTCATCACAATAGGATGCTCTTCTTCTTGCTTCTTCTTCCTTGTAACAAAAGCTTTCTAGCTTTTTGAAAAGTGGTGAATAAAAGTGAGATATTGAAAACAAAAGAGAGCAAAATTCCTACTTCATCATCCTCATCTATTCTACCCACTTTGATTAGGGTGTTCACTTCTCTAATAAGTTGTTTAGTGTAGTGTGAGGTTGGGTTAGAGATTCTTCAAGGTAGATCATCTTAGATCATGAAGACTTCAAGCAAGATGCGTCATTTACCTCTTGGAGCCTCATGAGAGTCGAAGTTCTTGATGATCGCAGCGAAGGGACCTCAACACGGAGCTTATGAAGCGAAGAAACGGACTATAAAGGTTGTGATCCCTATCTCTTTTACTTCTTTGTATGAGATGCAAACTTGTTACCCTAGAAATTCTAGTAAAGATTCATGGTTTGCTTGCTTTGCACCTCTCTAAATTTTAAAGTGGCATGAGTGATGCTACCAAACTCTAGACTAGGTGCAAGGGAAGCCCAACACGAGATTCTTTCGACTCGTAGGGAGAAACATTTTTATGAGACCCTCACAGCTTATAAAGTTGAAAAGTCTTAGGCGACAGATCTAAACATGTTTCCTAAGCTATTGCTGCCCTATAAGAAGTTCAATACTGATACTTGTATACGATCCATGAGCACGAACAAAATATGTTCCCATAAAGTTCCACCGATGGCGAGAAATATCCCCATATGGTGAACGACACTTGTAAGTCCTTTCGACTTACAAGGAGAAAATACTCTTGTAAAATCCTTATGACTTGCCAGAAAAAATACCACTTATGAGTCCTCACGCCTTCTATATAGAAAATACACCTATGAGATCCTCACGACTCATAGGAAGAAATACCTTTATGAGACCCTTACGACTCATAAAGTCAAAGGCCTTAGTCAACAGGATCCTAACCCTGTCTGCTAAGCCATCTTTGTTCAAATCAACATAGGTACATGACAAGTCGTTCCTGACAATATCCTAGTTGTAGCGATACTGATGCCTAAACAGATATCAAACTTCAAGTCCCCTCACGGTAAATGATGATTCGCTCCTGGCAATATCTCAAGTTCCAACTCGTAATAAAACTCAGCGAATCACAAAAAAATGCATATGTAATAGCTGAAATGATGGGGCAACTCACAACAAAAATCAGCGAGCGAAAAAAATATGTATATGAAACAACTGAAATGTTTGGGCAACTCGCAATAAAAAACAGCGAGTAAAAATAAAAAATATATATAACTGAAATAATTAAGCACCGCGAATAAAATAGCCACAATGGTTGGGCAATCGCGACTTTCGAGATATAAAAATCTGAAAAGATAGAGTATCGCGGAAATAAAAATAAAATAAAATAAAACTTTTTTGCCCAGCAAGTAGGTCCATACTGACTCTTGTATACAATCAATGGGCTTAAATGAAATAAACGAAACCGTATCTTCCCACCAGGCTCCATCAAAGGGAGAGCCAAGTCTTGACGGTACATCTACAACCTAAAAACTATCCCGACGTTCCTTTTCAGTGCAGACGCAAGTCAACAAGGACCCAAGGGTCAAATAAAAATGGAATGACGGCAAAATCCTTACTCCAGATCTTGATGGCAACATCTACAACCTAGAGATCAGCTCAACGTCCCTTCTCGATGCAGATGTGACGTTAATAAGGACCCAAGAGTCAAACAAAATTGGAGTGACGGCAAAATCCTAGCTCCTTGCCTCGATTGCAATACAAACAGCACGGAGGTCTTATGGATGTCTACCCTCTTCAGTGAAGAATTGGTACGACATTACCAAAACAAAAGTGGAGCAACGACATTTTCTTAGCTCCAGATCTTGATGGCAACATCTACAACCATAGATCATCTCTACATCCTTCTCATTCCGACAGGGTGCAGATGCGACGTCAACAAGGACCAAAGGGTTGAACAAAAGTGGAGTGATGGCAAAATCCTAGCTCTGGATCTTAATGGTAACATCTACTGCCTGGAGATCTTACCAACGTTCTTCTCATTCCAGCAGGATGCAGACGCAACGTCAACAAGGACCCAAGGGTCAAATAAAAGTGGAGTGACGCAAAATCCTATCTCCAGATCTCAATGGCAACATTTACAGCCTAGAGATCAACTCGACGTCCCTTCTCGATGCAGATACAACGTTAATAAGGACCCAAAGGTCAAATAAAAGTGGAGTAAAGGCAAAATTCTATCTCCAGGCCTCGATTGCAATACATACAGCACAGAGTTCTTATGAATGTCTACCCCTCTTCAGCGAAGAATTAGTACGACATCACCAAAACAAAAGTGGAGCAATAGCATATTCCTAACTAAATATCTTGATGGCAACATTTACAGCCCAGAGATCATCTCTACGTCCTTCTCATTCCGACAGGGTGCAGATGCAACATCAATAAGGACCCAAGGGTAGAACAAAAGTGGAGCAACGACATATTCCTAGCTCCATATCTTGATGGCAATATCTACAGCGTAGAGATCATCTCGACATGCCTCCTCATTCCAACAGGGTGTCGACGTAACTGTCAAATGAAATTGGAGCAATGGCATATTCTTAGCTCCAGATCTCGATTGCAATACATACAATATAAAGTTCATACGGATGTTTACCTTACTTCGGCAAAGAATTAGTGCGATATCATCAAAGCAAAAACGAAGTGACGGCATACTCCTAGATTCATGTCTTGACGGTAATACATACAAAGCATAGAGACTATTGGAGATCATCATATCCCAGAAGGATGCGGTTATGACTCATCGGAGCTTCAAATTAAGCCCAACCTCAAGTAAAAAGCGCCACAGTAATACCTAACGCTTGTTCTTCCGACGGTAAAGTGAATATTCCAGCCTAAGAAGACTACTTGAAGACATCTTGTCCAGCCTTAGAAGGGATCATAGACACGACAAACGTAGGGCTACTCGAGCAACAACCTAAAGGACTGCATATCGAGAAATACATTAGCCAATGCGGCGGTACGATGAACTTAAACGTATTACCACAAACCTAACGGACCCCTATCAAAAAAGGGGGTTATCTATACTTCACGTTAGGATACACCTGCAAGATTCTCTCGACTCGTCTCAAATCGTAGGGAAAAACATCTTTATAAAACCATCACGGCTCATGAAGGTGAAAAGCCTTAGGCGACGGGGATATCAATCTGTTTCCTAAGCACTGTTGCCCTATAAGGAGGTCAATATGGACTCTTGTATACTATCCATAAGTCATATTCTCCAAAGTTGCATCTAATGAGGAGAAGAAGCCACTTACGGGTCCTCTCGACTCGTAAGGGGAAAATTTTCTTGTGAGATCCTTACTACTCTCAAGAGAAAATGCACTTATGAGTTCTCACGACTTCTAAAGAGAAAATACACCTACGAGATCCTCTCGACTCGTAGGGAGAAATATCTATATGAAACCCTCACGGCTCATAAAATTGAAAAGCCTTAGGCGACAGATCTAAACCTGTTTCCTAAACCATCGCTGCCCTACAAGGAGGTCAATATGGACTCTTGTATACTATCCACGGGCCATATTCTCCAAAGTTGCATCCAATGAGGAGAAGAATCCACTTACGGGTCCTACCGACTCGTAAGGGAAAAATTCTCTTGTGAGATCCTTACAACTCTCAAGAGAAAACGCACTTAAAAGTCCTCACAACTTCTAAAGAGAAAATACACCTACGAGATCCTCTCGACTCGTAGGGAGAAATATCTTTATGAGATCATCGTGGCTCATAAAGTTGAAAAGTCTTAGGCGACAGATCTAAACCTGTTTCCTAAGCCATCGCTGCCCTATAAAAAGGTCAAGACCGACTCTTGCATACTATCCATGGCCTACATTCTCCATAGCCACATTCGCCAATAAAAAGAAGAAGCCACTTACAGGTCCTCTCGACTCGTAAGGAGAGAATACCTGCGTAAGATCCTTATGACTCACGAAGGTGAAAAACACTTAGGAATCCCCATGATTCCCAAGGAGAATATGCACTTGTGAGATCCTCTCAACTCATAAGGAGAAAAACCTTCTTGAGACCTTTACGGCTCATGAAAATGAAGAAGTCTAAGGCGACAGAAACCTAAACATGTCTTCTAAGCCATCAACTCTATGAAGATTCATAGCTCTGCACTACTTAATCCACGTACATACCTACATAGGAAAAGTAGTGGGTGACATTTGTTCCCGCCAAAAATTTTGGTCCAGAGCTTGTAGTTCCCTTATAAAAAAAAGGGGGAGAAAAGAAAGAAGAAACGAATTCTTCCCATGTGCAAAGCACGTGAGCGTTCTGGCTTTGAAGAGAATTAAAACCCACAGTTTGCACTCATGTGTTAAACACATGAGCACTTATATGCAAAGAATATAAGCACTGAAAATAAATAACTAAAGATCGAACAGATCTCATGTGTTAAACACGTGAGCGCTTATATGCAAAGTATATAAGGGCTGGAAATAAATAACCAAAGGGGCAAACTACCTCACGTGTTAAACACGTAAGCGTTCATATGCAAAGCATATGAGTGCTAAATATAAACAGGTTAAAATCCACACCGGGGTTAAGTGTTAAACACGTGAGAACACCTTTCTAAAGCACCAGCTTCGGATAGAATTGAATTTTATATAGAATTAAATTCTATTTTTGGGAGAATATTTTCCCTGATCTTTCTAAAAGAGAAAGATATTCTCTGTTAAACAGAGAGCCGTTGGATTAAAAATCCAGTGATGATTAAAAAATCATCAACTGATAGAATTAAATTCTATTTGGGAAATATTTTCCTTGATCTTTCTGATATAGAAAGGTCTTTCTCTAACATAGAATCTTGGGTTTAAAATCCAATGGTAATAAAATCACCAATTAAACCATCTAATAGAATTAAATTCTCTGTGATAGAATTAAATTCTATTTGGAAAATATTTTTCCGATCTTTAAAATAAGAAAGAACTTCTCTGTTAAACAGAATAAAATCCTATGGTTAGGAAAATATCTTACTAATAATATATTCATCCGATAGAATTAAATTCTATCTTAAGAAAATATTTTCCCAATCTTATTAAAACAAACAAGAAATCTTCTCTATTAAATAAAAAGCCTTTGGATTAAAAATCCAACGGTGAATAAAATTCACAGGGTGATCTAAAAGATCAATTTGATTGATTATAAAATCAATCATGATATCTCAATAAGAGATTTTCTCAACAAATTGATTGTTTTTCATTCTCCTATAAATAGGAGCAAAGAGATAAGAAGGAAGGATTGGATATAAAAAAGGAGGAGACCCCCATAAGCTTCGGTAAAATTACAGAAAGCTCTCCAAAAGTTTTGGTAACAGAGAATTTAATTCTCTTCGAAGAAGAAGATCTTCCTCCTCTCAAACCCTAGTTAAAGAAATCAAAGGGATCAAAACATCTCTTTTACCTATCATACCATATCTAAGGGTTTAACCCTTTAAAAAAAACTTAGTTCTTTTTCTGGATCTGAGATCCGCAGGACAAATCTCGCATAAGTTAAGAATTTAATTCTCATCGGGAAGATCTTGTTCTTGAGAATCAAAGATTTAGGGAAGAATATGGATACAAGAACATGAAGAATATGGAGTCCATAATACTCCAGGAACTCAGTTCCTTCAAATCAAGAACTTGGTTCTTAAAGAACTCGATCTAAGATCCTCAAAATAGTGATCTTGATGATCGTTAATGGTCAAAATACTATTAACAGAGATTTAAGTTCTCTAAAGACATTAACAGAAATTAAATCTCTAAAAAACTTAGCACCTCAAGTGATACACACATGAGCGCCCAAAACTTAGTGTCTCACGTGAAACACACGTGAGCGTTCAAAAGAAGCCAGAAGCTCAGCGCCTCACGTGAAACACACGTGAGCGCCAGAATCTCAGTGCCTCATGTGAAACATAAGTAAGCGCCAGAAACGATTAGTGCTTAGCACAATTGTAGCAGCTCACGTGAAACACGCGTGAGCGCTACATGTGACTGAGTGCTTAGTACTGCTGGATGGTATAGAAACCCAATCTTAGCCCCAAATTGGCTAAGTTTGTGAAGCTTAAGCTTCCTCTTTGATTTTAAATCAACTGAGCCTATATGCTCATAATATCTAAGTTGATCTTAGTCCAATATATGACTAATGATCTTTATCTTAGTCTCAAATTAGACTAACGATTCTTAGATCCACCATAATCTTTTCTCTCAAATACGAGATTTGGTTTAAGGGTAAATCTTTCCTCACCTCTGATATATGTCGTTGTATTATCAACGTTTTCAGAGAGGTGGCGGGTCCCAGCAACTAACACCTACTCGTCCCTAAAATGGGAATGTTGGACCGAAATGTCCTTAAACTAATATTCATTCTCAAAATGAGAATGTTGGACCAAATTATTCTTAAACTAATATTCGCCCCAAATATGGCGATAATAGACTGTAATGTTCTTAAACTAATATAAATGAGCTCATATGCTCATTTGTTTCTAAGTTGATCTTAGTCTCAAATAAGATTAACAATCCTTAAATTAAACCCAAATATCCCGTGAACCGATGGATCTCACAAATGTGATAAATGTGTCCTAAGTTCATTCCCGTTAGCAAACCAAGCTACCAATGTGGACCCCGTCAAGCAAATACTTAACCCAAACTCAAATATATGTACGGATTTAGACTAATTCAAGCCCTACGAACGACGACATAAATTAGTCTCCGTATAACAATCCACAGGCAACCAAAATAAACCAAACATAATACGACACAAAGTGACCTTCTGGAGCAGGAGAAAGTTGTTATCGCAACGCGATAACGTAATTAAATGCAGAGGCTTGTGCCTGCAGGGAAAAGTGTCCCCAGAACAAAAAAACCCCTCATAAATAAGGGGGATCTGATAAAGTCTTCTATATCGATCGTATCTATCCAAACCTCCGATATACGGTGTCATAAATCAACTTGGTATTTTTGGAGAGGTGGATGGACATGTCCAAATAGCATCTGCCCCCAAATTTAGGCTAGACGTCTTAACATCTCAGTCCAGTCTTCGGCGGTAAAAAATTCTCACTCTCCATTTCTAGCAAGCTTGGAGCCTCGGTTGCTTCACTAGGTGAAACTAGAGCTTAGATCGGTTCCCTCGGGTAGATCATTTCGGCAAGAGCGGTCGTCTTTTAAGTTTGTTCCCGACGGCCTACAAGGAGCTTGGACATTAGGGGACGTCAAGAAAGGTGGCCCTACCCTTTCGTTTGCGAGGACTTCTTTAGTCACAGAAGACCTCAGGTAAAGCCAATGCCGATGCAGATGCAATCCCTTCAAGCACGGTTGTGCATGCATCAAGCCAAGCACGAAAGCAATCAAGATATCCCGTGCCAGCAGAGGCAAAGGCATGACCGGCAGGGTTTTCCACGATTGGGTGGACATGCGACAAAGGTTGTAGTCTCTACGAATCTTTTATGTTTAGTTGCTAGTTTTAGCGTTTGAAAAGATTGCTAGAGATTAGTATCTAGTACTCTCTTGTAAATTTTTGTTTTTCGATTCCGCATTGACCGCGTTTGTAGCGGTAATAGCACTAGGTACTTTCAATGGTATCAAAGACAACCATACGCTTAAACTAGCTTTATGACCATAAAATTCCATCATAAAACGTTTACGAAACAATGTCATTTTCTGTCTAGAAAATTCAGCCAGGTTTAGTGTTTTAAAATCATTTTTTAAAGCTTGTACTCGTACCCGGAGCTCTCATTTTGGAATGGAAACTCCGTAGGGTATTGAAGGTGACCCATAGAGTCTCGGGAAGCCATTTTCAAACTCGGTTTTCAAAATAGGGGCTGATTTTTGGTGGCTGAATTTAGCCATGTTATTTTGTCAAAATCAGCGACGATTTGGCATTTTCTCGCTTGAACTCGATCCTCGTTGCTCTCGTTTTGGAACGGGGACTTCATCGTGGGTCGAGGGTGACGCATAGCATCTCGGGGAACCTTTTTCCAAGATGTTTTTCTAATTTAGTCGTTGTTTTTGTCGGCTGAAAACTACCGTTGTTTCTGATATTCGTGGCTGTCCATATCTGTCCAAAATACGTTGTTTTACGTTGTATCCGATCCCCATGAGGTCTTGGTTCGAACTAAGACCCATGGTAGGAATCGGGGGTACCCCGGAAGGCTTAGGGTAGGCAAAATGATGGATTTTCGGACGTCGGAGTGCACTTGATTTTCATCGTTTAGAATTTTGAGGGTGAGCATTGCTTGTAATGAATTGTATGGTCATGGTTTCCGTATTTGTGTGTATGTGTTGTTAAACGTCATCTAATTGCTATATGTTCGATTATACGAGATTGCAAATATTGTGATGTTGCTTGTTGCTGTATATATATCTCTGTGATGGTTTAACCGAATTATCGTGACGGATAGCCCCACATGCGATTGCTTGTACAGTTTTGATTTATAATGTTGTATTCATGTGTTCAGGACAAGCTCCAACTTGTGGCCGCCGTCTCCGTATTATATATATTCTTTTATTAGGGTATGACCAGGATACGGTCGTTGTCACCGCTGTATATTTTTCTTTTCTGTACTAGGATTAACCCAGGAGATGTGCTTGAGTAGCCGGGTTCTAGAGTGCGGTAGGTGGCCGTCGTATGGTGTTTGAGGCCGAACCTCCTCACTCTAGAATTGGTAGGTTGCTCGCCGCCTTTGTAGGGGTTATAGGATCGACCCGCAGAGAAGTGCCCAAATTACCGGATTCTAGAAAGCGACGGGTGACCGACTCATGTTATTGAGGGTGGATTACCCAATTTCTAGAATTGGTAAGTGGCTTGCCGCACTCGTAGGGGTCTAGGATAGATGTTGTACGGGCTATCCGCACAATCGGAGAACGTCACGTTTTATTTGCAGCTTAAATGAAACGCGGGGCTCCTAGTTTATTCGCTATTCCATATTATTGTTCTGCATGCCTGTGATGTTATTACATGCCTCTGTGATGATATATATATATATATATATATATATATATATATATATTAGTAGACACTTCTATATGTTTTGCATCCGTGTTGGTCCTGTCCCCGCCCTGCCGTAAGTTAAGTAACCTTACCTTACGGTGAAGACCCAGGACCCCGCGGCGAATGCGGATGGCATATAAAAGCATGCTATTTTTTGTTGTTTTTTGTGTAGCTTAGAAACTTAGTATGATGGGACTGCGTTATATGTTTAATATAACGAAAACAAACCTATATGATGTCAGCACTAATTTTTAAAACTACTCGGTTTTATTTAAAACTATAGTCATATTCTTTTTCTTTGCATAGAGGTATTCGGTTAGGAATATCTTGCACCTGATTCTATGAGGAAAGAGAATTGATCCTTTCACGGGGAGTTCGATCTTAAGCAAGAGTTTATGTCACTAGTTTTAAAAACGGAGCCTAAACCACTCATTTTAAAACCACTTGAGTTCCTTCTACGATATCAAGTTCATTACGTTAAAGGTTTTTTGTCAAAAACCAGTCGTGGCCCTCTGTCATTTCAGATCATTAGTACTTGGTATTCGTACTACGTTTGTTGATCATTCGTCAAAGCATAGTGTGCGGTAGCTATGTGGTGATTTTCTGTCGCATGGATATATGGATTGGTTAGAACAGTCATACGGCTTTATTGATCATTCGTCACGGGTTATGCGGGTGGGTTTAATGCAATCAAAATAATGACGGGTTGAACTTGATTAGGATCCTTTGATTTGCCGATCATTCGTCAAGGTCACTTGGGTCCCAGGGGTAAAAACCATATCGGGGGTTTCAAATATAAGGGAAACTTGCCAAGTCTGTGCATACCTTCTGGAGTGTGGTAATTTTGGATGGCTTCCGTCAAACTTATCACACAATGATAGTTGGGTCCCGATTCCCACTGATGAGTAGGTATCACTCTTCGGGAGATTTTCACTTCACAACTAGCTAACCTATTAGATTTCTAGAAAGTGTTAACAAGATTACGCCTCTGCAGAAATGGGGTAATTGGGTCTGTGCGAAAGCACAGGAGACCTCCCTCGGAGTACCAACACTGGCTTGGCTGAACGGTTAGCAAAATTGTAGAGTGTACATAATTCCGACTAGTTCTCTTTTTAGGGTTTGAAGGAGAATTCGAGGATACAGTGGGAGCCTTCCTGATTAGATAAAGTGATTAACCAATCTAATCTTGATAGAGTGTATGCTGAGTGATTCTTTTCTCTCTCTGGTTATGCGACCATAACTTACCTTAAACTAAAACTCATTAACCAAGTTAACTGAATCTTCTTACATACTTTGGTTTTGGATTGTCGTGATTCACTACAAAGTAGCATATTTCCCTGCTACTCCTACCTTCCCTTTGCTTTTCTCCAAAACACTCTGTATCATTACGATGATCCATATTGTTTGGAAATGCCATTGTATAGTTACATACAAACTTGAAAAAGTTACTTCAGTCGAGAATGGTCACTGGTTCTGGAGAATTGAATAGGATTATTCGGTTATCTCTTCTCTTTACCTTCTCTCGGATTGCGAGAGCTCCTTGTATTAGGAGAGTGCACCAGTTATACTTATTGGATAGTCTTCTTCCAAAGCTTAGGCTGGTGCCGAAAGATGGAGAAGGAAGAAAACCAATTGGCCTAAGTGTGGTGTACAGAAGGTAAGATGTAGAGACATATAAAGGGTTGGAATAAGGACAAAGGAAAATGTGATTACTATCGTAAATCTAGATGGTGGAAGATGCATTACTAGGAATATCCGGCCACCCCCTTGAAACATTTATGTTTTAGAATTTCTGTGGTGTTTGTTGGGACTTCGTGCGCGAGCCTATGTGTTTTGAAAAGAAATGGGTTTTGGAAATGCGGCGCACATGAGCTCAGTCCCGTTTTAAAATTTATAAACCATAAGTGCACGACGCATTGTAGCAAGCCGTCTAGTACGGATCAATCCACAAGGAATTGGTAATTAAGGGTTTTTACGTCAAGTTCAAAGAGAAAAGAATTGGTTTTGAATTGGGTTTGTCACAAAAATAAGAAAATATGAAATGTAAGAAAAGAAAACGGCCGTGGCTCCGGATCGGATGGTTGAATCGTGGCAAGATCTTCTCCTTTCTCTTGATCATGGTTGTTTCCTCTCCCTTTGCAAACGGATATGAAGCATGGCGTATCAAGCGGATCCCGAAGTATAAACCATCAAAACAACAGAAATTACAATATGATATTAAACAAATACTTTAGGAAGTGGTTTAGTATAAAACTTGCTAAGTGTGTGTGTGGATGATAGTATAGGATATATGATTTAGGATGGGTATCAACCAACCATCAATCTACATACCCTATCAAATTAACTGAGTAAGCTTAATACTAATATTAATTCTAAGTTTAACATTGCATAATGAAGATATTGAGAGAATAGGGTATATGCTAAAGGTTGCAAGTAACTATCAAAAGCTACATACCCTATCAAACAAATCTCATTAGGCTGCCTTAAAGTTACAATCCAATTTAAGCTTAACAAACAATCAAAAGAGAATGAAGAAAGGCTATGTCATTCATCACCATCCTCACCATCACCATAGCTAAGAATTACTCAACCATCATGTAAAAATAAAATCAAGAACAATAAATAATAAAGAATAAGTAAACAAAAGAAATTAGCTATCATTAACAATTTGGAGGAGATGGCCACATAATTGGTTTACAACTTCAACCTTCTTAATGGAGCTCTCAAAAGAGAGTTTCAAGAGGGAAGAAGAAGAAGCAAACTATAATTAAACACACAAAAACTCTTCACAACCCCCCCTCTGTTTTGTTGCATGTTCTATGTATAGGATTTTATAGAGATTTTAGACCATACAATTGTTCTCAATTCAACAAGTGTAGGTGGCCGTCCAAAGTGGGGCCCGTTTAATGATGTCATGGCCGATAATTGGCCGAAATTGGCGGCTCCATAATGGAGTTTTGGTTCCATCTTTCTCCCATGCTCTACTGGATTCATCTTAGGATTTTTAGCATACTTCTTTTTGACCAATTTTGTTTGTAATGCTCTTGTGCCATTCTGGTCAACTTTTGTGGCTATTTTTGGAGTTTTCTATTTCATTTTCAATCCATCTTTTATTCAATTCAACATTCAACTCCTTTTTCTATCCATTTAATATTTGTGGTTGTCCAAAACAAAGAAGACTCTTTGTTTGTCATATTTTTAGCGCACGTGCCTTGCACGTGAAGGAATATAGTAGCCACAATCCGTATTTTAACATATATTTCATTAATTAACCGATTGAAGTAGAAACCTGCACGATTGCAACAAAATACCTCAATAACACTTATTCATATACTAAAATAGATAGAAATGGATGGTATGATATGCAAATATTCGTGCTGATCGGTGCTATTATTGAAAACTGTTTTTTCAATTAATTTTGACTTCATGGTATGTATATACTAGATTAGGGTCTCACATCTATAGGGCATTGCAGATGCTGAGTAGGAATAGAATATTGGGAAATGGGCGATTGGATCCTCAATATCAGAATTTGTAGCAATTGGCGATATTGGATTAAATCACTTGGTTTTGCCTTACGGCAAATATTTGGTTTTGAATAACCGTTGTTTTGCACCAATTTTTAAAATGATATATCAGTATTTTTATTTTATAAAGTGGGATATAACTTTTTGAAAATTGTTCTCCAAACATTTACCTTTATTAGTTGAGGATAAGGTGAGGTATATTGAATAACAGTGTAAGACATTCTTGATCAAAATACAGTTATCAATTTACAACACACGGAATTTGAGTTAGTATACTCTTGGGACTTATACATGGTAATGTATATTGTCCGGTGTCCTTTAAGGGGTTGGTACTCTTACTTCATTCAAGTTTACGTATGAATTCTCTGGTTTTAGACACGCATTCGTTGAAATGCAAGATCCAAAGATTTTGAGAAGTATATGGGTATAAGAATAAAGTAGAAAACCATATGTTGGAAGTATCAGAATTCTTCGAACTGATAGAAGATGTACATACTTATGCTAGGTATTCCGTCATAGTAATATTGAGAATTTGATTCTCTTACAGGTTACTCATCCGTGGGTGCGCTCTGTTCCCGCCAAAAATTTTTAGCTCAGAACTTACTGTTCCCTTATAAAAATAAAGGGAAACCCCCACGTGTTAAACACGTGCATCCACATGCAAAGTATGTAGGTACCGCCTCAGATAGGATTAAATCCTATATTGGTTCCCACGTTTTAAATACATGAGCGCCTCACGTGTTTCCCACGTGAGCGCCAACGCCAGCCTCTGTTAAGATTAAATCCTATAGTGGCGCCTCATGTGGAACACACGTGAGCGCCGGTGTGCAAAGCACGTGAGTGACTATTTATAAAATAATTAAATTCTTAGGCGGCGCCTACGTGCATAGCACGTGAGCGTCAGCGCCCAAATTAAAGAGGGTAGAATTTAATTCTGCATGAGGAACATTTCCCTAAAATCTGGGATATTCTCTGTTAAACAAGCTATTGGATCAAAAATCCAATGGTGATAATAAATCATCAAATGATAGAATTAAATTCTATTAGGGAAAAAATATCTCCCTGATAAAATATTCTCTATTAAATAGAGAGCCGTTGGATCAAGTATCCAATGGTGATTAAAAATCATCAAAAGATAGAACTAAAATTCTATTAGGGGAAATACCCCATAATCTTTCTAAATAAGGAAGATAATCTCTTTTGGATCAAAGATCCAATGTTAGAATTAAATTCTATATGGGAAATATTTCCCAGATCTTGATCAAATTAGAAAGATCCTTTCTATTAAACAGAAAACCCTTAGATCAAAGATCTAACGGTGATTATAAAATCGCCAATTAAACTATCTGATAGAATAAAATTCTATGTTAGGAAAATATCTTCATGATCTTGTTTAAACTAACAAGATATTCATATGATAGAATAAAATTCTAATCTTTTTAAACTAACAAGATATTCATAGGATAGAATAAAATTCTATTTTAGGAAAATATTTCCTAATCTTTTTAAACAAACAAGAAATCTTCTCTGTTAAACAGAGAACCTTTAGATTAAAAATCCAACGGTGAATAAAATGCACCGATTGATCTAAAATATCATTTTGATTGATTATGAAATCAATCATGATTTCTCAATGAGAGATTTTCTTAACAAATTAATTTTTCTCTTCTCCTATAAATAGAAGCAAAGAGATCAAATTAAAGGAGAGGAGACCACCCCATAAGCTTCACCATAAGCTTCTGTAAAAAATACAGAAGGCTCTCAAACTAACAGAGAATTTAATTCTCTCAAAAAAGAAGATTTCCCTATTCTCAAACCCTAGGTAAAGGAAAAAAACATAGATCAAAATATCTCATTTACCTAACATACCATATCTAAGAGTTTAACCCTTTAAAAGAATTTAGTTCTTTCTCTAGATCTGAGATCCACAAGACAGGTTTCCTACAAATTGAGAATTTAATTCTCATCGGGAAAATCTTGTTCTTGAGAACTAAAGATTTAGAGAAGAACAAGATTGAAAAGGACATAAGAGAAGAATATGAAGAAAATGGAGTTTTTAATACTCTAGGAACTTAGTTCTTTCAAATCAAGAACTTAGTTCGTAAAGAACCTGATCCCAGATCCTCAAAATAGTGATCTTGGTGATCGTCAAAATATCATTAACGGAGATTTAAGTTCTCTAAAAATATCAACAGAGATTAAATCTTCAAAAAAAAAAACTTAGCGCCTCACGTGAAATACGCGTGAGTGCCAAAACTTAACGCCTCACGTGAAATAAGTTGGCTATAGTGCCCTCAAGGCAGTTATTGTAATCACAAGTAGGTGATTATGATGATTGGGGGAGAACCTATACGGATAGAACAGTCTTACACAAAATGATAGTATGCTATCTGGTTTGTCTTTATCATCATGTACATGCATTATGTGGTATTATAGATCACTATTACATATCGATAGAGCCCATGGGATTCTTGCTTGACTACCAGCATTATGATGGCGATCATATACGTTAGAGCTGGGTGGTCTATAAGCACATCCTTAATTGTCCCTAGTCGTCGGATTATCGAGACTGGGCATTAACACTCCAGAGTAGACTAGTGTATACTTATCGAGACCCCGACGAGGGGCGGTTACAAGTAGCTATGAGTTTTGCTATGACTTTTTACTATCGGCCAACCGTCACGGAGGCTTTTTCCTCTGTTCAATACATAATGACTGAGGCCAACTTTGGTTGGTTAATCCGATCAGTTCATCGGTGGTCAGCAAGTATGATGGTTCTAATGATGATTCTGCACGTATTTCGTGTGTATCTTACAGGTGAGTTTAAAAAACCCCGCGAATTAACTTAGGTTACAGGTGTGGTTCTGGCTGTATTGACTGCATCTTTTGGTGTAACTGGTTATTCCTTACCTCGGGACCAAATTGGTTATTGGGCAGTAAAAATCGTAACAGGTGTACCTGAAGCTATTCATGTAATAGGATCGCCTTTGGTAGAGTTATTACGTGGAAGTGCTAGTGTGGGCCAATCCACCTTGACCCCAGTCTCACAAGCCATTGGTGTCTATTTGTCACCTAAGATAGTATGCAGGTGCTCATTGGGTTATGAGTACACTGGACGGGCTCACCGGGAACATGCTAGTTGGTATTATACCTATTGTCAGATAGCAGTTCCCAGGTGACATGTGTACAGGTTAGTCTGTCGACCTGAGATCATCATTTGTCTCATGTAAGTTCCCAATGTGCTTTGATTACTACCCTACCATGGCTCAAAGGAGTCGTGCAAACAGGTTTTAGTTGGGTACAGTCCCGAGCCACATGGAGGCAGTGAGCGGATCGTCGGGGATTCGTCTCTCTCGGTATTGGGGGTTGATGTCGCGTTGTGCATGGGTGGCCATCACCAGAAATCCTTGGCCAAGGTAGTCTAGAATTACTTATTTGGATCGGTAATTTCTCAGTTAGTGATGGGCTCCATACTGACATGAAATGTCATGTTATTAGGGGTTTGACTTTATCCACCCCCTAGGCTCGATATGCGATACTCTTAGACGAACAGACCGGACTGGACGGATATTGTCATGGACAGGTTCAGTAAGGGTTTGGATGAGTTTGCTTGCCGACCTTCCTTTCGCTCAATACCTGGGTAGCCGTTACGTACAGGTAGTGTCGCTGACTTGCTTGTGGTTAAACCCACTGCCAGCGTATTGACGAGTCTTTAGATTCCCACACAGAGGGTTTCCCTGCTTCGGGCGAAACGATGTAGAGGCCGTATGGTTTTACGGCATGGTTCGATCATATACGAGCACTTATGCACGTATTATAATTCGGACGGATAATACTAGTGGGTTTTGTTTTAATCCGGTCTCTAGTATTATATTGTTGGATTATTTTCGTCTCTATGTATTCGTATTTTTTTGGAATACGGATGCAGGTATGTATATACGGATGAAGAGTATTCTTGTAATTTATTACAAGATTGTTTCTAGAAGATGTCACCTCATTTAGCTTTAACCATTTAGGATTAAATAGTTAATGAGGTGGAGGATGAGGTGTTGTGAGCATTTATTCAAGCATGGCTTTGTGGTGACTCATGCTATGACTCATGTGGTGACTCATGGACATTATTCTAGCATGCTTGATATTTGTAAGTGCTGTGAGATATTTTCTTTACTTGATTCTTTTCTTAGCTCACAACATTTAGCATTTTTTCTTGAGTTGCTTCACACTCTCATCTCCTCATGATTCTTCTTCCTCTACCTCTATCATAAAAGTCTCATGTGTTGAAAAACCTAGGGTGTTTAGAAACAAATCAATCAATCATTAGACTCTACATCTTCTAGGCTATCTACTTTAGCGAACTAGGTACCATACTTACCTCGGCTATGAGGTAGGAGCCCGAAATACAAATCCTCAGGTGGATCATTTTCGATGGAGGAAGACCGGAGATCAAGCTTGATCATGGAGGCCACTGGGAGCTTGCAATGATGGTTAAAAACTGAAGGACACGGATCATTCAGTATAACTTTCCTAAACTCCTTATATGTTTGCTAGCTTAGGGTTAATGGTCGATCCGTATTATGGGGTTATTCTGGCGCCAGTTTTATAAAATTTTTGTTCCGCATTCGGCCACGGTAGATGGCCAGGGCACTGTCATAACCCAACATGGTATCAGAGCCAACCCATAAACGCTTAGCTAGCAGTTTAAATGATGTTTAAAGTATCAAAACCGAAATAACTTCGAAACAATATGCTAAATGTTCCAATTTCTGTCGATTTTTTCTAGTCTTCAAAAAAATTTTAAACAATTGCAGAAGGCTATTAATGTATTATCTAGAACACCCTCAAAACACGAGCCCCAAATTCAAACATTTGGCCGGCGAGATGGTGAAAATTCCCGCCCTGGCCGGTCTGGTTTGTAAATGGGTCTTGGAATTTTTTAGGTGTTCTGGTCTCTGGAATATTTAGTTTTTGGTATTGTTTGTTTTTACCCAGATTGCATATTTTGTTATCTTGGTTTGGGGGCAATACGGAGTATTTCGAA
The DNA here is from genome assembly GCA_030015575.1 of Agapanthus africanus. Classification (NCBI taxonomy): domain Eukaryota; kingdom Viridiplantae; phylum Streptophyta; class Magnoliopsida; order Asparagales; family Amaryllidaceae; genus Agapanthus; species Agapanthus africanus. The sequence continues at coordinate 878,242,531 of CM057339.1, read as the reverse complement.
GTCGGTATTTTTACACCGTTTATCAGTTTTCAGTATATACATTACTATCTGCGACCATGAATGTCATTAGAGTGGTATAACTCGTCTAATTGCTATATGTTCTATTAGATGGGTTTGGGAACATGACATTCATGTTGATGTTCTGTGTTGTGCTGATATTGTGGATCGGTCTGTCATGGTGGATAGCTAGTGGTGCAATGATAGTTGTGCAGTTGAGATTCTTTTGTACATTTGATATTGCAGGGCGAGCGTCCGACATGTGGACTGCCGTCTTTGCCAGTTTGTATATTATTTGTTTAGGGTACGACCAGGTTGAGGTCGATGTCACCATCGTATATATATTTTTCTTTTTCTGTACTAGGATTACCCTGCGGTGAAGTGCTCGAATAGCCGGGTTCTAAAGAGCAACGGGCCCGCATCTCATAGCGTTGAGACGGAGGGGGACTCAATCTAGAATTGGCAGGCTATTTGACGCATTAGTAGGGGTACAGGATGACCCATGGAGGGGTGCTCAAGTTATCGGATTCCGTGAAATTCTGGGTGGCCCATTCACTTTGTTGATTAGGGTTGCCTCACTTCTGAGATTTGCAGGTAACTTACCGCGCTCGTAGGGGTCCAGGTTTTCATTGCACAGGCTATCCACACGACAGGGAACATCAGGTCTCATTTGCGGCTCAAATGAAACCCGAGGCTCCAAGATTATCCACCATTCTGTGTTGCTTGCTGAGATTCTGTGATGTTGCTTATATCATGCCTGCGGCGAATATTATATATATTTATATATATATACTGGTAGATGTTGTATATGTTTTGCATCCGCGATGGTCCAGCCCCCGCTTTGCCATTTGTTAAGTAACCTAACGGTGCATGACGGGACCCCGTGACGAATGCGGATGGCATATACGTACATTGTATTTTCGCAGAACACGGCTATGTCAATCCTGACCCCGTGGGAAGCATTCAGAGCAAATCCTGGTTTCGTGGAATGCGGCCAATGTCAATCCTGACCCCGTGGGAAACATCCAGAGCGAAACCTGGTCCTCGCGGAACACGGCTATGTCAATCCTGACCCCGTGGGAAGCATCCAGAGCAAATCCTGGTCACGTGAAACATGGCCTATGCCAATCCTGACCCCGTGGGAAGCGTCCAAAGCGGATGCTGGTCCTTGCGGAACACGGCCATGTCAATCATGACCCCGTAGGAAGCATCCAGAGCAGATCCTGGTCCTTGTGGAACACGGCCATGTCAATCCTGACCCCGTGGGAAGCATCCAGAGCAAATCCTGGTCATGTGGAATACGACCTATATTAATCCTGACCCCGTGGGAAACGTCCAGAGTGAAACCTGGTCCTTGCGGAACATGGCCATGTCAATCCTGACCCCGTGGGAAGCATCCAGAGCAAATCCTGGTCATATGAAACACGGCCTATGTCAATCCTGACCCCGTGGGAAGCGTTCAAAGCGGATCCTGGTCCTTGCGGAATACGGCCTAAGTCAATCTTGACCCCGTGGGAAACGTCCAGAACGGAACTTGGTCCTTGCGGAACACGGCTATGTCAATCCTGACCCCGTGGGAAGCATCCAGAGCAAATCCTGGTCCCATGGAACATGGCTAGAGTCAATCTCGACCCTGTGGGAAACGCCCAGAGCAACTTCTGACTTCGTGAAATGCGGATAATGTCAATCTCATCAAACACTTACGGGTCCTCTCGACTCGTAAGGAAGAAAACTCTCTTGAGAGATCCTTATGACTCCCAAGAGAAAACACACTTAGGAATCCTCATGATTCCTAAGGAGAAAATACACCTACGAGATCCTCTCGACTCGTAGGGAGAAAAGTCTTTATGAGACCCTCACGGCTTATAAAGTTGAAAAGCCTTAGGCAGTAGATCTGAACCTGCTTCCTAAGCCATCACTACCTCTCGACGAATTTAAGACGAAATGCTCTCTATTACCTACAGGCTACGCTTACTAAAGTAACATGCCGGTAAAAAAGAAAAGAGAAGAAAGCAAGAGATGACACAAGATATTATGAAAGAAATGTATCTTTTATTCATAAATTCAATTGGGTACAAAATACATCATATGAAAGACTAAAAAATGGATACATATTATTCAAAATTTACAAATTGGTACAAGAACGACTATTGGGAGGGAACCGTTTTCAATAGACCAATTAGTCGCTCACGCACTCCCCTCAGCCCCTTTTCACGGTCAACTGTCGCGGCCAACTCTGCTTCAACCTGAGCTCGTTGCTGCAAGTAAGATGAAAGTTGCTCATCAACGACCCGCTGAGCTGCAACACGATTCTGCGCACCCCGCTCAATAAGGTCGAGCTTCTGCCTCAGCGTTAGCCCGTCAGAAATACATCGTAGAAGGCTTTCGAAGATAGCTTTCAGCTGTACGGCATTTGCGTCAACCTGAGCATGCAGCTGGGCAGATTCGCTTGAAGCCTCCTCACGCTCCTTACGCCTCAAGGCCGCCTCTTGTTCAAGATGACGGAAGTAAGGAGTGCTCTGCTCGACCCATGCAGCCCGTTGAGAGTTCACAGCCAGGACCTCGGGAGCAGGACGTCCGACCTCGAGTTCATGCAGACAAGCCTTGATTCTCCTGTAGTGATTAACCCAAGACTCAACGACGCCCTCACTATGAAAGTTCACGAGCGTTGCCAGCATAGGATTAACATCGGCAGCAAAATCCGCAGCAAGGGCAGGGGTCTCCGCGTTAAGCTCCTCGATATAATCGCTCAACATGCACAGACTATTCACAGCACCTTTGGAAGAGGGATGTTGAGAAAAGGGGCTTGCTGGCATTACGACTTGAGACTCGAACGGAGCTGAAGTCGGTGTCACTGCTGCAAAACAAATCGTAGTCAAACAATAGTTCAAAAAATAGAGAAGCTACATGAGCAATGCAGTTTACTATACCGGCTGCGGCAGATGGCAAGGCCGGGAGTACCAGTGGTGCAACGGATCTTTCGTCTCCTCCTTCAATCCGGAGTGTTGCAGTCAAAACGAAGAGGGGTTAGCAATGACTTGACGGCCTGTAAAAGAAAACAAAAGACATTAGCTAAAGACTGTACTCACCAGCGCCACTAGATGAGGCAATCTCCGACTGGAAGGAGAAATGGGGATGCAGCACCTGATACAGGTGATCAAAAAGGACTCCTGCAAGGATGTAGTAATGCGATGTCAGTTCATAAAGTATATTGCATACAATGAAACCGATGGGTCACAAGTCCGTACCTTTCAGCATTTGAGAGGATACGAGAGAAGGCAAAAGGGCGGCCGTCGTCAAAGCAGCAACTGGCGATACTTCCCCGGGTGGTACAATCTCAACGCTCGCCACACCTGCATTAGAAGCGAAAGAAATACTGTAAGGAGAGATTGAAAGGGATTGCAGAACGAAAAGGAAAGCTGTAATGACCCCAAAATCTTTATACATTTGTATTATCCCTCTTCAATAATATACCGTATTTATTTGTACTTGGTATTTTCCTTTTTCTATTAAATTTATTATTATTTTATTCCTCAATCTATTATGTATTTTTTTTCTAGGTGCAATTTCTTTTTCTTATATTTAAGTTTTTAACTTCTCATTCTTATTTAACCCAAATCCATTATTTTTATTCTCTACAGCCCATCTAAAAAGCCCATTTTCTTTTTAAGCAACATCATATATTTAATTCTAATTAAATATGTGCATGAACAACCTTGTAGCTCATTGGTTAAGTCCATGCATTGTTATTCCATAAGTCACATGTTCAAATCCCCATTCTTGCAATTATTTTTTTATCATTTTTTATTCTTCCCATAACCTACAAATGAGACCTTTCATTTCCAAAATGAATGGTGACCTTTCATTTCTCTTTTAATTCTCATGTTAAATGCATATATTATTATTCACCATTACAACATCTTTATTTGTCCTTCTCCATCTTTTCCTTCTTCATATTTTTCTATCTCTCACTTCTTCCTCTTCACCAAGATGACAAGAAGAAGAACATGAAGAAGTCTTCAAGAAGGTCTCGCTAGTAACGCGAGGCTATCGGCGGATAGACAAGCCCGGTGACAATACCGGCTTGTGCATGTAAGTCCCTTATCTCTCCTTTTCCCCCACCTCTTATTTTCCTCTTGTCATGCATCGTGAACCCTCTATTCTTTTCATATCATAATCCATAAGAGAAGATACACATAAACATATACATATACATATACATAAGTTTAGATATATATGATTCTATATGGTTTAATAATATCTTATTATCTCTTGTTCAAATTAAAGTATTTTTAATTCTTTGTTCATGGCTAGGAATGTTTATTACAACTTGTGAGAACACAAATTTCATGCCACAATATATCTATAATGTCACATGAAATCGGTTTGTTTATTAAAAGAAAAATAGAAGCTTGCATAAAAATACTAGTTAATCTTTTTGCCGATTTTAGTATACACATCAATACCTTTAGGTTTAAAATAATTTTTAGAAATTAATTTTTACTTCTGAAAATTTCATGGAATTTACATATGATAGATTATATTATTTTATACATGCTGTAAAAATTTTAGATCGATCCGCATAACGGTTTAGGAATTACATCGTATTTATTCACTGATCGTAAAACAGAAAACTGCAGTTATCGGTCAATTTCTACGACATATAACTTGGTATACCGGTATCCAAATTGAGCAAACTCATGTGTTTTTGATATCTACATCGAATGAACTAGATTTTATTAGTTTTATATTTTTACTGAAAACCGACGTAAAATATAGAAAACTGTGTTACAATATTAAGTGACGGATCTGGACAAAATCTGTTCCGATTCGCACACTGTTTTTAAATTGGACATAACTCGAACACCCGATGTCCGTTTGTGACAAAATTTAGATGTGTAGATGCACCATTGATAGAACTATAATTTTCTGTATATTATATTACTTAGGAATGCATGAAACAACCTGATATAGGCTTTGCAATAGAATATATAGTTGCTGTCCAGAAATCTGAATTTCTGTTTTAAATGCTGATATTAAAATGATCATAACTAGAGCTTCAGAAATCCAAATCATGTGAATCTTGGTGTTTTCGATAAGTACATCGAAATACCTACAATTTTCTAATAATTTTCATAACCTGAAACCCGATAGAAATTAACTCAAACTGCGTTTTAAAAATATGTGACGGTGCCGAATAGATTCTGATCTGTTTTGCGCGACGATACGAAAACATATATATCTCTCAAACCGGTAGTCGTATTTAGGTGAAACTGGAACTCACGCATGCAAAACATTTAGAGCCATATTTCTGTTTATATTCCGCATTCGTTCAACTTGATTAATTAGTCGTACATAATATTTCTTTACGTTTATGGTAGTTACTCGAATAATATACTTGACTCATTTCATGCTATTCGAACATGTATACATATTTATCTTGATCATTAAATTGTTGTATGTACATAAAGACGATAATTAAATACTTGAGTTGTATTTTGAAAACTATACAAAAATATTTTTACATAAAACCCCCTCAAGTTTATAAATTACCCTGAGGACCCTAACAATTATAAGACCACGATTCATAATTCTGATTGTCTGACTCGGGTTTGAGTCTGATTAATTTGACTTGAATCTGATTCAAGTCAACCTATAATCTACAAGATTCCAATTCAAAATGAACACATGAATCCATGAATACAATTATCAATTTATACAATTTGGCTGAACCGAACCATGGATATATTCCTTTTACATGATTCTCAGTATTCCATTTACATGACTCTACGGTTACAACCGTTTCCTGATATCATGGTTTCGGTCAGTCAGTCAATCAATCTACAATTACTACAATTTACAAGATAACAATACAAATAAGACTTCGCGGGGTTTAAGGGGTAGATTGGTACGGAAGGTGTTAAAGATGGCACGAGGTGGTCAGATTTAATACACCTAACATGAATCCAGTTGCTGTTGTACCGTGGCATAAACGGTTCCTTGTACTATACGTGCCCTTAGTCTCTGGCATATAGAGACTCCTCTCGTATACACTGGCATCCTTCTGTACCAAGCTACAAAACTTGAATATGTTTCAAGTCAATCTATATTATTTTATATTCCAACTCAAGATGAATACATGAATTCCAGATTCCAGTTAACAATCTATATAACTTGACCGAACCGAACCATGGATATTCCTTTTACATGATTCCCAGTATTCCATTTACATGACTCTATGGTTATAACCGTTTCCTGATATCATGGTTTCGGTCAGTCAATCAGTCAATCAGTCAATCAGTCAATCAAAGTCAATCAAGCAATCATTACAAGTTTACAAGATAACAATACAAATATGACATCACGGGGTTTAAAGGGGTAGATTGGTACGGAAGATGTTAAAAGTGGAATGAGGTGGTCAGATTAAGACACCTAACCTATATTCCGTTGCTGTTGTACCGTGGCATAAACGGTTCCTTGTACTATACGTGCCCTTAGTCTCTGGCATATAGAGACTCCCCTCGTATACACTGGCATCCTTCTGTACCAAGCTACAACAACAGCGTTAGCACCATACTACTATAATATGACAATACAATACAACATTAAAAGCTACTCTCTCTCCCTTTTACTCTCTGTCTATTTCTCCATTATCTTTGGGACTTACCGAGCGACCTGTTCGCTGACGACATTCTATTTCCTTCTTCTTTGAATGTCGTCAGGTGCGTCGGACCAAGCTGAGATCGAGCCCACCAGTGAAGACTTGTAGCGGTTCCACGAAGACCTCGAGCTCTAGATATTGTATCTTTTTCTTTCCAGTATTTTTCATTTTCATGTTATGCCACTGTTTAGGCATCGCTTTTCATTTCAGTTGTATTTCCTTTCATGTATTGTACAAAGAATATTAATAAATAAAAGTTGCTGTTCTTTTTATACTCTTGTCTCTTGTGTAATATTTTATATTGCTTAGCTACGCTTAGCGTATGTACTTCTGAGTACATACGTAGCGGACCTCGTCGCGTCCACTTCGCCGTACACTGGGAAGCGGGGCGTGACAGGTTTTGTTGGTGGCCCATGCAGGTCAGAGCTGTATGAAACCCTATCATGCAGTTCTGTTCTGCGTGAACAACCTAAGCAATATAAAACACAAGAAACAGCAACTGAAAACATTCTTTACATTACATATTCCTTGAATCTATCTTGAACTCCACCTTCGGTTTCCTTGAAGTCCATCTCTCCACTTTTGAATCCTTAATTCTTATTCATCCTTTCTATTTCTATCTTGTAGACTTATTAGCTCAATTGGTTAGAGTATCAATCGACGGAGCTCGAAGAAGACATCATCCTAATCCTGTTTCCTTACTCTGTCACATCATCCTTCTTGAGTAATTTCGAGGACGAAATTATTTTTAAGGAGGGTAGAATGTAATGACCCCAAAATCTTTATACATTTGTATTATCCCTCTTCAATAATATACCGTATTTATTTGTACTTGGTATTTTCCTTTTTCTATTAAATTTATTATTATTTTATTCCTCAATCTATTATGTATTTTTTTTCTAGGTGCAATTTCTTTTTCTTATATTTAAGTTTTTAACTTCTCATTCTTATTTAACTCAAATCCATTATTTTTATTCTCTACAGCCCATCTAAAAAGCCCATTTTCTTTTTAAGCAACATCATATATTTAATTCTAATTAAATATGTGCATGAACAATCTTGTAGCTCATTGGTTAAGTCCATGCATTGTTATTCCATAAGTCACATGTTCAAATCCCCATTCTTGCAATTATTTTTTTATCATTTTTTATTCTTCCCATAACCTACAAATGAGACCTTTCATTTCCAAAATGAATGGTGACCTTTCATTTCTCTTTTAATTCTCATGTTAAATGCATATATTATTATTCACCATTACAACATCTTTATTTGTCCTTCTCCATCTTTTCCTTCTTCATATTTTTCTATCTCTCACTTCTTCCTCTTCACCAAGATGACAAGAAGAAGAACATGAAGAAGTCTTCAAGAAGGTCTCGCTAGTAACGCGAGGCTATCGGCGGATAGACAAGCCCGGTGACAATACCGGCTTGTGCATGTAAGTCCCTTTTCTCTCCTTTTCCCCCACCTCTTATTTTCCTCTTGTCATGCATCGTGAACCCTCTATTCTTTTCATATCATAATCCATAAGAGAAGATACACATAAACATATACATATACATATACATAAGTTTAGATATATATGATTCTATATGGTTTAATAATATCTTATTATCTCTTGTTCAAATTAAAGTATTTTTAATTCTTTGTTCATGGCTAGGAATGTTTATTACAACTTGTGAGAACACAAATTTCATGCCACAATATATCTATAATGTCACATGAAATCGGTTTGTTTATTAAAAGAAAAATAGAAGCTTGCATAAAAATACTAGTTAATCTTTTTGCCGATTTTAGTATACACATCAATACCTTTAGGTTTAAAATAATTTTTAGAAATTAATTTTTACTTCTGAAAATTTCATGGAATTTACATATGATAGATTATATTATTTTATACATGCTGTAAAAATTTTAGATCGATCCACATAACGGTTTAGGAATTACATCGTATTTATTCACTGATCGTAAAACAGAAAACTGCAGTTATCGGTCAATTTCTACGACATATAACTTGGTATACCGGTATCCAAATTGAGCAAACTCATGTGTTTTTGATATCTACATCGAATGAACTAGATTTTATTAGTTTTATATTTTTACTGAAAACCGACGTAAAATATAGAAAACTGTGTTACAATATTAAGTGACGGATCTGGACAGAATCTGTTCCGATTCGCACACTGTTTTTAAATTGGACATAACTCGAACACCCGATGTCCGTTTGTGACAAAATTTAGATGTGTAGATGCACCATTGATAGAACTATAATTTTCTGTATATTATATTACTTAGGAATGCATGAAACAACCTGATATAGGCTTTGCAATAGAATATATAGTTGCTGTCCAGAAATCTGAATTTCTGTTTTAAATGCTGATATTAAAATGATCATAACTAGAGCTTCAGAAATCCAAATCATGTGAATCTTGGTGTTTTCGATAAGTACATCGAAATACCTACAATTTTCTAATAATTTTCATAACCTGAAACCCGATAGAAATTAACTCAAACTGCGTTTTAAAAATATGTGACGGTGCCGAATAGATTCTGATCTGTTTTGCGCGACGATACGAAAACATATATATCTCTCAAACCGGTAGTCGTATTTAGGTGAAACTGGAACTCACGCATGCAAAACATTTAGAGCCATATTTCTGTTTATATTCCGCATTCGTTCAACTTGATTAATTAGTCGTACATAATATTTCTTTACGTTTATGGTAGTTACTCGAATAATATACTTGACTCATTTCATGCTATTCGAACATGTATACATATTTATCTTGATCATTAAATTGTTGTATGTACATAAAGACGATAATTAAATACTTGAGTTGTATTTTGAAAACTATACAAAAATATTTTTACATAAAACCCCCTCAAGTTTATAAATTACCCTGAGGACCCTAACAATTATAAGACCACGATTCATAATTCTGATTGTCTGACTCGGGTTTGAGTCTGATTAATTTGACTTGAATCTGATTCAAGTCAACCTATAATCTACAAGATTCCAATTCAAAATGAACACATGAATCCATGAATACAATTATCAATTTATACAATTTGGCTGAACCGAACCATGGATATATTCCTTTTACATGATTCTCAGTATTCCATTTACATGACTCTACGGTTACAACCGTTTCCTGATATCATGGTTTCGGTCAGTCAGTCAATCAATCTACAATTACTACAATTTACAAGATAACAATACAAATAAGACTTCGCGGGGTTTAAGGGGTAGATTGGTACGGAAGGTGTTAAAGATGGCACGAGGTGGTCAGATTTAATACACCTAACATGAATCCAGTTGCTGTTGTACCGTGGCATAAACGGTTCCTTGTACTATACGTGCCCTTAGTCTCTGGCATATAGAGACTCCTCTCGTATACACTGGCATCCTTCTGTACCAAGCTACAAAACTTGAATATGTTTCAAGTCAATCTATATTATTTTATATTCCAACTCAAGATGAATACATGAATTCCAGATTCCAGTTAACAATCTATATAACTTGACCGAACCGAACCATGGATATTCCTTTTACATGATTCCCAGTATTCCATTTACATGACTCTATGGTTATAACCGTTTCCTGATATCATGGTTTCGGTCAGTCAATCAGTCAATCAGTCAATCAGTCAATCAAAGTCAATCAAGCAATCATTACAAGTTTACAAGATAACAATACAAATATGACATCACGGGGTTTAAAGGGGTAGATTGGTACGGAAGATGTTAAAAGTGGAATGAGGTGGTCAGATTAAGACACCTAACCTATATTCCGTTGCTGTTGTACCGTGGCATAAACGGTTCCTTGTACTATACGTGCCCTTAGTCTCTGGCATATAGAGACTCCCCTCGTATACACTGGCATCCTTCTGTACCAAGCTACAACAACAGCGTTAGCACCATACTACTATAATATGACAATACAATACAACATTAAAAGCTACTCTCTCTCCCTTTTACTCTCTGTCTATTTCTCCATTATCTTTGGGACTTACCGAGCGACCTGTTCGCTGACGACATTCTATTTCCTTCTTCTTTGAATGTCGTCAGGTGCGTCGGACCAAGCTGAGATCGAGCCCACCAGTGAAGACTTGTAGCGGTTCCACGAAGACCTCGAGCTCTAGATATTGTATCTTGTTCTTTCCAGTATTTTTCATTTTCATGTTATGCCACTGTTTAGGCATCGCTTTTCATTTCAGTTGTATTTCCTTTCATGTATTGTACAAAGAATGTTAATAAATAAAAGTTGCTGTTCTTTTTATACTCTTGTCTCTTGTGTAATATTTTATATTGCTTAGCTACGCTTAGCGTATGTACTTCTGAGTACATACGTAGCGGACCTCGTCGCGTCCACTTCGCCGTACACTGGGAAGCGGGGCGTGACAAAAGCAATGACCTAAAATCTACCTGGTGAGTCGCAAGTTGAAACGGCGACAAGGGCGTCACTGGGTACAGCGACTGCTTCACCCTCTCCCATCGGAATGGTCTCGCCGTCCGTAGCTTCATCCCCCGACTCTACGAGAATCGTCATGACACTTGCAGCGCCCAGCAATGGCAAGGAGCCGCAAGGGGAAAGAGTGGCGATTGGGGCAGTGCCAGACTCTTGAGAAAGAGTGGCTACCTCAGGCTCGGCGATTGCAGCCATCTCACCTACCGCTACCTCAGGCTCGGCGATTGCAGCCATCTCACCTACCGCTACCTCATCAAGACTCGGCCCTACAGGATAGGATATATGAGAATCTGAAAATTAAAACTTGGACAAAATGAACTCACGTTACCTTGGGTCGGTCTTTCGATTGCTTCCCGACCCGCACGTGATGCCTATCTGTAGGCGGTAGACAAGGCGGCCGAAGCATCCTCTGAAGGAGTAGGGGCAGGGGTAGCAGTACTCAAACCTGCACCCACGGCCAAAGCGGCGTTACGCTCCCTTGCTGCGCGCATTCTACGCTTCCTTTGCGCCCGGGCCATGAGAGCGGATCTTTTCAAGACCTCCGTCAATGGGACGTCATCGTCCACGCTAAGGGTCACCTCTGGAGCCGTTATGGCATCCGTCATCGGTTGCTTAAGTGAAGCTTCTTTCGACAATACCGGCGGAACTGAGACTTCGATAGTCGACCTTGGAAGCATCTCCGCACCGCCCTATGAAGTCGGTACCACACCTGGAATAACCTGAGTAAAGGTAGTTCCTGTAATAAGATGAAAAGGAGGGGTCAGATTAGCCATAAGAAACGGGAGTGGAGACGCGGTGAACCGAAATGTACCGATGCCTAAGGATGCTCGAAGTCTTTCCTCCTCCTCAAAAGTTTTGAGAGAAGCTGCGAGAGCCTCTTCAGTGGAAATTCCTGTTAAAGAAGGAAAAGTGTCAGACAAAATATGATGATAAAAATGTGACGCAATGACGAAAGGTACAGCTGATGCTTACTTGATTGCGCGAGGATGGCCAGTCCCACTTTGTGGCTTGCCAATGGCTCGGAAGCTGCGATGGCAGCCGCCAGATCAGTATCATCTGGCGGCATGAATAGACCCTCGTTTGTCCCATACTCGCTCAGGTCCTTGCTATAAGGAGCATGAGGCTCCTGGCCGAGTACAACATCTACAGAGAGAATCGATTTCTTCTTCCTCTTCTGCGAGCGAGTGCCCGTAGCCGCTAGCACAAGCTTATGCTTGGTAGGCACCATGGGACGACGAGTCCCGATATTTGAACCCACGTCAGACTCGGGGGACGCTACGGTCACCGCTTCCACTGGAGCATGGGGTATCGGCAGCTCAGGCCTATCATGCGGGACCTCGACCGCAGCAACTTCTCTTAAAGGAGGGTGGACAATGGTCCGTCGCTTCATAGGGACGTTTGGATTACCGGCAGGGGGTGCACCCTTGCGGTCGAGCAACAATTTCTTTTCCTCCCTAATGACGGCACCCATTGCGTATTGATACCACGCCACGTATACGTTTAGGGCCCTAGGAACACAACTTGGTTCACTAATGAAGAAATTGGATCCTGTATTTAGGCGCTTGAAGTGGTGCAAAGCACTCCGGATACCCTCCTCAGTATAAACTGGTTCTTCAAGGATTGCCTCGAGCAGGACGCCCTGATTATAACTTGATTACTGGGCAAAATGGTGGGGATTATATCTCATGAACAGAGCCGAATCGTTCTGCCTGAACACCAAATATCCCGGCCTGATGGAGTATAGATGGAGAATTTCCCGAGCTTTCAGGGTAGAAGTTCCATCCTTAAAGGTGTCCCGCAATGGCTGCACCGTCTTAGCAGACTCCCTACCGATGGTCATAACCTTATCAACAAAGGTCATGCCATTCCCGATGGTACGTGGGCGAAGGATGACACCCCGAGCCTCTCGCTGACTTGGCTCCACAATGGAAGCATTGACCAACCACATCATCCGTGGAAAATTGCAAGTTTCATAGAAATGAGGCCGCTTGTACATTCCAAAGGCACCGAGCACATGCAATTCAAGCCATGAGGTAAAATAATGCATTGGGAAGTTCAAGGGTTGCACCCCCGGCTGAGTAGTATCAGCCGCCAAACTAAGGCCGTGATACAAATGAGCCAGCCCGGCAATTCCAACAGCAACTTGTCTCCCTTCAACCATCCGATGAGCTGGGTAGAAGACTGACAGCCTCATATAACGAGGGTGCATGGGAAGCGCGAACCAGCTTAACCACAAACCGAGGAACCCTAGAAAGAACGCTTCCTCATCGATGCCCGGAGCAGCAATTTCTGAAAAAGGGACGATTGAGACGTTTGGAAGAAAGAATCCCTTTTGATCAGCTTCCAATATTGGCCAGCGATCCAAGCCAAAGCCGAAAGGATCATCGACTTTGGCAAACTTTTCACCTTGTCGCGATAAAACTTCTGGGTGAAGAAAACGGGCGATGAAGGCCGCAAAGCTAACCCCATGGCTTCCAGATTCAAGAAATAGGTCTTCGTAAATGTTTAGCACCTTGATCAAGTTAGGGAATCGGTGCTGAATGGCATTCTCCAGGTTTAGACCCGTCATCACCAGTCGGGTAGCGAAAACATATTCATCAGGTGGCAAGATCTCCTCATAATGCACCCCTCTGACAGGCAAGCCGGAGATATCCGCAAACTCTTCCAGAGAGATGGAAACTTCCCGATCTAGCATAAGGAAGGTATGAGTTGGAACGTTCCATTGTTCCAAGAAGGCTTTGACCCACCATGTGGGAGGTGTGGGATACTGAAACAGAGAAGCATAAATCTCAGGATACAACCCAAGCTTCAGCAGTTCTGACTTCTTTGCCGATAGGATATATCTGGCCCACTGCAGGTATCCAGCTGAGTGACGGGGAGTCAGCCTATATTGTATGGCTGTCCCTAAGGGCGCGACTCACCTTGGCATATACGCTGCCATAGAATGTCCAAAGCCATCGGCGGTTGGACAGGTATTGTAGCCATAGAGGGCTGAAGACAACCCTCTGAAGTCCAGTTAACCACCTCCACAGCATAGTTCACCAGGGGTATGTCAACATAGTGAATCGCCGAGATAGCCTCTGAAGGTGTTGCGCAAGAGAAGCTGCGTCGGCCCATGATGATCTGGTTATACCATGTTCCCCACAAATGAAGATTCTTGTGTTCCGGGTCATGGTCTTTGATCGGCGCAATAACCTCCCGGTCTACGGGCGCTTCAGGAAATCCACCTTCTAAGCGAGCGAACGGAAAAGAAATGTCAAAAAACATGTCACCTGCGCGAAAAAGAACGAAGATCAACCGTCAGTGCTATAATTTAAATTCTGACACTTGGTACTTTAAAATTCGTACCGTACTGCAATGCAGTAAAAAGGGACCAAAGGGGACCCACAAAATCTAGATGACAGTTCATCATTAATAAAACTGCCTCATCATTGGATGAGACTGACAATTAAATGAGGAAATCCTCAATTGATTCTCATTTAATGAGAAATCCCTCGGGCTAAGGAGTAAATCTCCCCTTGAGAGCAGTGCTCTGTGACAGAGTGACGTCTGTCAAACTCTAATGGTGAAGGAATAAAAATTCCTCAAGAGCCTTGCTCTGGAAAAAACGATGGAATAATCCATCAGAAAAATTGAAATCAATTTTTATACATGAATGAAAAATTTCGAGATCTTCAAGATCTATGAACAAACTCTAAGAGTTCTTTATGAGCAAAGCTCTGTCCATGGGCTAAGAAACCCAAGAAAAGATCTCTTTAGATCTATGGGTTCAAGAGAGCAAAGCTCCGTTGATGAAACCCTAAAAGGGTTTTCTTTAGATCAAACATCTATGAAGAGTAAGGCTCTGTTAATGGGTAAAACCCTGGATTATTAAAAGGTCTTTTAAAAAGATTTAATCTTCACCTAAGTTTGGCAGAGTTTTGACTCTTGAAATTTCTTAAAATGAAGAGCTATGCTCTGTGGGAAAATGAAAATTCTCAGAAAACAAGAAGGAAGATGAACAATGGTCATCTCAGAGGGCCAAAGGCCCTATTTATAGGCACTGAAATGCCTTTTCAACTTCTGAGTTGATCCAAGGACGCAGATGCCATCACCGTTGCACTCAAATGTGGGCCACGTGAGCGCAACGGTTGGGGGGAATTTGTTTCCCCCAAACAGAGCAAAGCTCTGTTTAAAATTTAAATTTTGAACAGAAGCAACGCTTCAGATGCAGCGCCAAATGCGTTGCGCCCCACGCAGCGCCCCACGTGCAAAGCACGTGTGCGCTAGTGCTAGGTGTGCTGCGCTCTAAGCAGCACACCACGTGCAAAGCATGGGTGCGCTAGCGCTAGGAGCATTGCGCTCTAAGCAGCGCACTAAGTGCAAAGCACGGTGCGCTAGCGCTAAGCGCGCTGCGCTTTAAGCAGCGCACCACGTGTAAAGCACGGGTGCGCTAGCGCTGGAACTAAAAGCTCCCCACCGTCAGATCAAAGATCTAATAATAATGATAAATCATTAATCAATCAGAATTAAATTCTGTTAAGGAAAGATTTCTCAAATCTTTCCAAACAAAAAGATTGTGCTCTGTAAACCAGAGCACCGTTGAATCAATGATCCAATGGTGATTAAAAATCACCAAAAATACAGAATACATTCTGTATGGAAAGATTTCCCAATCTTGTTAAAAACAAGAAAATTGCCTTCTTTAAATCAGAAGCCCTTGGATCAAAGATCCAACGATGAGAAATTCCCCAAATCAATTGGAGAAAAGATCTCCTTAACTGATTGAACAAATCAGCTTGCCCTATATAAAGGCCCCCAGACTTCAAGTCTCATATACAGAAATAGAGAGAGAAAGCTCCCCATAAACTTTGAGAAATTCAAAGAAAAAGAGCAAGCTCTCGGAAGAAGATTTTCTTCAAGGTAAAGAAATGAATGATGATAAACACAGAAATGGAAAAAAGAAGAACTCACTTCTTTAAAGATCATAGATCTACAGAGACCAAGGTCTTTTCAAAAAGAGATCAAAAGATCCCATCATAAAGTAAAAAGAACAATATAAATCTTCTCACAGATCATAGATCTACAAGACTAAGGTCTTTTACAAATTGAGAGCAATACATCTCAACATAAAAGGAGGGGGAGAATTATTCAATTCTCTTAGGATCACATATCCATAAAGGCAAAGCCTTTCAATAAAGGAAGAACTTTTGTTCTTAGAATCCTGAGACAAAATCTCTTTTTGGATCACAAAATTGATCAGATGCGCTTTGCACTCTGGAACTGCGCTTTGCGCTCTTGAACTGCACTTCTGCGCTCATAAAACTAGCGCCGAGCGTGACACGTGTCCCTCACGTGTGCGCCACTTAACGGTTAGCACTTTGCGCTCTTGAAATAGCGCATTGCGCTCATGGGCTGGCGCTCAGCGCCAGGCGCACCACGTGTCAATCACGGGTGCGCCATTGAACTAATAGCGCAATGCGCTCATAAACTGGCACAATGCGCCCATCATCTGGCGCTTAGCGCCAAGCGCAACACGTGTCCCTCACGTATGCGCTACCCGACAGAAGCGCACTGCGCTCTTTGACTGGCGCAAAGCGCCAAGTGCGCCACGCGTTGCGCTCATAGAACATAAATTGTTCTTTAATAAGCTCAGAGCTCTGATGAATGCTCAGCATTCAATAAAAGACAAAACATTGTCAGAATGCAAATCAATGCTCAGCATTGTTTAAAAGGCCAAGCCCAAATGAATGCTCAACAGCCCAAAATAAAATGTTAAACATTTTAACTTGATTGGACTTAGCCCAAGATTGGCCATAAGTCCTCAACTCATATTAACTGAGCCCATACGCTCATAAATCTCATATCTTAGTTCCAATCGGACTACAGGTCTTCCAACTCACATCGATTCAAGGGTACATCTCTGAACCCCTCTGATATTTGTCATTGTAATCCTTCAACGTCTTCTGAGAGGTGATGGGTCCCGGCAACCATACATTTCATAGACTATGACGTCTTTAAACTGGACTGTGGGGTCCTTAAACCCATGGACTATGATGTCCTTAACCTCGGACTGTGGGGTCCTTTAAAACCCATGGACCGAGATGTCCTTAAACTAACAATGGACCGAGATGTCCTTAAACTAACATTGGACCACCAGTCCTTAAACTGGTAATCGACCGCAATGTCCCTAAACTAAACAATAGAGCCCGAATGCTCTTTTGTTGGATCTAAACGATCCCGTTGAGTTGATCTTAGTCTGAAATTAGACTAACGTATCCTCAACATACGTTTAAGTTGATCTTAGTCTCAAATGAGACTAACGTATGCTTAAACCCAAACCCAAAACCCAAATCTAAGAAAATACGGATTTGGACTGATCCACGCCCTACGGGCGACAACATAAATTAGTCTCCGTATACAATCCACGGGTAACCAAAAACAAAAGAAACACCCACGACACGAAGTGACCATCTGGAGAAGGAGAAAGTGGTTACCGCGATGCGGTGGCGTAATTAACTGCAGGGGCTTGCGCCTGCAGGGAAGAGCGTCCCCACAATCAAAAAACCCTTCAATGAGGGAGAATCTAACGAAGTCTGCTACATCGGCCGCATCCGTTTAAACCTCCGATACATGGTACCATAAATCAACTTGGCATCTTCGGAGAGGTGGACGGATAGCACCAATTAGCATCTGCCCCGAAATTCAGGCAAGACGGACCTGCGCGGTCGCGTCTCCGCGTTTCGGAGGGGAACAGATTCTGGCACGCCCGATGGGACCTTTTCCTCTTTCCACTCCACACTTCGTGTGTCGTGTTTTTCCTATGATCAGATAATCGCGGTGTGTATGTTTTTGGTTGCCCTTAGGGGAGTGGATTCTGAAGTCGGCGCTTCGTCTCTATGAAGAATGGCGTTTGTTCCCACCTCAGCAACACAGGCTCTGTCATATCTGGTAGATTCAAGTACGGGCCACTTGCAGGCTTAAATCTCTGCAATCCGGCTCTTTAAGAAATCAACGAGCTTCTTTTTGGGTCGATGCTCCCACCTCCCACCCTCGGTGCCTCAACGCCGATGGAGGAAACCCAGAGGAAGTCCGTCATCCACAGGCGGGCTCCCTAAGCAGCAGCTTTGCCGACGGAATAAGTCCTCAAACAACTGGCACATGCCAAGAACCAAGATCGACGCAAGGGGAGAATATTCAAGCTCTCAAAGGAAACAGGGGGCAGGCTCAGCAAAATCCTGAAGCTAATCAAATCCCGGCCGTAAGAAACGGTCGACGTCGATATCAGCGTCATACAAAATGAGCTGGGGCAGTTCTCCGTATGGTCCTGTTTCAAACCCAGTGGTGAATGTTGTTGTTCCAACTGGGAACAGCTTCAAATTGTTATGAAGGGTCAGACAAAGTTCTCCTACCGCAATATTGAAGAAGTCTCTGCAGCCCATGGAGATCCCACGATAGTAGAACCGGATCAACATCGGTCTTGGAAGCGATCCCGTACCTGTCACGTGATAACGATGTCAGGAGAAAGAATATGCAAAGATATGACTGACCTCCCATGATGCTTCGAAAATGATGATGACGAGGTGATCCCAAAGTTTCTGCCGGCGCCACAAGAGCTGGAAGATCGGATACTTACTATTGCAGATAACTTCAAGAAAGTTGACTTAGGGACGGCAAGTGACCCACGGCTTATGTTCGCCAGCGAGCTGTTATCTGAAGAAAGGGTGGCTATGCTCAAAGACGTGCTTATGCAATATAAAGATTGCTTCGCATGGAACTATTCGGAAATGCCCGGATTGGATCCAGAAATAGCCGTCCACAAATTGGCGATTTCTCCAGACATCAAGCCGATCAAACAAGCATCGAGAAGAATGCGGCTCGAGCTTGAGATGAGCATCAATGCCGAGGTCAAGAAGCTAATCGACTCCAGCATCATCTAAGAAGTTCAATACCCTGACTGGATTGCCAACATCGTCCCAGTGATGAAGAAAAATGGGACGGTGCGCATATGTGTAAACTTCCGGGATCTCAACAAAGCTTTCCCGAAGGACGACTTTCCAGTACCCATCACCGAGCTGATGATAGATAACACGTCCACTCACGAAGTCTTCTCCTTCATGGACGGATCATTAGGGTACAATCAGATAAAGATGCACCCCGAGGACCAGAAGCATACCGCTTTCCGGACCCCTTTGGGCATATTTTGCTACAAGGTGATGCCCTTCGGTCTAAAGAACGCTGGTGCCACCTATTAGAGGGCCATGACGAAGATCTTCGATGACCTCATATATGAAATTGTCGAATGCTATATCGACGACCTCGTAGTTAAAAGCAAATCATATGAGGAACATTTAGAGCATCTGAAGATCGTGTTTCAGCGCCTTCGGAAATACAACTTGAAGATGAACCCTCTCAAATGCGCGTTCGGAGTTTCCTCGGGAAAATTCCTAGGATTCGTCGTCCGACACCGAGGCATCGAGATAGACCCGTCTAAGATCAAGGCGATCATGGAAATGCCTCCGCCCAGGACACTCAAGCAGTTGCGGTCTCTCCAAGGAAAGCTCGCATATATCCGGCGATTCATAGCTAATCTCTCCGGCAAGTGTCGTCCTTACAGTCACCTAATGAAGAAGGGAACCCCGTTCATCTGGGATCGCAAATGCCAAAACGCACTGGACGAAATCAAGCAATGCCTGCAGAATCCGCCGGTGCTGACCGCCTCGGTCAAGGGAAAGCCTCTCATTCTGTATACAACCACCCTCGAGGGTTCCTTAGGCGTGTTATGGGCACAAGAGAATGACCAAGGGAAGGAAAGAGCTCTCTACTATTTAAGTCGAGTTCTCCTGGGGCAGAAAACAATTACTCTCCCATTGAAATACACTGCCTGGCGTTGATCTTCGCAATAATGAAGCTCAGATACTATACGTTGGCATATGAGGTCCATCTTATATCAAAAGTGGATCCTCTCAAATATTTGATGTCAAGAGCTATATTAACGGGACGGCTCGCTAAATGGGCCCAGCTCTTGATGGAATTCTCGATAACTTATCGTCCTCTCAAGGCAATGAAAGGCTAGGCCATCGCCGACTTCCTCGCGGAGCATCCGATACCTGCCGACTCTCCCTTGAACTGCGAATTGCCAGACGAGCACGCGTTTGACACGATCGACAGGGAGAGAAGAGAGAATGATACCCAGTGGGAACTTTACTTTGAAGGAGCATCTTCCATGAAGAAGCGCAAACAAAGTACCCCCACAATCAAATCAGGGGTAGGCCTCATCTTCGTGACTCTACAAGGAGGGATAATGCGTTTTGCCTTCTCCTTGACAGAGCCAAGGACAAACAACGAAGCCGAATACGAAGCTTTGATAGCAGGTCTTGAGATCGCTGTAGACATGGGAATCGAAAACCTCCTCATATACGGAGACTCCCAGCTGATCGTTAGCCAAGTAAATGGCGACTATCAAACGTGCAAGCCAGAGCTGGTAAAGTACGGCGAGAGAGTGCAGCAACTGCTGACTCAAATTCCCTCCTACATACTGGAAAGTATACCGTGTGCGGAAAATAGCAAAGCGGATGAATTAGCCAAGCTCGCTAAAGAATTGGCCGACGAGAATCTCGATAACGTGAGGATCGTTGTGCAAAACCGTCGGGTTCTTGCACCGGCAGAAATATCTCCAGAGTCATCCAAAGAAAAAGGAGCGATCGAGCAAACGGCCCTACAAATAAAAGACCAGGAAAAGGCTATGGATTGGAGAGAAGTCTTTATAGACTAATTCAAATCCCGTCGAACACCTAAAGATGCGTCTTCAAGACATCAGCTCATGAAACGAGCTCTTTCTTTTGCATTCATCAATGATACTCTGTATAAGAGATCGTTTGACTCTTTATGGCTAAGATTCCTGGGACCGGAAGAAGCAAAGAGACTCGTCCAAGAAACTCACGACGGACTTTGCGGTTCTCACCAAGCCGGGCCAAAGATGAAACTGAAGATCAAAAGGATGGGCTACTATTGGCCCACGATGATCCAGGACTGCCTCGAATACGCGAAGCAGTGCCACTCGTGCCAAATTCACGGGGACTTTATCCACCAGCATCCGAATCCGCTACATCCGACGGTGGCTAGCTGGCCGTTCGAAATGTGGGGGACTGACATAATTGGCCCCATCGAACCAGCATCGTCCAGAGGACATCGATTCATTCTGGCAACAACCGATTACTTCTCTAAGTGGGCAGAAGCCATACCACTAAGAGAAGTGAAGACGGAGAATATCCTCTATTTCTTCAAGACACGCGTCATTTACCAGTTCGGCACTCCGCGACGGATTATCTCCGATAACAGGCCAGCCCACAGAAGCCACAAGATCAACTGCTTCGCACAACAGCATAACATAGACTGGAGATATTCATCAGTCCATAATCCCCGAGCTAATGGTCTAGCTGAGGCTTTCAACAAGACCTTGACGAAGATCGTGAAAAAGACGGTGTCTCGAAATAAGAGGGACTGGCACGAGAGACTCCATGAAGCTCTCTGGGCATACCGAACTACGTTCAAAATAGCCATGACTACAACGCCGTACGCATTGGTATTCGGCACAGAAACGGTACTCCCCTCGAGATAGAGTTACCCTCTTTACGAGTGGCCGTTCACTACGAGCTAACGGATGAAGAGAATGCTCACCTTCATCTTGAGGAGCTCGATGCCCTCGACGAAACTCGGCTCATGGCGCAGGAAGCTTATAAAGCAAAGATGACGCGCTCATTTGAAAGATTGACTAGGCCGAGAACATTCCGCCAAGGCGAACTCGTGCTAGTGGTCAAAAGACCTATGATCCCCAATCGCGCCAAACGGGGAAAATTCGAGCCGAACTATAAAGGCCCGTACATCATAGACAAAGTTTACCAGGGTGGAGCCTATCTACTCATGGACATGCATGGTGAAAGACCTTTCAGGCCAATAAACGGTCGCTTCCTGAAAAAATACTACGCCTAACGAGTCACGGCCTAGGTCAACAATAGATGACAACGCCTATGTCCGCTCGCTATTTTCCTAAGCCCAAAACTCTATAAGTAGTAGCCAGCTACGGACCGAAATGTCCTAAAACTAACAATGGACCACTATGTCCTAAAACTGGCGACGGACCGAAACGTCCTTAAACTAACAATGGACCACTATGTTCTAAAACTGGCGATGGACCGAAATGTCCTAAAACTAACAACGGACCGAAACGTCCTTAAACTAACGATGGACCACTATGTCCTAAAACTGGCTATTGACCGAGACGTCGATAAACTACTACGAACCGCAGCATCCCAAGGCTGACACAAAAAAATAATAAAATAAAAAAAAGAAAGAAAAAGAAAACGGTATGTCCATAAGCAAAATGGGCACGGATGAAAATCCGAAAGGGCTCCGTGAGTAAAAACAACAGGGCTACCGGCGAGCTTTGTGAAAACCCGAAAGGGCGCAATCTCGTTAAAAGACACTTGCAAGGTCCTCTCGACCTAGTGAGGAGAAACCACCTGCGTGAGATCCTTGCGACTCACAAGGGAGCAACACACTTAGGGATCCCCACGATTCCTAAGGAGAAATTACACTTACGAGATCCTCACGACTCGTAAGGAGAATTCCCCTTTGAGACCCTCACGGCTTATAGGATTCAAAAGCCTTAAGCTATAGGGATCTGAACATGTTCTTAAGCAGTCATACTTCCATTTTTTCCCTACAAGCGTTTCGATATCAACCCTTATATACAATCCACGGGCGCAAATAAACATTTCTCTAACAAGGTCCCACCAGAGACTTGGGATATGCTCGTGTGGCAAAAGACACTTGTAAGTCCTCTCGACTTATAAAGAGAAAATACTCCTGTAAGATCCTTACGACTTATAAGAGACCATACACTTGAGACTCCTCACGATTCTTAAGGAGAAAACGCACCTACGAGATCCTCACGACTCGTAGGGAGAAATACCTTTATGAGACCCTTACGGCTCGTAAAGTTAAAAGTCTTAGTCGATAGGATCCTAACCCTGTTCACTAAGCCACCTTTGTTCGACATCGACAGAGGCAAATGATGATTCGCTCCTGGCAATATCCCAGTAATAGCGATGCTGATGCCTAAATCGGTATCAAATCCCAAACTCGTAGTGAAAATCCAGCGAGCCACAAATGCATATGAAATAGCCAAAATGATTGGGCAACTTGCAAATCAGCAAGTAAAAATGTATGCATACAAAATAGCCGAAATGATTGGGCAACTCGCAATAAAAAGCAGCGAGTAAAAATAAAACAAATAGCCGAAATGATTAGGCACCGCGAAAAATAGCCGAAATGATTGGGCAATCGCGACTTTCGCGATATAAAAGTTGAAATGATAGAGCATCGCGGAAAGAAAATATATAAAATGAAACTTTTTTGCCCTACAGGTGAGATCACATTGATCCCTGTATACAATCCAGGGGCACAAACAAAGAAGGAACCATACATTCCTACCAGGCTCCATCAGAAAAAGAAGCCAAATCTCGACGGTTCACAGAAAGCGTGGAGATCATCTCAACATTCGTCTCATTACAACAGACGCAACATCAAGCAAAGCGGAACCGCGGCAATTCCTAGTTCCATGACTCGGCGATGCACAGATAACCGAGAGTCAAACCCCGACTCCGTGAAATGCGGATAAAGTCAACCCTTCCTGGTTTCGTGGAACACGGCCTATGTCAATCCTGATCCCGTGGGAAACGTCCAGAGCGGATCTTGGTCCTCGCAGAACACGACCTATGTCAATCCTGACCCAGTGGGAAGCATCCAGAGCAAATCCCGGTCACGTGGAATACGGCCTATGTCAATCCTGACCCTGTGGGAAACGTCCAGAGCGGAACCTGGTACTCGCGAAACATGGCTATGTCAATCCTGACCCCGTGGGAAGCATCCAGAGCAAATCCCGGTCATGTGAAACACGGCCTATGTCAATCCTGACCCCGTGGGAAACGTCCAGAGCAGAATCTGGTCCTTGCAGAACACGGATATGTCAATCCTGACCCCGTGGGAAGCACCCAGAGCAAATCCTGGTCACGTGAAACACGGCCTATGTCAATCCTGACCCCGTGGGAAGCGTCCAGAGCGGATCCTGGTCCTTGCGGAACACGGCCATATCAATCCTAACCCGTGGGAAGCATCCAGAGCAAATCCTGGTCACGTAGAACACGGCTTATGTCAATCCTGACCCCGTAGGAAGCGTCCAGAGCGGATCCCGGTCCTTGCGGAACACGGCCATGTCAATCCTGACCCCGTGGGAAGCATCCAGAGCAAATCCTGGTCAAGTGGAACATGGCCTATGTCAATCCTGACCCCGTGGGAAACGTCCAGAGCGGAACCTGGTCCTCGCGGAACACGGCCTATGTCAATCCTGACCCCGTGGGAAGCATCCAAAGCAAATCCTGGTCATGTGGAACATGGCCTATATCAATCCTGACCCCGTGGGAAACGTCCAGAGCGGAACCTGGTCCTCACGGAACACGGCTATGTCAATCCTAACCCTGTGGGAAGCATCCAGAGCAAATCCTGGTTTCGTGGAACGCGGCCTATGTCAAGTCTGACCCCATGGGAAACGTCCAGAGCAAAGCCTGGTCCTTGCGGAACATGGCCATGTCAATCCTGACCCCATGGGAAGCATCCAGAGCAAATCCTGATCATGTGAAACACGGCCTATGTCAATCCTGACCCCGTGGGAAGCGTCCAGAGCGGATCCTGGTCCTTGCGGAACACGGCCATGTCAATCCTGACCTTGTGGGAAGCATCCAGAGCAAATCCTGGTCACGTGGAACACGGCCTATGTCAATCCTGACCCTGTAGGAAACGTCCAGAGCGGAGCCTGGTCCAGAGCGGAGCCTGGTCCTCGCAGAACACGGCTATGTCAATCCTGACCCCGTGGGAAGCATCCATAGCAAATCCTGGTTTCGTGGAACGCGGCCTATGTCAATCCTGACCTCGTGGGAAATGTCCAGAGCGGAACCTGGTCCTCGCGGAACAAGGCTATGTCAATCCTGGCCCCGTGGGAAGCATCCAGAGCAAATCCTGGTCACGTGAAACACGGCCTATGTCAATCCTAACCCGTGGGAAGCATCTAGAGCGGATCCTGGTCCTTACGGAACACGGCCATGTCAATCATAACCCCGTGGGTGTTGAAGTCGAAAATTGCACCCCGGTTGACCAAGACAAAGTCAAAGTCACCCCCAAGCCAAACGGGCCCATGCCCACGTCGAGTCCGAACATGAAGCGGCCGACCCTCCCCCATGCCAAAATATAAATCATGTAATAAATAATTTTTATGTAATTTTTTATGCATGAATGTAAACAAAATGGGCATAAAGCCAAATTTTTGTAAGCCCATGGTTTATGTGCAAAAAGAAATGGCACATAAGCCATGGGATAGGCAAAAAGCCATTTTGTAAAGCCCAAGGGGCTATATGTTAATATGTAATCCTATATAAGGCAACATGATGAAAATATCTAATAGATAATTTTTCACTCCCCCAAAAAATTAGGTTCTTTGTGCCTCCTGCTCCTTCTCCAAGGTTTTAAATCTTCTCATTTCTTTTGAATTAAATTAAGAGTTTTACTCTTTCTTTTCCAAAACTAAATAGTTTTTCACCACAAAACCCACAAAGGGGAACTCAGATCTGCTATCAGATCTCGGAAAGGAGAGATTTTTAGATCTCACATCTCTTGATCTTCAAGATCTGGCCAACGAAGGAAGAAGAAGGAGACCCATCTCCAGAAACCCCACTTTGGGGAAGAACTTGGGCTCAAGAGGAGAAGCCCTTCATCAGCTTCAAAACATCTTAGGAGTTTAACTCCCCATATATATATATATATATATATATATATATATATATATATACAGAATAATAAGTGCTCCTTTCTGGGAGTACAACTCCCATTGCAGGGACCAAGTCCCTTTTGCTGCTCGAGCGCCTACGTGCTGACACGTGGTGCGCTAGCGCTCTAGCGCCCTGTTCACACCATAATATTGTATTATTATATTCCCCATTCTTATTCGTTTTATAAATAAACAGGTGCTTTTGACGCATGTCTGCTACATATTACATATTACAGGTTCTTGGACAGAAAATAGTGAAAATGATGAAAAGAAGATGCAAAAGTGGACTTTGACCAACAAACAGAAGACTCTTGATCAAGCCTACATCAAACATAAAATTCACAAAGTACAAGGCAATGCAAGGTCCAAGATTACAAAGCGAACGGTTAAAAGTCCACCGCAATTATTCACTAGAGATCTGGAAGAAACATAGAAGCTATTTTAATAAAAGAACCAAATAATAAGGAAGCCCAAAGACAGAAGAGCCAACAAAGGAAATTTCAAGGCCCAATACTTCCTTTTAAAGAGACAGAGACATAAAATTTTACCAAAACTTGGAGTCTACTTTGACTAGGTCTTCCTAAGGATATTTTGGTAAATGTAGACGTGCGAATCAATTGTAATCTAGGGTTTCCTATCTTCTATAAATAGGAACTCTAAATCATTGTAAAGGCTATGCCTCCCTATGCCTCTTTTTATCAATAAAATTTAGATTTCTTTTGGAGAGCATCGATGCCTCTTTTCATTTCAGAAATTCAGATCTGACAAGTCTTGTGTTGATGTTTGGAGAGAGCCATCTGTAAAGTAAGTAGGTAATTTCAATTCTTGCCTAGGTAATTTTTCATTCTCTGCCGTAGATTAAATTTAATTCCTTACCCTAGTTAGATAGTTAGATCTTTAATTCAATTGCCCTAGATTAATTTAGTTTTTAGATTTAATTAATCCATTCACACCATTTGGAATTAACTCGTAAGAGCGATTAGGAAATTCACAACATCCCTGTGGACCGACCCGTACTCACCGGCTAGCTATATGCGACGCCGTTCTTGATTGCGGTAATATATTTTTGATCGATAAAATCTCTCTCAATCAAATGGCGCCGTTGCCGGGGATGGCGTGTTATTTCCTTTTTGCAATTTCGGGTTAATCAAAATTAAAAAAATCATAAAAATCAGAAGAAAAAAATATATATAAATATATCATCTGTTATTTTTGGGAAGGGTATTTTTGTGTGAATTTTGCAGGATCTACGAACAAATTCGGATCTGGAAATCTTCAGAGATCAAAACAGCAAATATCAAATCTGAACAAACAGAGGAATATCACAACAGACAACAGAAGAAATTTGGAGGACCGAGTCAACAAGTCAACCGCGGTGATCTGGTGACCAAAAAAAATCCGAAGAATTGATCCGTTCCTGCCACCGCGGAACCGCCGCGCGAGCCTACCTGCGGCCGCGGAACCGCCGCGTTTTGGTCGAGTCAAAAAAAAGGGCAGAAACGCGGTAAAAAAAAATCCGGAGAATTGATCCGTTCCTGCCACCGTGGAACCGCCGCGCGAGCCTACCTGCGGCCTCGGAATCGCCGCGTTTTGGTCGAGTCAAAAAAAAAGGGCAGAAGCGCGGTAAAAAAAAACTGTAAGTCTTCTGATCTCCTCCTCTGCAAATCTCGATATATCTTCTGTAAAATCTCCTGCAGGATTCTTTGCGCTTAAAAAATCTTCCCCCTTCCAATAACAAATCTTGTGCAGGATTCTTTGCGCCGCGCATAAAATAAAAAGATTTGATTGCAAGTGATTTACTGTTTTGCATATCTTTAATCGGATTTTAAGAGGCTTTTGACCAATTCAGATTGGGTGGGGATTTCATCACCCTTCCCAGAACCCCAGAAATCACATAAGGCATTTGCATTGACCAGTCTTTAATTAAAAAATACTAGACTCAGCCCTAAGGACTTCGAGCTCAATAGGACAGAGGACTAGTTATAGGCATCGACCGTTTATCCTAACCTGACTTTGCGGTGTCTAGGCAAGTGGTTACTTAATTAGGACCGCTACTTGTAGCGGGGAGCCTCCCACTTACCTGGCACTTACCTGGCCGCAATTGGAGGTGAAGAGGCGGTTTGAGGTCCTATTTCTAGCCCTTTGGAACAGTTAGGAGCTGTCTAGCTGACCTAGGTGACCCTAGATCTAGGCCTGATTGTGCATTTGTGGTTGATCGCATTTGTGTCAAAGTCTCTTTTCAAAAAAAAAATCTTTTTGCAAAATTTCCAAATAAAGAGAAAAAGGAAAAAGGAAATTTTTTTAACAACTTGCAAACTTTTGTCGCTAAGAAATCCTTGCACCACCCAACCTTCTTTCTTTTCCCCTTTCTTCTATCATGGGTACCCCACATCATAAATCACTTTCCGAACTTTGGTATCCCGAACCTAACTTTGCTTCGTACGTCAATTGTTTCGGTCGTTTTAAAGAAGATCCCTCCGTGCCTAAAATTTCTTTGAAAGATCAAATAAAAGCGTCTAGGAGAAACAGTTTGACTTTGCAACCCACTTTGTGTCAACCAAGTCAACCTTTACCACCTTCATATGTTGATACCACTTTTTCAAGTCCTGCTGTAACTCCTAAACCGATGTCCATTGCTGAGCATATTGCTCAATCTCGTAGCCGATCTTTTTCCCCTCTCCACTCATCTAGTTCTAGGGATCCACAAGACTATTCACATTTTTATCCACATGTTGACCCTACCCCTGTCCAACCACCCACTTCCTACCAGTCCTACCCGACTTTCCCACCTTCACTAGACACTGTTTCTACACAGCCTTTTGGGAGTTTCACATATCCAAACAATTTCGAATCTTTTACCGAAACCCCCTTACCACCCAAGTCTAGTTTGGAAGAGTCGTTGGAGGCTTATATCTTAGTAACAAACAAAATGATTAGGAATGTGGATGCGTCCGTAGCCGCCCTTATACAACCTAGTGAACCGGTAGCTAGTTTTCCACTAGTTTCAAATTTTTCAATGTATGAGGAGGCGGTTGGACAGAGTGCGAATTTGAGAGGATTTCCAAATCAAACCTACCCTTATCCAATTGAAGCCCACAACTCCGGTTTTCCATCGATTGTCCCAAATAGTTCACCAGTTGAAAATAAAAACGAGTTGTGTGATTTTGTAGTGCTTGATTTGCCAGATTGTGAAGAACCCCTTTCGAGTGAAACCACACCTAATCCGTTCAATCTTTACACCTCCACTCTAGAACCTAAATCGATAAATATCCATGCTTTTGATGAGGTGTCAGAAAATATTGATTTTCACTTGATTGAGGATATTGACGCTGGGAATATTTTGGATGATGAACCAGTCGATTTGATTGAAATTTATGTTCAATTCATCATCTCTAGTCATTAAATGTTTCTCCCGAACTTCATATGCGTCTTGATTTTGATGATAATGGTATGGATGAGTTAACTATTGAGGAGACTTATGAGGATAGTATTGAGGAGAGTCTTGAGGATAATATTGAGGTTGAACCATTTTTGTTTGATGTGTTGGATTTTCCAATTCAGCCTCCTGAACCTTTAACTGCTATATCACCTTCCCTCCTTTTCGTCATTCCGACCACGCACACGATCACGCTTGACGACTGTGAGCTTGAAAACTTTTCCTTTGAGTCTGACACAGTTCTCACAGCCGATGACACTTACGAGTGTTTTACTTTTTCGGACGATGTTGAAGTCTCACCGCCCGAGTTTGAGTCCTTTGAATTTTCAGATGAGTTAGTTGAACCATCACACTCGGTTGCTTACAGTCGTTTCGAACCATTGATAGAATCTTTCAAGTTCGAGACAGTTTACTACGGTGAGAATGAGACTATCCCTAATTCACTCCCTTTCGTCCTTCCTATCATTCCGACCTTGCAAGAGACCGTTACGCTTTCATCTCCAATACCAAGTTCGACGTACCCATGTTGCTCCCGAATCTTGAGGGATTTAATCTCAATTTTCCGCGGGTTGATAGATTAGCACAATCGCTTTTTATACACCGGTCATTACAAATTGTGCTAATTTATACACTCCATCCTCACCCTCAAGTTCGTATTCCCACTTTCTTTGGTTCTACTAGTCTTCCTTTAATAATCCCAGGTGTTAATGAATCACAATCCGATATTTTGAGTTCGATAATTTTCAATTGGACCTTCGATGACAGTTTCGAAGATATTTTCGCCGACGAACTCGCATTCTTAAACGATACGAATTTTGTGATTAATCAACCTCCACTTGAAGAAGTAGAACCACTACCATTTCTTTTCCCCTTCTGCCATTCTTCTCCTCCACCGAGACCGTATACTGCTTCCATCTCGACACGGTCTCGTGTGCTTCTCATCTCATTTCTCTACACCCCATTCTTTCACCAACTTTACTATTATCACGATAGAATTTTTGAATGGTTGTTGCTAACATTTGGCTTGTGTAAGGCCTTGCTTAAGTTTGGGGGGTACCTTGTTGTATATATATTTTT
Organism: Agapanthus africanus; assembly: GCA_030015575.1. Classification (NCBI taxonomy): domain Eukaryota; kingdom Viridiplantae; phylum Streptophyta; class Magnoliopsida; order Asparagales; family Amaryllidaceae; genus Agapanthus; species Agapanthus africanus. Next base: position 878,212,035 of record CM057339.1, on the reverse strand, counting down.
TGTTTTTCTTTTAACAATAAAAATAAAAAAAAATTTGCAAATAAATAAACAGGGGAGTGCCGACATTCTCAACCCTCTTGGTATAGCATGACAGTGAGGACACTGTCAAGTTTAAGTTTGGGGGTATGCTCGGTATGTCTTCTTCCTTCGCATTCATATGTATATTTTTGCATTTGCATATTTATTTGAAAACCCATAAAAATTGAAAATTTTCAAAAATCATAAAAATTATTGTATTCAATTTTGGCCATATTTGACTTGAGTTTGACAGATAGGTTAACTAGCTAGGAACAACTAGATCTTAGACGTAGTAAATGAAAAACCCTAAAAATAACCTTCCTTAAAGTTTAACGGTAGAAAGTATATGTCTTTGTAGTTTATTTAGAAATAGGAAAATTTTGAGTCCACTTCTTGGGCTAAGTTAAAAAAAGGGAAAAGTATTGATATCTTTATTAAAGTATAAGTTTGAAAAATAATTCCTAGGTTAAGTTTAGATTATGAAAATGTATACCCTACAAATTGCACAAACACGTACCTTGAAACTTGGAATAGTAGAGGAGACCTTGAAATGCTCTTGTCTAAAGTCCTTAGTACGAAGAAAATGAAAAATAAAAAATATAAGTGTGAATAAAAGAAAAAAAAATGAACACTGGTTTTTGTGATTACTTAAGGCTAAAAAATAGAAAAATATTTAGCGAGGGTGCTTTATCACCTAGTGCCTTAGACCAACTGGTTTGGGAGTCACTGCTAAAGCCTTAGGTATTGCAAGACTAGGAATTACGCTTTAATGTGCAAACACATCTTGTAATCGGTTGTTGGTACCTCAAGAAGTATTAACGGTCGCATGAAGGATGTATAAGCAAAATTCAATTAAAAATTCACCAATTAATAAGTGCTTTGGACAACGGACAAGAGTATGATTGCTTGATTTGAATTTCCAAGTGTAGGGGTGATATATACACACACGTAGGGGTATGTGATTGGGATTTAGATGAGAGATAGGGGTGAAGAATAGAACTTGTATCGTTAATAGAGTTGATAAAAATTCCTAAGTGGAGATGGAACCCTAGAAGGAAAACTTAAAAGATGCCGAAAGCTAAGTAAGTCTGCAGAATATATATAATTTTAAGTTAAATGATGAGGAAGTGTAAAGAATATGAGTGAATAATTTACGGGTCAAAGATAATAGAATTCCTTGTTAGAAAACCTAATTGGAGAATAAAAGTCGATAAGCCAAATTGATAGGATTTTGTGGGTAGTATCCGCTGAAAACCCTCAGGAGATAACACTCCTCCTACTAGGGACACCTAGAGGTTTAACGGCTTGTTGCACGAGCTCAGTGCAATCGCGATTCCCTGCGAAAGTGCGGTTAGGTTTTTTTGTCGAGAATAAAAAAATAAGTTTGCTCGAGGACGAGCAAAAGATAAGTTTGGGGGTATTTGTTCACACCATAATATTGTATTATTATATTCCCCATTCTTATTCGTTTTATAAATAAACAGGTGCTTTTGACGCATGTCTGCTACATATTACAGGTTACAGGTTCTTGGACAGAAAACAGTGAAAACGATGAAAAGACGATGCAAAAGTGGACTTTGACCAACAAACAGAAGACTCTTGATCAAGCCTACATCAAAGATAAAATTCACAAAGTATAAGGCAATGCAAGGTCCAAGATTACAAAGCGAACGGTTAAAAGTCCACCGCAATTATTCACTGGAGATCTAGAAGAAACATAGAAGGTATTTTAATAAAAAAAACAAATAATAAGGAAGCCCAAAGACAGAAGAGCCAACAAAGGAAATTTTAAGGCCCAATACTTCCTTTTAAAGAGACAGAGACATAAAATTTTGCCAAAGCTTGGAGTCTACTATGACTAGGTCTTCCTAAGGATATTTTGGTAAATATAGACGTGCGAATCAATTGTAACCTAGGGTTTTCTATCTTCTATAAATAGGAACTCTAAATCATTGTAAAGGCTATGCCTCCCTATGCCTCTTTTTATCAATAAAATTTAGATTTCTTTTGGAGAGCATCGATGCCTCTTTTCATTTCAGAAATTCAGATCTGACAAGTCTTGTGTTGATGTTTGGAGAGAGCCATTTGTAAAGTAAGTAGGTAATTTCAATTCTTGCCCTAGGTAATTTTTCATTCTCTGCCGTAGATTAAATTTAATTCCTTGCCCTAGTTAGATAGTTAGATCTTTAATTCAATTGCCCTAGATTAATTTAGTTTTTAGATTTAATTAATCCATTCACACCGTTTGGAATTAACTCGTAAGAGCGATTAGGAAATTCACAACATCCCTGTGGACCGACCCGTACTCACCGGCTAGCTACATGAGACGCCGTTCTTGATTGCGGTAATATATTTTTGATCGATAAAATCTCTCTAAATCACGCCCAAGCACCCACGTGCTGAAACGTAGCGCGCTAGCGCTCTAGCGCCCACGTATTGACACGTGGCGCGCTAGCGCTCTTGCACTCAGAGTGCTAGTGCCCGAGCGCCCACGTGCTGACACGTGGCGCGCTAGTGCTCAGTGCGCTAGCGTTCTTGCGCTCAGAGCGCTAGCGCCCAAAGCGCTAGCGTCCGAGCGCCCACGTGCTGACACGTGGCGTGCTAGCGCTCAGTGCGCTAGCGCTCTTCCGCGCAGAGCGCTAGCGCCCAGAGCGCTAGCGCCCGAGCGCCCACGTGCTGACACATGGTGCGCTAGCGCTCTTGCGCTCAAAGCGCTAGCGCTGGCCCCACGCATCCTTTGGATGCCTTTTCCCCCATTTTTATATATATACATATATATATACATATGTATACATATGTACACACACACATACTACACGACACTGTCCCTGTTAGAAAAAAATTTCAAACAGGACGCTGCCCCGCACCCCGCAAGGGGGCTGCTAGCCCCCTTGATCCCCAGCCCGCTATCCGGGTAGCGGGACCCCGTAAAAATTCTGCGGGGCCCCCGATATATCCAAAACCCCTTCAAAACACAACACTGCACATTGAGTTCACATGACCAGTTTAACCCGTCAATCGGAGGTTCCCTCGCTCCAAAGGCGAGGGGTAATTAACGACAGCTTAGTCCGTGGCTGCCGGAGATTCGGATCCCCACAATCATTAAACCTCGGCCTGCCCTAGGCAAGGGGAATCTGTAATGCGCCTGACAAGCGCGCGCGTATTCCCATCTCAATGGGGTGACGAAAAACACCCTACAGTGGGAAGCATCCAGAGCAGATCCTGGTCCTTGCGGAACACGGCCATGTCAATCCTGACCCCGTGGCAAGCATCCAGAGCAAATCCTGGTCATGTGGAACACGGCCTATATCAATCCTGACCCCGTGGGAAACTTCCAGAGCGGAACCTGGTCCTTGCGGAACACGGCCATGTCAATCCTGACCCCGTGGGAAGCATCCAGAGCAAATCCTGGTCACGTAAAACATGGCCTATGTCAATCCTGACCCCGTGGGAAGCGTCCAGAGCGGATCCTGGTCCTTACGGAACACGGCCTATGTCAATTTGACCCCGTGGGAAACGTCCAGAGCGGAACCTGGTCCTTGCGGAACACGGCTATGTCAATCCTGACCCCATGGGAAGCATCCAGAGTAAATCCTGGTCCCGTGGAACATGGCTAGAGTCAATCTTGACCCCGTGGGAAACGCCCAGAGTAACTTTTGACTCCGTGAAATGTGGATAATGTCAATCTCATCAAACACTTACGGGTCCTCTCGACTAGTAAGGAAGAAAACTCTCTTGAGAGATCCTTACGACTCCCAAGAGAAAACACACTTAGGAATCCTCACGATTCCTAAGGAGAAAATACACCTACGAGATCATCTCGATTTGTTGGGAGAAAAGTCTTTATGAGACCCTCACGGCTCATAAAGTTGAAAAGCCTTAGGCAGCAGATCTGAACCTGCTTCCTAAGCCATCACTACCTCTCGACGAATTTAAGACGAAATGCTCTCTATTATCTACAGGCAACGCTTACTAAAGTAACATGCCGGTAACAAAGAAAAGAGAAGAAAGCAAGAGATGACACAAGATATTATGAAAGAAATGTATCTTTTATTCATAAATTCAATTGGGTACAAAATACATCATATGAAAGAATAAAAAATGGATACATATTATTCAAAATTTACAAATTGGTACAAGAACGACTATTGGGAGGGAAGCGTTTTCAATAGACCAATCAGTCGCTCGCGCACTCCCCTCAGCCCCTTTTCACGGTCAGCTGCCGCGGCCAACTCTGCTTCAACCTGAGCTCGTTGCTGCAAGTAAGATGAAAGTTGCTCATCAACGACCCGCTGAGCTGCCACATAACTCTGCGCACCCCGCTCAATAAGGTCGAGCTTCTGCCTCAGCGTTAGCTCGTCAGAAATACATCGTAGAAGGCTTTCGAAGATAGCTTTCAGCTGTACGACATTTGCGTCAACCTGAGCATGCAGTGGGCAGATTCGCTTGAAGTCTCCTCATGCTCCTTATGCCTCAAAGCCGCCTCTTGTTCAAGATGACGGAAGTAGGGAGTGCTCTGCTCGACCCATGCAGCCCGTTGAGAGTTCACAGCCAGGACCTCGGGAGCAGGACGTCCGACCTCGAGTTCATGCAGACAAGCCTCGATTCTCCTGTAGTGATTAACCCAAGACTCAACGACGCCCTCGCTATGAAATTTCACGAGCGTTGCCAGCATAGGATTAACCTCGGCAGCAAAATCCGCAGCAAGGGCAGGGGTCTCCGCGTTAAGCTCCTCGATATAATCGCTCAACATGCGCAGACTATTCACAGCGCCTTTGGAAGAGAGATGTCGAGAAAAGGGGCATGCAGGAATTACGACTCGGGACTCGAACGGAGCTGAAGTCGGTGTCACTGCTGCAAAACAAATCGTAGTCAAACAACAGTTCAAAAAATAGAGAAGTTACATGAACAATGCAGTTTACTATACCGGCTACGGCAGAGGGCAAGGCCGGGAGTACCAGTGGTGCAACGGATCTTTCGTCTCCTCCTTCAATCTGGAGTATTGCAGTCGAAACGAAGAAGGGTTAGTAATGACTTGACGGCCCGTAAAAGAAAACAAAAGACATTAGCTAAAGGCTGTACTCACCAGCGCCACTAAATGAGGCAATCTCCGACTGGAAGGAGAAATGGGGATGCAGCACCTGATACAGGTGATCAAAAGGACTCCTGCAGGGATGTAGTAATGCGATGTCAGTGCATAAAGTATATTGCCCATAATGAAACCGATGGGTCACAAGTCCGTACCTTCCAGCATTTGAGAGGATACGAGAGAAGGCAAAAGGGCGGCCGACGTCAAAGCAGCAATTGGCGATACTTCCTCGGGTGGCACAATCTCAACGCTCGCCACACCTGCATTAGAAGTGAAAGAAATACTGTCAGGAGAGATTGAAAGGGATTGCAGAACGAAAAGGAAAGCAATGACCCAAAATCTACCTGGTGAGTCGCCAATTGAAACAGCGACAAGGGCGTCACTGGGTGCAGCGACTGCTTCACCCTCTCCCGTCGGAATGGTCTCGTCGTCCGTAGCTTCATCCCCCGACTCCACGAGAATCGTCATGACACTTGCAGCGCCCGGCAACGGTAAGGAGCCGGAAGGGGAAAGATTGGCGATTGGGGCAGTGCCAGACTCTTGAGAAAGAGTGGCTACATCAGGCTTGGCGATTGCAGCCATCTCACCTACCGCTACCTCAGGCTCGGCGATTGCAGCCATCTCATCTACCGCTACCTCATCAAGACTCGGCCCTGCAGGATAGGATATATGAGAATCTGAAAATTAAAACTTGGACAAAAAGAACTTAATGTCACGTTACCTTGGGTCGGTCTTTCGACTGCTTCCCGACCTGCACGTGCTGCCTGTCTATGAGCAGTAGACAAGGCGGCCGAAGCATCCTCTAAAGGAGTAGGGGCAGGGGTAGCAGCGCTCGAACCTGCACCCGCGGCCAAAGCGGTGTTACGCTCGCTGTGCGCATTCTACGCTTCCTTTCTGCCCGGGCCGTGAGAGCGGATCTTCTCAAGACCTCCGTCAATGGGACGTCATCGTCCACACCAAGGGTCACCTCTGGAGCCGTTATGGCATCCGTCATCGGTTGCTTAAGTGAAGCTTCTTTCGACAATACCGGCGGAACTGAGACTTCGATAGTCGACCTTGGAAGCGTCTCCGCACCGCCCTGCGAAGTCGGTACCACACCTGGAATAACCTGAGTAGAGGTAGTTCCTGTAATAAGATGAAAAGGAGGGGTCAGATTAGCCATAAGAAATGGGAGTGGAGACGCGGTGAACCGAAATGTACCGATGCCTAAGGATGCTCGAAGTCTTTCCTCCTCCTCAAAAGTCTTGAGAGAAGCTGCAAGAGCCTCTTCAGTGGAAATGCCTGTTAAAGAAGGAAAAGTGTCAGAGAAAACATGATGATAAAAATATGATGCAATGACGAAAGGTACAGCTGATGTTTACTTGATTGCGCGAGGATGGACAGTCCCGCTTTGTGGCTTGCCAATCGCTCGGAAGCTGCGATGGCAGCCGCGATATCAGTATCATCTGGCGGCATGAATAGTCCCTCGTTTGTTCCATACTCGCTCAGGCCCTCGCTATAAGGAGCATGAGGCTCCGTCCGAGTACAACATCTATAGAGAGAATCGATTTCTTCTTCCTCTTCTGCGAGCGAGTGCCCGTAGCCGCTAGCACAAGCTTACGCTTGGTAGGCACCTTGGGACGACGAGTCCCGATATCTGAACCCACGCTAGACTCGGGGGACGCTACGGTCACCGCTTCCACTGGAGCACGGGGTATCGGCAGCTCAGGCCTATCATACGGGATCTCGACCGCGGCAACTTCTCTTAAAGGAGGGAGGACAATGGTCCGTCGCTTCAGAGGGACATTTGGATTACCGACAGGGGGTGTACCCTTGCGGTCGAGCAACAATTTCTTTTCCTTCCTAATGACGGCACCCATTGCGTGTTGACACCACGCCACGTATACGTTTAGGGCCCTAGGAACGCAACTTGGTTCACTAATGAAGAAATTGGACCCCGTGTTTAGGCACATGAAGTGGTGCAAAGCGCTCCGGATACCCACCTCAGTATAAACTGGTTCTTCCAGGAATGCCTCAAGCGGGACGCCCTGATTATTACTTGATTACTGGGCAAAACGGTGGGGATTATATCTCATGAACAGAGCCGAATCGTTCTGCCTGAACACCAAATATCCCGGCCTGATGGAGTGTAGATGGAGAATTTCCCAAGCTTTCAGGGTAGAAGCTCCATCCTTAAAGGTGTCCCGCAATGGCTGCACCGTCTTAGCAGACTCCCTACCGATGGTCATAACCTTATCAACAAAGGTCATGCCGTCCCCGACGGTACGTGGGCGAAGGATGACACCCCGAGCCTCTCGCTGACTTAGCTCCACAATGGAAGCATTGACCAACCGCATGATCCGTGGAAAATTGCAAGTTTCATAGAAATGAGGCCGCTTGTGCATTCCAAAGGCACCGAGCACATGCAATTCAAGCCATGAGGTAAAATAATGCATCGGGAAGTTCACGGGCTGCACCCCCGGCTGAGTAGTATCAGCCACCAAACTAAGGTCGTGATACAAATGAGCCAGTGGCAATTCCAACAGCAACTTGTCTCCCTTCAACCATCCGATGAGCTGGGTAGAAGACTGACAGCCTCATGTAACGAGGGTGCATGGGAAGCGCGAACCAGCTTAACCACAAACCGAGGAACCCTAGAATGAACTCTTCCTCGTCGATGCCCGTAGCAGCAATTTCTGAAAAGGGGACGATCGAGGCGTTTGGAAGAAAGAATCCCTTTTGATCAACTTCCAATATTGGCCAGCGATCCAAGCCAAACCCGAAAGGATCATCGAGTTTGGCAAACTTTTCACCTTGTGGCGATAAACCTTCTGGGTGAAGAAAACGGGCGATGAAGTCCGCAAAGCTAACCCCATGGCTACCAGATTCAAGAAATAGGCCTTCGTAAATGTTTAGCACCTTGATCAAGTTAGGGAATCGGTGCTTAATGGCATTCTCCGGGTTTAGACCCGTCATCACCAGTCGGGTAGCGAAAACATATTCATCAGGGGGCAAGATCACCTCATAATGCTCCCCTCTGACAGGCAAGCCGGAGATATCCGCAAACTCTTCCAGAGAGATGGAAATTTCCCGATCTAGCATAAGGAAGGTATGGGTTGGAACGTTCCATTGTTCCAAGAACGCTTTGACCCACCATGCGGGAGGTATGGGATACTGGAACAGAGAAGCATAAATCTCAGGATACAACCCAAGCTTCAGCAATTCTGACTTCTTTGCCGATAGGATATATCTGGCCCACTGCAGGTATCCAGCTGAGTGACGGGGAGTCAAACCTATATTGTATGGCTGTCCCCAAAGGCGCGACTCACCTTGGCATATACGCCGCCCTAGAATGTCCAAAGCCATCGGCGATTGGACAGGTATTGCAGCCATAGAGGGCTGAAGACAACCCTCTGAGGTCCAGTTAACCACCTCCACAGCATAGTTCACCGAGGGTATGTTAGCATAGTGAATCGCCGAGATAGCCTCTGAAGGTGTTGCGCAAGAGAAGTTGCGTTGACCCATGATGATCTGGTTATACCATGTTCCCCACAAATGAAGATTCTTGTGTTTCGGGTCATGGTCTTTGATCAGCGCAATAACCTCCCGGTCTACGGGCTCTTCAGGAAATCCACCTTCTAAGCGAGCGAACGGAAAAGAAGTGCTAAAAGACATGTCACCTGTGCGAAAAAGAACGAAGGTCAACCATCAGTGCTATAATTTAAATTCTGACACTTGGTACTTTAAAATTCGTACAGTACTGCAATGCAGTAAAAAGGGACCAAAGAGGACCCACAAAATCTAGATGACAGTTCATTATTAATAAAACTGCCTCATCATTGGATGAGACTGACAATTAAATGAGGAAATCCTCAATTGATTCTCATTTAATGAGAAATCCCTCGGGCTAAGGAGTAAATCTCCCCTTGAGAGCAGTGCTCTGTGACAGAGTGACGTCTGTCAAACTCTAATGGTGAAGGAATAAAAATTCCTCAAGAGCCTTGCTCTGGAAAAAACGATGGAATAATCCATCAGAAAAATTGAAATCAATTTTTATATATGAATGAAAAATTCTGAGATCTTCAAGATCTATGAACAAACTCTAAGAGTTCTTTATGAGCAAAGCTCTGTCCATGGGCTAAGAAACCCAAGAAAAAATCTCTTTAGATCTATGGGTTCAAGAGAGCAAAGCTCCGTTGATGAAACCCTAAAAGGGTTTTCTTTAGATCAAAGATCTATGAAGAGCAAGGCTCTGTTAATGGGTAAAACCCTGGATTATTAAAAGGTCTTTTAAAAAGATTTAATCTTTACCTAAGTTTGGCAGAGTTTTGACTCTTGAAATTTCTTAAAATGAAGAGCTATGCTCTGTGGGAAAATGAAAATTCTCAGAAAACAAGAAGGAAGATGAACAATGGTCATCTCAGAGGGTCAAAGGCCCTATTTATAGGCACTGAAATGCCTTTTCAACTTCTGAGTTGATCCAAGGGCGCAGATGCTGCCACCGTTGCACTAACATGTGGGCCACGTGAGCGCAACGGTGGGGGGGGAATTTGTTTCCCCCAATCAGAGCAAAACTCTGTTTAAAATTTAAATTTTGAAATGAAGCAACGCTTCTGATGCAGCGCCAAGTGCGCTGCGCCCCACGCAGCGCACCGCGTGCAAAGCACGTGTGCGCTAGCGCTAGGTGCGCTGTGCTCTAAGCAGCGCACCACGTGTAAAGCATGGGTGCGCTAGCGCTAGGAGTGCTGCACTCAAAGTAGCGCACCAAGTGCAAAGCACGGTGCGCTAGTGCTAGGCGCGCTGCGCTCTAAGCAGCGCACCACTTGCAAAGCACGGGTGCGCTAGCGCTGGAACTAAAAACTCCCCACCGTCAGATCAAAGATCTAATAATAATAACAAATCATTAATCAATCAGAATTAAATTCTGTTAAGGAAAGATTTCTCAAATCTTTCCAAACAACAAGATTGTGCTCTGTAAACCATAGCACCGTTGGATCAATGATCCAATGGTGATTAAAAATCACCAAAAATACAGAATACATTCTGTATGGAAAGATTTCCCAATCTTGTTAAAAACAAGAAGATTGCCTTCTGTAAATCAGAAACCCTTGGATCAAAGATCCAACGATGGGAAATTCCCCAAATCAATTGGAGAAAAGATCTCCTTAACTGATTGAACAAATCAGCTTGCCCTATATAAAGGCCCCCAGACTTCAAGTCTCATATACAGAAATAGAGATAGAAACCTCCCCATAAACTTTGAGAAATTCAAAGAAAAAGAGCAAGCTCTCGGAAGAAGATTTTCTTCAAGGTAAAGAAATGAATGATGATAAACAAAGAGATGAAATCATCTCATAATTAAAAAAGAAGAACTCATTTCTTTAAAGATCATAGATCTACGAAACCAAGGTCTTTTCAAAAAGGGATCAAAAGATCCCATCATAAAGTAAAAATAAGAATATAAATCTTCTCACAGATCATAGATCTACAAGACTAAGGTCTTTTACAAAATGAGAGCAATACATCTTAACATAAAAGGAGGGGGTAGAATTATTCAATTCTCTTAAGATCACAGATCCATAAAGGCAAAGCCTTTCAATAAAGGAAGAACTTTTGTTCTTAGAATCTTGAGACAAAGTCTCTTTTTGGATCACAAAATTGATCAGATGCGCTTTGCGCTCTGGAACTACGCTTTGCGCTCTTGAACTGCGCTTCTGCGCTCATAAAACTAGCGCTCAGCGCCGAGCGCGACACGTGTGCGCCACTTAACGGTTAGCGCTTTGCGCTTTTGAAATAGCGCACTGCGCTCATGGGCTGGCGCACCACGTGTCAATCACGGGTGCGCCATTGAACTAATAGCGCAATGCGCTCAAAAACTGGCGCAATGCGCCCATCATCTGGCGCTTAGCGCCAAGCGCAACATGTGTCCCTCACGTGTGCGCTACCTGGCAGAAGCGCACTGCGCTCTTTGACTGGCGCAAAGCGCCAAGCGCGCCACGCGTTGCACTCATAGAATATAAATTTTTCTTTAATAAGCCCAGAGCTCTGATGAATGCTCAGCATTCAATAAAAGACAAAACATTGTCAGAATGCAAATCAATGCTCGGCATTGTTTAAAGGGCCAAGCCCAAATGAATGCTCAACAGCCCAAAATAAAATGTTAAATATTTTAACTTGATTGGACTTAGCCTAAGATTGGCCAGAAGTCCTCAACCATATTAACTGAGCCCATACGCTCATAAATCTCAGATCTTAGTTCCAATCGGACTACAGGTCTTCCAACTCACATCGATTCAAGGGTACATCTCTGAACCCCTCTGATATTTGTTATTGTAATCCTTCAACGTCTTCAGAGAGGTGACGGGTCCCGGCAACCATACATTTCATAGACTATGACGTCTTTAAACTGGACTGTGGGGTCCTTAAATCCATGGACTATGATGTCCTTAACCTCGGACTGTGGGGTCCTTTAAAACCCATGGACCGAGATGTCCTTAAACTAACAATGGACCGAGATGTCCTTAAACTAACATTAGACCACCATGTCCTTAAACTGGTAATCGACCGCAATATCCCTAAACTAAACAATAGAGCCTGAATGCTCTTTTGTTCAATCTAAACGATCCCGTTGAGTTGATCTTAGTCTGAAATTAGACTAACGTATCCTCAACATACGTTTAAGTTGATCTTAGTCTCAAATGATACTAACGTATGCTTAAACTCAAACCCAAAACCCAAATCTAAGAAAATACGGATTTGGACTAATCCACGCCCTACGGGCGACAACATAAATTAGTCTCCGTATACAATCCACGGGCAACCAAAAACAAAAGAAACACCCACGACACGAAGTGACCATCTGGAGAAGGAGAAAGTGGTTACCGCGATGCGGTAGCGTAATTAACTGCAGGGGGTTTCGCCTGCAGGGAAGAGCATCCCCACAATCAAAAACCCCCCTCAATGAGGGAGAATCTGACAAAGTCTGCAATATCGGCCGCATCCGTTTAAACCTCCGATACATGGTACCATAAATCAACTTGGCATCTTCGGAAAGGTGGACGGATAGCACTAATTAGCATCTGCCCCAAAATTCAGGCAAGACGGACCTGCGCGGTCGCGTCTCCACGTTTCGGAAGGGAACAGTTTCCTTTTGCTTTGCACAGTGGTATTCGGTTATGAATATCCAGCACCTCATTCGACGAGGCAAGAGCCGAGATCCCTTCATCGGGAGTAACCTCTTGAGCAAAAGTTTGCGTCAGTGTAATAACTTCACTATGGTCGATTCTTTTGCTTTGCATCGTGGTATTCGGTTTGGAATATCTTGCACCTCATTCGACGAGGAAAGAGCCGAGATCCCTTCACAGGGAGTGACCTCTTTAGCAAAAGTTTGCGCCACTATATATTTGTAAAACCACTCTGTTCCTTCAACGATATCAAGTTCATTACGTTAAAGGTTTTTCGCCAAAAACTAACCGTAGCCCTCCATCATTTCAGATTAGTATTGCTTAGTATTCGTACTACGTATGTTGACCTAGTCAAGGCGTAGTGTTCGGTAGCTCTGTAGTATTTTTCTGCTGCATGGATATGCGATTAGTTAGGACAGTCGTACAGTCATGTTGACCTAATCCAGAGCCCGTACGGGTGGGTCTAATTAATCCAGGATAATGATGGGTTGAAATTGACTTGCGACTTATGATATGTTGACCTAGTCAAGGTCATAAGCCGCTTGGAGTAAAAACCACATCGGGGGTTTCAAACATACAGGAAACTTGCCAGGCATGCGCATACTTTCTAGAGTGTGGTGACTTGAGTGGCTTCCATCAAGTTATCATGCGATGATAGTTGGATCCCAATTCCCGCTGATGAGTAGGTGTTACTCCTCGGGTGATTTTAGATGATACCAACTAATTCTCCTTTTAGGGTTTGAAGGAGAATTCAAGAAAACAGTGGGATCCATCCTGATTAAATAAAGTGATTAACCGATCTAATTTAGGTTAGAGTGCAAGCTGAGTGTTTCTTTTCTCTCTCTCTATTTTGGCAGCAACCATGGCCTGACTTTAAATTAAAACTCATGAACCAAGTTAACTGAACCTTCTTAAAACATTTTGGCTTTTGGATTGTCACGGAGTCGCATATATTATTGTCAATCCTACATCCACTTTGCATTTCACCAGAATGCTTCGTATCACTACGAAAATCCATATTGCTTGGATATTCCATCATATAGTTACATACGAACTCGAAGGAACTTGTTCTAGTTCGAGGATGGATTATAGTTCTGAAGAAATTGAATAGGATTATTCGGTTGTCTTTTCTCTTTACCTTCTCTCAGGTTGCGAGAGCTCCTGGGATTAGGAGAGTACACCTATTGCACGTATTGGATAGTCTTCTTCCAAACCATAGGCAGATGCCGAAAGGTAGGAAAGGAAGAAAACCAATTAGCCTAATTATGGTGTACAGGAGGTAATAAGTAAAGTCATATAAAGGGATTAGAATAAGGGCAAAAGGAAGATTGTGACTACTATCATTCATGACAAAACCGATTATACCCCTGCCACTCCTACTTCACCTTTGGATTTCTCCACAACACTTCGTATCACTACAAAGATCCATATTGCTTGGATATGCCATCGTATAGTTACATACGAACTCAAAGGAACTTGTTCCAGTTCAAGGATGGATTTTGGTTCGGGAGAAATAGAATAGGATTATTCAGTTGTCTTTTTTCCTTACCTTCTCTCAGGTTGCGAGAGCTCCTGGTATTAGGAGAGTAAACCTATTGCGCTTATTGGATAGTCTTCTTCCAAACCTTAGGCTGGTGCCGAAAGGTAGGGAAGGAAGAAAATCAATTAGCCTAAGTGTTGTGTACAGAAGGTAATAAGTAAAGACGTATAAAGGAATTAGAGTGATGGCAATGAAATATACGGTTGCAGTCATGAATCTGGATAGTGGAAGAGGCATTACTAGGAATACCCGGTTACCCCTTCGAAACATTTTCATATTTCAGTTTTACTGTGCTATGTTAATTGAAAACTGTTTTCCTAATTAGATTCTAACTCCAGGGTATGTATTTACCAGATTTGATTCTCACATCTGTATAGCGTTACAGATGGTGAGTGGGAGTAAGATATTGGAAATTGGGTGATTAGATCCTCTATATATCGGAATTCTTTGTATTGGTGATATTTGAGGAAATCACCTGGGTTTTGCCTAACGATAAATTTTTGGTTTTGAATATCCGTCGTTATGAATCAATTTCAAACTGATATATCTGTACGTTTATTTTATAAAGTGAGATATAAATTTTTGAAATTATATTTATGACATTTACCTATATCAATTGACGATTGGGTAAGGAGCATTCAACAACGGTATAATTCTTCTTAACCATAGTACAGTTTTCAACCTACGACGCATAGGGTTTGAGTTATTAAACTCAGTGGACTTATACAGAGTATTGTATGTTGTCCAGTATCCGTTAGGAAAAAGGGATTGGTACGCATACTATATTTTGTTTACTCATGACTTCTCCAGTTTTAAACAAGTATTTCGTTGAAATACAAGGTCCAAATATTGAGAAGTTATAGGTATAAGAATAAAGTAGAAAACCACATGTTGTAAGTATCAGGATTCTTCTAGGTGGTTGAAGATGTAGATACTTGTGTTTGGTATTCCGTTGTAAGTAATAGTTTTTAAAACTTGCTTCTCTTTCACGTTACTCATACGAGGATGTATTCCTGGATGAGTAATGTTGTATGACCTCCTTCCATTTGGTTGATATGCACTGCAAACAGCTGCATAATTTTTGAATCTGGTTCCAATTAAATTAGTGTATTTATTTCTATATTGGATATATAGAATGGATTCATATATTAACGATGTTAAGGTATATGGAGTTATCCGGCTGATGCTTAAAACCAGAATTCGGATAAACTCTAGGCATGTTTCAGTAATGGCAATTTGTGGGTTATCCTGGGTTTTGACGGGGGTTAACTTTCTACCATCTGGAAGATCAATAGTTATATTGTTCTTGACTCGCCACTAGTTTTAGTAAAATGGATTCTTTTCAAAAAACATTAGTATGAGTATGGTAAAGTTGGAAGTGATTCCAGAACCACAAACGATTACTGAAAATTAGAAGAATCTAAAGATTCAAATGGTTTCAACGATCCATTAGCCACTCCGCGGATCTGGTGGGTAACCTCAGACACACGAGAGGTACTTCGGTCTTCTCAGAGACGGTGACAGGGAGGTTTTTGATAACCCAAACTTGCCATTGTTGCGTTCTAGACTATGATATCTGGCAGGAGGATGAGTATAGCGCCAATCTAAACTAACTTTAGAAGTACACGTGTATATGACTCTGCCAGAGGTTTGTTGTAGTCAATGGGAGCAGCGGAAGCATAGTGGGCAAGTAGTTTATGTCTATTTATAGACTAAAGCAGGTATAGCGGAGATAGATCATCTAGTTTTGATATGACAGTCATAGAGTTAGACTTCATCAGAACAAGAAATGGATCTGATAAGAAGGTAGTAGGGAGTGATGTTCTGGTATTTGGATGACATACACTTAATAGGAAGAGACCTTTCTATACTACGATAGGTTATATTGTGGTTGTCACAAGGGTTTCTCCACATAGGATGTGGATATAATATCAGGGATTCTGGTGACTAGGTCTATGATTTTAGATCTAGATTTGGGAAGTGTCCCAATTAGGATACTTGACACTATTTTCTAAAGTGTTTTAGAATGGACGACTCCTAACGTGGTGGTCTACCCGCAGGTGATAGAGCCACCCTCTCTAAAGAGATGTCTTTTTGACTGATGAGGAGAGGGATTTGCATGATTGGCATATCACTTACTTAGGCAATTGAGTCAATCATGAGATGTCAAGTACAACACCAGATATTGCTTTTGCACTGGCTGCAATAAGTATATATTAATCCAATCCTGGAGAAACATTGGGAAGCAGTTATGAACATAAGATGATGTACTTGGTATATGGTAATGATCGCACGCGGAAAGCGTGTCGGATGTTCAAAGTTCTAAAGTATAACCGCGATCAGGACAGTGTCGCTATGCAGCTAGCCGGTTGAGCACGGGTCGATCCACAGGGAGATGGTTGTATGTCCTTTCTTGTTTTAGACGAGTCAATAAAGAATGAGTATATGTTTGTTCAGTCTATCCTATGTGTATTATTTGCAAGTATAAAGTTGTTAAGAAAAAGATACGAAATTATAAGCTAAAGAAATCCGTACTCAAAACCTTTGAGCCGAGTCTTGACCAATTGAAGCTAGAGCAATCGGCAACAACGTGGATTAGGGGATTTAAGCGCGGTATTCGTGGAATCCGGCTTATTTACCCTTGTCCTTCCGTTCTTGTCTCTTGCTTTCGCCTCCGGCCAAACCGAACGTAACCGGTCGCGATTAGGAATCACCGTTACCTTGTTAGGGTAGGGTGCCTAACGGAGCGCTTGCGTAACGTTTGGGTGGAGTTCAATGGAAAATAACGGGAAAAGAAAATGAGCAAGGAAGTATTAACTTACAATATCGTATTGATTCTTAACAACAACAACAATTACAACCATTCACAATATGAACAAAAAAAGAGAGAAAGAAAAGAACAAAGAAAAGAAAAGATTACAAGTAATTAAGTGCATGAATAAAATTGCAAGTAATAAAAGACAAGAATGAAAAATGCAAGAAAGAATAAAAAGCAAGTAATAAATAAGCAAATAAAAAGAATTAGAAACTAGAACTCAAGACGAGCATGGGATCAATAGCCAACCCTTAAACTTGCAAGCTCAATCAAGAGATTGCAAGATCAAGAGAAGGGTAGAGAACGCATGTGAAATGAAGCGCTAATTCCATAAGAAAATACGACCCTTGAGATCAATAACAAACTCTTAACATTTCAAGCTCAATGAAGAGGTTGAAAGATGAAGAGAAAGCAAGAATCTCAAGGGGAAGTTAAACAAAAGAGAATGATACAAAAGCCCTCATCTTCATTGATCTTCCACTCAAAAAGCTCTCACTACAATTTTAATGGAGAAAAGATGAAGAAGAAGAAGAAAAAGACTAAAACCTAACAAAAAGAGGCAAAAGAATGGACATGAAAATGGACCCTTGGCTTAGCTAATTCTGGGGGTATTTATAGGAGGGGAATGGGAAACCTAGGGCAACAATCTGCCCCTAAATAAAAGTACCAAACTACCCCTGAAAATTCATCACCCGAAGAGCCAGTACGGCCGCGTTTCCGCGGCCTAAGCAGGCTTATGCCGCGGAAACGCGGCGGTTTAGAGGAGTTGGCTCCTCGGGTTTTGGGTGCTTTCCTGGTTTGGTGTTGTCTGCTATGTGGTATATGACTTTTCTCAGAAACTCTTCACAATTATTCCAGAATTTTAGTAGAACAAAAAGGTGATGTGATGTGGATCTTTTGCCATGATTTTCTCGAGCTCCGCGTAGATTTCTTGGATCTTGTGTTGTCATTGAGCTTTGTGCATGAAAATGACAATCGATTTGCCATTTTATCCCTTAAACTGGTATGTGGCAACACACGGATAGAGAGCGGAGACCCGTGTTTTATCTGTTGTTGGCAGTAATCCAGAATTTGTCGTACTTTTCCATGATATTCACTGTTTAGAGCTGAGACTAGTATCCTGCAATTATGTAGCAAACACTGATAAAAAGCACCTGCCTATAACCAAACGAGCGTAAGAATGGGTGGTATAAAATGCAATATTCTGGTATGAACAAATACCCCCAAACTTAACTTTTGCTCGTCCCGAGCAAAACCAATTATTCACAAAAAAGTCCTAACCGCACTTTCGCAGGGAACGCGATTGCACTGAGCACGTGCAACAAGCCGTTAAACCTCTAGGTGTCCCTAGTAGGAGGAGTGTTGTCTCCTGAGGGTTTTCAGCGGATTACACCCACAAAATCCCGTCAAGCTAGTGTCTTAAGTTAACGTCGATTCTATTCCTACAGTTTTAGTATTTACGTTAGAAACTCTATCATCCTAAGTTAGAAATATCTAACCCTTATGTTTCACACCTCCTATCTGTTTAACCTTGGATCCTATACGTTCCAAAAAAGTTTAGAAAGATGTTGGTTCTCCTGAGTTTTCCTTTTAAAAGTGTGGTCATAAATCAGGGATTTTTATCAACTTTACAGAAAACATAAGTCTTATCTTTTATTTCTATCTTTTATCCAAACATCGATTGTATACCCCTACGTGTGTATATTTGCACCCCTACACTCAAGAATTCAATTCAAGCTATAGTACCCTTGCCCTAATACCTAATACTACTTCTTTTCATTAAGGATGGACGGATTTGCTCACACACTTTTCATGCGACTATTAATGCTTCTTGAGGCACTAACGACCGATTACTGAATGCGTGAACTTTAAAGCGTAAATAGCAGTTTCCAGGTCTTGACTTTATTCTATTTTTTTCTTTTTTTTTCTTTTTCTTTTTCTTTTTCAAGACCGGATATATTTTTCAATATGCTCTTTTGGTGTTTAGCTTTAAATACCGTTTTTTCTTTCATACTAGGCTTTCAGGCAAGAGTATTTCAAGGTATCCTCTGCTATCCCAAGTTTCAAGGTGCGTGTAAGTGCAGTTTGTAGGGTATATACTTTCTAAATTTGGACTCGAGAAAAGAAACTATTTTTCAGACTTATCCTTCAGTAAAGCATCAATACTTTCCCTTCATCTTGACTTAACTCAAGAACTGAACTAAAAATTACCTATTTCTCAAAAAACTATAAGGACGTATAATCACCAAGTTTAAACAGAACGAGGGTTATTTTTAGGTTTTTCAATTCCTAAGCCTAGAATTTAGTTATTTCTAATATGTCAACTAAACTTTCGGAATAAAAATCTAAGTTACCCTATTAGCTAACTTGACGACAAAGTTTTTATATTTTTTTGGAAAATTTTTAATAATTTTTTTTTTTGGGTTTTTAATAAGGTATGCAAATGCAAAATATACAAATGAATGCGAAGGAAGAAAGCTTACCGAGCACACCCCCAAACTTAAACTTGATAGTGCCCTCACTGTCAGGCTACACCAAGAGGGTCAAAATTGTCGGCGCTCCCTAGAAACAAATTATATACAAACAAAAAAGAAAAACAAAAAATATATGCAAAAAAAAAGAGTCCCCCCCAAATTTAAGTAAAACAGTGTTTCCACTGTTAAGCGTTGAAGTTCAGGAATATGGGGGAAAGAGAACAGTTTCAAACTATACAAGGCCTTACACAGGCCAAAAGAGAGCACCAACCATTCAAAGATTTTATCTCTATAATGTGCTGGTTGGTGAAAGAAGGCGTAAAGAAAAGAGATGGAGAATACGCGAGACCGTATGGAGATAGAAGTGGTATACGGTCTCGGTATATGAGAGGAAGAAGAATGGCGGAAGGGAAAAAGAAGTGGAATACGAACTTGAGGGTGCAAACGGAGTAAATATATTAGCACAATTTATGATGACCGATGTGTGAAAAGCGATTGTGCTAATATATTTACCCGTCGAGAAATGGGGTCAAATCCCTCAAGATTCGTGAGAAACCATGGGTACGCCGAACTTAGTAAACCAGACATATGAAATGAGAGCGAGACGGGTTCTTGCAAGGTCGGAACGATGGAAAGGATGGAGGGAATTGGTTGAGGAAGGTTATCGGTTAAAGGTTCAGGAGGGTGTACACAGTCAGTGGAAGGGATAGGATGAATTGGAAAATCCGACTCATCAATTATAACTGGTTCATCCTCAAAACTATCCTCAGAATTCTCCTCAAAGTTAAGCTCATCCATGCCTATTTCATCAAAATCCAGACGCATATAGGGTTCGGGAAAAACATTTAATGACTCGGGATGATGATTTGAAGAGACAAACTCAGCCAAATCTACGGGTTCATCATCCAAAATATCCCCAGCGTCAATATCCTCAATCAAGTGAAAATCAATATTCTCAGACACCTCATCAAAAGCATGGATATTAATCGATTCTGGTTCTAAGATGGAGGTGTAGAGGTCAAAAGGATTGGGATTGGTTTCACTTGGAAGTGACCCTTCACAATCGGGTAAATCAAACACTACAAAGTCGCACAACTCATTAATCATTCTATCTTCAATTGATAAATCATGTGGGATACTCGATAGACTTTCAAAACAGGAGTTGTGGGTTTCAATTTGGGATGGGTAGGTTTGATTTGGAAGGGGGTACATCTCACTCTCTCCACTCAAATTCTCAGCCTGTCCTGCCGCCTCATCATACATTGGAAAATTAGGAGCTAGTTGGAAACTAGCTACCGGGTCAGTAGGTTGTATGAGAGCGGCCATGGACGCATTCAAATCCATCATCTGTTGGCTTGACGCTACCCTAAAGTCTTCCAACGACTGTTCCAAACTAGACATGGGTTGTGATGGGGTTTCAGTAAAAGATTCAAAGTTGTTTGGATACTGAAAACTCCCAAATGGCGGTTCTGATGCAATGTCTAGGGAAGGTGCAAAAGTAGGGTAGGATTGGTAGGAATTGAATGGCTGGACAGGAGCAGGATCAACATTTGGATAGAAAGGTGAATGGAATTGTTGATCCCAAGAATTTGAAGCGGTGAAAGGAGTGAAAGATCGGCTACGGAATAGTTCAATACGTTCAGCGATGGACAAAGGACAACTTGCAAAAGGGGTATCAACATAAGCGGGTGCGGAAGGTTGAAAAGGTTGATACAAAGTGGAATGCGGAGGGCAAGTGTTTGTCCTAGACGCATCTATGCGATCTTTCAATGACATTTTGGGCATGGAGGGGTCGTTCGATGTTCGGCCAAAGCAAGAACCGTAAGAAGTAATGTCTGGTTGTGGGTACCAAAGTTCGGCAAGAGTTTTGCGAGGTGGGGTACCCATGATATGAAGAGAGAGAGAAAGAAAGGCAGAGAAAAGGAGGGGAAAAAGAATGTGATTTTTTTTTTTTTAGGTATTAACAAAAGAATGAAATATACACAAAAAAAAATATGGACAAAAACAATCACGACACAAAAATACCACACACATAATCGTTCTAGGGTTCACCTAGGTCAACTAGACCTGCTCCAGAACTTGATTGTCGAAGTAAAACTGTGTCGAGAAACGGGCTCAAGATACACTGATCACGAGGCCAGGTAAGTGCAGAGATAAGGGGAGGTTTTCCAACGCTTTCGCGAAGTTCCTTAATTAAATAACCCTTTCTTTTTTGGCGGTTTCGCCGTTAACACTTTCCTAGACACCCCGTAAACAATATACCGTTAAGCGAGGTTCTAAACACAGTTAACTTCTCTTAGTGAGCGCGAAGTCCTTAAGGCTTAAAGTCTAGTTTCTTTTAAATTTTGTGCGGGTAAACGTTATGCTCAAGTTCGTGATTTGTGGGCCACGGAAAAGGTGATGAAATCCTTTACCGTATGTTGTGGGGTTCGCTTGCTCTTAAATCCGTATTAATGTATGCAATGCGCAATTCAATAAAAATTCTATAAAGAATCAAACAATTGTTTTTTATTTTAAGCGTGGCACTGCAACAAATACGGGTTAGTCAATTTTTAGCGTTTGCCAGCGAACTTGCAAAGAATCCTGCAAAGAATAGTATATTGGATGCGTCGGATTTGAGAAGAAGGTGTTGGTAAAGTACGTACCGTTAAGTTTTGGGTTAGGAAACCCCCGTTGAATCAAATCCGGTAAGCTTGAAAAGTTCGCTTGCGCGGGTCAATCTACCCGGATCTTTGGCACTGTACTTTGCAATCACCTTAGCCTTGAACGTACACTTTGCTCCCCACAATCGCAGTTTGCAAATCCGCAAAAATCTACAGACTTGCTCACAAAAATGATCAAAAAAAACAAAAGGATTTTTTTTTTTAATAAATATATACAAAAAGAATGTTAACCCGAATAACAAGAAAGAAAATACGCTACCGTCTCCCCGGCAACGGCGCCATTTGATCGCACGCGGAAAGCGTGTCGGATGTTCAAAGTTCTAAAGTATAACCGCGATCAGGACGGTGTCGCTATGCAGCTAGCCGGTTGAGCACGGGTCGATCCACAGGGAGATGGTTGTATGTCCTTTCTTGTTTTAGACGAGTCAATAAAGAATGAGTATATGTTTGTTCAGTCTATCCTATGTGTATTATTTGCAAGTATAAAGTTGTTAAGAAAAAGATACGAAATTGTAAGCTAAAGAAATCCGTACTCAAAACCTTTGAGCCGAGTCTTGACCAATTGAAGCTAGAGCAATCGGCAACAACGTGGATTAGGGGATTTAAGCGCGGTATTCGTGGAATCCGACTTATTTACCCTTGTCCTTCCGTTCTTGTCTCTTGCTTTCGCCTCCGGCCAAACCGAACGCAACCGGTCGCGGTTAGGAATCACCGTTACCTTGTTAGGGTAGGGTGCCTAACGGAGCGCTTGCGTAACGTTTGGGTGGAGTTCAATGGAAAATAACGGGAAAAGGAAATGAGCAAGGAAGTATTAACTTACAATATCGTATTGATTCTTAACAACAACAACAATTACAACCATTCACAATATGAACAAAAAAAGAGAGAAAGAAAAGAACAAAGAAAAGAAAAGATTACAAGTAATTAAGTGCATGAATAAAATTGCAAGTAATAAAAGACAAGAATGAAAAATGCAAGAAAGAATAAAAAGCAAGTAATAAATAAGCAAATAAAAAGAATTAGAAACTAGAACTCAAGACGAGCATGGGATCAATAACCAACCCTTAAACTTGCAAGCTCAATCAAGAGGTTGCAAGATCAAGAGAAGGGTAGAGAACGCATGTGAAATGAAGCGCTAATTCCATAAGAAAATACGACCCTTGAGATCAATAACAAACTCTTAACCTTTCAAGCTCAATGAAGAGGTTGAAAGATGAAGAGAAAGCAAGAATCTCAAGGGGAAGTTAAACAAAAGAGAATGATACAAAAGCCCTCATCTTCATTGATCTTCCACTCAAAAAGCTCTCACTACAATTTTAATGGAGAAAAGATGAAGAAGAAGAAGAAAAAGACTAAAACCTAACAAAAAGAGGCAAAAGAATGGACATGAAAATGGACCCTTGGCTTAGCTAATTCTGGGGGTATTTATAGGAGGGGAATGGGAAACCTAGGGCAACAATCTGCCCCTAAATAAAAGTACCAAACTACCCCTGAAAATTCATCACCCGAAGAGCCAGTACGGCCGCGTTTCCGCGGCCTAAGCAGGCTTATGCCGCGGAAACGCGGCGGTTTAGAGGAGTTGGCTCCTCGGGTTTTGGGTGCTTTCCTGGTTTGGTGTTGTCTACTATGTGGTATATGACTTTTCTCAGAAACTCTTCACAATTATTCCAGAATTTTAGTAGAACAAAAAGGTGATGTGATGTGGATCTTTTGCCATGATTTTCTCGAGCTCCGCGTAGATTTCTTGGATCTTGTGTTGTCATTGAGCTTTGTGCATGAAAATGATAATCGATTTGCCATTTTATCCCTTAAACTGGTATGTGGCAACACACGGATAGAGAGCGGAGACCCGTGTTTTATCTGTTGTTGGCAGTAATCCAGAATTTGTCGTACTTTTTCATGATATTCACTGTTTAGAGCTGAGACTAGTATCCTGCAATTATGTAGCAAACACTGATAAAAAGCACCTGCCTATAACCAAACGAGCGTAAGAATGGGTGGTATAAAATGCAATATTCTGGTATGAACAGGTAACGGCAGCCTCTTTCAGGAGGCGGTTATAATTTTAGGCTTCCAAGGTGACCTGGATGACAGAGTGACTGTCAGAGTTATAGTTTTTCCTCTTTTGAGGGGCAGTATATTGGACAGATGGTCCAAGCGGATACTGTGGAAGGAATTGCGCAAGATACTGATTAAATTCAGTGGATGATACAGTCTAAAAAGTTTTCTGGATTTGGAGCTCATTTGTAAACTGGGTCCCATCAGATATCCAGACAAATTCTAAGATAAGTATTGCTCATTTCGGGAGATAGTCTTTCTCCGCGAAGTTGAGATATAGAGAGAGATAAAGATAGAAACACTAGAGCGGATCCACTCACCGAGGCTATTTCTCGAACGCAATAGTTTCACAAACGAGTTTTGTGACTGATTAGTAGAGAAGTTGGGTGTTCGGTATCACACGGGCTGTGAGTATGCGACACCGCAATAATTAGCCTTAAGTGCAAGTGGGAGATTGTTGGATATAGTGCCCTCAAGGCAATTATTGTAATCACAGGCAGATAATTATGATGATTGAGAGAGGACCTATACGCATAGAACAGTCTTACTTAAAATGATAGTATGCTATCTGGTTTGTCTTTATCATCATGTACATGCATTATGTGGTATTACAGATCACTATTACATGTTGATAGAGCCCATAGGATTCTTGCTTGACTACCAGCATTATAAAGGCGATCATATACGTAGGAGTTGGGTGGTCTATAAGCACATCCTTAAATGTCCCTAGTCATGGGATTATCGAGACTGGGCATTGATACTCCAGAAAAGACTAGTGTATACTTATCAAGACCCCGACGAGAGGCGGTGGCCGGTCTCACAAGCCATTGGTGTCTGTTTGTCGCGTAAGATAGTATACAGGTGCTCATTGGGTTATGAGCACACTGGACGGGCTCACCGGGAACTTGCTACTTGGTATTATACCTATTGCCAGATAGCAGTTCCTAGGTGACATGTGTACAGGTTAACCTGTCGACCTGAGATCGTCATTTGTCTCGTGTGAGTTCCCACTGTACTTTGATTACTACCCTACCACGGCTCAAAGGAGTCGTGCAAACAGATTTTAGTTGGGTACAGTCCCGAGCCACATGGAGGCAGTGAGCGGATCGTTGGGGATTCGTCTCTCCCGGTATTGGGGGTTGATGTCGCGTTGTGCACGGTTGGCCATCACCAGAAATCCTTTGCCAAGGTAGTCTAGAATTACGGATTTGGATCAGTAATTTCTCAGTTGGTGATGGGCTTTATACCGACATGAAATGTCGCGTTATTAGGGCTCTGACTTTATCCACCCCCTAGAATCGTTATGCGATATTCTTAGACGAACAGACCGGACTGGACGGATATTTTCACGGATAGGCTCAGTAGGGATTCAGATGAGTTTGCTCGTCGGCCTTCTTTTCGCTCAATACCTGGGTAGCCGTTACGTACAGCTAGTGTCGCTAACGTGCTTGTGGTTAAACTCACTTCTAGCATATTGACAAGTCTTTAGAGTCCCACATAGAGGGTTTCTCTGCTTCGGGTGAAACGATGTAGAGGCCATATGTTTTTACGGCATGGTTCGATCATATACATGCACTTGCGCACATATCATGATTCAGACGGATAATACTAGTGGATTTTGCTTTAAACCGGATTCTGTTATTATATTGTTGGATTATTTTCGTCTCAATGTATTCGTATTTTTTCGGAATACGGATGCAGGTATGTATATACGGATAGGGGGTATTCTTGTAATTTATTACAAGATTGTTTCTATATGATGCCACCTCATTTAGCTTTAACCATTTAGGATTAAATGGTTAATGAGGTGGAGGATGAGGTAGGATGAGCATTTATTCAAGCATGGCTTTGTGGTGACTCATGCTATGACTCATGTGGTGACTCATAGACACTATTCTAGCATGCTTGATATTTGTAAGTGCTGTGAGATATTTTCTTTACTTGATTCTTTTCTTAGCTCACAACACTTGGCCTTTTTTCTTGAGTTGCTTCACACTCCCATCTCCCCATGCTTCTTCTTCCTCTACCTCCACCCTAAAAGTCTCATGTGTTGAGAAACCTAGGGTGTTTAGAAACAAATCAATCCATCATTAGACTCTACATCTTCTAAGCTATCCAGTTTAGCGAACTAGGTACCCTAGTTACCTCGGCTATGAGGTAGGAGCTCGAAATACAAATCCTCAGGTGGATCAACTTCGATGGAGGGAGACCGGAGATCAAGCTTGATCATGGAGGCCTCTAAGAGCTTGGGATATGGTTAAAGACCGAAAGACACGGATCATTCGGTATAACTTTTCTAAACTCCTTATATGTTTGCTAGCTTAGGGTTAATGGTTGATCCGTATTATGGGGTTATTCTAGCACCGGTTTTATAAATTTTTTGTTCCGCATTCGGCTACGGTAGATGGCCACGGCGCTGGCATAACCCAACAAAATACACGTGAGTGCCAAAACTTAGCGCCTCACGTGAAACACACGTGAGCGCCTGAAGCTCAGTGCCTCACATGAAACACACGTGAGGGCTAGAGAAAACTAGTGCTTAGCACTATTATTGTGCCTCACGTGATATACACATGAGCTCCATATGCAACTGAGCACTTAGCACTGCTGTGTGTTACAGAAACCCAATTTTAGCCCAAATTGGCTAAGTTTATGTTTGTGATATCCAAACTGATCTTAGTCCCATACATGATTAACGATATTCATCCCTTACCTTCTAAGTTAATTTTAGTCAAAAATAAGACTAACGACTTTTAGATGATCCACCATGATCTTTTCCCTTAAATACGGGATTTGGTTCAAGGGTACATCTCTCCTCACCTTTGATATATGTCATTATAATTCCTCAACGTCTTTAGAGAGGTGGCGGGTTCCTACAACCAACAACTCCTTTCTCGTCACAACTTGATGTAAAATTTCATCAAGATAGGGAATGATACATCCCACATTGATGTACTTTCAAATTAACGTGCACACCTCAAATCGAATCACACCCTAAATTGGACGCATTCCATGTCACCATCGTTCACTCCGTCATGTAACAAATACACATGCGCGCAAGATGAATGATGGACCGAAATGTCTTTATACTAATACTCGTCCCTAAAATGGGAATTTCGGACCGAAATGTCCTTAAACTAACATTCGTCCTAAATAAGGAATTTTGGACCGAAATATCCTTAAACTAATATGTTTTGCTCTGCGGATTGTCTCCATAATGACTACCGCATGCTATCCATGAGCTATTCATTATGAACTAATGATCAGTTGAGCCCATATGCTCACTGTTCATAATTTGATCTTAGTCTCAAATATGACTAAAAATCATTAGATCAAACCCAAATTTTATATGAACCGATGGACCTCATTTATATGATATCTGCATCCTAAGTTCACTCCCGTTGGCAAAGCAAGCTATCAACGTGGACCCCATCAAGCAAATCCTTGAGCCAAACCCTAAATCTAAATGGTACAGGTTCAGATTAATCCACGCCCTACGGACGACGACATAAACTAATCTCCGTATACAATCCACGGGCAACCTTAACAAACAAAATAAAATATGACACAAAGTGAACTGTGGGAGAAAGAGAAAGTGGTTATCGCAACGTGGTAACGTAATTAACTGCAGGGGCTTGCGCCCGCGAGGAAAAGCATTCCCACGATAAAAAAAAAACCCTCACAAATGAAGGGAAATCTGATAAAATCTGCTACAACGGTCGCATCTATCCAAACCTACGATATACGGTGCCATAATTCAACCTGGTATCTAGTGGATGGATATGTCCAAATAGTATCTGCCCCCAATTCAGGCAAGACGTTCTATCCTAGTTCGTCTCTGTTTTCGGTGGTGCGCTCTTTGATGAGTAATGTTGTATTGGCCTTTTTCCATTTAGGTGATATGCGCTGGAAACAGATGCATTCCAATTAAATCTGGTTCCATCTAAATTAGCACCTTTGATTCTATATAGACATAGAATGGTTAATATCTTAAGGTGGTTAAGCTATGGAGTTATCTGGTTTCTGTTTAAAAGCAGAATCCGAACAAACTCAAGCAACACTTCGGTAATGGCAGTTTGTGGATTATCCCAAGCATAAGCTAGGGTTTTGCTTCTACCATTTTCAAGATCAATAATTATATTGTTCTTGACTAGCAGCCTTTTTATAAAAGGAATCTTTTTTTCAAAAGTAACTAGTGGGAGTATGGTAGAACTGAAAGTGATACCAGAACCATAAACGGTTATTGAAAATTTAGTAAAACCTGGAAATTCAATTGGACTCGACAAATCTTAGCCACTCTACAGATTTAGTAGGTGGCTTCAGCCACTCGAGAGGTATTTCGGTTTCCTCGTAGACGGTGACAGGAAGGTTTACATCATGGTTATGATGGAGCTACTAGTTATCAGCAGGCCATTAGGAAGTGGTGACTTCTGGATGATGGCTGGATGCTTTAAATCCAAGTTGGACTCCACGCATTTCAGCAAATTATGGAATTTGTTGGGTGATTCTGAAGGGGTAAAACCCATTAGGAGCAAGTAGATTTTTCGAGATCTGTGTAGGTGGAAAGGTATTAACCTAATAAGGTTGGACATATAAAATTTTCATCAAATACCCGGTGTGGATTGTGATGAGACTTTTATTTCAGTGCCTACGCTGAACTCCATACGGATATAACTTGGCACTGCTGCTGTTCTTGGCTGTGATATCTGGCAGGTGGATGGATATAACGTCTTTCTAAATAGAAATTTAGAAGTGCACGTATATATGACTCCGCCAGAGGGTTATCGTAGTCAGTGAGAGCAACGGAAGGTATGCAGGTTGTTTATGTCTATTCGTAGACTAAAGCATGCATAGCGGAGACGGGCCATCTATTTTGATGTGACAATCAAGGTGATTGACTTCATTAAAACAATTGATGAACCTAGTAAGAAAGATGTAGGGAGTTATGTTCTGGGATTTGGATGACATACTCCTGATAGGAAGTGAATGAAAGTATGTCTTAGCACCTCTACTAGGTTTAAAGGAGCATCAAGTATACAATTTTAAAAATCTAGAGGTCTAAAGAATACTAAACAAGAATCGAACTAGAGAATTAGGGTTTAGTAGCAACCATAAAAGTTCTAAACTAAGTGAAAAGGGTTTACAACCTTTGTAGACCAAGTCTTTCATTTCTAAATCTCCAAATAGTAGTCCCTAGAAATCTTCTTTGACTCCATTTGAAGAAAGGATCGAGCTTGCTTGAAGTTTTCGAAGCCGAAGATGATCCACCTTGAAGTCTCTTTCACTCATGCTCACTCTTCACTAATCAAGGTATTAGTGAAGCAAACAACCTAAACTAATGGGCTAGATTAATGTAGGTTGATGAACTAGGAGATGTGCTCACTAAAATATTTTTCTCTTTTCTTTTTCTCACCTCAAGAAATTTCTAGAGAGGAAAATGAGAAATGAGATGAACTTGGATGTTGTGAATGAGGGAATGAACCTTGAGCTAGAGATAAGGTTGGGATGAATAAAATATCTAAGAGTAAAACAAAAAGAGGAGATGAGTCATGGCTTCTCAATACTTCTACAAGCATCCTTAGCCATGACTCATTTCCACCGTTTTTCTATTTTACTTTTAAAAATAAATCATCCCAATAATGTTTAGCTCATGTGTAAGTCTCATACACCCATGTTCTATGTATCATCAGCCATGAGACATAACAATTTATATATATAAATGTATATATCACATATATATAATTATATATAATGAGAATAAAAACTTTAGTGAGCTAATATTAGTTAATATATATAAATATATCAAATATAAATATATATATCAAATTAATAAATCAACACTTGATTCAATAATCCGGTTATATCATATATAATCGACTAATATATATATATATATATATATATATATATATATATATATCAAATTAATAAATCAACACTTGATTCAATAATCCGGTTATATCACATATAACCGTCTAATATTCGATATTTTATATTAAATCAACACTTGATTCAATAATCCGGTCATATCATATATAACCGGCCAATATCAAATATATATATATATATATAACAAATTATTGAATCAAGTATTGATTCAATAATCCGGTTATATCACATATAACCTAACCGATATCAAATATCGCTATATTAGAATACGGTATCACATACTCGTATTTAATCAAGCTCCTGCACATATCTCCATATGTGTCCTACTTCGTTTCGCTTGAGCTAGAAAATCTCTGTGTGGGACTCTAAAGACTCGTCAATATGCCAGCAGTAGGTAATGATCACATCAGATATCCACAAGTCGTCAGCGGTACTAGATGAACGTAACGGCTACCCAGGTATTGAACGAATAGAAGATCAACAAGCAAACTTGTCCAAACTCCTGTAAAGCCTATAAGCAACACTTACCGTACAGTCTGGTCTCTTCGTCTGATATGTCGCATATCGAGTCTGGGGGTCGAATCGTCAGACCCCGGTAACTTGATAAGTTATGCCGATGTGTGGCCTATAACCTTTCGAGAAACTACTGATAACACTTACCAGTAAATCTCATGATCTCTGGCCAGAGACTTGCTGTTATAGCCAATCGAGCATAGCGCAATATCAACTCCCAATACCGAGAGAGACGAAACCCCTCCTATCGCTCACCACCTCCATATGATTCGGGACTGTACCCAAAATCCATCTGTTTGCACGACTCCTTTGAGCCGTGGTAGGGAGGAAATCAAAGCACGGTAGGAACCATACAAGATACTATGACGATCTCAGGTCTACAGACTAACATGTACAAGTGTCACCAGAGAACCGCTGTCTGACGATAGGTATAGTACCATCTAGGAGTTCTCGGCGAGTCCTATTCGGTGTACCCATTCTCTAATGAGCACCTGTATACAATCTTTGATATCAAACACCAATGGTTGTGGGATAAACCATCGTCCCATACAGGGTCAAGAAACATATACACCAGTCTACTCTGGAATTTCGATGCCCTGTCTCGATATTTTCTCGACTAGGAACTGTTAAAGGATATGCTTGCGGACTACACAAGCCCCACTAGTATGATTTGCAGCATTGTCCTGGTAGTCAAGCCTACATCCTAAGGGCTTTATCAACATGTATCAGAGAGATAGTATAATAATACAAGTGACATGTTAAGATAAAGAGCAACCAGATTGCATACTATCATGTCGAGCAAGAAAGTCCTCTATATATATGTCCAAGCATCCACTATATCATATAATAATGGCCTCTAGGACATACATATTTCTAATAATCTCCCACTTGCACTAAGGCCAATTGTTGTAGTATCGCATACCAAACATCCTAAAAAGTCTCTCAACTGCGTCTGGGGGAGGGCCTTCGTGAGTGGATCCGCCGTGTTGTCCATCATATCTACTCTCCTAATCTCGATCTCTTGGTGATCAACTATCTCCGGGATCAGATGATACTGCCTCAGAATATGTCCGGATCGCTGATGGGACCAGGGTCCTTAGCGAAATCCACAGCTCCATTGTTATCACAATATAAGAGTATTGGATCCTCAATGGATGGGACCACACCAAGTTCAGCAATGAACTTCTTCATCCAGACAGACTCTTTAGCAGTATCGTTGGTAGCGATATATTCAGCCTCTATCGTCGAGTCTACTACGGTATCTAGCTTAGAACTCTTCCAACATATCGCCCCTCCATTGAGGGTGAAGACAAAACTCGAGACAGACTTATTGTCATCCTTATCACTCTGGAAGCTCGAATCGGTAAAGGACTCTACCTAGATTTCTTTAGTCCTTCTCAAGTACTTAAGAATGTTCTTCACAGCTGTCTAGTGCTTCTCCTCTGGGTCTGATTGATACCTACTTACCACACTAAGTATGTAAGCTACATCCGGTCTGGTGCATAACATCACATACATGATAGACCCAACTGCAGAAGCATAGGGTATCATTTTATAGGCGAGCCCTCTCCAAATCAGTCTTGGGAGATATCTCTTTGGAGAGAGTGATTCTTGAACAAGCGAGTAAATTACCACGCTTAGAATCTTTCATACTAAACCTCTTTAGTATGGTGTCTATGTACCTCGATTGGGACAATTCCAACATCCTTTTAGATCTATCTCAATAGATCTTTATCCCCGGGATATAGGAGGCATCACCCAGATCTTTCATGGAGAACTTTTGTGATAGGAAGAGTTTGACCGAGTGCAGCATAGGAACATCATTTCCTATCAAGAGTATGTCATCCACGTACAATACGAGGAAAACAAGCTTACTCTCTACAACCTTTTTGTATATACACGGTTCATCTACGTTTTTTATGAAGTCAAACTCTTTGACTGCCACATTAAAACAGATGTTCCAGCTCCGCAATGCCTGCTTTAATCCGTAAATTGATTTAAGCAGCTTGCATACCTTTCCGCTGCTCCCACTGTCTACGAAACCCTCTGGCTGTGTCATACACACGCTCTCTTCTAAATTACTATTTAAAAAAGCGGTCTTGACGTCCATCTGCCAGATTTCATAATCATGGTATGCAGCAATGGCAAGTAGGATCCTGATGGACTTAAGTATAGCTACTGGAGAAAAGGTTTTATCATAATCGACACCTGGTCATTGACGAAAACCTTTTGCTACAAGTCTAGCTTTGAAGATCTCAACCTTTCCATCCACAACAATTTTCTTCTTAAAGATCCATTTGCTTCCAATGGGTTTTACCCCTTCAGGAGCAACTTCCAAAGTCCATACTTTGATGGTGTATATGGATTCCATCTCAGATCGCATAGCATCTAACCATTTCACAGAGTCTCCACTAGTGATAGCCTGCTCAAAATTAGTTGGGTCATCATCTTCCATGATGCAATCCCCGCTCCCACCGTCTACGAGAAAACCGTAGTATCTCTCAAGTGGATGAGGAACCTACTAGATCTACGGAGTGGCCGAGGTTCGTCGGGGAATATCGAATCCTTCGGTTCTACCAAATCATCAGTTGTAGTTTGTATAGCTGAAACTTCTTCCAGTTCTACTTCATTATCACTAATTTCTTTCACAAGAAATTCCTTTTCTAAAAAGGTGGCATATTGAGAAACAAACACTTTTTGTTCCTCAGTGTGGTATAAGATATATCCATATGAATTCTTTAGATATCCTACAAACTTGCAAAGAACTGATCGTGCTTCAAGTTTGTCCGGATTCTGTTTTTTAACATAGGCTAGACAACCCCATATCTTAACTCGTTTAAGAGATAATCTCTTCCCATACCATATCTCATATGGAGTGGTAGGCACGGATTTGGTCGGAACCCTATTCAATAGGTATGCAGCTCTCTCAAGTGCATAACCCCAAAAGGAAATAGGTAACTCAGCAACACTCATCATATAGCGCACCATATCTAATAGGGTGTGATTCCTCCACTCCGATACTCCATTGTGTTGTGGTGTATACGGAGGAGTAAGCTGAGAGAGAATCCCATTCTCTTTTAGATAATCTCGGAATTCCGTGTTTAAGTATTCTCCTTCTTGATCAGATCGAAGGATCTTAATATTTTTACCCGTCTGGTTCTCTACTTCGCACTTATATTCGTTGAATTTCTCAAAAGCTTCAGATTTGTGTTTTAACAAGAGCACATGTCCAAATCTCGAGAAATCATCGGTGAATGTAATAAAGTACGAGGAATCATTCCTGGCATGTGTAGATATAGGACCGCATACATCACTATGTATGAGTCCTAAGAGTTCAGTAGCTCTTTCTCCGTGTCCCGTAAACGGAGTTTTGGTCATCTTGCCTTTGAGACATGACTGACAGGTTTCATAAAATGTAAATTCAAACGGATTCAAATATCCAATTTTATGCAACTTAGTTAGTCTTGTTGCATTGATATGACCAAGTCTACAATCCCACAAGAAGCTTTCGTTTATTTTTGAACTTTTCCTCTTGTGTGTGTTCTGTATATTTAGAACTGTATTTTGATTTAGAACGTATATTCCATTACATAACGTACGAAACCCAATTAACACTTGATTTAGGAAAATGTTCATAACATTTTTCTCTAGTGCAAAATTATACCCTTCTTTATCTAATAATGAAACGAATATTATATTGCACATTGTCACGCCCCGCTTCCCAGTGTACGGTAAGGTGACGCGACAAGGCCCGCTACGTATTTACTCAGAAGTAAACACGCTAAGCGTATCTAAGCAAGTAAAGTACACAAGAGACAGGAAATGTAAATGAACAGCAATTTTATTTATTAAACATTCTTTTACAGTACAACTGAAATGTAAATACATGAGTAGAAAGCGATGCCTAAACAATGGCATAACTGAAATGGAAATAAACTATGTACAAGTGGCTACAGCTCAGGATCTTCAGAGGCCTGCTCCAAATGCTCTCGGCTGGTCTCGTACTCTTCAGCGTCAGGTCCTCCTGACAACATTCCAAAGAAGAAAAGAAATAGGAATGTCGTCAGCGAACAATCGCTCGGTAAGTCCCAAAGATGAGTAGAGATAGAATAGACAGAAGGAGGGTATAATTATTTAATGGTTTATTATAATGTTAGCGCAGTTGTTTGTAGCTTGGTATAGAAAATGTCAGTGTATACGAGAGGAGTCCAACTTACACCGTGAACTTTGATAACCCGTAGTACAAGGCTCCGTCGAAAATACTACGGAACAACGATATGGATATAATTACGTCTTAAGTGACCACCTCGTGCCACCTTTAACATGTTCCGTACCAGTCTACCCCTTTATAACCCCGTAATATTTATTGTATTGATTGTATTTATTGTACGGATTGTATTATATTGTCTTGTATTGTAAATTGTATATGGAGGACTTGCCGAAACCATGATATCAGTAATTGGAACGGATATAATGGATGAACATGTAGATGGAATATATCCATGGTTCGGTTCGGTCAATATAGATTGATATTGATTGAATAGACGGATTCATGGATTCATATTGTATTGTAGTTTATACTTGAATCACATTCAAGTCAGATTGATTAGATTGAGACTCAGTCTGAGTCAGACACTTTAAAAAGTATTTGAAATCCTGAATTAGTTTTGATGTTATCGGTAACTGTTGCACATGGACGGCAGGATTTGTGTCTTTTTCCAAGACAATTACTGCGTTGATAACAACGTTTGTTAGATTGTCTACCTTAAATAGGCAAGCACCCATATCTCCGACTTCCTGAGGCTCAAGAGACTGGTCCCGCTTAAACCTATGTTTACTAGGGTCCTTATTGTAATTTAGTATAACTTGAGGGGGTTTTATGTAAAAATATTTTGATATAATTTTCAAAATACACCTCAAGTATTTAATTATCGTCTTTAGGAGTTTCATAGATGTATATTTTATAAATATGAAATTTCTAGTGAGTAGAACCTAAATTTCATAGTATATGGTATTTTATTGAAATATCGGTATTGTTTTGTATTTGGATGATATTTGCATGTAATAGTGATTCCTTTGATTTAGAAAACTTGGAATATTTATAGAATATAACTAAAGTAGATATTTTGATATTATATATATATATATATATATACATATTTAATGAAAATAATTTATTTATTTTCTTGTAGAAATCTCATTTTCTAAAGAAAAATATATAAAAAATTCCATCGAGATCGAATGCTCCTTGTGGAGGTTTGCATCTCGCTCTACTAAGCCCGAGAATATGTGATAATCCGCACCATCCTGAACGGGGTCCCTAAAAGTGGGTTGTAGAGGCGCAATTGCATGGAATTGATTAATACACATTTTAAAGAAAACGGTTTTGTAAGTTTAGGGTATTTATTTGTAAAGTCGTATTTTCCCATATTCTATTGTCCCAAATTCCATCGTGCTATGTCAAACATGTGTGTTGTGGTGAAGTAGGTCATTACCTCGTGAGTTATCTAAAGGTATAGCAAGGAATAAAGTTATTATGTCGAAACTAAAATATATGGTATTTTTCTGTAAAAGTGCGATAAAAGTTACAAAAATGATTCTTTTACGGTGAAACTTGTTTTAATAGATTTATTAATGTTTATTAAACAATATGTGAGAGTATGAAATGATCTGGATTAAGAAAAGTTGAGTTTTGAAGAAAAACCGAATCAGAAGTCGGATTAACTCCGCTTCCGTCGGGTTTTATAATTTAGAAGTTTTAGAATTTGAAATGAGAGGGAAAGAAGGGACTTACTGGTTTTGATGAGGGGGAGAGATAGGAGAAGGGTTGGGAAGCGTCGGGACGTCGTTTCGTCGCCGGAATCTACTAGGAATTTCGTCGGAGCTTCGCCCTTCACTAACTCCACTTGCACACAATAGGACTTGAAATTTTTTTAGAGTTTTGATACTAAATTTCAGAATGAAGAGAGCCAAAATGTAGAGTTGTATTTATAGGGTAGGATTAGGGTTTAGGATGATGAATTTGAGAATTAAAATGCATTAAAACATGGAGTAATGCTCATTTTTAATTCTCTGGAAATGTGGAGAGAAAACAAACAGGCTGGGGTTAATGGGGGGTCCAAGGGGTGCTAGGGTTAAAAAAATTGCATTTGGATACAACCAAACCAGCGGCGCCAGCCCAGGCTTCAATCTCGCTGGTCCAATCTTTGGGGTGGGGGCTCAGATGTTTGCCACGTGTCAGGGTTTGTATGAATAGTGTTTTGCACATGTTTGTTTAAGCTGTGACTCTTCGGTTTACGTGTAGTGCACGTGTAAACCCTTGGGTTTCTAAAAGATTAAAAGAAATTTTAAATAAAAAGATAATGTGGCTGATGGGATTTGAACTCGGGTGCTATGTCTCAGCAGTGTAAAGTCTTACCAATGAGCTACAAGCTCTTTCTTGCTGTTCAAAAGAAAAACAAACTTATAACTCATGCTCAGGCTTAGGTGTCCCTTTCTATATTTTGAAAATTTTCGTATAGAAAGTTAGGGTTGTTACATTCTACCCTCCTTATAAAAATTTCGTCCTCGAAATTTGTAGAAGGAAAGTGTAACAGATTCAAAGCAATTTACTATTGATAGTGCATGAAAAATGTTTGGAAGAACGAAAGAATGCAAAAGTTTTAATAAGATCGAAAAAGAGGTGAGGGAATTACCAGGGTTACCTTGGTCTTCAGTCTCGACTTCTACGGCTGCTAACGTGAAAGCCTGACACTGGGGGATATTCCTCCTAGCTGGAGGCACATTTCTCTGTCCTTGGGGCATATTTCTCTGCCCTCGAGGCATGTTCCTCAGTGCTTGATGGAATTGGCGATTAAGCTGTGTAGAAGGTGGAGCTGGGAGTGCAAGACGAGGAGCAGGAGCCTGGATAGCTGGCCGCTGCGGATAGGTGTTGTGAGTTAGAATTGTGTTGCGTCTATAAGGACAGGTCCCAATTCCATAATTGGATGCGCCACAAACTAAGCACAGGTATTTTGCGCGCCTACAGTCCTTCCACAAGTGTCCATCCCTCTTGTAATAGAAGCAAAAATCTGGACTCGGCTAGTTATTTGTTACTTCCAGTCTTCTCGGTTCAACAGTTGGCCTTGAAGAGGCTCCTCCTGCCATCTGAGTGGCAGGACGCTTCACTCCGGCAGATTGAGGTATGCCCTTCCTCTTCACTACTGCCTCGTATCTTTGAGCAGCCTTCAAAGCCAAATCATGGGTTGAGAAATCCCCTGTAGCTAAGGCAGCTTGGATTTCCTGGTCCAACCCTTGCTGAAATCTTCTAGCCCTGATCTCAGCAGTCGGTATGGGATGGGCCGCAAACCTGTTACGGTCATGTGTTAGCTGTGTAGTATGCGATAAAAAATCGAACATTGAGACATATCTTACCTGTTGAGCATGGTAAACTCAGTATCATACTCATCCACAGATTTGGTCCACATCGAACCCTGTTGTAAATGGATAAACTGCTGCTCCATGTCAAATCGGACAGTCTCAGGGAAGTATTTCGTGTCGAACATGTCGTGAAAAGCCCTCCATTCGATAGGTTGGTCAAGACGGCTTTCTTCCGCCTTCCACCAAACTCATGCATTGTCAGTGTGTTGCAGCTTTGCAGCTCGTACCCAAGCGATCTTTAGCACTTGTGCTGCTGCCAGATCATCCTCAATACTCTGAGCCCATTCTTCAGCTCCCAAGGGGCTCTCTTTTCCTGAGAATTGCTTGGGGTGCAAAGCCCTAAATTGATTCACCCCAGGTGCTTCCGCTACTGGACGGTTCATCAAGATAGCAGTCTGCTGCTGCTGTCCCTCCAGGAGGTTGCAGATCGCCTCAAGCAGTACCGTCTGCTCATTGATCGGAGCAGCGACGGCAGGTGTAAGCTATAGAGGTGGAGGTATGTTGTTGACATTTGTGCTGGTGTTGTTTGGGGAATCCATAACCTTGAAAGAAAAATTTTATGACAGATTCAAAATATATGAAATTGGAAGATTCAAGCAGTATGAATTGTAAAGAATGTTTTTAGTTGCTGGTTCTTGTGTTATATTGCTTAGGTTGTCCACGCAAAAGTGACCTGCATGGGCCACCAACAAAACCTGTCATGCCCCACTTTGCAGTGTACGGTAAGGGGACGCGACAAGGCCCGCTACGTATTTACTCAGAAGTAAACACGCTAAGCGTATCTAAGCAAGTAAAGTACACAAGAGACAGGTAATGTAAATGAACAGCAACTTTATTTATTAAACATTTTTTTACAGTACAACTAAAATGTAAATACATGAGTAGAAAGCGATGCCTAAACAATGGCATAACTGAAATGGAAATAAACTATGTACAAGTGGCTACAACTCAGGATCTTCAGAGTACTGCTCAGGGGCCTGCTCCAAATGCTCTCGGCTGGTCTCGTACTCTTCAGCGTCGGGTCCTCCTGACAACATTCCAATGAAGAAGAGAAATAGAAATGTCGTCAGCGAACAATCGATCGGTAAGTCCCAAAGATGAGTAGAGATAGAATAGACAGAAAGAGAGTATAATTATTTAATGTTTTATTATAATATTAGCGCAGTTGTTTGTAGCTTGGTACAGAAAATGCCAGAAAATAATTTTGATAATATATATATATATATAATGAAAATAATTTATTTATTTTCTTGTAGAAATCTCATTTTTTAAAGAAAAATGTATAAAAAATTCCATCGAGATCGAATACTCCTTGCGGAGGTCCGCATCTCGCTCTACTAAGCCCGAGAATGTGTGATAATCCGCACCATCCCGAACGGGGTCCCCAAAAGGGGGTTGTAGAGGCGCAATTGCATGGAATTGATTAATACACTTTTTAAAGAAAACGGTTTTGTAAGTTTAAGGTATTTATTTGTAAAGTCGTATTTTCCCATATTCTATTGTCCTAAATTCCATCGTGCTATGTCAAAAATGTGTGTTGTGGTGAGGTAGGTCATTACCTCGTGAGTTATCTAAAGGTATAGTAAAGAATAAAGTTATTATGTCGAAACTAAAATATATGGTATTTTTCTGTAAAAATGCGATAAAAGTTACAAAAATGATTTTTTTACGATAAAACTTATTTTAATAGATTTATTAATGTTTGTTAAACAATATGTGAGAGTATGATATGATCTGGATTAAGAAAAGTTGAGTTTTGAAGAAATATCGAATCGGAAGTCGAATTAACTCTGCTTCCGTCGAGTTTTATAATTTGGAAGTTTTAGAATTTGAGATGAGAAGGAAAGAAGGGACTTACTGGCTTTGATGAGGGGGGGAGATGGGAGAAGGATTGGGAAACGTCGGGACATCGTTTCGTCGCCGGAATCTTCTCGGAATTTCATCAGAGCTTCGCCCTTCGCTAACTCCATTTACACACAATAGGACTTGAAAAATTTTGAGAGTTTTGATACTAAATTTCAGAATGAACAGAGCCAAA
Source organism: Agapanthus africanus (assembly GCA_030015575.1). NCBI lineage: Eukaryota > Viridiplantae > Streptophyta > Magnoliopsida > Asparagales > Amaryllidaceae > Agapanthus > Agapanthus africanus. Next base: position 878,172,356 of record CM057339.1, on the reverse strand, counting down.
GTATAGGGTTGTATTTATAGGGTAGGATTAGGGTTTAGGGTGATGAATTTGAGAATTAAAATGCATTAAAACATGGCGTAATGCTTATTTTTAATTCTCTGGAAATGTGCAGAGAAAACAAACAGACTGGGGTTAATTGGGGGAGTCCTGTTAGTTATATGTATGCCCTATATGCCATTATTATACATATGATGTATATTATAGTGGATGCTTGGACATATATAGGGAGGACTTTCTTGCTCGACGTGATAGTATGATATCTGATTGCTCTTTATCTTAATATGTACACTTATTGTCTTTCTATTGCATATTGATAAAGCCCTTAGGATGAGTACTTGACTACCAGGATTATGATGAAGATCATACTAGTAGGGCAATGGTAGTCAGTAAGTACATCCTTCAATTGTTCCTAGTCGTGGGAGTATCTAGACGGGGCATCGATATTCCGGTGTTGACTAGCGTATACGCTTCTCGACCCATATGATAGGCGATGGATGATCCCATATCTATTGGTGTTTGACATCAGAGATGGTATACGAGTGCTCGGTGGAGACTGGGTACACTGGACGGACTCGCCGAGAACATTAGATAGTATTATACCTATCGTCAGATAGCAGTTCTCTGGTGACACTGGTACAGGTTAGTCTGTCGACCCGAGATCGTCATAGAGTCTTGTATGATTCCCACTGTGCTTTGATTTCTACCTTACCACGTTCAAGAGATCGTGCAAAACGATGGTTTTTGGGTACAGTCCCGAGTCATATGGAGACAATGAGCGATAGGAGGGTATTTCGTCTCTTCCGGTATTGGGGATTGATGCTGCGCTATGCTTGATTGGCCATAACAGGAAATCCCTGGTCAGGGTTGCTGAGATCTACTGGTAAGTGTTATCGGTAGTTTCTCGAACCGTTATGGGCCTCATATCGGCATGACTTATCAGGGCTATTGGGGTCTGACGTTTACCACCCCCAGGCTGTTGTTTCCCCCAATCAGAGCAAAGCTCTGTTTGAATTTCAAAATTCAAAATTCGAAGCAACGCTTCAAATTCTTTGCGCTGCGCGCAACACGCCACGTGTCGAAAGCTGATACGCCAGCGCAGCGCCTAAAGCAGCGCGCCCAATCAGAGCAAAGCTCTATTTAAAACAAAATTAAAGGAAGCAACGCTTCAGTTGCGCAAACGCTGCGCTGCGCGACACGTGTCAGCGCAGATGCGCTGCGCTGTGCGCTGCGCGACACGTGTCAGCGCAGATGCGCTGCGCTGTGCGCTGCGCGACACGTGTCAGCGCAGTCGTGCAAGCGCAGTTGCGCTGCGCTGTGCGCTGCGCGACACGTGTCATGCACTGGGGCATTTGCGCCAAACAGAATTAAATTCTAGCAAGATTTTTCTGTTCTTGTTAAAACAAGAAGATTGTCTTCTGTAAAACAGAAGCCCTTGGATCAAAGATCCAACGGTGGGGAAAATTCCCCAAATCACTCAGAGAAAGATCTCTTTAATAAATTTAACAAATTTATGGGCACTATATAAAGTCTCCTAGACCCCAAATCAAAGGCATCGACATTGTGAGAGATCAAGAACTTCAAACAGAGAGAACTCTGAAGAAATTTCAAGAAGAAAAAGGTAAAAACCTTTAAGATAGAAGAATTTCTTCTAATAGATCATTGATCTAAGAACAAGATCAATGATCTTCAATAAACAAAAATAAAAATAAAAATAGTGCTTTGCACTTGTGAACCATTGGTTCTGGAATCTTAAAGATTCTCAAGATTATTGAAATAGTGCCTTGCACTTGCAAAAAACTGCACTGTTGCGCTCCTGGGTTGGCGCAAGCCACCAGAGAGCGCCACGTGTTAGCATCTGACTCACTTGCGCTGTGCGCTTCTAAGATAGAGCTTTGCTCTCTGAATTTGGCGCAACTCACCAGAGCGCGCCACGTGTCGGCAGCGCAAGCGCAGCGCACTGGTGCAGCGCACTGCGCTTGCGCGACACGTGTCACCCCCGCAAGCGCTTGCGCTCATTTATTGGCACAAAGCGCCTGACAGGCCACATGGCCCTTGTCAGATAATTGATGCACTGCATCATTAAAAAGAAGGGCTCAACCCAATTAAAAAGGCCTAACAGGCCTAGTAAATGCTATGCATTATTTTCAAACAGATGCAATGCATCAGAGCCCAAGTAAAGATAGATGCAATGCATCAGAGCCCAAGTAAAAATAGATGCAATGCATCAGAGCCCAAACAAGGGTCTGTCAGACCAGAACAGATGTTGTGCATCATTTAAAAGGGGCAGAACCCAAATAAAGGTCCAACAGAGACCAAGATTAATGCTATGCATTATTAAACATGGGCAAAACCCTAGCACAGGTCTGATAGACCAAAAATAAGAAATAAAGTTGAATATTCTCAACTGGACTTAGCCCAATGATGGTCGTAAGTCCTCAAATTAAATTGACTGAGCACAGCTGCTCTCTTAAACCAATTTACATCCGGTTCGAGGGTACATCTCCGAACTCCTTTGACTCCTATCGTTGTAATCCTTCAACGACGTCAGAGAGGTGACGGGTCCCGACAACCACACATCAACACGGACTGTGGGGTCCTTAAACTCATGGACTTAAGCGTCCTTAAACCAAGATACGGATTGTGGGATCCTTAAACCCGCGGACTTATGCGTCCTTAAACTAAAACACGGATTGTGGGATCCTTAAACCCGCAGACTTAAGCGTCCTTAAACTAAATATGGACCCCTATGTCCTTAAACTGGAATATGGACCGCAACGTCCCTAAACTGGAATATGGACCGCAACGTCCTTAAACTACCTATCGACCGCAACGTCATTAAACTAAACAATAGAGCCCCCAAACGCTCTTTTGTTGGATCTAAACGATCCCGTTTAAGTTGATCTTAGCCTCAAATATGACTAATGTATCCTTAAACATTCAAACAGACTTTAGTCCCAAATTGGACTATAAGACCCCCAATCAACTTTGGTTCAAGGGTACATCTCCGAACTCCTCTGACACATGTCTTTGTAATCCTTCGACATCGTCAGAGAGGTGACGGGTCCCGACGGCCATATATTAAATAGACCACCATGTCCCTAAACTGGAAATAGATCTAGACGATCCCGTTAAGTAGATCTTAGTCTGGAAATTAGACTAACGTATCCTTAACAAACGTTTAAGTTGATCTTAGACTCAACTATGGCTAACGTATCCTTAAACCAAAACCCAAAACCCAAATCTAAGAAAGTACGGATTTGGACTAATCCACGTCCTACGGGCGACGAAATAAATAGTCTCCGTATACAATCTACGGGCAACCACAAACAAAACAAACACCCACGACACGAAGTGAAATTCTGGAGAAGGAGAAAGTTGTTACCGCGATGCGGTAGCGTAATTAACTGCAGGGGCTTGTGCCTGTAGGGAAGAGCGTCCCCACAATCAAAAACCCCTCAAGCGAGGGGGAATCTGACGAAGTCTGCTACATCGGCCGTATCCGTCTAAACCTCCGATACACGGTGCCATAAATCAACTTGGCATCTTCGGAGAGGTAGACGGATAAAACCAAATAGCATATGCCCCGAATCTCAGGCAAGACGTCCTCATGTCTCGGCCGCCGTTCGGAGGGGAACAGATTCTGGCACGTCCGGTGGGACCAGTTGACGACCACTTGGGTGCCCAAAGTAACGGCCCCCTCAGCTTCAACGGCCCATAAGAGAAGAAGGCCAGAGAAAGTCCTCACGCCGACGGCGAATATCAAAGGTGGTGAACCCAAACGCCCTAAGTCCGGGGGCATCGTAGTTCATACCGTCTACATGGCGTCTGGTAAAGAGGACAGCCGCATATCCACAGGTCATAGACCGCTTACGCGATCGGTGACCAAAGCGCAGGAGCAGCAGCAGAAGCTCCAAGAGATGATGAACGCGATGGCCGCACTTACTGGGCCAAAAGAAAGCCCTGAAATATTCTCGGATGAACGCCAGGAGCAAGAAACTGACGCCGAATTCCTTTGTCGGATATTGAAGAAGAAGGACAAAGAGGCTGCTGAACAAGCAGCCAACATAAAACGTATGGGCCTCCTGTTCCAAGACATGGTGAGGATGATGATCCAACAAGATCCCTCGGCCGAAGATCCCCCGATCGTCCTTGAAGAAGATAGGGGAGAGACGTCAAATCCTCCGCCAGCTCTGTCAACAGCTAAGGAGGAGACAATCTCCAAGGCTGACCTGGATGAGTACATAGTCCTACAAATACGGGTTCATCATGCGACTGAAGCAGCCGGTCAGGTTGTAAAAACGGGACGACCGTATCCGAGTTGGTACGACCAGATCAAGTACCCGCCGGGCTACACAATTCCCAAGTTCCATGTCTATAAGGGGACGGGCAATGCTCACCAGCATGTTGCCCAGTTCAGAGCGCTCTGCGGCAACACCGGCGGTGATGACAAACTGTTGCTTCGCCAGTTCGTTGGAAGCTTATCAAATACAGCGTTCGAGTGGTACTCTGAACTCCCGAACGACTCTATCAAGACCTTCGCGGAGATGGAGCTGTTGTTTACTCAGCGTTTTCCAAGCGCCAGTGAACGCACCCCGATGACGGCACTGATTAACGCCAGAGTGAAGCCAGGCGAGACATGGGTTTAATATGCTATACGGTGGCGGAACTTATGGTCAAAGTGCGAGCAGCGCATTGAGGAAGCTCCTGCAGTGGGTATGTTTGTGGGAACCCTTGATCCACAAGCAACCATCTCGCAATTTATGATGTTCTTCAAGCCGACTACCTTCCAGGCCTTGATTGGCAAGCTAGCGCAAATGGATCAGATAGGCCATAAACCCCCTCTTCCAAAGCCGGACTCCCGAAATGAAAGGGGGAAGGGAAAAGCGATCGTTGTCGCTAATGCTCAACAACAACCGAGCAACTTGAAGCCGGTTGTTCGTCAAAATAATATGCGTCCATAGGTATCCCTTGAGGAGAGACTAGGACGTCTTTATTCGTTTCCCCGAGATAAAACGAGAAGATTATTCGAGCTGGCGTTGCGCAACCGACTCATAAATCTGCCGGAGCCAAAACGTCCGTCACAACCAAATGATGTCAATGAGCCCAACTACTGCCCCTATCATCGGGTACTGGGTCATCCGATCGAAGATTGCTACGTCTTCAAAAATTGGCTTGAAGACCAGTACCAATAGGGCAAGTTTGCGTTATCCGACAGATGGAAAGTGAATCCGCCGCAACCTCACGCCTCTAAAAGGATGAATATGCCGGGGGCAACGTACTCTCTCGTTGAAGAAGCCCCATGGGAGGTTGTACTATCGGCCAAGACAAAGAGAATGCTGAACGATCTTCAGACATGCCCAGCGATCAAGTGGAAGAACCCGTTGGAACCGCAGGTCATTGAGGGGATGTTGAAGCCACGTCCAACTCCGAAGACCGATGGTGGTGGCCCAAGCACTCGCAGCCAGCCATCAAAATCTTCGAAGAAGAAGAAGAAGAAATCTAAGAAGCCTGTGAAGCCTGGCGACAAGCGCACAGACTTACAAAAACAAATTGACGCGCTAGAGGAATACAACCAGAACGCACGGACTCCCATTACACTCCAAGAGTTTCTCAACCACGTCTTTCAAAAGGAATGTGAGGGAGAAAGTTTGTCAGATGAATCTGAAGAATACGTAGCGAGCTGCCGTATGATCTCCCATTCGTTGACAGACGATGAAGAGACTCCTTGCACTGAAAAGCTGGGGGCAGATCCCGAACCAAAAATTCTGGGGCCATCAGATGAAGTAATTGACGCATTCCTTAACGAAGCTCGGTTGAAAAGTAAAGCTGATCGAGAACGCAAGACGGCTATATTGTAAAGGGCCAAGCACCAGCGACTTGACGAAAGAGCTGAAACACTCCCGCTGGAGCACAATACATCCACTACTGACAAAAGCAAATTCAAGATGAGGAAAAGGTTTGCTAAGGCCATATCAATGGGCATGAAGCTACCCTCCTCCGAAGGAAACATTACTGGTGAAATGGAAATGCACCCCTCTTATTGCTTATATCATCAGAAGATTTCGCACCCCACTGAAGAGTGCAAAGATTTCGATAGATGGTGGTAAGGATATGTTGCTCATCGACAACATTTTAAGCGGGAGAAGCGCAAAACTCGTCGGGAGCGGAAAAATATGACCGAAGGGTTTAACAGAACTACCGGTGATTGTCGCATGGTTAACGCCGGGGGATCACAGGTGCCTACATTCGGGAACGATTCTGAAGAGGAGCTGGATCTTGGCCCTCTCTTTAAAGAGTCCACCTCGGGAAAAGAAGAAGAGCCAAAGGTCTGCGAAAATATCCGGCTACGTAATCGCACGCTTCCCGAAAAGAATCTCGGACCCTCAAATAAAAAAGATAAAGGAAAAGAGAAGGTCCCTGAAGATATCGTCTTAGATGACCAAGTTGTGGAGGAGCTAAGTGCCAAGGACTCGCCGAAGAGAAATAAGGTGGATTACAACGTCTTAGCGCATCTGAGGAAACTACCCTCGCAACTCAGCATTCTTGATGCCCTTTTGCTATCAAAGGAGGCGAAAGATTCGTTAGTCAAGGCATTGCAGGATCCAGAGCAATTCCGAGCTTTCCTGGCCGAGGAAAAGATGAAGGATGAATTGGAGGAAGTGCACACTGCTGATGTCGCTTTTGGTGATGAAGACCTTCTTCTTGGGACGTGCGAACACAATCGCCTCCTTTATGTCTCAGGATACTGCCACGATATAAAGATACGCAAAATCCTGATCGACAATGGATCCTCCGTTAACCTCCTTAATGTGCGGGTGTTAAAAGAAATCTGCATGAGCGTCCAGCACCTTGCTCGGGACAAGATCACTATCTCCGGGTTCGACTCCCATTCATCAAGAACTCTTGGATCTGTGATACTGACGCTACGCTTCGGACTACTCGTCACGGACATTAAGTTCTACGTCATAGACGCCAAGACATGTTACAACGCTCTGCTCGGCCGACCGTAGTTACACGAGTACAACATCATCCCTTCTACACAACATCAGTGTATGAAGTATTCTAAGGATGGTCTCGAGTATACCGTGGTGGGAGAACTGACCCGTTCTCTGTGAATGAGGTCCGCAAATATGAAGATGCCAAATACTTCTTACTGGATTTCGAAGACACGGAGAGGTGTCACAAGCCGGAGAACAAAGCTAATGCCACCATCCCTGTCTTCGGCAGTGATACCGAAGAGGAAGAGGAGATAGTTTATTCGGGTCTGCCCCAATACAACAAGCCGGGATCATCTGCTCCTACGTTGATCTTTGGTAGCGACTCGGAAGATGAAGTCCATGTTGTATTCTCTGCTCGACCTTCAATACAAACGTCCGCTGACGAAGAGCAAAGTCTACAAGTCGCCATGGTGCCGCCTAAACATCATAAAGAACTGGATGCACTTAATATCTACAGTGTAGAAGAGCTGCGGACGTTCTATATCCCTCCCAGGCGAGAAGGAGAAAAAGTAATTCTATTCTACCGCTCTAAAGAAACCAGAGTGGAGAAAGAAATCTGGCATGGCGCGGATCCTATGCTTGACAGGCTTCAGCCCATCCGTCTCCCCAGATATTATACAGAAGGCCTGAAGAGGTTGTTGAAACGCCTGGGGATATCCTTCAAGCAGACCGTTCGAAAAGCCAAGTTCTATGACAAAGTCTGGAAAGTTCCCGAGACTCAACGCAAGCTGCCTAATGGGAGAATGGAAACAATCGGGCTTGGATACATTCGGTCCAAGAAACGAGAGCTACTCCACGGTTGCTACGTCATGCATGACTTCGATGAAGAGGCGGATGATCAATGGGAAGATGCTGATCCTGAACCAGTAAAAGTTCCAGATGCAAAAGTGCCCAGTCCGTCGTTCGAACAACAAATGGACAAGCTTATAAAGGAAGCTGGTCAAAAAGTCCGAGACGACCATAACCGCGAAATGGCCATCTACGAGAAAGCCAAAATGCAACACCTCCTTCAACAGGCCGTGAAAGATGAAAATGTCGCTCCTTGTCAACCTGTTATAAAGAAGGCTCGACGCAGAGGCAGAAACAAGTCGAAACGCGAAAAAGGCGCTCAACAGCAACGAAGCGGGGCTAAGAGGCCACGCAAGCGGGAGCCGAGCGGTTCCGATCTATCCCTCATGAGAAAAATGGGTCGGGCTTACTCTTTTCCTCGGAACAAGACGAAGAAAATACTTGACCTCGCTCTAAAACATCAGATGCTTACACTGCCGGAGTCTAAACACCCCGAACAAGCAGGCGAGGTCTCACACCCAGACTATTGCTTTTATCACCGAGTGGTAGGGCATCCTCTCGAAGACTGCTTCACCTTCAAGAATTGGGTCGAAGATCAGTATCAGCTTGGCAAGTTCGCTCTGTCCGATAACTGGAGGGTAGCGCCGCCACAGAAGCATGAACTCAAGGCCATGGAAGAAGAACCAGTTCCACATTGGGATTGGAAGCGAATTCGTACTTGTCACGTGATAACGATATCAAAAGAAGAGCCCGAGAACATGGATGACCTTCCCTGGTGCTTTGAAAACAGCAACGACGAGGTAATCTCAGAATTCCCACCAGCACCAAAAGAGCTGGAAGATGGAATCCATACCACTGCAGATAACCTCAAGAAAATTGAGTTGGGAACGGCGAACGATCCGCGACCGACATTCATTAGTGAGCTGCTGTCTGAAGAGAAGGTGGCTTCGTTAAAAGACCTGCTTAGCAGCATAAAGATTGCTTCGCATGGAACTATTCCGAAATGCCGGGACTAGATCCAAAAATTGTTGTTCACAAATTGGCAATATCCCCGGACGTCAAGCCAGTCAAACAGGCGCCGAGAAGAATGTGGCTCGAGCTTGAAATGAGCATCAACGCCGTGGTCAAGAAGCTGATCGACTCTGGCTTTATTCAAGAGGTCCAGTATCCCGAGTGGATCTCCAATATCGTCCCGGTGATGAAGAAAAATGGGACAGTGCGCATATGCATAGACTTCCGGGATCTCAATAAAGCCTGCCCGAAAGACGATTTCTCAGTGCCAGTCACCGAACTGATGATAGACAATACGTCCACTCATGAGGTTTTCTCCTTCATGGACGGCTCGTCAGGGTATAATCAGATAAAGATGCATCCCGAAGACCAGAAGCACACCGCCTTCAGGACTCCTTTGGGTATATTCTGCTACAGGGTGATGCCCTTCGGTCTAAAGAACGCCGGTGCCACCTACCAGAGGGCCATGACGAAGATCTTCGATGACCTCATACACGAAATCGTCGAATGCTATATCGACGATCTCGTGGTTAAAAGCAAATCATACGAGGAACATCTCGAGCATCTGAAGACCGTATTTCAACGCCTTCGACAATACAACTTGAAGATGAACCCTCTCAAGTGTGCATTCGGAGTTTCCTCGGGCAAATTCCTGGGATTCATCGTCCGACACCGAGGTATTGAGATAGATCCGTCAAAGATCAAGGCGATCATAGAAATGCCTCCGCCAAGAACTCTCAAACAGCTGCGGTCTTTCCAAGGGAAGCTCGCGTATATACGGCGATTTATAGCTAACCTTTCAGGCAAGTGCCGTCCTTACAGCCACCTGATGAAGAAGGGAACCCCGTTCGTCTGGGACCAAAAATGCCAAAGCGCGCTAGACGAGATCAAGCAATACCTGCAGAACCCACCAGTGTTGGCTGCTCCGGTCAAGGGAAAGCCCCTCATTCTTTATACAACCGCCCTCGAAGGTTCCTTAGGCGCATTATGGGCGCAAGAGAACGACCAAGGGAAGGAAAGAGCACTCTATTACTTAAGTCGAGTTCTACTGGGGGCAGAAAGCAACTACTCCCCCATTGAAAAACACTGCCTGGCATTGATCTTTGCGATAACAAAGCTCAGACACTATGCGTTGGCACATGAGGTCCGTCTCATTTCGAAGGTGGACCCTCTTAAATATTTAATGTCAAAGGCCATATTGACGGGACAACTCGCTAAATGGGCCCTGCTCTTGATGGAGTTCTTGATAACATATCAACCTCTCAAGGCAGTCAAAGGCCAGGCCATCGCCGACTTCCTCGCTGAGCATCCGATACCCGCCTGTTCTTCTCTGAATTACGATCTTCCAGACGAACATGAGTTTGATGCGATCGACGGTGGTGATACCCGATGGGAGCTTTATTTCGATGGAGCATCTTCCGTGAAGAAGCGCGAACAAAGTACCCCTATAATCAAATCGGGGGTAGGACTCATCTTTGTAACTCCACAAGGAGGGATAATGCGCTTTGCCTTCTCCCTAACAGAGCCGAGGACGAACAATGAAGCCGAATACGAAGCTTTGATAGCAGGCCTCGAGATCGCCATCGACATGGGAATTGAAAACCTCCTCATATACGGAGACTCCCAGCTGGTCGTTAGTCAAGTAAATGGCGACTACCAAACGTGCAAACCAGAGTTGGTTAAGTACGGCGAAAAGGTGCAGCAACTGTTGACCCAAATTCCCTCCTATACTTTGGAAAACATACCGCGCGCGGAAAACAGCAAAGCGGACGCATTGGCCAAGCTCGCCAAGGAACTGGCTGATGAGAACCTCGATGACGTAAGAATCATGGTACAAAGCCGTCGGGTGCTTGCCCCAGCAAAAATATCTCCGGAATCACCCAAAGAAAAGGGAGCGACTGAGCAGACGACCTTGCAAATAAAAGATCGGCAAAATACCGAGGATTGGAGGGAAGCCTTTATAGACTACTTCAAATACCGTCGAACGCCCGAAGATGCGTCCTCAAGACATCAGCTTATGAAACGAGCTCTGTCTTTCGCCTTCGTCAATGATACTCTGTACAAGAGGTCGTTTGATTCTCTGTGGTTGAGATGTCTAGGACCTGACGAAGCGGAAAAAGTCGTTCAGGAAGTTCATGACGGACTCTGCGGTTCTCACCAAGCGGGCCCGAAGATGAAGCTGAAGATCAAACGGATGGGCTATTACTGGCCCACGATGATTCAGGACTGCCTCGAATATGCAAAACAATGCCACTCATGCCAAATTCATGGGGACTTCATCCACCAGCATCCAAATCTGCTACACCCGACAGTGGCTAGCTGGCCATTCGAAATGTGGGGAACTGATATAGTCGGCCCCATCGAACCAGCATCGTCCAGGGGACATCGTTTCATCCTGGCGACGACTGACTACTTCTCCAAATGGGCAGAAGCAGTACCGCTGAGGGAAGTGAAGACGGAGAATATCCTCCATTTCTTCAAGACGCACGTCATATATCGGTTTGGAACTCCGTGACGGATCATCTCCGATAATGGACCGGCTTATAGAAGACACAAGATCAGTCGCTTCGCTCAACAGCATAATATAGACTGGAGATATTCCTCAGTTTATAATCCGCAAGCTAACGGTCTAGCTGAGGCCTTCAACAAGACCTTGACAAAGATCATGAAGAAAACGGTGTCCCGAAATAAGAAGGACTGGCACGAGAGACTGCAAGAAGCTCTCTGGGCATATCGAACTACGTTCAAGACAGCCATGAACACAACTCCGTACGCGTTGGTATTCAGTACAGAAGCAGTACTCCCCCTCGAGATAGAGTTACCCTCACTACGAGTAGCAGTCCATTACGAGCTGACGGACGAAGAAAATGCTCACCTTCGGCTTGAGGAGCTTGATGCCCTTAATGAAACCCGGCTCATAGCACAACAAAATCTGGAGGCCTATAAAGCAAAGATGACACGCTCATATCAAAGATTGACCCGGCCGAGGACATTCCGCCAAGGTGAACTCGTGCTAGTGGTCAAAAGGCCTATGATCACCAATCGCGCCAAACGGGGAAAATTCGAGCCAAACTATGAAGGCCCGTACATCATAGACAAGGTCTACCAGGGTGGAGCCTATCTACTCATGGATATGCACGGTGAAAGGCCTTACAGGCCAATAAATGGTCGATTCCTAAAGAAATACTACGCTTAGCGAGTTACTGCCTAGGTCAATGATAGATGACGACGACTATGTCCGCTTGCTATCTTCCTAAGCTCAAACTTTATAAGCAGTAGCCAGCCTTTTCCTGGACGGACAGAAACGTCCTTAAACTAATGGCGGACCGAAACGTCCTTAAACTAATGACGGACCGAAACGTCCTTAAACTACTACCGCAGCATCCTTAGGCTGACGAGATGAATAAAAAAAAATATATAAAAATAAAAAATAATAATAAACGGTATGTCCATAAGCAAAATGGGCACGGATGAAAACCCGAAAGGGCTCCGTGAGTAAAAACAGCAGGGCTACCGACGAGTGTTCGTGAAAACCCGAAAGGGCGTGACCTCGTAAAAATATATATATATATATATATAAATAAAAAGAATAAAAAAAACGGTATGTCCATAAGCAAAATGGGCACGGATGAAAACCCGAAAAGGACTCCGTGAGTAAAAACAGCAGGACTACCGGCGAGTGTTTGTGAAAACCTGAAAGGGCGCAACCTCGTTAAAGGATACTTACAGGGCCCTCTCGACCTTGTAAGGAGAAACCACCCGTGTGAGATCCTTACGACTCACAAGGGAGCGACACACTTAGGAATCCCCACGATTCCTAAGGAGAAAATACACTTACGAGATCCTCACGACTCGTAAGGAGAACTCTCTTATGGGACCCTCACGGCTCATAAGATTTGAAAGTCTTAAGTTACAGAGACCTAAACCTGTGCTTAAGCAAACCCCCCACAACCTGTGACATTGCCCTACAAGTGGCTCAATACTGACCCTTGTATACAATCCATGGGCGCGAATAAACATTTCCCTAACCAAGTTTCATCTGTGATTGGGGATATGTGCGCATGATGAACAACCCTTATAAGTACTCTCGATTTACAAGGAGAAAACCCTCTTGTAGGATCCTTACGACTTACAGAGGAACATACACTTAGGAATCCTCACGATTCCTAAGGAGAAAATACACCTACGAGATCCTCACGACTCGTAGGGAGAAATACCTTTGTGAAACCCTTACGGCTCATGAAGTCAAAAGCCTTAGCCGACAGGATCCTAACCCTGTTCGCTAAGCCACCTTTGTTCGACATCGACGGAGGCAAATGATGATTCGCTCCTGGCAATATCCCAGTTGTAGCGGTACTGATGCCGAAATCGGTGTCTAAGTTCAAGTTTACGGTGAAAAACCGGTAGGCCGCGCGTATGCATACAAAATAGCCGAAATGATTGGGCAACTTGCAATAAAAAGCAGCAAGTAAAGAAAACGTATGCATACAAAATAGCCGAAATGATTGGACAACTCGCAATAAAAAGCAGCGAGTAAAAATAAAATAAATAGCCGAAACGATTGGGCAACTCGCAATAAAAAGCAGCGAGTAAAAATAAAATAAATAGCCGAAATGATTGAGCAACTCGCGATAAAAAGCGGCGAGTAAAAATAAAATAAATAGCCGAAATGATTGGGCACCGCGAAAAATAGCCGAAATGATTGGGCAATCGCGACCTTCGCGACATAAAAGCTGAAATGATAGAGCATCACGGAAATAAAACAATAAAAATGAATGAGACTTTTGCCCTACAGTTGAGATCACATCGATCCCTGTATACAATTTAAGGGCACAAACAAAAAGGCGACTACATTTCCCCACCAGGCTACGTCAAAGGGAAGTCAGATCTCGACGACCACATCTACAACCTAAAGTCAACAAGTGACCTCCGTCTCGGAAACAAGTCAACAAATGACCTCCGTCGCGGAAACAAGTCAACAAATGACCTCCGTCGCGGAAACAAGTCAACCAACGACCTCCATCGCGGAAACAAGTCAACAAATGACCTCCGTCTCGGAAACAAGTCAACAAGTGACCTCCGTCTCGGAAACAAGTCAACAAGTGACCTCCGTCTCGGAAACAAGTCAACAAAGGACCTCCGTCTCGGAAACAAGTCAACCAACGACCTCCGTCGCGGAAACAAGTCAACCAACGACCTCCGTCGCGGAAACAAGTCAACCAACGACCTCCGTCGCGGAAACAAGTCAACAAATGACCTCCGTCTCGGAAACAAGTCAACAAGTGACCTCCTCTCGGAAACAAGTCAACAAATGACCTCCGTCTCGGAAACAAGTCAACAAATGACCTCCATCGCGGAAATAAGTCAACCAACGACCTCCATCACGGAAACAAGTCAACCAACGACCTCCGTCACGGAAACAAGTCAACAAATGACCTCCGTCGCGGAAACAAGTCAACAAATGACCTCCGTCGCGGAAACAAGTCAGCCAACGACCTCCCCCTCGGAGCCATACTTCGACTCGGAAACAAGTCAACTCAGCAACCACTTACGAGTCCTCTCGACTTGTAAGAAAGAAAATTCTCTTATAAGATCCTTACGACTTATAAGAGAAAACACACTTAGGAATCCTCACGATTCCTAAGGAGAAAATCCACCTACGAGATCCTCTCGATCCGTAAGGAGAAAAGTCTCTATGAGACCCTCACGGCTCATGGAGTTGAAAAGTCTTAGGCAGCAGATCTGAACCTGCGGCCTAAGCCATCGTTATCTCTTGGAGAAATCTAGATGCTTACTCTATTATCTGTTTATCAAGACAGCCTGCTGATAATAAGAGAAAGGAGAAAGCAAAGAAATAATACAAGACATTGCAAAGAAAAATGTGTATCTTTATTTGTTAATTTAATCAGGTACAAAATGAAGCGTACAAAAGAATAAAGAATGGATACATCTTATTCGAAAAAGAAAATTTTTTACAAGTATGTAGATACAAGGGGAATTACTGGGAAGGAAGCGTTTTGCATAACTCTAGCAATTGTTCGCGCACCTCCTTCCACACTTTCTCTTGATCGACCACCACCGCCAGATCTGCCTCCACTTGAGCCTGCTGCTGCAAGACAGATGCAAGCTGCTCCCTAACGGCCTGATGAGCAGCTTCACGGCCTGGGGTGTCACGCTCGGTGACATCAAGCTTTCGCTTCAAGTTCAGCCCATGAGAGATGCGTTCCAGGAGGCCCTCAAAGATAGCCTTCACCTCGGCAGCGTTCGCCTCAACTTCAGCACGTAGGCGAGCAGTTTCGCTTGAAGACTCGTGACACTCCTTCAGCCTTAAAGCTGCCTCTTGTTCCAAATGGTGGACGTAAGAAGCGCTTTGCTCGATCCACGCTGCTCTTTCAGTGCTCACGGCCAAAACCTCAGGGGCAGGACGCATCGACTCCAGCTGATGCAGGCGAGCCTCGATCTCTCTGCAGTGGTTGACCCAAGACGCAACGATGCCCTCGTCATGGAAATTTACGAGTATCACCAGCATCGGGTTAACCGCCGTAGCGAAGTCCGCAACAGATGTAGGAGTCTCGACGTCGAGTTCCTCGATGTAGTCGCTCAACATGCGCAGACTATTCGCGGTGCCTTTCGAAGACGGACGTCTCAGGAAAGGGCCCGCCGGCATTATGACACGAGGCTCGAAGGGCGCCGAGACTGGAACGACAGCTAAAAAAAAAGCAAGATATAATCAGATAACAGTTTAAGAAATAAAAAAAGGAGTTATCAATGTGATAGTTGCTGTACCAGCTGAGGCAGGTGGCAAGGCCGGAAGGGTCGGTGGCGCGGCCAATCTTTCATCCCCTCCTTCAATTTGTAGCACTGCAGTCGGGACGAGGAAAAGTTAGAAATAATTCCATCAATGAAAAAAGATGTAAGTCCACGTTGCTCACCCCGGTTCTTACGGGGAGGCGGAAACGGCGAAAAACAATAATTTGGCGCAAGGCAACATGGACTCAAAAGCAAGGATCTTGGCTAAACTAGAAACTAGCAAACAAGTAGAGGCTTTAACTATTATGCTGTAGAAAGTATACCTTACGAAACCGGTCCTTCGGGTCTTCATTCCGCTGTCCCGCTCGTCCATCCTAGCTCCAAGTGTCGATCCGGACCTTGGGCACCTCCGCGGCCTTCTTGAGTCGAAGACGATCCACCCGAGAGTTGTACACTAAGCTCCGCCTCAAGCCGAGGAAACTAGGGCAAAGAGATTGCTAGTCAAGAAGCCCTAGGATGTGTAAATGAGATGTATGAATGTGTTTGTCTTTGTGGGATCTTTTTCTCTCAACACATGAGATCAAAAGATGAGATCGAGAGGAGGAAGATGAAGGAGAAAACCTAGCAACCATGAAGCTTTTCTTTTTCTTCTCACTTCAAGAGAGAGAATGAGAAGAGAATAATGAAAAGATTAACCCTAATGAAATGAACCATGGTTGCAATAATACACTAAAATCATCATTACTAATCCTATCATGATAAAGTTGATGGCACATTGAATTGACCATTATCATAACTCAAGAATTAAAAAGAAAATGAAAGAAGAGTGTAGATCTCTTTTGAAGGTCAATGGTCAACACGGTCAACGGGTCAACAAAGTCAAGAGAGGTCTAAGTGGTCAAATGGTCAATGCAATTAGCCATCACTAAACTATCACTAAAAGGATTAGTAAACAATGTCTCCGGCTCATAATGGTTCTGACCAAACGAATTGTCAAAACCCTAATGAGTGTGCCACATTACGGTTTTGGCCGAACCAACTGCCAAAACCCTAATGGGGCACCTCCTCCTTCATCGCTCCTCAAAACTGTGCATACACACCCGCATCCGCTTTCCGTAGAATGCGGATGCACAGAAGACAAATCAAATCCATCCGTGCAATACTAGGATCTGGCTTAAACCAAAGCCCACTAGTATTGCCTGCCCGAACAGCATACGCACACAAGTGCGCGTAAGTGATCGTAGCCCTGCCGTAAAACCATACGGCCTCTACACGTTTCGCTCGGTGCAGGGAAACTTTCTGTGTGGGACTCTAAAGACTCGACACTACGCTGGCAGTGGGTTTAACCACAGACCGCAAGCGGCACTAGCTGTACGTAACGGTCCCCAGGTAGATGTCGATAAGAAGGCCGATGAGGTAAACCCATCCGAACTCCTACTGAGCCTGTATGTGACAATCTCCATACAGTCCGGTCTGTTCGTCTGATATATCGCATGGCGGGCCTAGGGGGGCGGTAAACGTCAGTCCCCTAATAGCGGTACAAGTCGTGTCGGAGTGAAGCCCAGAACACCCTGAGATAACACTGGAAACCTACCAGTATATCTCGCTTGCCCTGACCAGGGACTACTCGTGTAATGGCTCTCCTAGACACAGCGCGATGTCAACCCCCAATACCGGGAGAGACGAATCCTGTCTAACCGTCACTGCCTCCAAGTGCTTCGGGACTGCACCCAACTACTATATGTTTGCACGACTCCTTTGAGCCGTGGTAGGGTAGTAATCTAAGTACAGTGGGAACACACTCGAGGCGAAGTGACAGTGTCAAGTCGGAGGACTAAGCTGTACTCATGTCACTTGGGAACTGATAACTGACGATAAGTATAATACCAACCAACAGTTCCCGACGAGTCCTGTCCAGTGTACTCGTAACCTAACGAGCACCCGCATACTATCTCAAGTACGACGTACTGACGGCTGTGGGACAGACCGTCTCCCCCACTGGGATGAGAAGCGCATACGCTAGTCTACTCCGGAGTATCGATGCCATGTCTCGATAGTCCTACGACTAGGGACCTGTGTAAGGATGTGCTTATGGATTACCCAGCCCCCACGAGTATGACTGCCATCACAACGCTGGTAATCAAGCAAAGATCCTAAGGGCTCTACTAATATGTATATAAGCGATATGCTAAAAGAAACACATGCACATATTGAAGTAGAGACAAACCAAGTAGCATACTACCATTTTGAGCAAGACTGTCAATACAACTGTGAATATCCCAAGCTTCCATTAAGTAATATACAAGCTAGTATGATACAGTAATGGTCTCTAGGGCATATACACTAACAATCTCCCACTTGCACTAAGGCTATGTACTGGCATATCGAAGACCTATCATCTCGATCAGCCGCTCGAACTGAGTCTGGGGTAGGGCCTTCGTGAGTGGATCTGCAGTGTTGTTCTCCGTATTTACTCTCTTTACCTCGATCTCCCGGCGATCTACGATCTCCTTGATCAGGTGGTACCGCCTCAAAATGTGCCTGGACTTCTGATGGGACCTGGGTTCCTTCGCTAAAGCTATAGCTTCGTTGTTGTCGCAATACAGCGGTATTGGATCAACAATGGTAGGAACCACCTGAAGCTCCGTGAGGAACTTCTTCATCTAGACAGCTTCCTTTGCGGCATCGCAAGCAGCTATGTACTCCGCTTCCATAGTTGAGTCAGCAACGGTCTCCTGCTTGGAACTCTTCCAGCAAACCGTCCCTCCATTGAGGGTAAAGACATAACCCGACATGGACTTGGAGTCATCCTTGTCACTCTGGAAGCTGGAGTCGGCAAAGGCCTCGATCTGGAGGTCTTTTCCGCCATACACCAAGAACATCTCCTTAGTCCTTCTCAGGTACTTGAGAATGTTCTTTACCGCTATCCAGTGTTTCTCCCCTGGGTCCGACTGATACCGGCTTACAACGCTCAATGCGTATGCTACATCTGGTCTGGTACATAACATCGCATACATTATAGAGCCTACCGCAGAAGCGTAGGGTATAATAGACATGCGATCCCTTTCCAAATCAGTCTTGGGAGACATCTCTTTGGAGAGGGTGATTCCGTGACAAGCCGGTAGATTACCGCGCTTTGAATCTTCCATACTGAATCTTTTCAGTATGGTGTCAATGTACCTGGACTGTGAAAGTCCCAACATCCTCTTAGATCTATCACGATAGATCTGGATCCCCAGAATGTAGTTGGCATCGCCCAGGTCCTTCATGGAGAACCACTGCGACAAGAATCCTTTGACTGACTGTAGCATAGGAATATCATTTCCTATTAGGAGAATGGCATCCACGTACAAGACGAGGAATACCACAGTTCTCCCTACAATCTTACTGTAAATGCATGGTTCATCTGGGTTTTTGATAAAGTCGAATTCTTTGACAGTATCATCAAAGCAAATGTTCCAACTCCGCGATGCCTGCTTAAGTCCATAGATGGACTTTAGCAACTTGCACACTCTACCGCTGCTCCCACTCTGAATGAATCCCTCCGGCTGATCCATATAGACGCACTCTTCCAAATTTCCATTTAGGAAAGCCGTCTTTACGTCCATCTGCCAGATTTCATAATCGTGGAAGGCAGCAATGGTAAGAAGGATCCGAATGGATTTCAGCATAGCCACTGGAGAAAAGGTCTCGTCATAGTCCAAACCAGGTCTTTGACGAAAACCCTTTGCAACAAGTCTAGCTTTATAGGTCTCAACCTGCCCATCTACACCAATCTTCTTTCTGAAGATCCATTTGCATCCTACGGGTTTTACCCCTTCTGGAGCAAAGTCCAAAGTCCAAACTTTGTTGGTGTACATGGACTCCATCTCGGCCCGCATTGCATCCAGCCATTTTACCGAGTCGCCGCTCTGAATGGCTTGCTGGAAGCTAGTAGGCTCACCATAATCCATAGTGCAATCCTCTCTATCCCCGTCTATGAGAAAACCGTAGTATCTCTCGGGCGGATGAGACTGCCTACTACTCCTGCGGAGCGGCGTAGGAATGTCCTGTTCTTTCGAACCCTCTGGTTCTACTAAGCTTTCAGTAACAGCTCGTGGTTCTAGAATTTCTTCCAGTTCTATTGCGCTCCCACTTATCTGATTTTCCAAAAACTCAGTTTCCAAGAAGCGGGCATGACGAGAAACAAAAACCTTTTGTTCCTCTGCGTAATAGAAAAGATACCCCTTGGAGTTCTTTGGGTATCCCACAAACTTACACTGTACTGAACGTGCCTCGAGTTTGTCCGCATGCTGCTTTTTTACAAAAGCTGGACATCCCCGTGTCTTAATGTGATTAAGATAGGGTTTCTTCCCATACCACATCTGATATGGTGTAGTAGGCACAGTCTTAGTTGGAACTCGGTTCAAAAGGTATGCAGCTGATTCTAGTGCATAACCCCAGAAGGATCGCGGTAACTCAGCCTTACTCATCATGGATCGAACCATATCCAATAGGGTTCGATTCCGCCTTTCCGATACACCATTGTGTTGTGGTGTGTATCGAGGAGTAAGCTGAGAGAGAATTCCATTCTCTTTTAAGAAGCCCAGAAACTCGGCACTCAAGTATTCACCACCTCGATCAGATCTCAGTGTCTTTATACTTTTTCCTTTTTGTTTTTCAACTTCATTCTTGTATTCCTGAAATTTCTCAAAGGCCTCGGATTTGTGCTTCATCAAGAAGGCATGCCCATACCTAGAGAAATCATCTGTGAAAGTAATGAAGTATGAATAACCACTTCGCGCATGTGTAGACAATGGACCACA
The DNA here is from genome assembly GCA_030015575.1 of Agapanthus africanus. Taxonomy (NCBI): domain Eukaryota; kingdom Viridiplantae; phylum Streptophyta; class Magnoliopsida; order Asparagales; family Amaryllidaceae; genus Agapanthus; species Agapanthus africanus. Next base: position 878,152,003 of record CM057339.1, on the reverse strand, counting down.
CACATCACTGTGTATGAGTCCCAAGAGCTCGCTCGCTCTTTCTCCGTGTCCAGTGAACGGAGTCTTTGTCATCTTTCCCATGAGACAAGATTCACAAGTGGCATAAAACTGGTACTCGAACGGATCCAAGTATCCTTCTTTATGTAACTTTGTTAACCGTGTCTCATTAATGTGACCCAGTCTACAATGCCATAAGAAAGCCTGATTTAAATCCGGAGACTTTCTTTTAAGTGTGTTCTGGACACTGAAGACCTGAGCTTGATTCAAAACGTATATACCGTTTTTCAATATACTTGACCCAATCAGAACTTGATTTAGGTGGATGTTTACTACATCGCTTACAAAAGTAAAATCATATCCTTCCTTAGAAATTAAGGATACAGATATGATATTACAAGTCGCACCTGGTACATAAAAACAGTCACGCAGAATCAATATCTGCCCAGTTGTCAGTCCTAGATGATATTCCCCTACGGATTCAGCATACATGCTCATTCCGTTAGCAACCCTGAGAGTCATATCACCTTTCCTGATAACCCTACGGTTTCTCAAAGCCTGTAACGAATTACAGATATGAGATCCTGATCCGGTATCCAATACCCAGGAAGTAGGGTTAACTGACATACAGTTCTCTATTACAAACACACCCGAAGCCGAAGCCACAACATGCTTCGAATTCTGGCTACTGGCTTTGCAAGCCCTGCAATCCTTCTGCCCATGTTCATTCCCGTAACAATAGGAACATCCCTCTTTTACTATATCCATTCCCGAAACTTCTGCCCTTCCCTTTCTTTCTACTTCCCTGATTTCCTTCAGGGTAGTAGGTAGAGACTGTTGAACTAAGTCGGTATCTGACCCGTTCTTCAACGTGGTCTTCAGGTCCGTGAGCTCGAAAGAGCTGGTCTCTGTAAGGACGTTGCCCCTTACAGATGACCCGATAGCCAACCTCGCTGGGAGCAATTCGTTCGAGGTCTCATATCTTGCGATACGAGATTGCTCTTCATATGAATCTTTGTTATGGAGTAAGATAGAAACTGAGTCCATCTTCTCGTGCTGCCTCTGGTATATACCATCAACTGAGGCTAACACGAGACACTTGGCTTTCGCACAGTCTTCTTCCGATGTCCTACGGATATCAATATCCGTGACAGGAGAAACTGGACCTGAGACGGCAGGGGTTGGATCAGTCAAGAGGTGTCCCAGCTTGTCATGGGCAATGGACATCTGGATAGACCTTTGCCAGTCATAACAGTCAGATTTAGTCATTTTATTATCTAGATGTAACCTAGGTGCGGTCACTGGGTCACTGCAATTAAGAGAGAGAGAAGAAAACACTTAGCATGATGCCCTTGCAAGTTTAGATTGGTTTTTAATTTATCTAAACAGGATGGCTCCCACTGCCTCTCGAATCCCTCCTCAAACCATAAAGGAAGAATTAGCCGGGATCAATCTCACCGTACAATACTTGCTTAACCGTTCAGCCAGGCCAGTGTCGGTACTTCGAGGGAGGTTTTCCAATGCTTTCGTGAAGTTCCTTAATTAAGTAACCTCTTTTCCCTGTGGGCGTAGCCCCGCTAACACCTTTCTAGACACCTACTAGGTTTATAGCATTGATCGTTAAGTGAGAAAGTTCCCGAGGAGTAGCATATACTCACAGTAGGATCGGGATCCAAATATCATCGCGTGACAAAACTGAAGGAATCCTACCAGAATCATCACACTCCAAATGGTATGCAGCGCTAGCAAGTTTCAGTACTTTTGAAACTCCCGATGTGGATTTTTGCCCCATGCTCTTATGACCTTGACTTTGGCCGACAAATCATAAGTCACATGTCAAATTCTACCCGTCATTATCCAGGTTAATTTGAACCCACCCGCACATACCCTTGACTTTGGCCAACAAGGCAGTACGAATGTCCCAAACCAACGCATCTATCTATGCTACATATGAATACCCAATAGCTACCAAACACTATGCCTTGACTTTGACCAACAAACACAGCTTGAATACTATTGACTATCCATACGAAACGACGGAGGGCTACGAATGGTTTTGGCGAAACCGTGAACGTCGTGAACTTGATATAATCGTGGAACGAGATAGCTTTTAAAAGGAGTGGTTCAAGCTCCGCGTTTAAAATGCTGGTTTTTGAAAAGAACCGAGTGGTTTTCAAAGTGTTCCAACGACTTTTACTTGGTTTATTTTTCTTGCATTAGTTCTTTTAATGCGTCCCATCATTTAATCCTACCATTGCAGAAAACAACCAAAATATGACGTACGCTTATGCCATTCGCATTCGCCACGGGGCCCCGTCATCACCCGTTAGGTTACTTAACTAACGACAGAGCGGGGGCTGGGCTAGCGCGGCTGAAAAACATAAGCAACGCCTAATAGATATCGTATATAGATATATAGCAATGATAGACATTTCAGATCACAGATGAACACTTTGGATATACTAGGAATCCGCATTCCGTACGAGCCTGTAACGAAAAGTGGATTACACGGTCGCAATGAATAGCCAAACCCCACCCTAGATCCCTACGGGTGCGGCAAACTACCCGCCAAGTACCCGAAGCGAAGCAACCTCCCTCAACACCGTGAGTAGGCCACTCGGCACTTCGAGATATCCGGTAGTTTGTACACCCCACGTTGGGTCTATCCTAGGAGCAAAAACAGTAAAAAGAAATTATACAATGACGGCTACAACCCCGACCCGGTTGTGCGGCCAAACAAATAATATTACATCAATTTACAAATATTACAATGAATGAAAGAAAAAGAAACTCTCATCTCACACCCATTCCCGGCTATTCATCCGCGACAATCCACCGAGTTCACATACACAAACCATCAACATTACAGATCACAGATATGTATAACCCCCACTAATCGACGTATAGCGATTAGCGGACGTTCAATACATATATCACATCACAGATAATATCCATTAGCCAAAGTCTACGGAATATCGATCAAAATACGGATTTTTAACCACCCCAAAAGTCAATTTGCTCTCTGGAAAATCTGGGTAGAAAAAACATGTCTTAAAAATCCCAAAACAGCCAAATAAAAACACTGCAAGAAACCCGGTCCACGACCGAGTCAAATCGGCCGCGGAACCTCGGCAATAACATGTTATTGCCGCGGAACCGCGGCGGTTTGGTCGATTCAGTGGACCGGTTTTCTTCTGTGGTTTTAAAAAACCCTGAGTCGAATTTTCATGTATGTTAAAAAAAAATTTGAACAGTATAAAAATTCGACAGAAAGTTGGTTTTTGTCGGATGTGTTTTGCGACTTTTTTCCGATCGATATTCTTAACACTTTGCCAACTTACTAGTTTATGTTTAGCTAGGCTCTGATACCACTGTAAGTCCACGTTGCTCACCACGGTTCTTACGGGGAGGCGGAAACGGCGAAAAACAATAATTTGCCGCAAGGCAACATGGACTCAAAAGGAAGGACCTTGGCTAAACTAGAAACTAGCAAACAAGTAGAGGCTTTAACTACTATGCTGTAGAAAGTATACCTCACGAAACCGGTCCTTCGGGTCTTCATTCCGCTGTCCCGCTCGTCCATCCTAGCTCCAAGTGTCGATCCGGACCTTGGGCACCTCCGCGGCCTTCTTGAGTCGAAGACGATCCACCAGAGAGTTGTACACTAAGCTCCGCCTCGAGCCGAGGCAACTAGGGCAAAGAGATTGCTAGTCAAGAAGCCCTAGGATGTGTAGATGAGATGTATGGATGTGTTTGTCTTTGTGGGATCTTTTTCTCTCAACACATGAGATCAAAAGATGAGATCGAGAGGAGGAAGATGAAGGAGAAAACCTAGCAACCATGGAGCTTTTCTTTTTCTTCTCACTTCAAGGGAGAGAATGAGAAGAGAATAATGAAAAGATTAACCCTAATGAAATGAACCATGGTTGCAATAATACACTAAAATCATCATTACTAATCCTATCATGATAAAGTTGATGGCACATTGAATTGACCATTATCATAACTCAAGAATTAAAAAGAAATTGAAAGAAGAGTGTAGATCTCTCTTGAAGGTCAATGGTCAACACGGTCAACGGGTCAACAAAGTCAAGAGAGGTCTAAGTGGTCAAATGGTCAATGCAATTAGCCATCACTAAACTATCACAAAATGGATTAGTAAACAATGTCTCCGGCTCATAATGGTTCTGACCAAACGAATTGTCAAAACCCTAATGAGTGTGCCACATTACGGTTTTGGCCGAACCAACTGCCAAAACCCTAATGGGGCACCTCCTCCTTCATCGCTCCTCAAAACTGTGCATACACACCCGCATCCGCTTTCCATAGAATGCGGATGCACAGAAGACAAATCAAATCCATCCGTGCAATACTAGGATCTGGCTTAAACCAAAGCCCACTAGTATTGCCTGCCCGAACAGCATACGCACACAAGTGCGCGTAAGTGATCGTAGCCCTACCGTAAAACCATACGGCCTCTACACGTTTCGCTCAGTGCAGGGAAACTCTCTGTGTGGGACTCTAAAGACTCGACACTACGCTGGCAGTGGGTTTAACCACAGACCGCAAGCGGCACTAGCTGTACGTAACGGTCCCCAGGTAGATGTCGATAAGAAGGCCGATGAGGTAAACCCATCCGAACTCCTACTGAGCCTGTATGTGACAATCTCCGTACAGTCCGGTCTGTTCGTCTGATACATCGCATGGCGAGCCTAGGAGGGCGGTAAACGTCAGTCCCCTAATAGCGGTACAAGTCGTGTCGGAGTGAAGCCCAGAACACCCTGAGATAACACTGAAAACCTACCAGTATATCTCGTTTGCCTTGGCCAGGGACTACTCGTGTAATGGCTCTCCTAGACACAGCGCGATGTCAACCCCCAATACCGGGAGAGACGAATCCTGTCTAACCGTCACTGCCTCTAAGTGCTTCGGGACTGCACCCAACTACTACCTGTTTGCACGACTCCTTTGAGCCGTGGTAGGGTAGTAATCTAAGTACAGTGGGAACACACTCGAGGCGAAGTGACAGTGTCAAGTCGGTGGACTAAGCTGTACTCATGTCACCTGGGAACTGATAACTGACGATAGGTATAATACCAACCAACAGTTCCCGACGAGTCCTGTCCAGTGTACTCGTAACCTAACGAGCACCCGCATACTATCTCAAGTACGACGTACTGATGGCTGTGGGACAGACCGTCTCCCCCGCTGGGATGAGAAGCGCATACGCTAGTCTACTCCGGAGTATCGATGCCCTGTCTCGATAGTCCTACGACTAGGGACCTGTATAAGGATGTGCTTATGGATTACCCAGCCCCTACGAGTATGACTGCCATCATAACGCTGGTAATCAAGCAAAGATCCTAAGGGCTCTACTAATATATATATAAGCGATATGCTAAAAGAAACACATGCACATATTGAAGTAGAGACAAACCAAGTAGCATACTACCATTTTGAGCAAGACTGTCAATACAACTGTGAATATCCCAAGCTTCCATTAAGTAATATACAAGCTAGTATGATACAGTAATGGCCTCTAGGGCATATACACTAACAAAAGAAAGATATCAATTGGAAACCATACTCACCAGTGCCACCAGAGGAAGAAGCGAATTCAGATGGGAAGGAGAAGTGTGGGAGCAACACTTGATAGAGATGATCAAAAAGCACTCCTGAAAAGACACAGCAGTACGACTTTAGTACATAAATTAGGCGGCTGAAAGACGAAACTAATAGGTTGCAAATCCATACCTTCCAGCATCTTCGATGGTATAAGAGAGGGCTGAGAAGTGACCACCGCCAAGGCAGTAGTTGACGGCGCTCCCTCGAGCAGTGGAGCATCGGCGCTGGCCGCACCTGCGTTAAAAAACAAGGGTAAACTTGTCAGAAGCGATTGCAAGATAAAGAAAGGGGGACGGTAATCCGAAATTTACCAGATGAGCCTCCAGTCTAGACGGAGGCGTCTCCCTCCTCCATCGACATAAGACCACCACCTGTGGCCTCATCCCCAGACTCCACGGGAGCCGTCGTCGTGCTCGCAAGGCCAGGAGACGCCAAAGGGCCATAGGCGGGGAGAGCTATGGCCGGAGCATTGCCGGACTCCTGAGAAAGAGCGGCTGGCTTTTCCCCAAGAGTCATACCCGTCTCACCCGCTACTTCTTCAGGCTCGGCGGTCGCTATTGTCTCATCCACCGTCACCATGAGGTTGCCAGTCTCAGGCACCTCATCCGCCGCTGCCTTGGGCTCAATTATAGCGGTCGTCTCATTTGCCGCCATCTCAGGCTCGGCATCGACGACCTTCTCAGGTACAGCTCCCTCTGCCCCCAGCTCAGGTTCGGTAACCCCAGAGACATCGTCCGCCATCGGCTCGGGCTCGACCAATGCCTCTCTCCCTGGCTCCTCAGGTTCGACAGTCTCCGCCTCCCCCTCGGTTGGGCTTGGCCCTGCAGGGTAGAATATATAAGAACCAACAGCTTTATAATTCTTACAACAAGATTCTGAAAGAAATATTACCTGAGGCGGACTTGTCGTTAGCCTCCCTATTGGCGCGAACCGCCTGTCTATGAGCTGTAGACAAGGCGACCGGGGGATCTTCTGACGGAGTATCGGCACGAGGGACGGTGCTTGGGCCCGCTCCAATGGCTAAGGCAGCCCTGCGTGCCTTCGCTTCGCGCCTTGACCGCTTCCTCTCCTCCCGAGCTGTCGCGATGGACCTCTTCGACACTTCCTTCATCAAGGCGTCGTCGTCCTCGTTTAGAGATGCCTCCAGAGCCTTTAAGGCATCTCTCATCGGCTCTTCAAGTCGGGCTTCTCGTGGTAGTCCCGAGGAGGCAGAAACATCGGCGGCTGGCACGGGAAGAGTCTCCGCGTCACCTGGCGGGATCGGCATTGAGGTTCCTGCGATAAAAAGGGAGAGGTTAGATTGACCATAACACAAGGAAAATGAAAACTTGATGAATTGAAACTTACTAAGGCCTAAAAACGCTCTAAGGCGTTCCTCCTCTTGGAAAGTCTTGAGGGAAGCGGCAATGGCTTCTTCAGTGGTGATGCCTGTTGGAAGAAAAGGAGGAAAAATGTTAGTCAAAGGCAATAATAAAGATATGATGCAGTAAAAAATGCGACTATCAATTACCTGATTGCGCAAGCTTAGCCAGCCATGCGTCACGCCTCGCCAACCACTCTGAAGCTTCGAGGGCGGCCTCCAAGTCCGTGTCATCCGGCGGCATGACTAATCCCTCGTTAGTCCCATATTCACTCAGGCCCTCACCATAGGGAGCGTGGGGTTCCTGACCGAACACGACGTCAGCGGCGAAGAGCGACTTCTTTTTCTTCTTCTGCCCACCAACCCTTGGTGCACCCGGGATCGACTTACGCTTGGCAGACACCTTGGGGCGGCGGGTCCCGATGTCCGCACCCACGCCAGACTCCGGCGAAGCTACAACCACTGTCTCCACTGGAGCACAGGGCGCTGGTGGTGCATCCGCAATATCAGGGAACGGCAATCCGCGTGGGGGACTCTGCGCACGCGGTGGTCCGGCTCTAGCATCTTTTAGAGGGGGAACTACCGGGGTCCTTGGCACCAAAGGAGCGTTGCGGTCGCTACCTGGAGGCGCACCCTTACGGTCGACCAGCAATCGCCTTTCCTCCTTTATGATGGCTCCCGTCGAATGACTGTACCATTTTGTATATACCTTGAGGAGTCGTGGGGCGCAAGCTGGCTCACTGATAAAAAAATAGGAACCCGTATTCAGGCGCATGAAGTGATGCAGCGCGTTCTCCATCCCCTCTTCAGTAGCAGCAGGTTCCGATAAGAAGGCTTCAAATGGTACCCCTTGATTGTAGCTCAGCTGTTGGGCGAAACGATGCGGGTTATATCTCATGAAAATCGCCGCCCCGTTCTGCCTGAACACCAAGAAGCCCGGTCTGATAGAATATAAGTGGAGGGTCTCGCGGGCCGTCAAGACTGAGGCTCCATCTTTGAAAGTGTCTTGCAATGGCCGCACTGCAGTGGTAGATGCCTTTCCAATAGTCAACACCTTATCGATGAAAGACACCCCGTCTCCAACGGTGTGGGGGCGAAGGAGTAAGCCCCTGGCATTCCGTGGCGATGGACTCACAATTGATGCGCCAATCAACTGTATGATGCGAGGGAAGCTGCACCTGTCATAGAACGAGGGCCTTTTATGCATGCCGAAAACACCCGATGTATGTAGCTCGAGCCACGATACGAAGTAGTGCATCGGGAAGATCACGTGCAGTGCCCCAGGCTCATTACCATCCGCCGCTCGACTGAGGCCGTGATACAAGTGTGCCAAGCCGGCGATCCCAACGGCCACCTTTACCCCGATGGTCATCTGGTGAGCTGGGTAAAAGACAGAGGGCCGCATATGGCGAGAATGCATCGGGAGCGCAAACCAACTCAGCCATAGCCTAAGAAATCCTAAAAAGAAGGCCTCCTCGTCCATCTCGGGAGCTGCAACTTCCGCAAAAGACATGGTCGGGGAGTTAGGAAGGAAAAAACCCTTTTGGTCTATTTCCTTCGCCGGTAGGTTATCCAAACCTAGACCGAAAGGGTCCTCAAGGGTGGCAAACTTGGCAGCTTCTGCCGAGAGGACGCTTGGGTGAAGGAACCGAGCGATGAAATCCTCAAAGCTAACTCCGCGACTCCCACGCTCAATGAAAAGGGCCTCATAGATGTTCAACACTTTGATCAAACTTGGGAATTGGTGTTGAACAGCATTCTCTGGCATGAGGCCCCTTACCGACGGCTTAGCACCGAAGACATACTCGTCTGTCGGAAGCAACTCCTCATAGTGCTCCCCTATAACCGGTAAACCGGAGACCTCTGTGAACTCCTCTAGGGAAATTGACACTTCCCGATCCATTGCAAGGAAGGTATGTGTAGGAATGTTCCACTGCTCCAAAAAAGCCTTGAACCACCAGGTGGGAAGCGTGGGATACTGGAAGAGGGAGACGTAGACCGCGGTGTACAACCCTAACCTTATCAACTGCGACTTCTTCGTCGACAGGATATACCGAGCCCACGGCAGATAGCCGATCGGTGGCGGGGGATCAGACCTATGTTATATGATTGCCCCCAAGGTCGCGCCTCGCCTTGACAGATACGGCGTCCCAGGATATCCAAAACCATAGGACGCTGGACCGAGATTACATCTATGGCAGGATGAAGAAAGCCCTTCGATGTCCAACCAATCATCTCCACGGCGTACTGCACCGGGGGTGGGCTGGCATAATGGATCGCCGTAATGGGCTCCGCCGGCACTACACACGTGAAGCTCCGTCGACCCATGATAATCTGATTATACCACGACCCCCAAAGGTGGAGACTCTTATATTCCGGGTCGTGGTCCCTGATCATAGCTAACACTTCGCGGTCCAAGGGCGCTTCAGGAAATCCCTCCTCCGAACGAACAAACGGGAATGAGGTATCGAGAGACATAGTCGCTACAAGGGAACAAAAGTAGCCGTTAGTGTTGCAACTCCAACGCTTATCGTTTAAGAATTTTTAAATTAAAAATTAATTAATTAAAATTAAATTAAAATTAATTACACCATACTGCAGTGCAGTGGGTAGGAGACCAAAGGGGGACCCACAAAATCTGGATGACAATACATCAGTCAATAAGACAACCCCATCATTGGATGAGATTGTCAGTTAATCCCCAAGAGAATGTTTCCATTAATAAAAAAAAATCTCTAGAGACAAGGAGAAAATCTCCTCTTTCAGAGCAAAGCTCTGTCACAGAGCGACACTTGTCAAACTCTGGTCTCAGGGGAATAAGATTCTTTGAAAGTGCTTAGCTCTGTAATAATAAAAAAAAATTCATCAAAGAATTTTTTTAATTAATTCCTAAAAAGTTAAAGTTCTGGAATCTTAAAGATCCATATAAAAAAACTCTTAAGAGTTCATCATCAGAAGATCAAAGATCTATATTCTGTTAATGAGCAAAGCTCTGTTCATGGGTTAAGAAACCCTGAAACAAATTTTTGAGAGCAAAGCTCTGTTTATGAAACCCTAAAGGGGATTTCTTTAGATCAAAAGATCTATGAGAGCAAGGCTCTGTTGGTTAAAATTGATTTAAATTAATTTAATTTAATTTAAAATTAATTATTACCTAAAGTTTTCTAACTTTGGGAAATGAGAGCAAAGCTCTAGAGTTCTGGAAACAAGAGCAAAGCTCTGAAGTTCTTAAGCAAGAGCAAAGCTCTGGAAATCAAAATCTTGGAAATGGTAAAGATTTCTAAGGGCCAGGGGTCCTATTTATAAGGCGCTTGCGCCCCTTCAGCTCACCCGTTAATCCAACGGCCAGGATCTTGCCACCGCTGCACTCACGTGCGCGCCACGTGAGCGCAACGATGGGGGGGCATTTGTTTCCCCCAATCAAAGCAAAGTTCTGTTTGAATTTCAAAATTCAAAATTCGAAGCAATGTTTCAAATTCTTTGCGCTGCGTGCAACGTGCCACGTGTCGAAAGCTGATACGCCAGCGCAGCGCCCAAAGCAGCATACCCAATCAGAGCAAAGCTCTATTTAAAACAAAATTAAAGGAAGCAACGCTTCAGCTGCGCTGTGCGCTGCGCTGCGCGACACGTGTCAGCGCAGATGCGCTGCGCTGTGCGCTGCGCGACACGTGTCAGCACAGTCGTACAAGCGCAGTTGCACTGCGCTGTGCGCTGCTTGACACATGTCATGCACTGGGGCGTTTGCGCCAAACAGAATTAAATTCTAGCAATATTTTTCTGTTCTTGTTAAAACAAGAAAATTACCTTCTGTAAAACAGAAGCTCTTGGATCAAAGATCCAACTGTGGGGAAAATTCCCCAAATCACTTAAAGAAAGATCTCTTTAACAAATTTAACAAATTTATGGGCACTATATAAAGGCCCCTAGACCCCAAATCAAAGGCATTGACATTGTGAGAGATCAAGAACTTCAAACAGAGAGAACTCTGAAGAAATTTCAAGAAGAAAAAGGTAAAAACCTTTAAGATAGAAGAATTTCTTCTAATAGATCATTGATCTAAGAACAAGATCAATGATCTTCAATAAAAAAAAATAGTGCTTTGCACTTGTGAACCATTGGTTCTGGAATCTTAAAGATTCTCAAGATTATTGAAATAGTGCCTTGCACTTGCAAAAAACTGCACTGCTGCGCTCCTGGGTTGGCGCAAGCCACCAGAGAGCGCCACGTGTCAGCATCTGACTCACTTGCGCTGTGCGCTTCTAAGATAGAGCTTTGCTCTCTGAATTTGGCGCAACTCATCAAAGCGCGCCACGTGTCGGCAGCGCAAGCGCAGCGCACTGCGCTTGCGCGACACGTGTCACCCCCGCAAGCGCTTGCGCTCATTTATTGGCGCAAAGCGCCTGACAGGCCACATGGCCCTTGTCAGATAATTGATGCACTGCATCATTAAAAAGAAGGGCTCAGCCCAATTAAAAAGGCCTAACAGGCCTAGTAAATGCTATGCATTATTTTCAAACAGATGCAATGCATCAGAGCCCAAGTAAAGATAGATGCAATGCATCAGAGCCTAAGTAAAAATAGATGCAATGCATCAAAGCCCAAACAAGGGTCTGTCAGACCAGAACAGATGCTGTGCATCATTTAAAAGGGGCAGAACCCAAATAAAGGTCCAACAGAGACCAAGATTAATGCTATGCATTATTAAACATGGGCAAAGCCCTAGCACAGGTCTAATAGACCAAAAATAAGAAATAAAGTTGAATATTCTCAACTGGACTTAGCCCAATGATGGCCGTAAGTCCTCAAATTAAATTGACTGAGCACAGCTGCTCTCTTAAACCAATTTACATCCAGTTCGAGAGTACATCTCCGAACTCCTTTGACTCCTATGGTTGTAATCCTTCAACGACGTCAGAGAGGTGACGGGTCCCGACAACCACATATCAACATGGACTGTGGGGTCCTTAAATTCATGGACTTAAGCGTCCTTAAACCAAGATACGGATTGTAGGATCCTTAAACCCGCGGACTTATGCGTTCTTAAACTAAAACACGGATTGTGGGATACTTAAACCCGCGGACTTAAGCGTCCTTAAACTAAATATGGACCCCTATGTCCTTAAACTGGAATATGGACCACCACGTCCCTAAACTGGAATATGGACCGCAACGTCCTTAAACTATCTATCGACCGCAACGTCATTAAACTAAACAATAGAGCCAATTGCTCTCTTGTCGGATCCAAACGATCCCGTTAAGTTGATCTTAGTCTCAAATCAGGCTAACGTATCCTTAACGAACGTTTAAGTCGATCTTAGCCTAAAAATGGCTAACGTATCCTTAAACTAAAACACCAAACCCAAATCTAAGTAAATACGAATTTGGACTAATTCACGTCCTACGGGCGACGGTATCACTTAGTCTCCGTATACAATCCACGGCAATCACAAACAAAATAAACACACACGACACGAAGTGAAATTCTGGAGAAGGAGAAAGTGGTTATCGCGATGCGGTAGCGTAATTAACTGCAGGGGCTTGCGCCTGCAAGGAAGAGCGTCCCCACAATAAAAAAACCCTTCAAACGAGGGGGAATCTGACGAAGTCTGCTACATCGGCCGCACCCGTCTAAACCTCCGATACACGGTGCCATAAATCAACTTGGCATCTTCGGAGAGGTGGACGGATAAAACCATATAGCATCTGCCCCGAATCATAGGCCAGACGTCCTCACGTCTCGGCCGCCGAGGGGAACAGCTGTGATATGCGACATATCAAGCGAAGAGACCGGACTGTACGGTAGTGTTACTGATTGGATTCGCAGGAGTATGAGCAGGCTTGCTTGTTGATCTTCTAATCGCTCAATACTCGGGTGGCCGTTACGTTTAGCAGACCGGTTGCGGCTTGTGGGTAACTGATATGATCACCACCTACTGCTGACGTATTGATGAGTCTTTAGAGTCCTACACAGAGGTTTCCTGGCTCAGGCGAAACGAAGTAGGAGCACATATGTGATATGTGCGAGACCGAGATTAATACGTGTATGTGATACCGTATTCTATTCTTGCGATATATGATATCGGTCGGTTATATGTGATATAGCCGGGCTGTCGAATCAAATGTTGATTCGATAAGTTGATACATATGATATTAGTCGGTTGTATGTGATATAACCAGATTATTAAATCAAGTGTTGGTTTAATAATTTAATGTATAATTATATATTTGATATATTAATTTACATTAAATAATATTAGCTCACTTAAGATTTCTTTTTCTCACTAGTGTACACTTAGTATGTATGTGATATATATTAATGTACATCTTTTGTGTCATGCTTGATGCCACATGCTACATGGGTGTATGAGACTCACACCATACTTATAATAATGATGGGTTTTATTTATTTAAAGTAAATCAAATTAGTTGGAAATTAGTCACATGGTTGAAGCTTGTAGAAGCTTGTGGAACCATTGACCAAGTCCACTAATTTAGTTTTACTTGAAGATATTTATTAACCCAACCATTATTGTTTAGCCATGGTTTAATCTCTACATGAGTTAATATATGATATTAACTCACACATGGTTGCTATTCTCACCACTTGATTCATTTTTCACTTGCTTCATGTCATGGTTGCTTTCTTCATCTCCTTCCTCAAGCTTTCTAGCTTCATGAGAGGTGAAGAAAAATAGTGAGGAAATAATTTCTAAAGTGAACAAAATTCCTACTTCATCAACATCTTCTCTACTAGACATTTAGATTGGGTTGTTTCTTCACTAGTTCATCACTTAATGAAGAGGTAGCTAGAGTAATTGTCTTCTCGACATAGATCATCTTCGGCCTCGAAGACTTCAAGCAAGCTTGTTGATTTTACCTTGTAGAGCCTCACTAGAGTCCGGGAGATCACTACTTGGAGCGAAGGGGCTACTGCACGGAGCTATTGAAGTAAAGAACCGGTCTACAAAGGTTGTATTTCTCATTCACTTAGATGTAAAGTTATTTACATGCTTGTTTGTCTAATTCTCTAGTTTAGATTCTAGCGTCAGGGTTCTTTAGCGCGCTAAATTTTTTTTAAATGGCATAGTCGATGCCTCCCGAAACCCAGCGGCGCAGCTACGGAACCCAGCAGTGGTATCAGAGCCATACTAGAAAATTAGATGATGTTGTAGTATTACGAAACCGAAACAACTCCGAAACACTCGAAAAATTACCCAGTTTCTGTCGATTTTTCCCGAGTGTCAATTTTTTTTAAGCAACTGCAGAATATTATATGAGATGTAACATGAACACCACAGGAAAACGAACCTCTTTCGCCGAAAAATGGCCAGCCGCATTGCTATAAAAACTGGCCAACTTGGTTTTTCTGTGGAATTTTGGGTTTGTTTTGGTGGGGATTCCAGTCTCTGGGTTTTGGTGTTTCAGGTGTTGCTTGTTTTTGCTAAAATTGCATGTGATGTTATTTTTGTGCAAAGGCAATTCGGAGTGTTTCGTAGTCGTAATTCTAACATCGTTTCGGGTAATTTAGACGACGTTAAAAAGTTCGAACGGATATCAATAACCCAATTTTTCCCTTGCTGGAAATTTTCCAAGAGTTGGATTTTTTCCATGTTTAAAATCTTCAGAAAATCATGCAAGTGTTTTCTATACCCTCTAGAAGAACAAAACCCTAACTCGATTTTGTGACCGTCGGAACCGCCACCAAACCCTAGGGTTTGCGGTAGTTTCGCGGCACCATAGGTGAGACAAGGGTTGACCCTTCTACGGTTGGTCCATAGGTGTTGTGCATGTTCTGGGTACTTTTTTAAACCCCGCTCAAGTGTTGAGCTCTTTGGGAAATTTTGGGTGTTTGTTGATTCGATCGAAAAGTTTAACATCGTCTAGCTATTTATGATTGTGATACAATACTTAGAATCCACATATTTAGTTTTGTGAAAACTAATTTGAATTTTATAAATCTAGCAATTCAGTCTCATTTGATCGGTTGCCACGGGATTTTGATGTGGATCAAAAGTCCGTCGCAATCATGTAGCGTACGCGGATACTCGCCGGGTAACCTTACTAGATAGCCACGCCCCATAGCCCCTACCAATTGACTGTAGGAGAACCCCGTCGCCAAAAGCATCCGTTCGGGTGCTCACGGCCGCGGTGTTCCGCCTAAGTGCACTTCGTCGACGGCATCGGGGGTGAGGCCGTCTACTAAAGTTTCTGACGAGCATTCGATCAGGTTGTCGGGAATCTTGTTGAATTACCCGACTGGTTATTAAAAAGTGTTTTCAATATCGAGACTAAAATATGGGGTTTATAATTGTTAGGCATGTGATATCTAAGGAATTCATTTGGTTAGGAATGAAATCCAAAGTATATGATACATTGGGTTTATGATGTCTAAGTTGGTTGCGGATTCCAATTGTTGTAGTTTTTCACTTTCTTTTCTGGGACAGTAAGTGTAATATGTGGTGTATCGCCGGTTTCGTTGCTATATGTCAATGACAATTGGGATACGCATATTTACTTACGTTGATGACATGTGATGTTATGTATTATTGTGATGTGTTATATTGGATCGTCGTGTTTTGAATAGCCGGGTTTTTGTATGTGAGATGAGAGTTTTTCATTTTCATTCATGTAAAAAATTGTATGTAATATTCTTTTATTGGGGCACTTCCGGGTTGAGAATGATGTCACCATTGATATATATTATATACTTTTCCGCATTAGGATAGACCCAAGGAGGATAGCACAAGTAACCGGGTTCTAGAGTCCGGTAGGAGACCATCTCGAGGAGTCGAGATCGGGTCTCCTAACTCTAGAATTAGGAGGTTTTCTTGCCGCTCTCGTAGGGGTCTAGGGATGTGGGTTTGGCTATTCATCGCGACCGTGGAATCTGTATTTTTTACTGGCTTAATTTAAAATACGGAATTCCTAGTATATCCAATATTTCATATGTTATCTTCTGCTACTGATATTCTGTGATGTGATCACTTTATATGCGTGAGACGAATGCTTTATTATTATATATATATGATATATAATAAACGTTGCTTATGTTTTGCACCCGTACTAGTCCCGCCCCGTTATGCCATTAGTTAAGTAACCTAACGGTGCATAACGGGACACTGTGGCGAATGCGGATGGCATAAGCGTATGTTGTATTTTCGTTTCTTCTGTGATACTTAGGAAATATAAATGATGGGACTTCATTAATGAGATTAATGAAAAAAATAAACCTAAAAATATTGTAGAATCAAATTTTCAAAAAGGTTAGCTCTAGTTTTTGCTTTGTATAGCAGTATTCCTTATAGAATATTCAGCACCTTATTCGATAAGGAAAGAGCCGAGATCTCTTCACCGGGAGTGACCTCTTTAGCGAAACTAGCAGATGCTACAACCCACTCGGTTTTGTCTTTTGATTGCTTGTTTAGTTCTTGCTTTGCATAGTGGTATTTGTGAAATATCATGCACCTTATTCGATAAGGAAAGAGCTGAGATCCCTTCACCAGGGGTGACCTCTTTAGCAAAACTAGTAAAAGCCTCAAAAACACTCCTTTTCAAAATCACTCGATTCTACAACGATATCAAGTTCATTACACTCATGGTTTTCTTAAAAACCTGCGTAGCCCTCTGTCATTTCAGATAAGTGCTATTTTAGTATTCGTGCTACGGTAGTTTAGCCTCTGTCAAGGCGTAGTGTACGGTAGCTTATTAGTAATTATCTGCAGCATGAGATGCGATTGGATTAGGGTATTCGTACGACGTTGTTTGGCCTCGGTTAAGGGTCATGCGGATGGGTCTAATTCAATCAAGAAATGAACGGGTTGAACTTGACTAGCGCTCTATGGGTAGTTTGGCCTCCGTCAAGGTCATAGGACGTTAGGGGTAAAAACTATTATCGGGAATTTCAAGTGTTGAAATTTGCAATGAGATTGCATACCTTCTATGAGATAGTTGGATCCCGATACCCACTGCGAGTAAGAGTTACTCCTGGGAGAGTTTTACACATCACAATTAGCCGATCAAGTAGGTGTCTAGAAAGGTGTCAACGGGGTTATGCCTCTGGGAAAACGAGGTTTATTTTAATTAGGTCCGTGCGGAAGCACGGGGAACCTCCCTCGAAGTACCAACACTGGCCTGGCCGAAAGATTGGCGAACTTGTAGAATGTAATTAATCCCGGCTAGTCTTACCTTTTAGGGTTTGAAGGAAGATTTGATAAAAATAGTGGGAGCCATCCTGATTAGATAAAATAATAACCAATCTGATCTTACAAGAGCATACGCTAAGTGTTTTCTTCTCTCTCTCTCTCTCCTGGCAGCGACCGTAACATGCCTTAAATCAAGATAATAAATATGGATACATTGACTGAACCTGCTTATTATACTGAGCTGGGGAACGTTGGTTCCACTCTATCTTATAATTGTTATAAGTCCGAACAGGAAATAGGGGAATATCTGGATTTCCACACAGTCCAAATGAGGAATGTGCATGTTGATGCATCTTCTTCTGGTGTGTTCGTTACCGAGAACTATTTCTCAGTACACTCTACGTCCTGAGTATGAGATACCGGATCAGGATCCCACATATGTAAGTGTTACATGGGCTATAGAAAGGTAGACAACTGAGAAAAGGTGATTATTCTCTAGAGTAGAGAATGGTGCAATTGTTGCAGCCAAATCAGTTAGCAAATATCACCTTGTATTACCAAATGGTAAATACATTGATTCTGAACAAATGTTATTAGATACCGAACCTGATATACAATATTATATCAGTTTCTTTATTCAGTTAAAGAAGGATATAATTTTGTATTGAAGGATAATGTCGTGAACATTTTCCTGAATCAGGAGTTGATTGGATCAGGCACGTTATGAAATGGCATATATGTTCTAAATCAAACCACAGTTCAAAGTATATAGAACACACACAAGAGGAGTAGTTCAGAAATGAACGAATCCTTCTTGTGGCATTGTAGACTAGGTCATATCAATGTGACATGACCAGCTAAGTTACATAAGGATGAATATGAGAATCTGTTCGAATTTTCATCTTATGATACTTGCCAGTCTTGTCACAAAGGTAAAGTGACCAATACTCCGTTTACTGGAAACAGAGAAAGAGTTATTGAACTCTTGGGACGGATACATGATGATGTATATGGTCCTATGTCTACAAATGCCAAGGTTGGTTCTTTGTACTTCATTACATTCATCGACGATCTCTCAAGATTCGGACATGTGTTCCTGTTGAAATATGAGTCTGAAACTTTTGAGAAATTCAAGGAATATAAGATTGAAGTTAAGAACCAGACGGGTAGAAGTATTAGAACCAGACGGGTAGAAGTATTAAGTCCTACGATGTGATCGAGGAGGAGAATACTTGCGCCTGGAGTTCCTGGAGTTTCTAAAAGGAGAATGAGATTCTCTCTCAGCTTACTCCTTCGTCAACACCACAGCACAACGGTGTATCGGGGCGGAGGTATCGCACCCTATGAGATATGGCGCGCTCTATGATGAGTACTGCTGAGTTGACTGTTTCCTTTTGGAGTTATGCACTTGAGAAGCTGCATACCTGTTGAATGGGATTCCATCCAAATCAGTGTCTACCACTCCAAATGAGATATGGAATGGGAAGAGACCATGTCTTAAACGAGTTAAGATATGGGGTTGTCCGGCCTATGTTGAAAAGCAAAATCCGGACAAGCTCGAGGCAATGCCGGTTCTGTAAGTTTATTGGATATCCCAAACATTTGCGAGGGAATATCTTCTACCACGCTGAGGAGCAAAAGGTGTTTTGTTTCTAAGCATGCCACCTTTTTAGAAAAGGAATTTCTTGTGAAGAAATTAGTGGTCATGAAGTAGAACTGGAAGGAGTTCCAGCAAGATGAACTAACAACTAATGATTTGGTGAAACCAAAAGGATTCAATAGTCTCCAACGAATCTCAGCCTCTCCGCAAATCTGGTAAGGTTCCTCATCCACCTAAGAGATACTACGGTTTTCTTGGTGACGGTGGAAGCGAGGATTGCATCATGGTAGATGATGACCCAACCAAGTTCAGGCATGCCATCACGAGTGGGGACTCTGTGAAATGGCTGGATTCTATGCAATCAGAGATAGAATCCATGTACACCAACAAAGTATGACTTTGAATGTTGCACCTGAAGGGGTAAAACCCATCGGGAGCAAGTGGATCTTGAGAAAATTCATGGTTTAAATGGAAAAGTTGAGACTTTCAAAGCTAGACTTGTAGTAAAAAGCTATCGTCAATAACCAGGTATGGATTACGATGAAACATTTTCTCCAGTGTCTATGCTTAAGTCCATCAAGATTACAGCACGCATCGCGGAGTTGGAATATCTATTTTGATGTGGCAGTCAAAGAGTTTGACTTCATCAAAAAGGTAGACGAACCTTATATATACAAGAAGGTTGTGGAGAGTAAGGTTGTCTTCCACGTATTGTACGTGGATGATATACTCTTGATAAGAAATGGTTTCCTATGCTGCACTCGGTCAAGCTCCTCTTATCACGAGGATTCTCCAAGGAAGATCTGGATGATACCTACTACATCTTATGGATTATGATCTATAGTGATAGATCTAAGTGGATGTTGGGAGTGTCCTAAATCCAGATACATTAACACCATACTAAAGGGGTTTAATATGGAAGATTCTAAGCGTGGTGGTTCACCCACTTACTCAGGAATCACTTTCTCCAAAAAGATGTCTTCCAAGACTAATTTGGAGAAAGCTCGCGTGCAAGGGATACCCTATGCTTCGGCAGTAGGCTCTATCATGTATGCAATGTTATGTACCAGACCAGATGTAGCTAACTCACTAGGTGTAGTGATCAGGAATCAATCGGATCTTGGGAGAATCACTGGACAGCTGCGAAGGACATTCTTAAGCACTTGAGAAGCGCTAAAGAAATGTTCTTGGGGTTTGGTAACGATGTACTCCAGTGGGAGTCCTTTACCAATTCCAGCTCCCAGAATGATAAGGTCGACTGAAAGTTAGTCACAGGCTTTGTTTTTACCCTCAGTGGAGGAACGGTATGTTGGAAGAGTTCCAAACTAGATACAGTGGCAATCTAGACGATAAAGGCTGAATACATCGCTACCAACGATGCTACCAAAGTAGATGTCTGGATAATTCTTGTTCATGAGATGAACATGGTTCCTACTATTGAGAGTCCAATAACTGTTATTGTGACAACAATGGAGTTGTGGTTTTGGCCTAGGAACGCCAGTCTCATCAGCGATCCAGACATATTCTGAGGACAATATCACCTGATCAGAGAGATGGTTGATCTCCAAGGGATCAAGGTAAGGAGAGTTGACGCGAAGGATAACACAGCGGATCCACTCAGAGGCATTTCCCTAGAGAGATTTTTTATGGGGTGTTGAGTATGAGATACCGCAACAAATGGCCTTAGTGCAAGTGGAAGATTGTTAGTTATATATATGCCCTAGAGGCCATTATTATACATGTGGTGTATAGTATAGTGGATGCTTGGACATATATAGGGAGGACTTTCTTGCTCGACATGATAGTATGCTATCTGGTTGCTCTTTATCTTAACATGTACACTTATTGTCTCTCTATTACATGTTGATAAAGCCCATAGGATGAGTACTTGACTACCAGGATTATGATGCAGATCATACTAGTGAGGCAATGGTAGTCGGTAAGTACAACCTTCAATTGTTCCTAGTCGTGGGAGTATCTAGACGGGGCATCAATTTTCCAGAGTTGACTAGCGTATACGCTTCTCGACCCATATGATGGGCGATGGATGATCCCATATCCATTGGTGTTTGACATCAGAGATGGTATACGAGTGCTCGGTGGAGACTGGGTACACTGGACGGACTCGCCGAGAACTCCTTGTAACAACCCTAATTTTCTTATACACTTTTTCCTATACAAATTTTTAAATTAATTTTTTCAAAAATTCATAAAGGGTATTTATTGCCTGAGCACAAGATTTAAGTAATTAATTAATAATTTAATTACAAGCAAGAGCTTGTAGCTCATTGGTAATACCTTACACTGCTAAACCAAGCCACCAAAGTTCAAATCCCATGCCCCACATTATTTTTAATATTTATTTTGTTTTAAATTCTTCTTCAATATTGTGTCTCTTCATCTTCTAAACCCCCATGTACACTTCAAATTCCTAGATCGGTTTCAGAGACCTTTGAAATCCACATTTACTCCATTTTAATACATTTTTACTTTAAAACCTTTCATATACCCTATTTACTCCAATTTTTAATGATTTTATACATTTTTACATTAAAACCTTTCATATATCCTATTTACTCCAACTTTTAATGATTTTATATATTTTTACATTTTTTATTTAAAAACCCTTCACCTACCCTACCCCTAACCTACCCTATAAATACACCCCTCCCCTCTACCCTCTCATCCCAAAATCCTAAGCTCACTTTCTCAAAATTTTCCAAGAGTTGTGTACTTTGAAAACAAGCTCGCGGCGAAGCTCCGGCGAAATTCCGGCGGGAATTTCGGCGACGTTTTTAGGAACAACCGGCGACGAAGCAATGCCTCGGCAACCTCTCTAGTCCCCCCTTCACTCCTTTGCTTAATCGAACCCGTAAGTCCCATTCTTTCCTTCTTTCTACTTCTCAAAAATACGAAATTACGAAACCCGACGGAAATCGGAACAAACCGATTTCCGATTCGGTTTTCTATTAAATCTCACTTATCACTAATTCTATAATGCTTAAACATATTCATGTTGACTACTAATCACTTAAAAATTAATTTGAATAAGTTTTCACATATGAAATGATAACCTTTTCAACTTACCGTATTTTTTCACTTTAATACCCTCATGTTTCAATTTCACATTTAACCCTTTAACATTGCTATACCTTAAAATAGATCACGAGGTAATGACCTACCTCCTCACACACACATATGAAACCATAATACGCTATCTTGAAAACTACTAATACGATAAAACAAGATTTTACATTAAAATACCATTTCCTTAATAAAACCTTTTATAAAAGTTTAGGTTTGATACATTTGTTTAAACAATATCTTTAATAGGAAAAATACGATAAGTTGTGGACATCGATCGTTTATCTAAACCTGATTTTGTGATGTCTAGGCAAGTGTGTCTAAGGCAAGTGGTTACTTAATTAGGGCCACTACTTATAGTGGAGAGCCTCCCACTTACCTGGCACTTACCTGGCCGCAATTGGCTGTGAAGAGGCGATTTGAGGCTTCTAACGACTTGTCGTTTAGACCTTTTAGAAATAGGCTAGTTGGCTTAGGAAACCCTAGAATCTAAAATACGGAAAATTACACTTTGCAAATAAATACCTTTTACTTTATAAAACCGTTTTCTAAAGGATTAGTATTTTACAATCTTTGCAAAGCGCCGCTACAACCCATCTTTGGGGAACCCGTTCGGGATCGTGCGGTTTATCGCGCACCCTCGGGCTAGTAGTGCGAGATTCAGACCTCCGCAAGGAGCATTCGGTCTCGAAAGGTTTAAAATACGACATCTTAAGAAAATGAGATTTTTGGAATATAAATTATTTATTAAAATTATTTTTTGTAAACATATGTATATTTATCATTTAAATATCTATTTTATTATAATATAAATTTTCCACCTTTTCCTAAAAATCATAAGAATAAATTTTACACTAAAATACCATGAACTTCAAATAAATCAATATTACAGATAAATACCCTTATTTATAAAACTAGGATATTTTCACTAGAAATGTCACAACATAAAATCCACCCTCATTACAACCCTAAAGACGAATAATAAATACTTGAGGCGTATTTTGAAAAGTATATAAAAGTATTTTTACATAAAACCCCTCAAGTTTTATAAGTTACCCTAAGGACCCTAGCAATTGTAAGACCTCAATTCACATTTCTGATTGTCTGACTCGGGTTTGAGTCTGATTAATCTGACTTGAATATAATTCAAGTCAATCTATAAACTACAAGATTCTAATTCAATATGAACACATGAATCCATGAATACAATCATCAATTTACACAACTTGACTGAACCGAACCATGGATATATATTCCTTTTATATGATTCACAGTATTCCATTTACATGACTCTACGGTTATAACCGTTTCCTGATATCATGGTTTTGGTCAGTCAGTCAATCAATCATACAACCAACACAATTTACAAGATAACAATACAAACAAGACATCACGGGGTTTAAGGGGTAGATTGGTACGGAAGGTGTTAAAGGTGGCACGAGACAGTAAGATTAAGACACCTAACATGAATCCAATTGCCGTTGTTCCGGGTTGTATAACGGAGCCTTGTACTTCCATTTGCCCTGGTCTCTAGCATACTGAGACCCCTCTCGTATACACTGGCATACTTCTGTACCAAGCTACAACAACAGCGTTAACACCATACTACAATAATATAACAATATAATACAACTGTAAAAGCCACCCTCTCCCTCTCTCTCTTACTCTCTGTTTATTCTATTTCTCCTCTTACCTTTGGGACTTACCGAGCGACCTGTTCGCTGACGACATTCTATTTCTTTCTTCTTTGAATGTCGTCAGGTGATTCGGACCCGGCAGAGATCGAGCCATCTGCAGAAGACTTGGAGCAGTTTGCCGAAAATCCAGCACTTTAGTTTCATTGTACACTTTTCCTTTCTGTACTTTTCATTTCCTGTTATGCCACTGTTTATGCATCTTTTTATTTCAGTTGTATTTCCTTTCATGTATTGTACAAAGAATGTTAATAAATAAAAGTTGCTGTTCTTTTTATTTCTTGTCTCTTGTGTATTTATTTTATATTGCTTAGATACGCTTAGCGTATGTACTTTTGAGTATATATGTAGCGGACCTCGTCGCGTCTCCTTCGCCGTACACTGGGAAGCGGGGCGTGATACTCCTAGATGATACTATACCTATCGTCAGATAGCAGTTCTCTGGTGACACTGGTACAAGTTAGTCTGTCGACCCGAGATCGTCATAGAGTCTTGTGTGATTCCCACTGTGTTTTGATTTCCACCTTACAACGTTCAAGAGATCGTGCAAAACGGCGGTTTTTGGGTACAGTCCCGAGTCACATGGAGGCAATGAGTGATAGGAGGGGATTTCGTCTCTCCCGGTATTGGGGATTGATGCTGCGCTATGCTTGATTGGCCATAACAGGAAATCCCTGGCCAGGGTTGCTGAGATCTACTGGTAAGTGTTATCGGTAGTTTCTCGAACCGTTATGGGCCTCATATCGGCATGACTTATCAGGGCTATTGGGGTCTGACGTTTACCACCCCCAGGCTGTGATATGCGACATATTAAGCGAAGAGACCGGACTGTATGGTAGTGTTACTGACTGGATTCGCAGGAGTATGAGCAGGCTTGCTTGTTGATCTTCTGATCGCTCAATACCTGGGTGGCCGTTATGTTTAGCAGACCGGTTGCGGCTTGTGGGTGACTGATATGATCACCACCTACTGCCGGCGTGTTGATGAGTCTTTAGAGTCCTACACAGAGGTTTCCTGGCTCAGGCGAAACGAAGTAGGAGCACATATGTGATATGTGCGGGACCGAGATTAATACGTGTATGTGATACCGTATTCTATTCTCGCGATATGTGATATCGGTCGGTTATATGTGATATAGCCGGGCTGTCGAATCAAATGTTGATTCGATAAGTTGATACATATGATATTAGTCGGTTGTATGTGATATAGCCTGATTATTAAATCAAGTTTTGGTTTAATAATTTAATGTATAATTATATATTTAATATATTAATTTACATTAACTAATATTAGCTCACTTAAGATTTCTTTTTCTCACTAGTGTACACTTAGTATATATGTGATATATATTAATGTACATCTTTTGTGTCATGCTTGATACCACATGCTACATGGGTGCATGAGACTCACACCATGCTTATAATAATGATGGGTTTTATTTGTAAGTCTACGGTAGCGCCCCGGCCGTCGATCCGAGGCCAAAATGCGGAAACAAAAAACTTTTCATAAACTTGAAACTGGCGCTAACGCAGACTTTAATCCGGATCGTACCATTAACATTAAACTAGCAATCTAAAGAGGGTTAGAAAAGCTATACCGATCGATCCGTGTCCTTCGGTCTTTAGCCACCATCTTTAGCTCCTTGCAGTATCTCCGATCTCGCTCGATCTCCAATCTCCTCGTCGGAAAGGGCACCACGTCGATGAATCCTTTTACGGGCTCCCGCTTCGAACCGAAGCAACTCGGACATGAAGTTTGCTAGCCGACGTGTCCAAGGTGAAGTAGAGAATGTGTGCGATCACTTTATCTCAAACATCCATTGATTCTCAACGCATGAGAGTGTATGGATGGAGGTTGAAGATGATGTCATGGTGGATGTTGTGAACAAGAAGAAGAAAGAAAGGAGAGAGGAGCTTTTTCTTGTGTTATTGTGTTGAATAAAAAGTTGTGAGCACTAGAATGAAACCCAAGAGCCAACCCTAAGTCTAAGGCTTCCCTCTCTCTCTCCACCCATCAATTCAACACAATAAACAAATCAAGAATGTGACATTTGCACAAATAAAAAGAGCATGAGTCACTAGATTGCATATGTCACATTAAATGCACATCATGATCATTTCCACTCATAATTTCCACATGTAAACATTAATCCAAATGTTTACAACAATAAAAAGATATGGCAACATCTAAAGTAAACTCGTGACGGATCACAAGGATATCCCTCACCTGTATATACATACCTGCATTCGCATTCCGACTGAATACAAATGCGATAAGACTAAAGTAATCCAACAAATCTAATACTAGGATCCAGCTTAAACCAAAACCCACTAGTATGATCCGTCCGATCATGATCCGTGCACTACTGCACGTATATGATCGAACCCTGCCATAATATCATACGGCCTCTACAACGTTTCGCCCGAAACTTGAGAAACTGTCTGTGGGGGACTCTAAAGACTCGTCAATACTTTGGCTGTGGATTTAACCACTAGCACGTCAGTGGTACTAGCTGTACGTAACGAGCTACCAGGTATTGACCAAAAGGGAGGTCGATGAGCGAACTCATCTTGACACCCTAATGAGCCCGTCAGTGACAATATCCGTACAGTCCGGTCCGTTCGTCTATGAGTATCGCATGTCGGGCCTAGGGGGTTGGTAAAAGTCAGACCCTCAAAAGCGGTACAAGTCGTGTCGGAGTGTAGCCCAGAACACCCTGAGATACTACTGGAATACCTACCCGTAAATCTCTTGCCTTGGCCAAGGACTTCATGAATGGCTCTCCTAAACACAACGCGATCTCATCTCCAATACCGGGAGAGACGAAACCCCTGTCGATCCGCTCACTGCCTCCATGTGGCTCGGGACTGTACCCAACTAAAACCTGTTTGCATGACTCTTTTGAGCCATGGTAAGGTAGTAATCAAAGCACAGTGGTAACTCACACGAGACAAATGACGATCTCAGGTCGATGAACTAATCTGTACACATGTCACCAGGGAACTGCTATCTGACGCTAGCATGTTCCCGGCGAGTCCTGTTCGGTGTACTCATAACCCAATGAGCACCTGTATACATCTTAGGTGAACCAACTGACACCAATGGCTTGTGAGACCGGCCACCATCCCTCGTCGGGGTCTCGACTGTATACACTAGTCTACTAATGGAGAATCGATGCCCAGTCTCGAAACTCCCACGACTAGGGACCACTTTAAGGATGTGCTTATAGACTACCCAACTCTTACGTATATGATCGCCATAATACTGCTGGTAGTCAAGCAAGAATCCTAAGGGCTCTATCAACGTGCAATGGTGATCTGTAACATCACCTAAAGCATGTACACGATGATAAAGATAAACCATATAGCATACTATCATCTTGAGTAAGACTGTCCTACCGGCATAGGTCCTCCCTCAATCATTGCAATCACGTGTCTGCGATCCAATAATTGACTTTGAGGGCACTATATCCAACATTATTTTTTTAAAGTAAATCAAATTAGTTGGAAATTGGTCACATAGTTGAAGCTTGTGGAAGCTTGTGGAACTATTGACCAAGTCCACTAATTTTGTTTTACTTGAAAATATTTATTAACCCAACCATTATTGTTTAGCCATGGTTTAATCTCTACATGAGTTGGTATATGATATTAACTCACCCATGGTTGTTATTCTCACTACTTGATTCATTCTTCACTTTCTTCATGCCATGGTTGCTTTCTTCATCTCCTTCCTCAAGCTTTCTAGCTTCATGAGAGGTGAAGAAAAATAGTGAGAAAATGATTTCTAAAGTGAGCAAAATTTCTACTTCATCAATCTCTTCTCTACTAGCCATTTAGATTGGGTTATTTCTTCACTGGTTCATCACTTAGTGAATAGGTAGCTTGAGTTAGTATCTCCTCGACGTAGAGCATCTTTGGCCTCGAAGACTTCAAGCAAGCTTGTTCATTTCACCTTGTGGAGCCTCACTAGAGTCCGGGAGATCACTACTTGGAGCGAAGGGACTACTGCACAGAGTTATTGAAGTGAAGGACCGGTCTACAAAGGTTGTATTCCTCGTTCACTTAGATGTAAAGATATTTACATGCTTATTCGTCTAATTCTCTAGCTTAGATTCTAGCGTTAGGGTTCTTTAGCGCGCCAAATTTTTTAAAATGGAATAGTCGATACCTCCTGAAACCCAGCGGCGCGGCTACGGAACCCAGCAAGTCCAAGGGGTGCTAGGGTTAAAAAAATTGCATTTGGCTACAACCAAACCAGCGACGTTAGCCCGGGCTTCAATCTCGCAGGTCCAATCTTTGGGGTGGGGGCTCGAATGTTTGCCACATGTCAGGGTTTGTATGAATAGTGTTTTGCACATGTTTGTTTACGCTATGACTCTTCAGTTTACATGTAGTGCACGTGTAAACCTTTAGGCTTCTAAAAGATTAAAAGAAATTTTAACTAAAAAGATAATGTATCTGGTGGGATTTAAACTCGGGTGCTATGTCTCAGCAGTGCAAAGTCTTACCAATGAGCTACAAGCTCCTTTTTGCTGTTCAAAAGCAAAACAAACCTATAACTCGTGCTTAGGCTTAGGTGTCCCTTTCTGTATTTTGAAAATTTTTGTACAGAAAGTTAAGGTTGTTACACACATCATCGACGGTACGAAATAACAGTCGTTCAAAATCAATGTATTGCCATTAGGTAATATCCGCTGATAGCTTCGGCAGCAACAATTACTTCGTTCCCTACTTTGAGAGTTATCATTTCCCAATTCTCTACTTCTCTTTAACCCTTGTAACATATTACAAATATGGGATCCTAATCCGGTATCTAATACCCAGAACGTAGAGTAAACTGAGAAACAGTTCTTATTAACTAACACACCCGAAGAAGATACATCAAAATGTTCTTTTTCGTTCGGGTTGCATGGGAATCCATGCATTCCCCTATCCCTTACTCGGACTTATGACAGTTATAAGATAAAGCGGAACCAACGTTCCCCAGCCCAGTATAATAAGCAGATTCGGTCAATACATCCATATTATTATCTTGATTAAGGCGTGTCATAGTCGCTACCTGGAGAGAGAAAGAATAAAACACTTTAGTGTGCGCTCTTGAAAGATTAGATTGGTTATTATCTTATCTAATCAAGATGGCTCCCACTGTTTTTTTATCAAATCTTCCTTCAAACCCTAAAAAGTAATATTAGCCGGGATTAATTACACCCTACAGGTTCGCCAATCGGGCAGCCAGGCAGGTATTGGTACTCCGAGAGAGTTTCCCCGTGCTTTCGCAAGGAACTTATTAAATAACCTCGTTTCCGCAGGGGCATGATCCCGTTAACACCTTTCTTAGACACCTACTGGATTAGCTAATTGTAAAGTGGAAAACTCTCCCAGGAGTAACTTTTACTCGCAGTGGGTATCGAGATCCAACTATCATATAGAAGGTATGAAATCTCATTGCAAATTTTAACACTTGAAATTCATGATATCTGTTTTTACCCCATGCGGTTTATGACCTTGACAAGGTCAACAAATCATAAACCGCAAATCAAGTTCAACCTGTCATTTCGTGATTGAATTAAACCCACCCGTACGACCCTTAACAAGATCAACAAGGTCGTACGACTACCCTAATCCAATCACATCATATGCGACAGATAAGCACTAATCAACTACTGCACACTACGCCTTGACAAGGTCAACAAACGTAGCACGAATACTAAATAGCACTTATCTGAAATGACGGAGAGCTACGACTGGTTTTGAAGAAAACCATTAACGTAACGAACTTGATATCATTGTAGAATCTAGTGATTTGAAAAGGAGTGGTTTAAGCTCCGCTTTAAAATTGAGTAGTTTTCAAAACAAACGGAGTGGGTTGTAGCATTTTCCAGTTTTGCTAAAGAGTTCTTTCCCGGTGAAAGGATTTGGGCTCTTTCCTCATCGAATGAGGTGCTGAATATTCAGAATAGAATACCGCTATCCAAAGCAAAAACTAGAGATACCTTTTTGAAAAATTTGATTCTACAATATCTTTAGCTTTCTTTTCTTTTCATTAATCTCATTAATGACGTCCCATCATTCATGTTTCCTAAACATCACAGAAAAAACGAAAATAAAATACACATACATGCCATCCGCATTCGCCACAGGGACCCGGGTCTTCACCGTAAGGTTACTTAACTTACGACATGGCGGGGTCAGGACTAGCGCAGATGCAAAACATATATAGTGTCTACTAGTATATCATATATAAGTAGCATTTGTCTAACGCAGTTATATGATCATATCATATCACAGAAACCAACAAAAGCAAACATATGAAATATAGGATATACTAGGAGGTCTGTGTTTTAGATTAAGCCATTAATGAAAAACACGGATTCCACGGGCGTGATGAATAGCCAAGCTCACATCCCTAGACCCCTACGAGAGCGGCAAGCAACCCTACCAATTCTAGAGTTAGGCGACCGGTCTCGACTCCTCAAGATGGCCTCTCACTGGACTCTAGAACCCGGTTACTTGTGCTCCCCGCCTTGGGTCTATTCTAATACGGAAAAGTAAATAATATACATCAATGGAGGCAACAACCTCAATCCAGAAGTATCCCAATAAAAGAATATTACATACAAATATTACATGAATGAAAATTGAAAAACTCTCATTTCACGCAAAACCCCCTACTATTCAATCACGACGATCCAACATAACATATCGACCAGCAACACAATAATATCACATGTCATCAACTTAAGTAAATATACGTATCCCTAATGTCGTTGACGTATAGCAACGAGATCGGGGATACTACCACATATTATACTTACGGTCGTAAAAAAGAAATGAAAACTACAATAATTATAATCCGCATCATTCTTAGACATCATAAATCCGGATTATCACATATTCCGGATTTCATGCCTAACACTATAAACCTTGCGTTTAACTCTCGAATTGAAAACACTTTTAAAAAAATAAGTCGGGTAATTCAACAAAATTCCCGATAAAATGATCGAATGCTCGTCGGGAACTTTAGTAGATGACCGCACCCCCCGATACCGTCAGCAAAGTGCACTTGGGCGGAACACCGTGGCCGCGAGCACTTAAGTGGATGCTTTTGGTCATGGGGTTCTCCTATAGTCACTTGGTCGGGGCTATGGGGTATGGCTGTCTAGTAGTGTCTCCCGGCGAGTGTTCCTGTACATATACGAGATTGCGACGGAGTTTTGATCCGAATCGAAACTCTGTGGCAATCCATTAAATGAGACTAAAACGCGAGATTTACAAAAATGCTAACGAGTTTTCACAAAACTAATCAATGTGAATTCCAAAAATTGTATCACATATACAAACTATCTAGACGATGTTAAATATTTTGATTGATGTTTCAAACAATACCAATTCACAGAGAGCTCAACAGCTTGAGCCTCACTAAAAATACCTAGAAAGCCAGAAATGTCAAAATGAAGCAGCAGAAGAAACACGAGTCCACAACTCCTAATGTTGGCGGCGGAACTACGACCAAACAGTGGTTTATGCGGCGGTTCCGCGGCCACATCAAGGAGTTAGGCCTTCGTACTTCTTGGGGCTCCATACAATTACCTGCTTGATTTTCTGAGAATTTTTAATCTGTAAAATTTCAACGTTTCAAAAATTAGACAGAAAGCATGAAAATTAGGGTTTCGAAACTTCGATCGAACACTTTAACGTCGTCTAGACATCGTCTAAGTCTCTAGCTTGGCTCTGATACCATTAAAGTATGTTTTAGCACCTCTACTGGGTTTAAAGGAGCATCAAGTATACAATTTTAAAAAACTATAGGTATAAAGCATACTAAATAAGAATCGAACTGGAGAATTAGGGTTTAGTAGCAAACATACAAGTTCTAAACTAAGTGAAAAGGGTTTACAACCTTTGTAGACCAAGTCCTTCACTTCTAAAGCTCCAAGTAGTAGTCCATAGAACTCTTATTTGACTCCACTTAATGAAAGGATCGAGCTTGCTTGAAATCTTCGAAACCGAAAATGATCCACCTTGAAGTCTCTTTCACTCAAGCTCGCTCTTCACTAATCAAGGTATTAGTGAAGCAAACAAACTAAACTAATGGGCTAGATTAGTGTAGGCTGATAAAGTAGGAGATATGCTCACTAAAATATTTTTCTCTTTTCTTTTTCTCACCTCAAGAAATTTCTAGAGAGGAAAATAAGAGATGAGATGAACTTGTATGGTGTGAATGAGAGAATGAACCTTGAGCTAGAGATATGGTTAGGATGAATAAAATATCTAAGAGTAAAACAAAAAGAGGAGATGAGTCATGGCTTCTCAATACTTCTACACGCATCCTTAGCCATGACTCATTTTCACCCCTTTTCTATTTTCCTTTTAAAAATAAATCATCCCAATAATCTTTAGCTCATGTGTGAGTCTCATACACCCATGTTCTATGTATCATCAACCATGATACATAACAATTTATATATATAAATGTATAGAATAAAATCTTTAGTGAGCTAATATTAGTTAATATATATAAATATATCAAATATAAATATATATATTATTATTAAATCAACACTTGATTCAATAATCCGGTTATATCATATATAACCGACTAATATCTTATATGTATGTATATCAAATTATTAAATCAACACTTGATTCAATAATCCGGTTATATCACATATAACCATCTAATATTCAATATTCGATATTAAATCAACACGTGATTTAATAATCCGGTTATATCATATATAACCGGCCAATATCAAATATAGATATACATCTAACAAATTATTGAATCAACACTTGATTCAATAATCCAGTTATATCATATATAATCTAACCGATATCAAATATCATTATATTAGAATATGGTATCACATACTCGTATTTAATCAAGCTCCCGCACATATCTCCATATGTGCCCTACTTCGTTTCGTTTAAGCTGGGAAACCTCTGTGTAGGACTCTAAAGACTCGTCAATACGCCAGCAGTAGGTAATGATCACATCAGATACCCACAAGCCATCGGCGGTACTGGTTGGACGTAACGGCTACCTAGGTATTGAACGAATAGAAGATCAACAAGAAAACTTGTCCAAACTCCTGTAAAGCCTATAAGCAACACTTACCGTACAGTCTGATCTTTTCGTCTAATATGTCGCATATCGAGTCTGGGGGTGGAATCGTTAGACCCCAGTAACTTGATAAGTCATGCCGATGTGTGGCCTATAACCTTTCGAGAAACTACTGATAACACTTACCAGTAAATCTCATCAGTCCTGGGCAGGGACTTGCTGTTATAGCCAATCGAGCATAGTACAACATCAACTCTCAATACCGGGAGAGACGAAACCCCTCCCATCGTTCACTGCCTCCATGTGACTCGGAACTGTACCCCAAATCCACCTGTTTGCACGACTCCTTTGAGCCGTGGTAGGGAGGAAATCAAAGTATATTGGGAACCGCACAAGATATTATGACGATCTCGGGTTTACAGACTAATCTGTACAAGTGTCACCAGAGAACCGCTATCTGACGATAGGTATGGTACCATCTAGGAGTTCTCGGCGAGTCATGTTCGGTGTACCCATTCTCTAATGAGCACCTGTGTACAATCTTTGATGTCAAATACCAATGGTTGTGGGATCAATCATCGCCCCATACAGGGTCTAGAAACGTATACACTAGTCTACTCTGGAATATCAATGCCCTGTCTCGATATTCTCTCGACTAGGAACTGTTAAAGGATGTGCTTACGGACTACACAAGCCCCACTAGTATGATCTGCATCATTGTCCTGGTAGTTAAGCCTACATCCTAAGGGCTTTATCATCATGTATCAGAGAGTCAGTATAATAATACAAGTGTACATGTTAAGATAAAGAGCAACCAGATAGTATACTATCATATCGAGCAAGAAAGTCCTCCATATATATGTCCAAGCATCCACTATATCATACAATAATGGCCTCTAGGGCATACATATTCCTAACATGTTCCTATACTACAATCGGTCAAACTTTGATTGTCACAGATGTTTCTCCACATAGGATCTAATAAGATATTAGAAATTCTGATGACTAGATCTATGGTTTTAGATCTAGATTTGGGAAGTGTCCCAATCTGGGTACTTAGACACCATTCTAACAGTATTTTAGAATGGACGACTCCTGGCATGATGGTGTACCCACAGGTGATGAAGTCACCCTCTCAAATGAGATGTCTTTCAGACTGATGAGGAGACGGACTCGCATGAATGACATATCATTTGCTTAGGCAATTGAGTCAATCATGCAATGTTATGTACCATACCAGATGTTGCTTCTGCACTTGCCGTAGTAAGCAGATATTAATCTAATCTTGAAGAAACAAAAGGAAGCGGTTAAGAACATAAGAGGATGTTCTTGGTATATGGTAACGACAGCCTCCTCCAAGAGGCAGTTATCAGTTCAGGCTTCTAAGGTGATCTGGACAATAGAGATGCTGTCAGAGTTTTAAGTTTACTCTCTTCTGAGGAGCAATATATTGGATAGGATTGCAATAGGGATACTGAGGTAGGCATGGTGCAGAATGGTGGTTATGGCTCAACGGAGGATACAGCCTAAGAAGTTAGTTGGATAAAGTTGTTCATATATGAACTTGGTCCCATTATGTATCCAGACAAATTCTTGAGGCGGTTTATCGCTTAATTCGGGAGATTGTTGATCTTCAGGAAGTTGATATAGAGAGAGAGAGAAAGTTGGAACATTGCAACAGATCCATTCACTGAGACTATTTCTCGCACACGGATGTTTCACAAACACAATTTGTGAAACTGATTAGTAGAGAAATTGAGTATTCGGTAGCACACGAGATGTGGATATACGATACCGCAATAATTGACCTTAAGTGCAGGTGGGAGATTGTTGCATATAGTGCCCTCAAGGCAATTATTGTAATTGCAGGTAGGCGATTATGATTATTGAGGGAGACCTATCAGGCAGAACAGTCTTACTCGAAATGATAGTATACTATCTGGTTTGTCTTTATCATTGATGTGTATATGTTTTATTTGTTATTATGTATCGCTAATACATAATGATGAAGCCTGTAGAATTTTTGCTTGGCTACCAGTATTATGATGGCGATCATATACGTGAGAGCTGGGTAGTCCATAACCACATCCTTAAATGTCTATAGTCAAGAGAGTATCGAGTCTGGACATCGATATTCCAGAGTAGACTATTATATACGTTTCTAGACTCCGACGAGGGGCGGTGGCCGATCTCATAAGTCATTGGTGTTGTGTCATCTAAGATAGTATACATGTGCTCACTGGTGATGAGTACACCGAACGGACTCGTTGAGAACTTCTAGATGGTATTATATCTATCGTCAGATAAAAGTTCTCTAGTGGCATGGGTGTAAGTTAGTCTTTTGATCTGAGATTGTCATTTGTTTCGTGTGAATTTCCAATATACTTAGATTACTACCCTACTACGGCTCAAAGGAGTCATGCAAATAGGTTTTAGTTGGATACAGTTCCAAGCCATATGGAGGCAGTGAGCAATTGTTAGGGATTCGTCTCTCCTAGTATTAGGAGTCGATGTCGCGTTGTGTTGGGTTGGCCATTACCATAAATCCGTGGCCACGGTAGATGAGATTTACTGATAGGGGTTCAGTAGTTTCTTGGTTGGTGATGAGCTCGACTCCGACACGACTTATTGGGTTATTAAGGGTCTGACGTTATCCACCCCTAGACCCAATATGCGATACACTTAGTCGAAGAGGCTGGACTGTATGAAAATTGTCACATTTAGGCTCAGCAGGGTATAGACTGACTTGATCGTCGACCTCCCTTTCGGCGTATATCTGAGCAGACGTTACGTACAGCCAGTGCCGCTGATGTGCTTGTGGTTATGAAATTATCCAGTAACTCACTGCCAGCATATTGTCGAGTCTTTAAAGTCCCACACAGAAGGTTTTTCTGCTTCAGACGATATGATGTAAATAACGTATGTTGATATATACATGGGTCTGATTAAATACGTGTACAGGTTATAAGGACTTTAATCGGACGATTGATAATACCTGCCGGCTTAAGATTAAGCCGAATTATTAAATCAAGTTTTGATTTAATAATTTATATATATATATATTAATATATATATATATATATATTCTACTATTATGTTCACTATTCATTTTCTCTCTCTCGACTGTTCATATTTTTATACGAACACACACACACACACGCATTTCGATACGTATACCGGATTGTATTCCGTATTTATACGGATATCTTCTAGAAGAAGAACACCTCATTTGTGAATATTCAAAGAAATGAGGTGGAGGGTGAGATGTCTTTGAGCATAGTTGTGGACATGCAGAGAGGGATGTGTTTCATTTGTTTATTACAAAATGGTTATGATATTTTATTTGATGGTAGAAAATCATTATGAAGCCATTCTCTCGTTCACACAACACTTAACTCATTTTGTGATGGCTAACCTCTTCATCTCCTTCCTCCTTCTTCTTGCATGCTCTCTTGAGCTTGAGTTTGAGAGTGAAAATTATAGTGGAAAATTCCTACATCCCCACCCTCCATTTCTAGCAAGCTTGGAGCGTCGGTTGATTCATTAGGTGAAGCTGGAACTTGGATCCCGACGGCCTACGAGGAGCTTGGAATGGTCTTCCACGATTGGGTGGATACGCGACAAAGGTTGCAGTCTCTACGAACCTTGTATGTATAGTTGCTAGTTTTATTGTTTAGAAAGATTGTTAGGGATCGGTGTCTAGTGCTCTCTTATAAAATTTTGTTTTCCTATTCCTCATTGCCCGCGGTTGTAGCGGTAAGAGCACTAGAAACTTTCAGTTATATCCCCATCTCGATACCGGATAACACCTCACTTCTCACGGGTAGGTGGTATGCATCCCCAACTCCACCTGGGGTATCACAATGTGTGTAACCGTCGACCGGCAGCGAACGTCCAGGCCGGCAGCGAACGTCCGATCGGCGGCGGGCCGGCAGTGAACGTCCTATCGGCGGCGACTGGCCGACGGCGAATGACCGATCGGCTGTGGGCAGGGCGGCGGACAACCGATGATGGGCGGTGGGGCCGACGGGTAGTAATGGAGGCCGACAACGGATGGTCCTGGCTTTATTCATGTTAGGCGAGAATATTTCGCGGTAATCTAAAATAGACTTTTAGGGGGAATAGGATTATCATGAAATGAGGTCATTTAATTACCATGGTTCCATGGTAATTCTATATTCCTGGGAATACTCTTTACAACTAAACAAGCATGATAATATTTCATGGTAATATACGACTACCACCCAGATTACCTCATGTCTAGCCCACCCGTAGGGTAACCTTCTTCCCTCCGAACCCACAAAGGACCTGAAGGAGGTCGGAATCTCCCTCAGTTGTTGTCCTCCGTCGATCTTTCTGCCAGCGATGTTGTAACGGTTGAGATTTAAGATGAGAGTTGAGCGTGTGGATCTCAATGGATTGTTGGCTATTGTTGACGCCGAGCTACCTGTAAGGGAAGACCCGAGGTGGGAAACCACCGTAGGACCCTCCGACGATCAAGCAAGTTCCGAGAAATATTGAGACAGAATAGCGGCGTGTTGGATTGAGTTCGACGTACCTGAGTCGTCTAGAAGAGGGGTTTATATAGCGGCCGCATGGAGCGAGCCGATGCGAGATTCTCGCCGTCCGTTACGCCCCTGCGTCATGTTCGTGTTGATGGCAGGATACGTCCATTAATGACGAGATACGCTAGCGTGGGATGCGGAACGTGGAGCGGCGGAGACCTCATCGTAGCGAGATACACGAAGCCGTTATGGGGCCACTCGGGTTCTGTGCTCCTGGCCAAACAAGGACACCAAGAAATCTCAGATATAGAATACCTCGGAGACGAGCGAGTGAGCTGAGAAGTCTCAACCATAGGAGACGGCCATTCGAACCGGGAACGTACTCCGGAGAGATCTTCTAAAAAGTCAAGCGCGACCTCGGGGCGAGGCGTCGAGAAATGTCCCAAATACACCATACTTATTCCCGTTTTGTAGCCCGAATCTACGGAGCTTACGTCGACGACTCCATATATGTGTGTCAATATTTGGGGAATTCCCAATTTTGAGCATCATTGGACCCGTTAGGCTTTAGGTTTAAAACCCAACCGGCAAGCAGTGCCCTTTTCTCGTCGTTAGGGTTTTTCGCTGTTTTCCCCAACCGTTTCACTTCGTCTCTTCGAGCTCTCAAATCTCTGCATCCGTCGCCGATCGAAGAGTTTGATAGCGATGGGATACACAAAGGATCTGTTGCTCGATCGCCTCAAGGTCAACTAACCCTTCCTCTAATCTCAATTCGATCCTTCTCTTAACCATAATTTTGCTTCAAATCTTATGTTTTAGGGGAAAAGTTTCGAATTTTAGGTATAACTACTGCTTAATTGAATTTAAGCTTTAGTTTAGCATTCGCCCACCAATCAAAAAGATCCTGACTTTAGGTTTTATATGTAGAAACCTCAAATTGATTTTGCTTGCTATGAGCATCCTGTGGTGCTGACTGTTGAAGCTCAGGTTAGTAGATGAGTATTGCCCCTCTCTCTTATTGTTTTTGAATTAACAATTTAAGTGGTTAATGAATTCGCCGTCTTATCTTTGTTAGGCAAAGCATGTTGGGCATCTGGGAGGCGCGCTAAGTAAAAACTTGTTGCTGAAGGTAAATAGTGTTATACGTTAACAAAAACTTTACTTTTTTAAAGGCATAAGATACTAGTACTACATGGGAAATATTTTTGCAGGACAAGAAGAACAGATTTTATCTTATCTCTGCTTTGGCAGGCACGGATGTTGATTTAAAAGGTGCATTGTTCATTTTTTGTTTATTTTTCTTCACAACACACATAATTGATTTATCGACACACTTACCAAGCTTTCGTGTTTGATACTGGATCATATTTTCATGCTTTTGAATGAACAGTTTTGTCTCAACGCCTTGGTTTGGGAAAAGGAGGTTTGCGAATGGCTCCTGAAGAAGCTCTTCAAGAATTACTCCAGGTTATTATTTCTAGATAGCTTTGGGCTTATATGTGAAGATCTTGTTTATAATAGAATTAAACCTGCAGCCATGCGATACTTTGGGCATGCCCAATATTGCTAATCAATAAATCATAGAGGTTGTTGTGACTTCATTCTGTGAATGAGACGATTGATAGAGGAGACCTGGTTACATGTAATCTACCATTAATGCCGGCATTTTAGAGCATTATATATTTAATATTACTTCTTGGTTCCTTTGTGCTCAATAAATTAAAACAATAGGTTGCCATCCTAGGAGATTATCTGTTATTCAATTAGCATCAACTGGCCTAGTTGACTTTGCCTTTACCATTAAATCATTAATAATTGTATACATATGGCTATTTTGCCCGCCGTTCCCACTAAACTACAGGTACTGAAGACATCTATGTGTAATGAACATGAAGAATTGTTTGATGCAACAAAATCAACAAAAATGCCTTCATCGCAAACCTTTTTGGCTCCCTTCATGAGTCCCTTTCTTCTGTTCACATGTTATAAGGGCTATCTTCTCAGCTTAGTTAATAACTATCATCTCCTGTTTAATTTATCCATTCATGTTAGGCTTACATGAAGTCCTTGTTCCTCCATTAATCAGTGTCCTAACACTCACATTTTGACTGGCACATCAATTGTACTCTATTGTGACCACTGAAACTGATTTTCCCTCATAGTATATTCAATGGGTGCTATCTATAATTTCATTCAGTTGCCCAGCATATTGGTATCCATTCATCCTACCATTCTCATTGTTCACACAGCGAAACTTTCTCCCCCCCCTTAAGTTTCCAAAATTTGGAGCTTTTTAATTCTGTATCGCCATGGTGGAAGTGCTTATAAGTGTCAAATACGCGTCTTAATAGCATCTATGATGTGTTTGAAAATAAATTACATATCTAGTAAATTTGAGGGCACATTTGGAAATTGCCTCACACATGCCAGAGTTGTTCTTCCATCAGTCCCATCTCGTGTTCTAAACTGGCATAGCTCTACAATCAATGCAGACGTGCTAATGCTACATCGATTATAGACTTTGTTTGAGTTTGGGGGCAGTTAACTTCTAAGTAATAACATAAGTTTCCTTGGTTTTTCCGTTTTGTATATCTTGTATCTTGATAATGTGATGATATCTTATGTCGGTTCCTTTTTTTCCCCGAACACCTATTTCTCTTCTATCCTAAGAATTATCATAGTTTATCGATATTTAAAAATAATGTGGAATGTGGATTACTTATCTAAGGTTTGGGAGTTATTTCGAATTAATAATTCAAGGATCATCAAGTTTCTTGTGTTTCTGTATTTCTTGTATATTGACAATGTGATCTGATATAGTATCTGCTAGCTCTTTTCCTTAAATAATTCCCTACATGTTCTTTTCTGATCTTTCTTCCAATAACCATTGCATTGATTGACAGACTATCAAATATTATGTTGGTATAAGTATAAATATTCTTCTGAAGTTCTATTTTCTTATCTTTGTTTTTCAAGGTGCCTCTAGGATGTGTTACTCCATTTGCACTAATTAATGAATCTGCACGGTATGTTTGTTTCTCCTTTTCAATATAACCACATACATTTCTTTAATCTCTTTGTTATTCATGGTGCCTTTTGTATGTGCTACTCCATTTGTATAAGTTAATGATGCTGGCCCTCTGGGACTCCATCTTAACATAATCGCAATTAATGTTTATGTCCCAGGATAGGCAGTATAGCCAATATCTGAACTGCAACATCCTTGTATTGTGAGTGCGTTAGGTAGATATTACTACAAAATTGACAATATCCTTATCAGTTATCTCCCTCTTTTCAGTTACCTGCCTATCAAAGGATTCATTGCTTGCACTTGAGCCATTATGGCTTTAGACAAGTCTGATGTGGATTGAAAAAAATTCATTATGTTGATTTTATTGAGTATAATTTTCTTAAATGTACTTGAATTCTATTTTATTTTCTAAAGTAGTCAGTGTTCTAAATATCGCCAATATATCATCTATGTCGGCCGATATATTGGTTTTGGAGGAAAAATTATATGAAATGATGAATTTATATCTTTTTATAGTTTTGGGTATCTATTGGCCGATATATCGTAATATCGCCTGACTGGTCCGATATATCTTAGCAATTCTCGTGATATTTGTCTAATTTTAGTTTGGGTCTTTGGATACCCGACCCGACCCGTCCCGTCCTAAAAGAATTTTTAGGCCGAAACTACTAAACAAAGCCCAATTCGAGATCAAAGTTTATTTCTCTCTAGTACTTGAAAGAAAAAGATCTGGGTTCTTGAAGAAGCACTTGACCTTAGTTTGATATAAATATTTTAAAGAAAATTTCTCCCGATATATCGCGATATACGCTATCCGATATAAAAATCGTTAGGCCGAAACGATACCGATATCAGATATGTATAACATTGAAAGTAGTGTTAGTGAACAAAATTACCTGACTACTTGGTTTGGAAATTTGTTTGAGGCTGAAAAGGAAAGCGAGAAATGGCGTAGGAATGCTTGTGCCATTAATAAAGGATCGAATTGGGATGATTTGACTTCATGAAAAAAATTTAATTGATGGCAGGGAAAGCTAAGAGTTAGATAGAAATGCTTCCCCACCCATTCAAGTTGAAATATCATGTAGGTCTGGACGAGGTTTGGAGCAGTCTGCATGATTGCTAATGAACCAAAAGATGATGTTGATTGTAAACTTTTGAGACTCTCAAATAAAATTTGAAAATTTGTCCAATACTGAAGCACAAACTAAGTTATCCTTGTCATATTGTGTCAAAAGTCATCTTGAGATCGAACAGGATCTCTAACGTTCAGGAGAGCTTCTCCAAATATTCCGGTATGTAAACATGCTGTTGCCATCTATATGATCTTGTAAACCAAACCTTAAACCTTTATGGTTGTGTTCCTGAAATAAAATGTATAAACAACTACGTGCTTATAAAATTATTCTTTTTGTTATTTGATATAATTATTGGGGTTAAAAATTACACCCCATTGACCAAGTCAAAGTCAAGGTCAACATCCAAGCCAAGTGGGACCGAGCCCAAGTCAAGCCCAAGCAAAGGGATGGGCCAGCCCCATGCTATGAATAGACAAAATTATGTTATGAATAATTTTAAGTTTAATTGCTAGAAAATAAATATAAAGTAAATAGGCAAGAAACCAAATTTTGTAAAACCTATGGTTTATGTGCAAAAAATATGAGCACATAGCCATGGGAAAGGCACTAGTGCCATTTTGTAAAGCCCATGGGGCTATACGTAAACGTGTAAGTCTATAAAAGACCAACATGATAAATGATAACTAACATTATTCTCTCAATCTTTTTAGGGTTTTGTCCCTCCCTTCTCTCTCTTCAAGATTCATCTCCTTTTTTTCCCAATAAAATCAAGCGGAAAACCTTTCTTTTCTTTTTCTAAAATAAATCGGATTAGGCCATAAATTCATTGAAGGGAAGCATCAATCCCATCAAATCCCAAAAAGCGGAGCTTTTTAATTTCCTCCTCCTTCAAGATCCAAAAGAGAGGAGGAAGAAGGATAATCCATCTCCAAAATCTCATTTTTGGTAAGATCCAAGGCTTGGAAAAAGGAAAAAGAGCTTCTTTCCACCATTCAAGATCCAAGATCCAAGTGTCGAAAATTCAAGAGAACCCTTTATGGGTTTTCTCCACAAAAAAGCCCCTAGAGCTTAGGCTTCATGACCGTGGCGTAGGCCGGTGCGCTGTGCGCGAACCGCGCGGGTTTGCCGCGCACGCCCATGCTGCGGCCACTCCCCACTTTCATAAAAAAAATTTAAAAAAAGAAGGGAAAAAAGAAAATGAATAAATAAATATTTTTTTATCACAACTTCACTCTGAGTTTTTTTTAATATAAAATGAAGTGAATACACATCCATAGTTGTATTTATTTTCCAGCACCGACACATAAAATTGAGTTCGCATGACCTATATGACCCGTTAATCGGAGGTTCCCTCGCTCCAAAAGCGAGGGCTAATTAACGACAGTTTTATACGCGGCTACCGGAGATTTGGATCCCCACAATCAATAAACTCCTCCTACCTTAGGCAGGGAAATCTGTACACGCCTGACACGCGAGCACATTCCTATCTCAATAGGGTGACGAAAATACTCTACAGCTTCTGGCACGTTCAGTCGGACCTATCTCTCCTTTTATATTTCGGATCAAATGTTCATGCGAACTCAATTAATATATACGTTGATTGTCTGTACTGAAATCATGCTTCTTTGTGCAGATTAACAGCTTACAATCGCTATTTCAAACGCAACAATGTCTCCGAAGACGAACTTGGTTTCTAATGCAGCCTTAATCTCGTACCCCGTCAAGACGAATGCACGAGTGATTCTCCCGGCAAGCTTTATGGGGCAATGGGAGGAACCGCCCAGTCAGTTCGGTTCCGTCATCATCTACTTAGCCGACAGTGCTCCTATTGCGGAGGCCCCATTGAACTAAGCGGCCATGCCAGCTTTAAGGGGCAGGAGACCAAACGTGGTGGTCGCGAGGGCACCACAATTCAAGCGCAAATCGATTTTTGAACGACTATTTATTGCTTCAGCTGGGGGCAAAGCCGTCAAAACAAAAGAATTCACAAGACGTCATGAGCAAGCTCAAGCGATGCCCTCAACAAATGCACGATTAGATGTCTTTTTGAGACTATCAACCGACCTATGGCGGCCTCCCGGAGAGCGGATGCTCGCCAAGCTCTCAAGGCAGAAGCGGCACAGATACAAACCTAACAAAAGGGTTAAGGCTCCAGCCAAGTTGAACATTGTGAAGTTCCAAAAGTCGGGTCACCCCACAACGATAATCGAGTCGGCCGTGAAAGTCCGCAACTCCTTCGAACATTTAAAGTTGGTTCAGAAAAACGTCATGACCGCCAGAATCAAGAAAATGACGATTCGAACAATGTTACGAAGAGACGTGGCCAAACCCCAACATAGAAAGCACGACACCATCTCTTTGAGAGTCTACCAGATGCTCCATGCCTTACACAAGTAGCGGGGAAAAGCTAGAAAAGGGGTGCTAGAGCCGCCCAAGAGCCCGGTCAAGCTGACTGTCTTCAGTCACTTGTCATTTTCGAAAGAGGAAGGATTACGACGACGGACCAAAAAATCTACTGTCATGGATAAAGAGACGACCGAATATGAGATCCACACGGTCTATATAATGGGCACATGCCCCAGTGACAACCTTCGCGGTAAGAGTAGGGATGTGGCCACCATGTCCTAAGCCTAATTTGGCTTGAATGTGGCTGTCGCTTCCCAAGACCAGCCTTCTGCGGAAAATAATGAAAACCCTTCCGGTGAGGCCGAGAAGAAGAGAGATCTCTCGGTTAATGAAGAGTCGGGCTTGGAAAGCGAAGATGAGCTAATCTTCCGTCTCAAAACCGCAGAGCGACAACTTCTCCAAGAGCTCCAGAAGCAGCTAAGAAACAACGACAAGAAGATGGCCAAATTCTATTAAAAAATTGATGACTTGACGAACGTTATCATGCAACCCACGGCCCAAGTTGCTCGGTCGTCGCTTAATCAAGCACAAAGCTTTACTCATGAGTTGGG
Organism: Agapanthus africanus; assembly: GCA_030015575.1. Lineage (NCBI taxonomy): Eukaryota > Viridiplantae > Streptophyta > Magnoliopsida > Asparagales > Amaryllidaceae > Agapanthus > Agapanthus africanus. The sequence goes on along the minus strand of CM057339.1, from coordinate 878,107,863 downwards.
TGACAATGATCCGAAGTAGCTGACACCCGTTCTTTTTAAGTTCAAAGACGGGCGAGCCATGCGAAAGTCGACCATATTCCGCCTCAGGGAATGTTTTGACTCTCGATAATAGTATCCGTTAACACAAGATCAGATCATGGATTTCGTCACCAACAAAGTCAAAACGCTGGTGGTCGAAACCGAAGCGCAGAAAGAGATCGGAAGTAGTGGGAGACCGTATTCTGCGCAATATGATCCGGTGGAATTTCCCAGTGGCTACTTTGTCTCCAAATTTGGAAGGTTCAATGGATCAGGAAATCCAAGTCAGCACATTGCCTAATTTAAAGCATCGTGTGGGAATATTGGGGGTAATGATTCGCTTCTCTTTCGCCAATTTGTTAATAGCTTGACTGACGTTGCCTTCGACTGGTATGCAAGTATATCAGACGGCTCCGTCGCCACGTTTGACCAAATGGAGTCACTGTTTAGGAAAAGATTCATGAGTGCCAGCGACAAAATCTCCATTGCTGACCTTGCGAAAACGAAACCAGAGAAGAACGAAAGTGTTGCAGACTTTATAACCTGATAGCGCAATCTTAAAGTCAAGTGCGAGCCGCCTTTGGAACATGACTAATCCGTCAGCCTCCTCATAGGCAATTTCGGCAATTGGATGAGTCCTTTCCTATGCACAGCGGGTCTCAGAATATTCCAGGAGCTGACAAAAAAAGTTCAAATGCTGGAACACTCAAAGCAAGAGTTCACCTCGGATTCCTAAAGTGATAAATCCCGGAGGAGCCGAAAGGAGGACAACCGAAAAAGCGAGAATTCTAGTAAGGCCGACTCTTTCAATACGTCTGATGATGAAGGCGAGCGGAGAGTGTGCGGATCAAAAACCGACCGGCCTTGAAACCATTATCGGGGGAGAAAGACCGACTCTAGAAGAGAGGAAAAGCAAGGTCTACTCCTTCAGAAAGGACAAGATCCGAAAGATATTCAAGGACGACGTAAAGAACGGTTTGCAACCGCCAAAATCAAAAAGGCTGCACAAAGCAAACTTGACCGGCAATCCTCTATATTGCCCATATCACAGAATGCTGAGTCATGCAATTGAGGATTGATACGTTTTCAAAGATTGGGTCGAGAAGCAATATAAGGCAGGAGAAATAGAACTGTCCCTTGGCGTGTTGGTGAGTAATCAAGCTGCAACCGCTAATTTTGTATAGACAGAAGACGAAATCTTATGGGAACATACTACTGATCCATCTGCTCCGAAAAATGATGAGAACCTGTCGCAACCTTCGTGAAATGTACATATATCCAAGAAGACCGAGAAAATGTTGAAGCTGCTTCAGAAAGAGCCCAGAATCGAATGGGAGGGGCAAAAAGAGCCCACTGTTCAAGCCATCAATTCGGATCGATCGGGCTCAAAGTCCAAGAGGCTTAGAAAGAAAAAGAAAAACGCGGCTCGACGTGAAGTGTCTGCGAGGAATTCGACCGTTCAAAAATATATCGATTTTCTCCGAGACTATGTTCAAAAGGAAAGAACCCTTATTCAATTGAAGGAGTTCTTTCCTATAGAAGCAGCCAAAATTCTGTAAGAGCTAGAAGATGATGTTAATGATGAGGTCCCTATTGTGACTTACTATGCCATTTGTCTCGGCAGCGACTCCGAGAAAGAGTTCTATTTTCCCGAAGAAGATGAGGAGCTCGACACCAAGGCCAACCAAATCCAGCTCAGAAACGGCAAAGTGCTACCGCCAAAGCAGGGCAATGCTCCAAAAGAATAGGAAAAGCAAGTTACAGATGAATGGGGGCTGGGGGCAGTGAAGAGCTAGTTCACGAAGATTTGAGCTCTTCCTCAGTAGACTATAATGTCTTGGCTCACCTCCGGAAGCTTTCGTCACTTTTAAACATATATGATGCTCTTGTTTTATCCAAATAGCTTAGAGATGTCCTCATTCATGATCTACAAAACCATAAGCGCTATCAGGCTCGCTTCTCGGAAATCAACATGAAGGAGGCCCGATATACTTTGCACGCAGCTACGGTCACATTCAAAGATGAAGACCTGCTACTGGGGACGGCTGAGTATAGTCGGTCGCTTTACATAACAGGATACAGTGACGGAGTTCAGATTAATTGCATATTGATTGATCTGAGGTCCTCATTGAACATTATGAACCTACAAACCTTAAAGAGTCTGTTGATGGATGTCCGCCATCTATCAAGGGAAATGATCGTCATCCAGAGTTTCAACCAAAACTGCCAGCAAGTTCTGGGATTCATAGTCCTGCCAATTAAGTTTGGGGATCGCAAACGGAGACTAAGATATATGTTATCGATGATGATGCGTCCTATAAAATTCTCTTGGGGCGGCCGTGGCTTCACGATCATGATATCGTTCAGTCAACACTCCATCAATGCATGAAATACGCTAAAGATGGTGAAGAAAAACGTATTGACGGAGATATACAGCTGTTCGCAGTACATGAAGTCTGGTATGAAGATTCTCGGTACTTCATAAGCTTCCAAAATTCCAATCTGCCACCGGCCAAGGATGAAACGGTCTTGAGTTCCGAAAGCTTAGTCCGAGCCAACTGTCATCTTCAAAACCAAAAACCTTCAAGTGCGTCCGCGCTTCGGCAGTGACACCGATGGACCCGATGTTGGAAGCTCATCCTTACGTAAAATTCATCCGCATTTCGGTAGCGACTCGGGCGAGTCTGACATTGAGGGCCCATCCTTCAGCAAAATCCGCCCTCGCTTGGGCAGCGACACTGAAGAATCGGATGCGGAGGATTCGTATTGCAACAAATGTGCAGACTAAGCTCTCATGCAGAAAGCTAGATTAAGGGAGACCCCTGAAATTATGGAAGGGTCTATAGCCATCAAAGGGTTTCGGAGCAGATATTCAAAGAACTTGTCGCGCTATCAGTCTCCACTGTGGACCAACTGGAAACTTTCTACTTTCCCGGAGGAAAGAGAGGGCAGAGGGGCATGTTTTACTGGTCAAACCCTGTTGTGCACCCGAACGATTTGACCGTGACGTGCCTTTCTTATGAAAGAGGCATAAGAACCGTCGTAAACCCCGGATATTATGTGCCCGCTATACCGGAATATTTTAAGAGAGTGGATGTTCGTTATATCAAATGGATTCCGAAACGAAATTCTATGAGGGGTTATGGTATCCACCTTAAACCCGACCGCTCATCGATGGACGAATTCCAGATAGACAGGGTATAGGTTTCATCCAACTTGATGTAAATTCCTGCTACATGGTTTACGTCAATGAGGCCAGCGAAAAGACAGTAGATGATGATGAGTTAGCCGAGCCTGAAGAAGACTCTCAAGAGCTCGAAGATGACGGACAAGCAACTTTTGACGAGGTGACCGAAATCGATTTGGGAACTCCTGATATTCTAAGGCCGACTTATATCATCTCGCTCTTGCCAGAGGAAGTAAAGGAGCAGATAATCTCCCTGCTACATGAGTTCGTCGATTGCTTCGTATGGACGTATAAGGAAATGCCCTGCCTCTCCTGAGGTGGCCGTGCATAAGCTGGTTATATCTTCTGAGTCCAAGTCGGTCAAGCAAAATCCTCGAAGAATGAGAAGGGAGTTGGAAGAAAAGATCATCGAGGAAACCAGGAAACTCATCGATGCCGTCTTTATCAGAGAAGAGAAATATGCGGACTGGATCGCATGCATTGTCCCAGTAAAGAAGAAAAATGGGCAAATCCGAGTTTGCGTCGATTTTAGGGACCTTAACAAGGCATGCCCTAAAGATGATTTCCTGCTCCCGATCATGGAAATTATGGTCGATGTTGTCTCAAGTTACGAACTGTTCACCTTCATGGATGGTTCGTCCGAGTGCAACCAAATTAATTTGTCGTCCGAGAATGAGAAACACAGCATTTCAAACCCCGATCGGTATATATTGCTACAAGGTGATGTCGTTCTGACTAAAGAACCCGGGCGCCACTTACCAAAGAGCAATGACAAAGATTTTTGACGATTTAATCCATAAATTTGTCGAATGCTACGTTGATGATTTGGTCGTCAAAGACTAAAGTCGAAGTCAATCACATCCAAGATCTTCGAATTGTCTTTACAAGACTGAGAGAGTATACTCTAAAAATGAATTCTCTGAAATGCGCTTCTGGTGTGTCAACGGGAAAATTCTTAGGCTTTATAGTCCGACATCGAGGGATCGAAATCGACCCGTCAAAGATAAAAGCAATCATGGATATGTCTCCTCCAAAGAATTTGACGCAGTTAAGATCCTTCCAAGGCAAGCTTGCTTAAGACAAGCTCGCTTATATACGAAGGTTCATCTCGAACGTAAGATGTCAACCTTTTTCAAAGTTCATGAAGAAGGATGCTCCTTTTGTTTGGGATGCTAAATGTCAATATACGTTTGAAAGCGTTAAGCAATACCTGTTGCACCTTTCGGTGCTCACTGCTTGCCTTCCAAATAAACCACTAATCCTCTACACTGCTACGCTAGACAAATCACTCGGTGCGCTCCTCGCCCAAAATAATGAGGAGGGAAAAGAAAATGCCTTATACTATTTTAGCCGAACATTAGTCGGGGCAGAACATAAATACTTCCTGATCGAAAAGCAGTGTTTGGCCCTGATATTTGCTTGTAAAGAAGTTAAGGCATTATCTGCTTGCCCACCGGGTTATGCTAATCTCCAAGATCGACCTGCTGAAGTACTTGATGGCCAAGGCGAATCTAACCGGTATGATGGCCTGATGGGCTGCCATGCTGCTTAAGTTTGATATAGTCTATACTCTTCAAAATGCTGCTTGAGTTTGACATTGTCTATACTTCTCAAAAAGCAGTAAAAAAGCAAGCCCTTGCCGACTTTCTCGCCGCTCATCCCATACTTGAAGGGTCACCGCTAAATTGTGAGTTGCTTGATGAACAAGCGCCACACCTCAAAAATAACGAGCCATACCGAGAGCTCTATTTCGATGGAGCTTCGTTAATAAGGTCCCTCAGCAAATCAAGCATCCCACAAATAAAAGCTGGGATATGATTGATGTTCATCACACCATCTGAAGAGACCCTACGACGTCCCTTCGCTCTTATCGAGCCTCGAACAAACAATGATGCTGAATATGAACCTCTAATAGCTGGTCTCGAGCTAGCCATAGAAATGAAGATCGCTCGGCTACGCATCTACGGAGATTCTTAACTGTTCGTCAACCAAGTAAGTGGCGACTATAAAGTATATAAACCCTTGTTAGCTCGATACAGGAGCCGGGTCGTGGAGTTCATGAAATGGTTCACCCATATTGAACCGATTAGAGTTTCCAGGGCGTTGAATGGAAAAGTCGACGTACTCGCTCGCTTAGCCAAAGGATTAGCCGATCCTGACATGGATGAAATTCTTATCACAGTCAGAAGTCTGCAAATTCTACCTCTAGTTTCTCTATGAGAAGAAGAAAGTGTAGAATAAGAAAACAATCCTGCCGAAGAAGCTCTGGTCATCAAAGATGAGCCAGATTGGAGAGAACCCTTCATAGAGTATCTCAGATATGATAAGTCACCAGAAGAGAAATTTGCGAGAGTTAAGCTAAATAAGAGAGCTCTCCGATATGTGTTCGTAAATGACACACTATATCGAAGATCATATGACCAGCTCTGGCTCAGGTGTTTATCTTCGGCCGAAGTCCAGAAAGTTATGAAAGTTCACTCGGGCGTCTGCGCGGAGCTCATTAATCCGGTCCCAAAATACGACTTCAAATCAAACGGCTTGGATATTACTGGCCCACCATGATAAGGGATTATGTAGAATATGCAAAGAAATGCCATCTCTGTCAAATGCACGACAACTTCATACACAAACATCCCAACTCGCTGCATCCTATCGAAGCGTCATGGCCAATCGAAATATGGGGCATCGATGTAGTTGGACCAATTGAACCTCATATAAAGGCCGCAGGTTCATATTGGAAGCAACAGACTATTTTTCTAGATGGGCTGAAGCCGTTTCCCTAAAAGAAGTCAAAACAGAGGATATTCTAACTTTCTTCTGACAAAATATGCTATACCGTTTTGGCACACCAAGACGGATTATCTTTGACAACGAACCTTCTTTCAAGAGCTTCGAAGTCTCCAGGTTCGCCACTCAACACAAGATAGATTGGAGCTATTCATCCATTTATAATCCAAGAGCTAATCGGTTGGCTGAAATCTTCCACAAAACCTTATGCAAGTTCCTAAAGAAGAATGCCTCAGCCAATAAACGAGACTGGGATTTGAAGCTTCATGAGGCGTTGTGGGCATATCGTACCATGCACCCTCCAACTCAATCCACTCTATACTCACTGCTCTTCGAAGTGGAGGCAATCATCCCTCTTGAAGTCGAAGTTCCAAACTTAAGAATGGCCGTCCAGCACAGTTTAACGAAAGAGAAAAATGCTCTCCTTCGATTCGAAAAGCTCAACGCGCTCGAAGAAAAGAGATTCGTGGTACATCAAAATCTGGAGTTGTAATGAGCCCAAATGTCACGGGCTTATCATAAGATGACCCGTCTCCGTGTTTTTAAGAAAGGCGAGTTGGTGTTGGTCCTCAGAAGGCCGATCATCCCCAATCGTCATGCCAAGAGAAAATTCGAGCCAAATTGGGAAGGTCCGTATGTCTTTGAGAGAGTGTTTGACAGAGGATTCTACCAACTGATAAGTGTCGAGGAAGAGAGCCCTATGTCACCCATCAACGGCCGATATCTTAAGAAATACTATGCATGAATGTCCCAAGTCATCAATAAACTGAGCTCACCAACCCTGCGTCCGGTCTCCAAATGGACTGCCGCATATGATCCATGGGCTACCGGCAACAAAACTGCATCCAAAACACTTTTCATTGGCAAACCAAGCCACCAGCGAGGAGAAGACCCACTCACGTGTTCTCATGATACATGTGGTGAACAACGCTTACGAGATCCTCTCGACTCGTAAGAAAAATGCACTTTTGTGGGATCCTTATGACTTATAAAGGAAAACACACTTTGGGGTCGTCACGACCTCGAAGGAAAAAATACACCTATGAGATCCTCTCGACTCGTATGGAGAAAATACTTTTATGAGACCTTTACGCTCATAAAATTGAAAAAGAAAAAGAAAAAGCCTTCTGTGACATGGATCTAAACCTGTCTCCTAAGCCATTGCTTTCCAATAGGCAAAAGCAAATGATCAGTCGCTTCTGGCACAACGCTTTGGTGTTAGCGGTACTGATGCCGACCCAAAACCCAAACCTCAAGTTCTCTCAAGGCAAATGATGGGTCGGTCTTGGCACTATTCCAGTGTTAGCAATACTGATGCCGAACCAAATCCAAATCCCCAAGCCCTCTAATGGCAAATGATGAATTTCTCCTGGCATATATGCTCCAGTGTTAGCAACGCTGATGCAAGCCCGGAGTCCAAACCCAAAAAAATACCAAGTCCCACTCGACGAATGCCACCAAACTCGACGAATGCCACCAAACTCAGAAAGTCCCACCGAACAAGGCATGAATCAAATAAATCAAATCAAAGTCCCATCCGGAAGTGCTTCAAACTCAAAAGCTCCACCGAATAAGCTGGAGGCCCTAAGCCGATGGTGTGTTAACGACTCCTCACACTGGAATCAAGTCATGTGTCGACCGCTATGTCGCGAAAAGGGACCATCGACCTTCATGTCGCGAAACAGAGTCAAGTATCGATCACTATGTCGCAAAAAGGGAGTATCGACCGTCATGTCTCAAAACAGACTTAAATCAAGTATCGACCTTCATGTTGCAAAAAAGTGCATCGACTTTCATGTCGCAAAAAGGACCCGTCGCAAAAAGGGAGCATCGACCGTCATGTAGCAAAAAAGATCGTAAAAGGGAGCCATGTTAAATATCGACTGTCATGTCACAAAAAGGAAGTATCGACCTTAATATCACAAAACGATATCAAATCAAGTATTGACCTTCATGTCACAAAAAGGAGCCAAACAAAGTATCGACCATTATATCGTAAAAAGGGAGCATCGATCTTCATGTCGCAAAAAGGTGCCAAGGCAAGTATCGACCGCCATATCGCAAAAAGGAGCCAAGTCAAGTATCGACTGTTATGCCGCAAAAAGGGAGCATCGACCTCCACGTCGTAAAAAAGGAACCAAATCAAGTCAATTTCTACATGAAATAAGATCTATCAATTTCAAGCACACAACCCATACACGTGGTTAAAAATTACACTCTATTGACCAAGTCAAAGTCAAGATCAATATCCAAACCAAGTGGGCCCGAGCCCAAGCAAAGGGAAGGGCCGGTCCAATGCCATGAATAGACAAAATTATGTAATGAATAAATTTAAGCGTATTTGCTAGAAAATAAATGTAAAGTAAATATGCAAGGAGCCAAAGTTTGTAAAACCCATAGTTTATGTGCAACAAGAAATGAGCACATAGCCATGGGAAAGGCACAAGTGCCATTTTATAAAGCCCAAGGGGCTATATGTAAACTTGTAAGTTTATAAGAGGCCAACATGATGAATAATAAACAACATTGTTCTCTCAATATTTCTAGGGTTTTGTGCCTCCTTTCTCTCTCTTCAAGGTTCTATCTTTTTTTCAATAAAATCAAGAGGAAAACCTTTCTTTCTTTTTTTTAAAAAATAAATCGGATTAGACCACAAATCCATTGATGGGAAGCATCAACCCCCCATCAAATCCCCAAAAGGGGAGATTTTTAATTTCCTCCATCTCCTTCAACATCCAAAAAAGAAGAGGAAAAAGGGGAACCCATTTCCAAAATCTCATTTTTGGCAAAGATCTAAGGCTTGGAAAAGGAAAAAAGGGTCTCTTTTCACCATTCAAGATCCATGATCCAAGTATTGAAGATTCAAGAGAACTCCTTTCGATTTTCTCAAAAAAAGACCCCTAGAGCTCCGGCCCCACGGCCGGGGCGTAGGCCCTTTGCGCCCGCACAACGCGCCCCTTCCCTCGCGCGCGCACCTTCCAGCACGTGTGCTGCGAGCGTGTGCATGCTCGCACTCGCGGGCACGCGATGCACGCGTGTTTGCGCCGCGCGCGCCTGCGCGCTATGCCTACGGGCACGCGCCAGCCGACCGTGCGCCCCCGGCACGGCTACCCCCCCACTTTCATGAAACTTTAAAAAAAAAGAAAGACAAGAAAAAAATTAATAAATAAATATTTTTTAATCACAACTTTGCTTTAAGTTTTTTTATATAAAATGAAGTGAATACACATCCATAGTTGTATTTATTTTTTAACACTAACACATTAAATTGAGTCCGCATGACCTGAACGACCCGTTAATCGGAGGTTCTCTCACTCCAAAAGCGAGTGGTAATTAACGACAATTTTGTCCGCGGCTGCCGGAGTTTTGGATCCCCATGATCAATAAACCCTGCCTACCCTAGGCAGAGGGAATCTGTACATGCCTGACAAACGGGCGTATTCCTATCTCAATAGGGTGACAAAAAAACTTTATAATAAGATTTTTTAATGCTATTCCTTTCATGTGCAGATTTGTTTCTCTGTTGTTGGATCAAGGATTCAGAACTCATGAATGCTGCTTTTTCCACCCACTCCCGAATGATTTGACTCTATGTAAGATTTGAGGATCAATATATTTCTATATAGTTGTTGGGTCTCTTATTTGATTTATCAATTCAACCATATAACATTTATTGTGGAGTACACTTTTTGATTAAGCATAGTATAAATCCCTACTTCCTTGTATATTTTTTCCGTCTATTTTCCCAATATTATTTCTAATTATTTTCATATCTTTTTATTTTTTTTACCTAATCTAAAACCCTAACCCAATTCCTTAGCCTATCTCCTTCTCCTCTTCTTTTCTTTTCCCTCCATTTCTTTCCCCAACGTTCCCACCCTTCCTCGCAACCGCCGCCTCATGACCCGCACCCACCTCCATGACGACCTCGCCCTTGATCTTAACCGCCTTTGAGATCCCCGACGCTCATCTCTCCAACCTCTCGCTTCCCCTTCTCTTTTCCCAACGGCTCCCCTCTCTCGCGCTCGCCCCCGAGACCCGTTCACCCACGCCCCACTCGATCCTAACATTTCCGAGATCGCCTCCTTCAAATCCTCTCTCCTCGATTGAGCCTATCCCTTCTTTACATTCCCATTTACTATCTCTTTCTCTAACTCCCCCTCACTCACAATCTCTTTCCTTCTCCTCTCAAGGCTCCCTGAGCTTGTCGCTGATGAACCGTCCACCGACCAACATCACCAACGGTCATCTCCACGACCTCGAGCTCCCACTGCTTTTCTAACCACCACCGTCACCTCTACACCCATCACAACTCACGAGCCTCCATACTCAGCCTCCTTCACTGCCTCACAGTTGCCGCCACCGTACCGGCCTAGTGACCCGGCCTCTTGCCGAAGACCTCTTCAGACTCCCCTGTTTCTCCTCCCTCAAGCACCACCCTCCTCACTCCAGGACCCACCATCACTCCGTGCACACCTCGTGCTCCTCTGCAACCCACAGCTGGTGCCCATCGTCTGAGCACTGCCGCCACTCCAGCCATGGCCAAGTCCAGCGCCCGTAGCCGAGCCAAGTTGCCGCCATTGCAGCCGGGAACATGCCGTGCTGCCTCTGTGCCAGGCCCCGTGTCCACTCCCAAAACCACCGTGCTCACTTCGAGCCTAAGCCGTGCCCGCCTCCGTGCCACATCGTGTCCCAGTCCAGTGCCCACTCAGTGCCCAGCACCGCACCACCCTCTTTCCCACTCCCGTGTCGCGCTGTGCTACACCCGCACCATGCACCGAGTCAAGACCGTGCCCAGTACCGTGCCATGCCGTGTCATCACCACGCCCACTACTGTATCACGCCCGCGTCGCCACCGTGTCCAGTACCGGATCACCACGCATCGCGCACGCGCCACGCACCGTGTCTAGCATTGCACCATCTCGCGTGTCGAGACGAATCCTGCACATGGTGTCGCTTCTATATCAACGACCGAAGGCAAGTGCAACCTCATTTGCTTTAACATGCTACATACATAGATATCTAAATTCATGTTAATATTATACTAGTTCGATTATTCCGAATCCGTGTTACGTAGTATGCTATCACAAGTATTTTTACATGCCATCATCGTATTAATTCTAAAGTGTTAGTTTTGAGCACAATCAGATCTAAGACGTCACATTAATATCGCGTGGAAGTTGTAAATATTAGATACCGTTTTCACGAGTTAGGCAAGACCAAATTTAATTCGATAATTCTCGATATTGTGCGTTGTTAGTCCGATGTGGAGGACTGAACTAAAATCCGTCGATCATGCTCAAACCTCTTACCAATATTTTCTTTTGCTGCTTACGAATATCGTGTAGAAAACTAAACTCAAATAATGAAGTATTGCACGTGAAACGATGTCCCAAAAGAGTCGACGTCAATTCTGGTCTTACTGTACATGTCGAGATGTTAAATTAATATAAAATTAGTTACATGTCGGAATGTAATGTTCTATGGCTCATATCGAAACCGACTCAATAAGTTAGGACCCTCTATAGTCTATCCTTCGATACCGATAGCTCACATCAATGAGAACTGACTTGGAATGCGGCTCTGGACTGCGGTCTAGAGCAACATTCCACATCGATCCTGACTTTATGTGAATGTGTAGCGCTGTGTGAACATGGAATTATGCGTAACCTTATACCATTGTAAAGATAATCCTGTTAGCTAACTATTTGTTTTGGTTTCGTTTAATTTTTCTGCCGTTTGATATTTTAATTGCAATTTAAACTGTCGAAGTGTACTGCAGTCCCAAGCAGGGACAAAACGTATACCCTGACCTTGAACAGAATGTATCTCCCGGCACACAACGGATATTGTCGATCCATCTGGTGCATTGGAAACGTAATTGAAAGATCTAAGTTTTACTCAACTGTAGCGTTGCCCAATTATGATCCCAACATGGTGAAAATGTGTTACGAATTGGACTTTCAGTTCAGGAACTGAAATTCCAGCGATGAAAACTTAACATGAAACGACCGTATCTCGCAAACCTGAAACCTGATTGACCTGAAACCAATTCTGTTAGATCGCTGTTTGAGTTTACCTTTTAGCTCTTTTGTAGCATTTTATCTAAATACGATCGTGTAGATTAATATATTTTTCTGAAATCATAAGGTGTATTGTGTTCCGTACCGCATATGACTTGCTATGTTGTATCATTCTTGTATTTTACCCGACCGTGATACCTTTAGTGATAACGAACGTTCATAGTGATTTATAGCGAACTTTGTATTGTCGAACGTGGATGGTATTGTATTAGTTGTGTCAAGTACGCCAGTGATAAGTGATTGATTCATGAAAGTGAACAGTGCAATAAAAGTGAATAAGACCGTGACTTAGCGCGTGCTTGTACATAAATAGTCCTATACGTATAGTTATTGTGACCTGGGGAAAAGGGGAAATCAAGGTGGAATTGAACTCGTATTTAACGATGTACAGCGACTTAGAGAATGATCATTCGATATTAGTGATATATATACATTAGGTTGGGGGCCTAGCGGCACGGCTGGGTAATGTCCCGGGCATGCACGGGACCCTTGTTAAACATGAGCATTCTTTCCACCAATTGATTTCATTTGACTTAGTGATTGATAAGTAGTGACATACACATTGTCTTGTTTGCTGACATGATACATATACCGCATAGTTCATTTCACTTGATATTTTTTATTCTCATGTTACTGTATTCTGCGTGTATTTTACGTTTAACAACATAGTACACATGCTATATATATTTTGCTACATGTGTCGTCCTGATGACCTGAGTGTGCATGTTCAGAGGACGAAGTGGACCTAGCTCAGGAGTAGGACCTGCCATTCGAGATCGCGGATGTTTAGACCGCGACATCAGCGCTATCGCCTTCTGCGTGCTATAAGAACACTGTTATTTCTTTCATGCAAATAAATGTATCCTGAACTCTGTTATTTTAATGTAATAAAGTTGTGAATTGTGATTTCTTTTACTTTTGTGCTGTGTTTACCGATTACCATGCAACGCTAGAAGCTGAAGTGTGATTACGACGGGGTTATTCCTTGACCGTAGGAGCATGGCTGGCCTAGTCATCTCTCGCATTCCGTATTTTGGGAAGCGGGGCGTGACATGGTTTTGTTGGTATCAGAGTCAGGTTAGGATAAAATTATAGTTCCGTCGAGAGATCCCTAAATTGAGTTACATCCTTGGTTTATGCTTTATTACATTTCATTTTTACTTTTTCTAGTCCTCGTTGAATCATCCTATAATCCTTGCTTGAATCTGATTCATTTTCTTGATCTTGATCATCTTTCAGAGATATGGACTTCTCAGGCAACTCTTCAGGTGCCGGTTCCCACGATCGTACCGAGAAGATCCTCAGCACACTGACGACCTTAGCATAGGCTCAGGAGAGGAAGACCGATATCTTAGTTGAGGGATTGAAGGCGGTGCAAGAGACCGCAATTACCGCTCTGGAGAGATCTACAGCTGTCCCCGCCGCTCCTGAGGGCGCTCTCATACCGGCTGCACAGGCTAGGGCTGGTACCGTTTCTGATTTAAGGAGATTGCACCCAGCAGTTTTCACAGGAGCAGTAGATCCACTTGAGCCCGAGCAATGGCTTATCAACGTGGAGAACCTTTTGACGACCTTCCGGATCCCTGACGATGACAGAGTGAGCATGGTGAAGATCCAGCTAGAGAATGATGCTCACACGTGGTGGTCCGTAGAGGAAAGCCGGCTAGAGAAACCTATCGGATATGACACGTTCTTTGCGTGCTTTCTAGATCACTATTTTCCGGCCACTGCCAAAGCCGAGATGGAAGAGAAATTCATCATGTTGAAGCAAAATGGATGTTCAGTGGATGTCTACGCCGCAGGGTTTAACCGGCTAAGTCGCTTCGCACCGTACATGGTGTTGGGGTAAAAATTTACATCCCGATTGACCAAGTCAAAGTCAACCCTAAGCCAAGTGGGCCCATGCCTGAGTCGAGCTCGAACATGAAGATGCCGGCCTCCCCCAGGTCAAGAAGAAAATTATGTAATAAATAAGTTTGATGTAATTTTCATGCATGAATGTAAAATAAATAGGCAAAAAGACAAATTTTTATGAAGCCCATGGCTCATGTGCAAAAAGAAATGAGCACATGAGGCATGGAATGGGCAAAATGCCATTTTGTAAAGTCCAAGGGGCTGTGTAAATTTGTAAGCCTATAAAAGGCAAACATGATAATAAAATAAAGGACAATAATTCATTTTCTCAAATTCTAGGGTTTGTGCTTCCTTCCCCTTCCTCAAGGTTCTAAAACCTTCTCCCCTTTTGAATTAAATCAAGAGTTTAACCCTTCTTTAAAAATAAATAGTTTTTCACCATAAAACCCTTGAAGGGGAGCTCGGATCTGCTATCAAATCCCTAGAATGGGAGATTTTAAGTCTCACCCTTCCTTTTCCCCCAAGATCCAGTCAACATAAAGGAAGAAGGATGATACCCATCTCCAAAAATCCCATTCCAGGAGGATCCGAGGTTTAAAAGAAGATCCAAAGATTTCTAGGAGTTTAATTTCATTCAAGATCTGTTGGAGTTTAACTCCATAAATCAAACCTCTTTTTAGGAGTTTAACTCCAAATCTATACATAATCCCTGTTAGGAGTTCAACTCCAAAGCCCTCTTGGGAGTTCAACTCCTAACCCAGGGGCTAAGCCCCCTTTTCCCGCTGGTGTTTTCGGCGGTCGCGTGCCGAGCACGTGATCCGTGGGCTCCCAAGTGCGCCTCATGCGACCCGCGGGCGCTCAACGCCCAGCGGTCGCGTGCCGCGCACGTGACCCGCGGGCGCCCAGCGTCCACAGGCCAGGCACGTGACCCGCGGGCGCCCAACGTCCACACGCCAGGCACGCGACGCTCCTCACCCTTCATTTTTCGTGTACTCCACACCAGAAACTCGTCCCCCGTTAGGAAAATTTTTCTAACGGGGTGCTGCCCCGCACCCTGCAAGGGGGCTGCTAGCCCCCTTGACCCCCAGCCCGCTATCCGGGTAGCGGGACCCCCGTAAACTTTGCGAGGCCCCCGACATATCTAAAACCCTTAAAAACACAACACTGCACATTGAGTTCGCATGGCCAGTTCGATCTGTCAATTGGAGATTCTCTCGCTCCAAAGGCGAGGGGTAATTAACGACAGCTTAGTCCACGGCTGCCGGAGATTCGGATCCCCACAATCAATAAATCCCCGCCTACCCTAGGCAGGAGGAATCTGTAGTACGCCTGACAAGCGCGCGCGTATTCCCATTTCAATGGGGTGACGAAAAACACCCTACACATGGTAGCCACCGAAGCCGCCGCTAGGGCCAGGCGGTTTCAGGAGGGGCTTGATATCGAGTTGCAGCTGTTTATCACGTCCCTCGACCTGTGACCTTCGCATAGGTGTTAAACACTGCGTGAGTACAGGAAAGATTGGCGAAGAAGGCCAAGGGACTGCGATTGGTGGACATGAGATCCTATGTAGTTCCATCACGAGCTACCCTTTCCCCTCGTGGAGCGATCCTAATTCACAGACCGGGTGTTACGCAGATGAAGCGTACTTTCTCACCTCAGCAGCCGCAGCGGAGGGCCCTTATTTGCTACTATTGCCAGATGCCAGGGCACATGCAGAGAGATTGTCGCAGAGCCAAAGGGCAGTGTCTGATTTGCGGATCCGGCAAGCACAGGGTCAGCAGGTGTCCCTAGAGATCCGAGCTATAAGGAGGATTCGGGAAACAACAACTGTCGTACGACGCTTCAGCTCAGAGGGGTCCACCTCTGGCATCCCAGCGACGATTATCCGATCAGAGGCAGGCTGATACGAGTCGGAGTCAGGGGCGGGCTTTCACCCTGACCGCCGAGCGGGCAGAGACTTCTGGAGAAGTGGTTGCAGGTATTCTCCTTATTTATTCTGTACCAGCTAGAGTTCTTTTTGATTCGGGTGCTACATATTGCTTTATTTCTATACGGTTTGTTGACACATTCTACACCTCACGAGCCGTTGACCAAGAGTTGGGAGATACATACGGGTAACAGAATTATTGTGTCCAGCCAAGAGTGTAGGTTATGCCCTGTGGTGGTTTGTGGCAGAGAATTTTATGCAAACTTCATTTTGATTGGGATTGGTAGCTACGACGCCATTCTGGGGATGTATTGATTGAGCACGTTCCATGCTGTTATCAACTGCCGGGCTAGGAGTGTGACATTTCGCATTCCTAATCATCCGGAGTTCGTGTTCGTGGGCGGTAGCGAGTCTTTAGAACCAGCTAAGTTCCGAGTGAAGCCGAAGACCTTGATCGTTATGGAGATAGACGAGAAGCCAGCACCGAAGGTAGTTCGAGAGTTTCTTGACATGTTCCCCGAAGATCGACCTGGTTTACCTCCGCCTTGCGTATTGGGCTTCTCGATCAACCTGATTCCGGGGACGGCGCCAGTCTCCATGGCTCCCTACAGGATGGCACCAGTTGAATTGGCAGAATTAAAAAAGCAGATAGAAGATCTTCTGGACAAGAGATTTATCCGTCCAAGTGCTTCCCCGTGGGGTGCTCCTGTATTACTGGTTAAGGATGGTTCCTTGCGCACGTGCATCGACTACCGTGAGTTGAACCGGGTGACCATGAAAAACAAGTATCCCATTCCCTGCATTGACGACTTGTTTGATCAGCTGGATGGTGCTCGGGTATTTTCTAAACTAGACCTTCGGTCAGGGTATCACCAAATCAGGGTTAAGGCAGAGGATGTGTGCAAGACAGCCTTCCGAACCTGATATGGCCACTATGAGTTTCTTGTAATGCCGTTCGGTGTTACCAATACACCCGTCATATTTATGGACTTGATGAACAGGGTTTTCTCCAAGTATTTGGACCAGTTTGTTGTTGTATTCATTGACGACATTCTAGTCTCTTCCAGGAGTTGAGAGGAGCACGCCGAGCATTTACGAATTGTATTGCAGATTCTACGGGAGGAGAAGCTCTATACTAAGCTAACCAAGTGTGAATTTTGGCGCGACAAGGTGCAATTTCTGGGGCATGTCGTTTCGAGTGACGGCATTTTAGTGGATCCGGTGAAAATTGAATCTATCAAGGACTGGCCGACACCGAAATCAGTTGCTGAGATAAGAAACTTCCTGGGATTGGCTGGGTATTATCGGCGGTTTGTCCAAGATCTCGTCAGAATAGCAGAACCCTTGACGAAACTTACACGAAAAGAGGTGCCGTATATTTGGTCGAAGGAGTGCACCCAGGCGTTCGAGCTGTTAAAACTGAAGTTGATCATGACCCCAATCCTGGATTGTGCCAGACAGCTCCGTTGGTTGTTCATAGTGATGCGTCGGGAAAAGGTTTAGGTTGGTTTTGATGCAGCACGGTCGGGTGGTGGTTTACGCCTCTCGTCAGCTGAAGACTTACGAGAAGAACTACCCCACGCATGACTTGGAATTAGCGGCCGTTGTGTTCGCTTTAAAGATATGGAGGCATTACTTGCTGGGTGAAAGAGTGAAGGTGTACACGGATCATAAGAGTTTGAAATATGTTCACTCAGAAGGAACTGAATATGAGACAACGCAGATGGCTGGAACTGATGGCAAACTACGATATTGATCTGCAGTATCACCCTGGGAAGGTGAACGTCGTCCCTGATGCTCTCAGTTGCATGCCGTCAACTATGTTGCTGACGTGTCAGAAGGGGATTCTCGATGACCTTCAGAGACACGAGTTGAAGGTAAGTTACACTGGATGTGTCCGGATAACTCTGGCAGTTGCAAGTTCAATCATCGTTTATAGATCGCATTAAAGCTGCACAGGCTGGAGACTCTCAGCTGCAGAAATTTAGAGGGTTAGTTGAGGCTGGTTTGAGGACGGATTTGCAGATTCACGAAAATGGTTCCGTGAGATTTGGCAGTCGGCTGTGTGTTCCAAAGGGGTGTTCGAGATGAAGCTCTCGCTAAGGCACACAGTTCCGCTTACTTGGTGCATTCAGGAGGTACCAAGATGTATAAAGATCTAAGGAAGCACTTATGGTGTCTGGTGGGACGGAATGAAGAGTGAGATTGCTCGCTTTGTCTCCAAGTGTCTGGTATGCCAACAGGTGAAGGTCGAGCATCAGAGAGTAGCTGGGTTGTTGCAACCGCTTCCAGTGCCAGAGTGGAAATGGGAGCACATCACCATTAATTTTGTGACAACACTACCACGAAGTCCAAGGGGCAACAATGTTGTGTGGGTTATTGTTGATTGTCTCACGAAGGCATCACATTTCATACTATTGGGGTCAAAAATTACACTCCGATTGACCAAGTCAAAATCAAAGTCAACCCCAAGCCTAGGTCAAGACCGAGCATGGAAGAGACCGGCCCCATGACAAAAAGAATGAAGCCATAAATAGGTTTAATGTAATTCTTTTTTTTATAAGAATGTATGAAAAAATTGGCAGAAAGCCAAAATTTTGTAAACCCTATGGCTTTTGTGCAAAAAGAAATAAGCACATAAGGCATGGGATGACATAAGTGCCATTTGGCAAAGTCCAAGAGGCTATATATAAAGTGTAGCCTATAAAGACAAACATGATGAAAAAACCAAAGACAACCTTTTTCATTCTCTCAAAAATTAGGGTTCTGTGTCTCCTTCTCTTTCCTCAAGGTTCTAAACCCTTTTTCTTTTTTTGAATTAAATCAAGAATTTAACTCTTTTTTTTTTCAAAAAAGAAACAGTTTTCACCATAAAACCCTTGAAGGGGAGCTCAGATCTGATTTTTAAGTCTCACCCCTTTTTCTCCAAGATCTAGCCAACAGAGAGGAGGATGAAGGAGACCCATTTCCTAAAAACCATAGTTCGGGAAGATCCAAGACTAAATGGGAGAAGAAAGGGGTCCTCTTAGATCCTCCCCCTTTCTGGGAGTTTCTAAAATACCTTGGGAGTTTAACTCCAAACCTACATCCAATTTATTACATAAGAGTTTAACTCCAAATTTATACCTAATTTCTGTTTAGGAGTTCAACTCCAAAGCCTCTCGGGAGTTCAACTCCCAACCCATGGGCTACGCCCCTTTCTCTGCTGGTGCTTTCAGCGGTCGCGTGCCGCGCACATGACCCGCTGGCACCCGGCACCCGCGCGCGCCGCGCACGTGACCCGCGGGCGCCCAGCACTCACGCGTCCTTAGGACGCTCAGCCCTTTTTTTATACACTCCACACTCAAAACATGTCTCCCACTAGAAAAAATTTCTAACGGGGCGCTGCCTCACACCCCGCAAGGGGCTGCTAGCCCTCTTAACCCCAGCCCGCTATCCGGGTAGCAGGACCCCCGTAAATTGCGAGGCCTCCGATATACCCAAGACCCTTCAAAACACAACACACGCACACTACACATTGAGTTCACATGACCAGTTTGACCCGTCAATCGGAGGTTCCTTCTCTCAAAAGCCGAGGGGTAATTAACGGCAGCTTATTTCGCGGCTGCCGGTGATTCGGATCCCCACAATCAATAAACCCCAGCCTACCCTAGGCAAGAGGAATCTATAATGCGCCCGACAATCGACGTGTATTCCTATCTCAATAGGGTGACAAAAAACACTACGGATTCTGGCACGTTCGGTGGGACCTTTTCTCTCCTCCCATATTTCGGGTTAATCGTTCATGCGAACTCAATCAACATATATATCGATTGCCTGTACTGAAGTCATTTTTCCCCTTTTTCTTTTCATTTTTTGTGTGTACAGGTTAACAGCTTTCGGTTACAATCTCGAACTCAGCAATCATGTCTTCCAAGACGAGCTTCGTTTCCGACGCTACCCCGATCCAGTATGTGGTCAAGTTCAACGCTCGCGTGGTTCTCCCTGCAAGTCTCAGCCGGTAATGGGAAGAGTCATCCCGTCAATTTGGTTCCATCATCATCTACCTTGCCGGAAGCGCTCATCTGGCAGAAATCCCGGCAAACCAGGTGGCCAAGCCAGTCTCAAGGGGTTAGAGGCCGAACGTTGTGATCGCTAAGGCACCACAACCCAAGCTTAAGACGGTGTCTGAACGACTCTCTGGTGCTCCTGCTGGGGGCAAGACTTCCGGTACAAAGGGCAACATCAAACGTTGCAGATGAGCTCAGGCAACGACTCCAACAAGTGCACAATCAGGCGTATCTCCAAAGCCCTCCATTGCCTGGTCTACGGCGGCTTCCCGAAGAGCCGTAGCCAACCAAGTGCTCAAATCAGAAAAGTTAAGGCAGAAGAGGCTCAGGTATCGAGCCAACAAGAGAGCCAGGACTCTGGTCAAGTGGAATCTTGTGAGGTTCCAAGAGTAGGGTTACCCCATGACGACGGCTTAGTCGGTCGTAAAAGTCAGCAATTTTTTCGAACTCTGAAGTGGGTTCAGAAAAATGCCATGACCGTCAGAATCAAGAAGACAACAGTCCGAATGATGCTACAAAGAGACGTGTCCCAGCCTCAACAGAGAAAGCATGACACCGTCTTTTCAAGAGTTTATCAGGCGCTCTGTGCCGTACAAAAACAGCGGGGCAAAGCCAAAAAGGAAGCGTCAACACTATTCAAGAACCCGGTTAGGCCATCCGCCTTCAGTTGATTGCCCATTACCGAAAAAGAGGGACCCCGACAGCGGTCCACGAAATCAGCTACCAATAATGAAAGGACGGCCGGATATGTTATCCACATTGTCTATATGGCGGGCACGCGCCCCAGCGACAACCTCCGCATCAAAAGCAAGGATAGGGCCACCACATCTCAAGCCCAATCTGGCTTGAATGTGGTTGCCGCTTCCCACGCTCAGCCGCCTCCGCTAGATGATGAAAACCCTCTCGATGAGGCCGATAGGCAGAAAGACCCTTCAGTCTATGTGGAGTCAAGCTCGGACATCGAGGAAGAGCCGACTTTCCGCCCCAGGATCGCAGAGCAAGAGCTGCTTCAAGAGCTTCGAAAACAGCTCAGGAGCAAAGATAAAGAGATGGCCAAGCTCTATTAAAAAATTGACGACCTAACGAACGCTGTGATGCAGCTTACGGCTCAAATTGCTCAAGCGCCTCCTAATCAAGCACACGGCTCTGCTCATGAGCCAGGTGATGACAACCCGAAGCAACCGATGCCTGTCCCTTTGGGTCCAAGATTGGGCGAGCCGCACGAAAGCTGGCCACATTCCGCATCTGGGGACGTCTTGCGCCCAGATAGCGCCGTACTGCTAACACAAGATTCGGATAATGGATTTGGTCACTAGCAAGGTTAGAACATTGGTAGCCGAAGCCGAAGCTCAGAAAGAAATCGGCAGTAGTAGGCGGCCATATCCCGCACAGGTTGATCTGATCAAGTTCCCGAGCGGCTACATCATTCCTAAGTTTGGAAGATTTGACGGGACGGGAAACGCAAATCAGCACGTCGTCCACTTTAAAGCGTCATGCGGAAATACAGGGGTTAATGATGCACTCCTTCGTTATTTTGTCAACAGCCTGACCGGTGTCGCTTTCGACTGGTACGCAAGTATACTGGACGGGCCCGTCACTACTTTCCCCTAAATGGAGTCTTTGTTTCGGCAAGGATTCATGAGTGTTAGTGACAAAATCTCCATCGTTGACCTCGTCAGAACCAAGTCGGGGAAAAACGAAAGCAACACGGACTTTATTGCCCGATGGCGCAACCTCACTGTCAAGTACGAACCGCCGTTAGAGCAGGACCAGTTCGTCAGCCTCCTTATTGGGAACCTCAGCAATTGGATGGTCCCATTCTTATGTACAGCATGCCTCAAGACGTTTCAAGAGCTGACCAAGAAAGTCCAAATGCTGGAACGCTCGAAGTAAGAATCTACCCCGGACTCTCAGAGAGACAAGCCTTGGAAAAGCAAGAGGGACGACAACCGTAGAAGCGGGAATTCCAGCAATACCAATGTCTTCAATGCGTTCGATAATGAAGACAAGCGAAAGGCAGGAGAATCCAAAACCAACCGGTCTCGAAAGCCAGTGCTGGGAGGAGAAGGGCCTTCCTTAGAGGAGAAAAAGAACAAGGTTTACTCTTTCAGCAGGGACAAGGTCTGAAAGATATTCAAAGATGCCTGAACAACGGTCTACAATTGCCGGAGTCGAAAAGACCTCACGAAGCAAAAATGACCGACAATCCTTTATATTGCCCGTACCATCGAGTAGTGAGCTATGCGATCGAGGATTACTATATCTTCAAAGACTAGGCCGAGAAACAGTACAAGACTGGAGAGATCGAGCTGTCCAAGAGTGTGTTAGTGAACAATCAAGTTCCAACCACCAATTTTATACAGACACAAGCTGAAGCTTTCTGGAAGTAGACAGCTGAACCCGCTACCCAGAGGAATGAAACTGACTCGCCGCAGCCTCCATGGAGCATGCACATGTCTAAAAAGATGAATAAAATGGTAAAGCTACTTCAGAAAAAGCCCGGAATGGGAAGGGCAGAAGGACCCGCCGTTCCAGCTACCAATTTGGCTCAATCAGGCTTAAAATCTAAAAAGCTCAAGAAGAAGAAAAGTGCGTCTCGACGTGAAAAAAGGTCTGTGGGGAGATCAACCATTCAAAAGTACATCGATTCTCTCGAAGATTGAACGAAAGGAAAAAAACTCTGATTCAATTGAAGGTGTTCTTTCCCGTAGAAGCGGCTGAAATTCTGGAGGAGCTAGAAGACTCCGATAACGAGATTCCTATAGTGACCTGCTACGTCGTTCACCTTGGTAGCGACTCTGGGAGAAGCTCTGTTTTCTCGAAGAGGACAAGGAGCTCGCCACAAAGGCCAACTAAATCCAGATCAGAAGCGGCAGGGCTTTACCGCTAAATCAGGGCAACGCTCCAAAAGGGAAGGAAAAATAAGTTGCTAATGAAGAAGATGGCGGAGAGCCGACTCATGAAAATTCGAGTCCTTCCTCGGTGGACTATAAGCTTCCGTCTCTCCTGAGCATCTACGATACCTTGGTCCATCTAAGAGCTTAGAGATGTTCTCATTCACGCTCTACAAAACCCCGAGCGGTACCAGGCTCGCTTTGCGGAAATTGATATGAAAGAAGCCCAGTACACTCTGCATACAACCGCGATCACATTTAAAGATGAAGACCTGTTACTAGGAATAGCTGAGCACAACCGATCGCTTTACGTGACAGGGTACAGCGACGGAGACCGGATTAATCGCATATTGATTGATCCAGGGTCCTCAGTGAACATTCTGAACTTGCGGATTCTGAAGAGTATGTCAATGGGCGTCTGACACCTGTCAAGGGAAAGGATTGTCATTCAAAGTTTCAATCAAAATTACCAGCAAGTTCTGGGATTCATAGCTCTGCCCATCAGGCTCGGAAACCTACAAACTGAAGCCAAGATATACGTGATCGACGCCGACATGTTTTATAAGATTCTCTTAGGAAGGCCGTGGCTTCACGATTACGGCATCGTTCCATCAACTCTCTATCAGTGCATGAAGTATACAAAAAATGGAGAAGAAAGACGCATTGACGAAGACATCCAGCCGTTCGGTGTGCATGAAGTCCGATTTGAAGATTCTCGGTACTTTGAGAACCTCCAAAGTGCTGAGCCATAGCTGACCAATGACAGAACGGTCCCGAAACTCGAGCAAATCTGAGCCGACTGTCACTTTCAAAAGCAAAAACCCCCAAGTGCGTCCGCATTTTGGCAGTGACATTGATGAGTTCGACGTTGGAAGTCCGTCCGTCCATAAAAACGGCCTTCATCTTGGCAGCGATACGGACGAGTTTGATATCGAAGACCCATTCGACAGCAAAATTCGCTTTCGTTTAGGCAATGACACTGAAGAATCAGAAGAAGAGGATCCGTCTTGCAACAGCTGTAAAGATCGGGCTCTCGTGCAAAAAGCGAAGCTAAGAGAGACCTTCAAAGTTACGGAAGGGTCCCTAGCCATCACAAGGGTGCCGAAGCATATGTGCAAAGAGCTCGACGCATTGTCAATCTCCACCGTGGACTAGCTGAAAACCTTCTACGTTCCCGGAAGAAAGAGTAGGCAGAAGGGCATCCTGTTTTATGGGTCAAATCCTGTCGTACACCCGGACGATTTATCTGTCACGTGCCTTCCGTATGAAAGAGGCATAAGAGCCGTCCTAAACCCCGATATTATGCGCCCGAGATGCTGGATTATTTTAAAAAGTGCGGATATCGGTTATATCAAACGGACTCCGAAGCGAAGTTTTATGAGGGGTTGTGGTATCCGCCTCAGGTCTGAGAACTCATTGATGGACGAATCCCAGATAGACGAGGCATTGGTTTTATTCAACCTGATATTAAGGCATGTTACATGATTCATATTGGTGAAGCCAGCGAAGAGTCAAATGATGAAGACGAGCTACTCGAGCCAGAAGAAGCCCTTCAAGAGTTCGAAGATGGCGGACAAGCAACCTTCGACGAGCTAACCGAGGTTGATTTGGGAACGCCCGATAATCCAAGGCCAACCTACACCAGCTCACTCTTGTCAGAGGAAATGAAAGAGCAGATAGTCGCCCTGCTGCATGAGTTCGCCGACTGCTTCGCATGGACGTACAAAGAAATGCCTGGTCTTTCCCCTGAAGTGGCCGTGCATAAGCTGGCTATATCTCCTGATGCTAAGCCAGTCAAACAAGCTCCTCGAAGAATGAGAACGGAACTGGAAGAAAAGGTCATCGAGGAAACCAAGAAACTCATCGATGATGGCTTCATCAGGGAAGAGAAATACGTGGACCGGATCACGTGCATCGTCCCAGTGAAAAAGAACGGGCAAAAACGAGTTTGCGTCGATTTCAGGGATCTCAATAAGGATGCCCTAAAGACGATTTCCCGCTTTCGGTCATGAAAATGATGGTCGACGATACCTCAAATTACGAGCTGTTCACTTTCATGGATGACTCGTCTGGATATAGTCAGATCAAGATGTCGCCCGAGGACGAGAAACACACAGCATTCCGAACCACATCGGAATATACTGCTACAAGGTGATGCCGTTCGGACTGAAGAATGCATGCGCCACATATCAAAGGGCAATAACCAAAATCTTTGATGACTTAATCCATAAAGTCGTCGAATGTTATGTAGATGATTTGGTCGTTAAGACCGAAGCCAAGGCCGATCACATCCGAGATCTCAGAACCGTTTTCACCCGACTAAGGGAATACGATCTAAAGATGAATTCTCTGAAGTGCGCTTTTGGCGCGTCGTCGGGAAAATTCTTGGGCTTCATAGTTCGACATCGGGGGATCGAAATTGACCCATCAAAGATAAAGGCCATCATAAAGATGCCTTCTCCAAAGAATCTGACGCAGTTAAGATCCTTTCAAAGCAAACTCGCTTACATACGAAGGTTCATCTCGAACCTAGCAGGGAGCTGTCGGCCTTTCTCAAAGCTCATGAAGAAGGGAGCTCTTTTTATCTGGGACGCCGAATGTCAAGAAGCGTTCGAAAATATGAAACAGTACCTGTTGCACCGTCCGGTGCTTGCTGCTCCTATTCCAAATAAACCGTTGATTTTCTATACTGCCGCGCTAGATGAGTCACTCGGTGCACTCCTTACCCAGAACAACGAGGAGGGAAAAGAGAATGCCCTCTACTACCTCAGTCGAACGTTAGTTAGGGCAGAACATAACTATTCCCCGATCGAAAAGCAGTGCCTGGCCCTGATATTTGCCGTGAAAAAGCTAAGACACTATCTTCTTACTCATCGGGTTATGCTGATCTCCAAGGTCAACCCGCTCAAACACTTAATGACTAAAGCAAGTCTAGCCTGTAGAATGGCAAGATGGGCTATCATACTGCTTGAATTTGACATAATCTATACTCCTCAGAAAGCAGCAAAAGGGCAAGCCCTTGCCTACTTTCTTGCTGCTCATCCCGTACCAGAAAGGTCACCGCTCAATTGCGAGTTACTCGACGGACAAGTGCTGCACCTCGAGGATGACGAGCCATGTTGGGAGCTCTACTTCGACGGAGCCTCATCAATTAGGACCTCTAGCAAATCAAGCGCCCCACAGATAAAAGCAGGGATAGGATTGGTGTTCATCACGCCATCGATGGGAACCCAGCGACGTTCTTTTGCTCTCATCGAGCCTCGCACAAACAACGAGGCTGAGTACGAGGCTCTGATAGCTGGTCTGGAGCTCGCCATAGAAATGGAAATTTTTCGGCTACGAGTCTACGGTGATTCCCGGTCTGTTGTCAACCAAGTAAGTGGCGACTATAAGATATACAAACCCGAGTTAGCTCGGTACAGAAGCCGGGCGGTGGAGCTTATGAAACAGTTCACCCACATTGAACTGATGAGAGTTCCTAGAGCGTTGAATGGAAAAGTTGACGTACTCGCTCGCTTAGCCAAGAAGCTCGCTGATCCTGATATGGATGAAATTCTGATAACAGTCAGAAGCCGGTAAATTCTACCTCCGGTATCTTTGCGTGAAGAGGAAAGCGTGGAACAAGAGAACAATCCTGCCGAAGAAGCTCTGATCATCCAAGATGAGCCCGATTGGAGAGAACCCTTCATAGGGTACCTCTGATACGACAAGCTGCCCGAAAGAAAATCTGCAAGGATTCAACTGAAGAAGAGAGCTCTTCGATACGTGTTTGTAAATTATATGCTATACCGCAGATCATATGGTCAATTCTGGCTCAGATGTCTATCATCGGCGGAAGCCCAAAAAGTCATGAAAGAAGTTCACTTAGGCCTCTGCGGAGCTCACCAATCCGGCCCCAAAATACGGCTTCAAATCAAACGGCTTAGATATTACTGGCCTACCATGATAAGGGATTGCGAAGAGAATGCAAAGAAGTGTCATCTCTGCCAAATTCACGGTAACTTCATTCACAAGTATCCCAATCTGCTGCATCCTACGGTGACGTCATGGCCTTTCGAAGTTTGGGGCACCGACATAGTTTGCCCAATTGATCCTCCATCATCTAAAGGCCACCGATTCATATTGGCCGCCATTGACTACTTCTCTAGATGAGCTGAAGTTGTCCCGCTAAAAGAAGTCAAAGACAGAAGATATTCTGGCGTTCTTCCGACATAATATCCTATACCGTTTCGGTACACCTAGAAGAATCATTTCTGACAACGTGCCTTCTTTCAAGAGCTTCAATATCTCAAGGTTCGCTATTCAGCACAAGATAGACTGGAGATATTCCTCCATCTATAATCCAAGGGCCAATGGGCTAGCCGAAGCCTTCAATAAAACTCTATGCAAACTCCTGAGGAAAAGTACTTCAGCCAACGAGAGAGACTGGAATCTCAAACTTCACGAGGCGTTGTGGGTATATCGTACCACGCACCGTACTTCAACTCAGTCCACTCCATACTCACTACTCTTCGGAGTGGAAGCAATCCTCCCGCAAGTCGAAGTTCCAAGCCTATGAATGGCCGTCCAACACGAGTTGACGGAGGAGGAAAACGTCTTCCTTCGGCTCGACGAGCTCGACGCTCTCGAAGAAAAGAGGTTCGCAGTACAGCAAAATCTGGAGTTGTACCGAGCCCAAATGTCACGGGCCTATGATAAGAAGATCCGTCTCCGTGCTTTTAAGAAAGACGAATTGGTGTTGATCTTCAAAAGACTGACCATTCCCAATCGACATGTCAAGAGAAAATTCGAGCCAAACTGTGAAGGACCATACATCATCGAGAAAGTGTTTGATGGAGGATCCTATCAGCTGATAAATGCCGAGGGAGAAAGGCCCATGCTACCCATCAATGGCCGATACCTCAAGAAATGCTACGCGTGAATGCTCCAAGCCGCAGTCGAATTGAGCACACCGGCCCTACGGTCTGGATCATACATCCTGTAAAACCGTATACAATCCACGGGCATAAACGGCCCCTCTTTCCCAAATCCTATCGGCGAGCCTACATTTAAAGTCCCACTAGCGATGAAGATTCTCCAATGTAAAAAAAGGGGTATGTCCACAAGCAAAATGGGCACGGATGAAAACCCGAAAGGGCTCCGTGAGTAAAAACAGCAGGACTGCCGACGAATTTGTGAAAACCCGAAAGGGCGCAAACTCGTGAAAAGAGATAAAGTACACTCGCAATGTCCTCTCGACCTTGTGAGAAGAAAGCCCCTGCGTGAGATCCTTACGACTCACAAAAGAGCAACACACTTAGAAATCCCCACGATTCCTAAGAAGAAACACTTGCGAGATCTTCTCGACTCGTAGGGAGAAAATGCTTTTATGAGACCCTTACGGCTCATAAAATTGAAAAGCCTTAGATGATAGGTATCTAAACTTGTCTCCTAAGCCATCGTTCTCTAACGGGCACGGCAAATGATGAGTCGCTCCTGGCACTACGCTTCAGTGTTAGCGGTGCTGATACCGACCCAAAAACAAAATCCCAAGTCCTCCCGGGGCAAATGATGAATTGCTCCTGGTATTATTCCAGTGCAGCAGTGTTGATGCCGATCCAAAAACCCAAATCCTAGGTCTTCCCAGAGACAAATGATGAATCGCTCCTGACACTACGCTTCAGTGTTAACGGTTTTGCTGATGCCAAACAAAATTCAAATTCCAAGCTCCTCTCAAATTCGAAAGTCCCGCTAAACAAGACAGAAATCAAACAGATCAAATTAATGTCCCACCTGGTAGCGCTTTTAAGCTCAAAAGTCCTGCTGGACGGGTTGGGAATTCCCAAAATAAATCAAATCAAACAAATCAACCCTGACACCGTAGAAAGCGGAGCAAGTCAACTTCAACCCCGACACCGCAGAAAACGAAGCAAGTCAAATCAAATCCCGACACCGCAAAAAGCGGAGCAAGCACCGACTGTCCAAGTCGCAAAAAGGGCAGCACCGACCGCCCAAGTTGCAAAATGGGCAGCACCGACCGTCCACGTCGCTAAAATGACAGCACCGACCGTCCACATGGCTAACAGGGCAGCGCTGACCGTCCAAGTCGCAAAAAGGGCAGTGCCGACCGTCCAAGTCGCAAAAAGGTCAGCACCGACCGTCCACGTCGCTAAAATGACAGCACCTCGACCCTCCATGTCGTCAAAAGGGAACCCAACCAAATCAAGTTCCATATAGAACAAGATCCATCAATTTCATGCACAACCCACACACGCGGTGTGCATTTATTGATGGGGAGCACTTTGTTGAGGTCAAAAATTACATCCCGATTGATCAAGTCAAAATCAAAGTCAACCCCAAGCCAAATGGGCCTAAGCCCAGGTCAAGACCGAGCATGGAAGAGACCGACCCCATGACAAAAAGAATGAAGCCATAAATTGGTTTAATGTAATTTTGTTTATAAAAATAAATGTATGAAAAAATGGGCAGAAAGCCAAAATTTTGTAAACCCCATGGCTTATGTGCAAAAAGAAATAAGCACATAAGGCATGAGGTGGCATAAGTGCCATTTGGCAAAGTCCAAGGAGCTATATATAAAGTGTGTAGTCTATAAAGGCAAACATGATGAAAAAATCAAAGACAACCTTTTTCATTCTCTAAAAAAATTATTGTTCTGTGCCTCCTCCTTCCTCAAGGTTCTAAACCCTCTTTCTTTTTTTGAATTAAATCAAGAGTTTAACTTTTCTTTTTCCAAAAAGAAACAGTTCACCATAAAACCCTTGAAGGGGAGCTCAGATCTTCTATCAAACCCCCAAAATGGGAGATTTTTAAGTCTCATCCCCTTTTCTCTAAAATCTAGCCAACAGAGAGGAGGAAGGAGACCTATTCCTAAAAATCCTAGTTTGGGAAGATCCAAGGCTCAAAAAAAGATCCAAGGCTAAAAGGGGAAAGAAAGGGCCCCTCTTGGATCCTTCCCTTTCTGGGAGTTTCCAAAGTCCCTCAGGAGTTTAACTCCAAATCCACATTCAATTTATTATATAGGAGTTTAACTCCAAAATCCAAATCTTTTGGGAGTTCAACTCCAAATTTATACCTAATTTCTGTTTAGGAGTTCAACTCCAAAGCTTCTCGGGAGTTCAACTCCCAGCCCAGGGGCTAAGCCCCTTTTTTTGCTGGCGCTTTCAGCAATTGCGTGCTGCGCACTTGACCCGCTGGCGCCCACGCACAGGGCACGCGACCCGCGGGTGTCCAGCGCCCACGTGCAGGACACGTGACCCGCGGGCGCTCCTCAGTCTTTTTTTTATACACTCCACACTCAAAACACGTCCCCCACTCAAAACACTTAAGACCCTTCAAAACACAACACATGCACACTGCACATTGAGTTCGCATGACCGGTTTGATCCGTCAATCGGAGATTCCTTCGCTCCGAAGGCGGGAGGTAATTAACGGAAGCTTAGTCCGTGGCTGCCCGAAATTCAAATCTCCACAATCAATAAACCCCAGCCTACCCTAAGCAGGGGGAATTTGTAATGCGCCTGACAAGCGACGCGTATTCCCATCTCAATGGGGTGACGAAAAACACCCTACACATACCTTTCTGAGTAGGACAACCGATAGAGTCGCTTGCGGAGAAGTATATGCAGGAGATTGCGAGACTGCATGGAGTGCTCGTTAGTATCGTGTCGGATCGAGACACCAGGTTCATTTTCTATTTTTGGAAGAGCCTGCAGGAGAGTTTGGGTACTCATCTCAAGTTCAGCACGGCCTATCATCCGCAGACGGACGGGCAATTTAAGCGTACTATCCAGATGTTCGAGGATATGCTGAGGGCATGCATGCATGATTTTCAGGGCTCTTGGGAGGATCACTTCCATCTGGTAGAGTTTTTGTATAACAACAGCTATCAAGCTAGCATCCAGATGGCACCATTCGAGGCTCTGTATGGACGGAAGTGTTGATCCCCTCTTTGTTGGGATGGCGTGGGTGAACGAAGGTTGTTAGGCCCTGAGCTCATAGTTCAGACATTGATCAAGGTTCATACGATCAGGCAACGTATCAAGGCTGCTCAGGACCGACAGAAGAGTTGGGCAGATGCCGACAGAAGGTCGTTTGAGTTTGGTATTGGTGACCACGTATTTATGAAGATATCACCCACTCGGCGAGTGATCAGGTTTGGTAGTCGGGGGAAACTCAGTTCCCGATTTATCGGACCTTTTGAGGTGCTAGAGCGAGTAGGAGAGGTGGCTTACCGACTTGCCTTGCCTCCATCGCTAGCTGGTATGCACAATACTTTCCATGTATCTCAGTTGAGACGCTACGTTCGAGACGACAGCCATATCTTGGACCATTCAAAGTTAACGTTGGGTACCGATCTGTCTTACGAGGAGCAGCCTACCACCATTCTCGATCGTCGGGAAAAAGTGGTAAAGAATAAAGTCATTTCCTTGGTTTGAGTTTCTTAGGACGGTCGTTCTCCTGGAGAGTCTACCTGAGAACGCGAGGACATCTGTCTACGATTTCTGCACCTGTTTGAGTAGTTGTTTGTTCCGTTGTTTTCATTCTTTAATTTCGAGGACGAAATTTTTGTAAGGGGGTATGATGTAAATCCCCAGTTCCTTGTGTATTTTTTTCGTATATTTTCCCAATATTTTTTCTAATTATTTTCGTATCTTTTTATTTTTTTACCTAATCTAAAACCCTAACCCAATTCCCTAACCCTTCTTGAGCCCAGCCCAAACCCATGTACCCATTCCCCAATCCGACCTGTTCCCCATCTCCTTCTCTTCTTTTTTTTCTTCTATTTCTTTCCCCAACGTTCCTCCCCTTCCTCGCAATCGCCGTCTCGGGACCTGCGCCCACCTCCACGACGACTTCACCCTCGATCTCAACCGTCCCTGAGATCCCCGATGCTCATCTCTCCACCATCTCTCTTTCCCCAATGGCTCCCTTCCTCTCTCGCGTTCGTCCCCGAGACCCGTTCACCCACGCCCCATTCGATCCTGACCTCTCCGAGATCGCCTCCTTCAAATCCTCTCTCCTCGATCGAGCCCATCCCTTCTTTACATTCCCATTTACTATATCTCTTTCTATAACGCCCTTTCACTCATAATCTCTTTCCCTCTCCTCTCAAGGCTCCCTAAGCTTGCCGCCGACGAACCCTCCACCGGCCAACATCACCACCGGTTATCTCCACGACCCGAGCTCCCTCTACTCTTCTAACCACCACTGTCACCTCTACACCCATCACAACTCACGAGCCTTCATACTCAGCCTCCTTCACTGCCACACAGTCGCCGCTACCGTACCGACCTAGCTCCTCGGCCTCTCGCCGAAGACCTCCTCAGACTCCCCTGCTTCTCCTCCCTCAAGCACCGCCCTCCTCACTCCAGGATCCACCATCACTCCGTGCACACCTCGAGCTCCTCTGCAACCCACAGCCGACGCCCATCGCCTGAGCACCGCCGTCGCTCCAGCCACGGTCAAGTCCAGCGCTCGTAGCCGAGCCAAGTTGCCGCCATCGCAGCCGGGAACGTGCCGTGCTCGTGTCCGTGCTGTCGCTATGCTAGGCCCCGTGCCCACTCCCAGAACCACCGTGCTCACTTCGAGCCCAAGCCGTGCCCGCCCCCGTGCCACACCGTGTTCCGGTCCAGTGCCCACTCTGTGCCCAGCACCACACCACCCTCTTTCCTACTACCGCGTCGCACCATGCCACACCCGCACCACGCATCGAGTCAAGACCATATCCAGTACCGTGTCACGCCGCGTCATTACCACGCCCACTATCGTATCATGCCCATATACCCACCGCGTCTAGTACCGGATCACCTCGCATCGCGCACGCGCCACGCACCATGTCTAGCATCGCACCATTTTATGTGTCGAGACGAATCCTGCACGTGGTGTCGCTTCTGTATCAGCGACCGAAGGCAAGTGCAACCTCACTTGCTTTAACATGCTACATACATAGATCTCTAAATTAACGTTAACATTATACTAGTTCGATTATTGTGAATCCGTGTTACGTAGTATGCTATTACATGTATTTTTTCATGCCATCACCGTATTAATTCTGAAGTGTTAGTTTTGAGCACAATCGGATCTAAAACGTCACATTAATATCGCGTGGAAGTTGTAAATATTAGATACCGTTTTCACGAGTTAGGCAAGACCAAATTTAATTTGATAATTCTCGATATTGTGTATTGTTAGTCCGATGTGGAGGACCGAACTAAAACCCCGTCGATCATGATCAAACCTTTTACCCATATTTCCTTTTGCTTCTTACGAATATCGTGTAGAAAACTGAACTCAAATAATGAAGTATCGCATGTGAAACGATATCCCAAAGAGACGACGTCAATTCTGGTTTTACTGTACATGTCGAGATGTTAAATTAATATAAAATTAGATACATGTCGGAATGTAATGTTCTACGGCTCATATCGAAACCGACTCGACAAGTTAGGACCCTCTATAGTTTATCTTTCGATAGTGATAGATTACAGCAACGAGAACTGACTTGGAATGCGGCTCTGGACTGCAGTCCAGAGCAGCATTCCACATCGATACCTGACTTTATATGAATGTGTAGCGCTGTATGAACATGGAATTATGCGTAATCCTATACCGTTGTAAAGATAATCCTGTTAGCTAACTATTAGTTTTGGTTTCGTTTAATTTTTCTTCCGTTTGATATTTTAATTGCAATTTAATCTGTCGAAGTGTACTGCAGTCCCAAGCAGGGACAAAACGTATACCCTGACCTTGAACAGAATGTATCTCCCGGCATAACGGATATTGTTGATCCCTCTGGTGCGTTGGAAACTTAATTGAAAGATCTAAGTTTTACTCAACTGCAGCGTTGCCTAATTATGACCCCAACATGGTGAAAAATGTGTTACGAATTGGACTTTCAGTTTAGGAACTGAAATTCCAGCGATGAAAACTTAATATGAAACGATCGCATCTCACAAACCTGAAACCCGATTGACCTGGAACCAATTCTGTTAGATCGTTGTTTGAGTTTACTTTTTATCTCTTTTGTAGCATTTTGTCTAAATACGATCGTGTAGATTAATATATTTTTCTGAAATCATAAGGTGCATTGTGTTCCGTACCACGTGACTTGCTTTGTTGCATCATTCTTGTATTTTACCCGACCGTGATACCTTTAGTGATAACGAACATTCATAGTGATTTATAGCGAATTTTGCATTGTCGAACGTGGATGGTATTGGATTAGTTGTGTCAAGTACGTCAGCGATAAGTGATTGATTCATAAAAGTAAACCGTGCAATGAAAGTGAATAAGACCGTGACTTGGCGCGTGCTTGTACACAAATAGTCCTATACATATAGTTATTGTGACCTGGGAAAAAGGGGAAATCAAGATGGAATAGAATTCATATTTAGCGAGGTATAGTGACTTAGAGGATGATCATTCGATATTAGTGATACACATACACATTAGGTCGTGGGCCTAGCGGCACGGCTATAGGGTTATGTCCCGGGCAACAGTGGACCGTAGTTTCGGGCATGCACGAGACCCTTGTTAAACACGAGCATCCTTTTCACCAATTAATTTCATTTGACTTAGTGACTGATAAGTAGTGATATACACATTGTCTGGTTTACTGACATGATACATATACCGTATAGCTCATTTCACTTAATATTTCTTATTCTCATGTTACTGTATTCTGCTGTGTATTTCACGTTTGACAACATAGTACACAATATATATATTTTGCTATATGTGTCGTCATGACGACCTGAGTGCATGCTCAGAGGACGAAGTGGACCCAGCTCAGGAGCAGGACCTGCTATTCGAGATCGCGGACGTTTAGACCGCGACATTAGCGCTATCGCCTTCTGCGTGCTATAAGAACACTGCTATTTCTTTGGTTAGTTATTTCTTTCATGCAAATAAATGTATCCTGAACTCTGTTATTTTAATATAATAAAGTTGTGAACCGTGATTTCCTTAACTCTAGTGCCGTGTTTACCGATTTCCATGTAATGCTAGAAGCCGAAGTGTAACTACGGCAGGATTATTTCTTGACCGTAGGAGCATGGCTGACCTAGTCACCCCTCGCATTCCGTCTTTTGGGAAGCGGGGCGTGATACATAGCAACACCAACACCATTTACTGTCATTAATGGCATCCATGACATTAACTTGCTTACTCCATTGGTTCTGGAATCGGCCAAGCACTCTATCTTGCACATGTGAAATTAACCCATCATATCTTCTTTTCCTCAGTACAATTTTTATAATTTCCACCCCACCTTAGGTTGTCACTTCCAGCTTTGACTGTCATTATTCCATCAATTGATGGTATATTTATAGTCCTTTATTTATCTTTGAAGATCACAACCTTTCCTTGCCAGTCCCATAGATGCTGGTGTGAGATGTGGTGATTTTGTCCGACGGATCACCTCTCACATATCCACATAGTTATAACTTAAATTAATTCCTGGTTCGTACAAATTAACCGACCATTGCAGTCATTTAACTTGTTTGGGACAAGTTCTTGAAGATTATTGAGGTTCTAATAAGATCACAGTTTTAAAAAGAGCTCGGTTGGTTCCCCATGTCATCTAGCAAGGTCATTTTTAGCTTTAGAAAACTAAGGTAATTAGTTTAATTTCCAATCTGAAGTTAGCTTATGTCGCCATTATCATTCATAACACATAACATATGCTTCTATCAGCTCTCAGCCCAAACGACCTTGACAAGTTCCTGTTTTCAATTGGGAGAGAGCCATCATATGTAGACCTGGAGGTAGATCTACTCTTTCTTCCTTTTCGATTTTAAATTTATGCTCTTCTATTACTGTATAAATGACTTGTGTTACTTTGCAGTAGGCTAATCCAAAGGTT
Organism: Agapanthus africanus; assembly: GCA_030015575.1. NCBI lineage: Eukaryota > Viridiplantae > Streptophyta > Magnoliopsida > Asparagales > Amaryllidaceae > Agapanthus > Agapanthus africanus. The sequence goes on along the minus strand of CM057339.1, from coordinate 878,072,202 downwards.
GGAAAGGATAATCCACCTGATCTTTCTGCCTTTGCTCCATCTGAAGTTTCTACGTTGCCAGATCAAATGGAAAAGCTTTCTGTTGAAAATGTCGAGCCTGTGGAGAAGAAGTCTACAAATCTAACAGGTGAATGGAAATTGAAGTTGAACCATAGATATTATTATTATTATTATTATTATTTTGAGAAGCTAACTGCCTTATTGGCATTCTTATTTGTAGGAACTTCAAATCAGACAGAAAAGGCAGTTTCCGCTCAAAGTCATGTGCCTGTGGAGAAGAAGTCTACAAAAGTTGCAGGTTAATGTCAATTGAAAATTGAAACACCATATATCCTTTTGGTAGAAAAGCGCATGCTTTGATTAATGTTCATATTAACAGAAACTTCTAATGCATCTTGTATTGTTCCTTGAACTTTGTTTTTCCACACCTACCAATTTGTTGCCTCATTACAGATTCACTAACCAGGGAAAGGGTTCTTGCAAAATGTGGCCTGTGAATTGCCTATTAGCTACGTTAGTAGTTAGAACCTCTTATGAAGATAAAATGGGTTACTGCAAGTTTGTGCCTTTTGCATCTTAACATGGATAAGATTATGGTGGAACAAATTGATGAACATACATGTTCGACGTGGTTGATTAATTTTGTGTTTAGGGAATCAAGTTGATGGACTCATGCATATCGAACAAGCATATGAGTGAATGTTCATCTTAAATTCTTGATAGAGAAATATGTCGGTCATCGTTTGGTGATGTATCGAACATAAAAACATAGTGTTTTGTTTTGTGTTTCCAAAACCGAACAAAATTCTCTTTGATATTTACCAGCTACATGTCTTTTTGTTTAATCTTTATCAGCTAATACTCGCCCCAAGACGAAAGCAACTCAGGAGAAATTCAAAAGCACTGCAGACCCCTCGGATGAAGCAACTAATGTTTCAAAGTTTGTGAGGGAAGTTATTGATAAGACATCTGCAGCGGTTCTGTCCGAGGTATTACTTTTTATTCGCTAATGCACATTATCCTGCCTCTGCCCTACCTCTTACTTTGAAGCTCTTTCTGGAAACCACGTATCTTGTAGATAAACAAGGCAAATGATCAAACGAATGGTATTCATGATCCGTCGGTAATAGATGCAGTCAAGAGACGTATCACTTCAGACTTAGAAAACCTAACTGTATGTAGATCGCCGGCCCTTCGTTATATTTTTGTTATTCTTGATGTTAGTCATTTTTTTTTTACTTATTTGCCTTTTGTTGTCTTAATATGATAGTTAACAATATTTGTTGCAGGTGATTGTGAAGAACGGGGCATATACCCAAGGATTCCATGCTGGTTTGCACAGTGCATTGCCACAGAAATATTGGTAGATGAAATCTTGTTATACCCATGCCAATAGTTTTATTATACAGATATTGCTGTTGTTAAATTGTTATTTTCCTTTTCCATTCATGCGGTTGCAACTGCAATACTGAGTAGCCAAATTTTACTACTGTCTGGATTGGATAATATTGATTTTAGTTATTCCTAAGCATTTGCATGGTTCAAAAACATCCAATTATCAGGGAATTGCACAGGTTATTCTGGAATATAATATAAAAAGACATATGCTATGGGCAAACCTATCACATTTCTATGTTAGTCACTGAATATTTTTTGCAATAGTTCTTGCAGTAACCATACATTCAGTTTCCACTTATACTTCTGGTCCGAAAGTTAATTAATTTTTGGTGTCATGGATCCGATATTGTGTATATGCTTTTTGAGTGGAATGAGTGTTTGGTTTGAGTTACTTTCTGCCTGAACTTGTAGATTCTATTGCCCAGATCATTCCAATAATTAGAGGTGAGCCCCCCCCCCCCCCGCCCCCTTAGATTTATGTGGGTTTTTTGGACATAATGCTAAGATTTCAGCTTTCTCTACTTGTACTCAAATTTGTCTAAACCTTATCCTCCCATGGCACTTATCTGCCAGTTGTTTATGTCTTTCGTTGTTCGTTCCTTTAAGCTATTATATTATATCTATCAACTTTCTAAACTTCCCTTCATTAATGCCCCTACTAGTTTCAAAAAGACACTAGTTTTATGCTTTGCTTGTTATCATAAAATAAATAGAAGTGGTGCCATATTTGTCAATATAATTCAAGTTAAGCTCATCCGCATTGATTGATGAAGGATAATATTTCTCTTCTTGTCATGTTGGCGGAGTATATATATTTGGAATCAGTGAGTTTGTTTTATATCACATTGACCTTGTAAATAGTAGGTACAAGTTCTCATGCATCTTAAAATTGTTTGGACCCTCAGGTGATCCAGAAATGGCCAACAAGTTCAGGAAAATTTAGTAGCTGCGCAAAATGTACTTCAATGTCTAGTGTTTTATTCACTTTTGACCTCAAATTTATCTCTGTCCTGAACTTGGGCTGTTGCTTTAACTTAGAAAAGTCATCTCCCTTGACATTTTCAAATGGCAGAATGATCTGTCCTTCAAATGCTCATGGCTTCAAATTTTTCCTTACAGAATGCGCTTTTTCTTCTAATAGTTAGTTCTAATTTTCTTTTCTTTTCCCCTTTGTTATTGATATCGGAGATTCATTGAATTTGTTGAACTGGTTAGGTCACCAACTGATACTTAAGAGAAATTAAAATAAAGATCATAATGCATGGGGATTCGAATTCCATGTTTTGGAGTCAATTGAGGATTTATAAATTTTGATTCTTTGGTTCAATATTAAGATTTGGCTGAAACCCAAAATATATTTCAATTTCTGAGCACAATAAGCAAGCATGTATGTAAATGTGCTGAGTATCATTTTATGTATTATGTGAACTTCAATTATTAAAAAGATAAAAGAAAAGAAGAAAGAGACGAGACGAGACGAACCTTGTTCACAAAGTATGCATAGATAAAATTTGTTACTAAAAAAGTTTCTTTTGGGCAAAATATTAAATATGTGGCTACTATGGATTAATGGAGATTCTAACCACTGAACAAATTTGTTAGACCAAATTTTTTACCATGTGTGTTAATTTCAACATAATTAGAGTATTCGCGTACCAGAAAAGATATCTTTAGCATTTTTATATCTTTTATTTTTCTAATTATATCAGCGGGATTTGGGGATTTGGACCTTAGGCCTCTTGTTTAAGTGCATCAAGGCCTTACCATTCAAATATAGTGGCACTTCCGTTGGCATTGCTATTTGCTTTTATATATACCAATCTTAGGAAGTCAAAATACTCAAAAGTTAAATTGTTTGATCAGAAACTAAACTAATCAAGCATGCAAAAATGAAAATTTTATTTTTCACAAGCACACCACAGAAGTGCTTCTTGATAAATAGGCCCTACATGATGAGTGAACTTAAAAGTTAATTTTTTCTTCTCTGAACATAATTTATTTTGGAAACCGAACTTGCTGATCTTTCATTTTGAGAAGAAAAGTTTTAAAGCATAGCTAATTTATGTAAATGAGCTTAAGCCCTTGTTTGGATTCATTTTTTACCGGATTAAAATCCAAGATTCTATTTTTAGTCCGGATTATCCATAACGAAATCCGGACGACCCAGACATGCATTGGGGTGTTGATGAACTTCAGTATTAAAATAATATTTTGATAAGAACAAGCACGGCAAGCTCACTATCTATGATTCCTGCCAACCGCACCCACCACTCACGTGGTGGGTGCGGGCCCCACTCCTTGTGATCCGAAAGATTATGGTGCTACGTTTCCTTCGGCGCGACTCAATCCAACGGCCAGCAACAACCCATCAACATCCTTTGGCGCCTTTTTCATTTCATGCACCAAATATGGAGAAAGAGGATAATTTTGCATAAAACCTCCATCATGTTTATCGTAGAGACTTATTAGTGTACCGTCCACACTATTCATTTTGATCGGAGCATTTATTTGTCTTCATCGTATCTCATGGATAAACACACCTGCCTTTAATTTGATGTGCATGGCCCTTGTCATTAATATGCATTCGTAGATTTTTTTTTTATTTCATCTTGATTTGTTCGGCTGTTATTTCTATCCGTATATGCCTAAATGCTTATCCTCCATTCAAAGGATCATAACCGTATCGAATTGAACTATTTAACCATATTAAGTATTGTATCTATCCAATACTTATAAACTTTTTATAAATATAAAATTTCATATAAACAACAATGCCGTGTTTTACATCTCCTAAAATTTCCATTTCTGAAAGATACTTAAGTGCGGTAAGTCCACTATATCGACGGGTCTTATATTCTCAACTCAAGCTGCTGCCGAAGAAATTCATAAAATAAAGCTACCAACTTACAGATTTTTTATTTTATGATATGCTATAGCCTTTGATATGGCTATGAATAAACTAAACATTACCTAAAACTTCATTAATTTTCTTCATATTGCAAAAAAAAGGGCAATGAAAAATAGATTTAGATCAAAATGCTTCTTAGTCACTCAAGAATTTGATCATACCCCTTTTTTTCCGATGAAAACAACCAAATAATGAACCAACACAAGATTTTTCCCAATGAAAACAACAAAATAATGACATGGGATTTTCCTGGAGATCCCATTGTTATCATAAAAAAACATGAGATTTTCTTCTATTCGGCATCATTTATTTACACATCAGCCCTGACTCGTCTCTAAATCTTCCTAGAAAAATGTTTAAAACTACAAATCAAAATAAACCTTGAACCAATCTGCAAAATCCCCAAATGCTCCACCGCCACGATCCGAACTCCACTGCTGATAAAAAAGCAAAACGGTAAATTATCAAAACCCCAAGAACTTTTTTCCGTTGTCAAAAACTCCCTGGTTTCGAAAAGTAAATCAAAATCTCCTAAGAAAGATTTTAGTTGTCAAGAAACTACTTACCTGTGATATATAGTAGTTGCTTGCTACATCTAGTTTTCTACGATATCTAAACAGTTTATGTGATATCTAAACCGTTTTATGTGATATCTAACATGTAGACAGTGGATGAAAAATTTCTAAGGTATTTTTAAGTAATGCGTTTTGATAACGGCAAAAAATTGCTTGGGCTTTTTTTCCCCCAATTTACCCAAAACAAAAACCACTCTCACTTCCCGTTTTATAAAGCCGGCCGTTGTAACCCTCTCACATTTTCTCTCTCTAATATTCTCTCACTCTCTCTCTCCAAAATGAAATGAAACCAACATCTTCTTTCTATCTCTAAACCGCCATTAATGGAGCCGAGCAAGCTCACTCGCACCCCCTCCTCTCTCCTCCGCTCCCCAACTCTCCGCGTCCTCGAAGATCCCCATCAATCGATCCCAGATCCCAAAAACAAGAAGCAGAACCAGTATCACAAGCAACACAAGCCTCAACCTCCCTCTTTCTCTCTCCTCTTCTCCCTCTCTTTGCTCTTCTCTCTCCTCTTCCTCTTCCTCTCCCTCACCCACCTCCTCGCCCTCTCCCTCCCCCTCCTCCTCCTCCTCTCCCTCCTCCTCCTCCTCCTCCTCAAAAAGCCCCTCCCTTTCCTCTCCAGGCCCAATCTCAAGCCGACCCAATCGGTCCAATGGTTCATCGGCGACGACAAGGATCTCCTTCCGCGACAATCAAGATCGAAAATTGTGAAGGCAGGGGTGGAGTTCTACAGCAATGGGGACGCCTACGAGGGCGAGTTCCACAGGGGCAGCTGCAACGGCAGCGGGGTCTACAACTTCTTCGGAAAAGGGAGGTACGAAGGCGATTGGGTCGATGGGAAATACGATGGGTTCGGGATCGAGAGCTGGGCCAAGGGGAGCAGGTACAGGGGCCACTATCTCAATGGGGCCAGGCATGGCTTCGGGGTCTATAAATTCTTCAATGGAGATAGCTATGGCGGCGAATGGGTCCATGGGCAGAGCCATGGGAGAGGGGTTCAGAGCTGCGCTGATGGGAGCTGCTATGTTGGGGAGTTTAAAGGTGGCGTCAAGCATGGCCTTGGCTACTATCATTTCAGGTAATTTCTTTTCTTGAAATTACTCATCAAAGTTTTGATTTTTTATTTGTTTGGTTCATAAATCTTGTGTATACGTCTGTTATAGTTATCAAAAAATCGTTTCTTTTATGTTTATGATATACTCATAGAAGAGTCAAATTGTGAGCTTGCGCTAATGTGTCACTGAATTGCATACGCTGCATGCTAATTAAGTGGGAATTTCTCTCTTTGGATCATTTATTAGTTGGTGCTGGTGTTGATATATCGAACTGTGGAGCTGATCGAAACATGTTTGTTATAGAGAAGCTGAATTGTGTGGCTTCATAGAAGTTTGATGAATTAGGTTGTGGGATTATTTTACCCCTAAAACTCAGGATTATTGTCCCTCTAGTCGAACAATATGATTTTCTTTTCGGTAAGCCCGATTTTTGTTGATTCCCTTGGCAAATGTTTCGATTGGGGATGATTTGGTTTTCTATCGTTGTTTGGAAAAGTATTTCGTATTGCTGATAAGATGCCATTTGGTCTAAGAGCAGGGAAGTTTCAGAAGTTTGATTGTATTGTCAAAATAAATGGGTTGTGCGTTCAACATTTTTTTCTGGTAATCAACGATTCTATAGATATAACATATTATTTATTAGGCTGATTCAACTCTATTGAATTTCTTAATACCTTCTTAGTAATTATTATGCGGCCATAATAAATCTTAATTTCATTTTAAATTTTTTGAGTAATTGGTACAATTGCTAAGTCAGAGTATGAACATCTCTTAATAAGCTTGATTCTGCTCTTTAAAATACTCTTGAAAGCGTGGGTTGTTTTAAAATAAAAAATATTTTTCAGATAAGGCCTACTCTTTAAATAATGCTACTTGCATGTGTTGCCTTGGCGTAGGAAGAATCTTGATCGGTTATTTCTTTATCACAATTTTATGTTCTTTATGTTCTTGCATCATCCTTGTGAATATATTGATCAAATGATAGCCCCTAAATATTCCCTGTTATGCAGTCATTTTATATTTTTCTTTCAAAATTAAAAACGTTAAAAGAGTTTACTTGAATTTTTCTATACGCAATGCTAGGATCTTTATCTGTGTGTTTTAAGGAAATCTGTTCCTTCTTCAATTTGTAGGAATGGAGACAGATATTCTGGGGAGTATTTTGGAGACAGAATTCACGGTTTTGGAGTCTTATCACTTTGCCAATGGCCACAACTACGAGGGTTCATGGCATGAAGGCCGAAGACAGGGTTTCGGAACTTACACTTTCCGAAACAGAGAAATGAGATCCGGGGAGTGGGACCATGGAGTTCTAAAGCACTCTTTGCCAACTTCGGACCACCATATTCAACGCTCTCTTCAGGTATCATCTACTTTATCCCAAATTTAGATGCGTTTGGTTTGCTGCAATGGAAGCAGCATTTGTTGCAAGAATTAAGCTTCCAATGCATTGTATTAGTGAAAATCCAATGTCTGGTTTGGCGAAGAAGGTGCATGGTTGAAGTTGGAGTTGCAATTTTATATTCATCAACCAATAAAACATTGTCACGTCAACGTCATTGTAGTGTGCAGACTACATTGACACCCGGTCTTGTTTCCTACCTTTTCTAAATACGACATGTATATATCATATGTTAAACGTCACTGTAGTGTGCACACTACATTGACACCAGGTCTTGTTTCCTACCTTTTCTAAATACGACATGTATATATCATATGTTACTGTGTTCCATCGTATATTCTAGTCAATTTGGCTTTGCAGCCCAATTTCGAAATCATGATGAACATGTTGCTAACTAAACAAGAGAAATAAACAATTTTGCAACAAATGCTATGTGCATCTTTTTTCTCAAACAACCAAACATCCATTTGCACATCTCTCTTTAGTCTATGCCAAGTTCTAACATTCGTTTTGTTATGCTAATTTTAAACCAGGCTGCGAGAAAAGCTGCAGAGAATGCCCTTCTTGCTCCTCGAGTAGAAGAACAAGTAAACAAGGCCGTTGCCGCCGCAAACAGGGCAGCCACCGCTGCTCGTGTCGCGGCCATTAAAGCGGTTCAGAATCGGATGGATGGTAAATTTTGTCATATAGAGGTCTAATTAACTACATCAACATCTTCTCTTAATCTGTACATTAATTTCTATCGAGTTATCGAGAATTTTCCGACCAGAGAGGCAAATACCGTCTGGGGCTAAAGAGCAAGTGTGAAGAGTTTTATGTACCACAAGCTCTCCCTTGATTGTATTGTACACATGTACATATAGTAATTTCTAATTCAAAGTATCCGATGTTAAGTTTCTTACTGTTTCCAGCTCTATAGCGTTTCCTTCCCCCCCCCCCCCCCCCTTCTCTTTTGTGTAATAAAGGTCTTAGACTCATTCAATGTGCTTTACCCTTTATTGGCGAAGATAAAAGATATCTTGAAATCACATCAAATGATATTTTTAGTGAAAGTATTATGTAGCATACCTCATTTGGTTTATTTTGGACGAAGATGCTGCACTATCGAAGCCCCTTAGGGCTGAGATAGTGGAATGATAATAGTAACTTCTTTTTCTTTTACATACTGAGAAAGGTGCTTTATCAAAGTAAAAATTCCCTGAAGTTGACCTTGAGAGTGGTTGAAAGAAAAGGTTAAAAGGTTTATATTTTCTTTTCTGAGCTAGGGATTCTGCACCAGTGCCCCTTTTGTCCTTGCTAAGAGCTAAGAGATCAAAATTCAGTTTCCCAAAGATTTCTGCATTACTTTTGTCCTTGCAACTGCAATATGGTGTTATTTGCATTTTGCACTGCCAAATCTTGACTTGATCCTCTGATAATTTTCCAATAAATCACCCATCTTTTCTCCCCCTTCCTTCCTTTTTATCCATTTTAGCTTCTCTTTTTAGTTGGTTCAAAATATGAAATGAGAGCACATGAGTGGAGTCCAAGTGATGCTTCTTTCTTAGCTTCATCACTGTGATCATGTTGATGTTTGGATCTTCACATGGGCAACAATAATTTTATCAATCACTGCCTTGGTTGTGCCTTTTATTTGTTTAGTTACTCACTTTACTGTTCTATTGGTTGTGTAGGCTAATGGTATGTATGGCTACATCTTGGATCTTTCCATGGATTCATATCCATTGAAGAATCAACACAAATGCATCGGAAGCAAATAAGTAACTAGTAGTCTACACGAACACTAGGATCTTACAAACCTTAGTGGGATAGAAAATCTTCTTTATCGATTGGTGGATCTCTGAACTTTATTCCTTGCGCGTTCTCCTCTCCTCTTCGCGATGGTCGGCAAGAGACGATCACAACATTGGTCGGAAAGCTCTCTTGTTCACTGCGGCTGCTACTATGTCAAAGAAGATGTGGAACCTAGAAAACCCTAGTTCTCTCTTCTATTTCTATATCATATGAAACCCTTGATATCATTGATTAATCAAACCCCACCATTTGCATGCATATATATAGCAAAGGACAAGACAACGGACGACCTAAATTATACATAAATTATATCTAGGAAGTCAAGTCCTAATAGGACTTGTTCTTCATTAATAGGCAGATCCCACTCCTAAACCGACTCCCTATAGGAGCTGCCCCAATATAGCTGACCATTACATGAGCCCGAGCTGACTTGGGCTCAGCTCTAGTCGGGTTGGGTCGGCACACCCACTCGATTGGACGGGCCCGATGCCAACATACTCCCACTTGTACAATCGAGTGAGCGCCGCCATATCTCCTTGGTTTTCACCGGTTCCCTTTCATCAATTCTTCTCCATACTAAATGTAGCGCCGTCATGCGACCATCGATACCTGCAAACGGGCAGCTTTGCAGCCAGATCCGTTAGGACCGACACAAATATCTCCCTAATGAACAAACGGATTTATTCGATAACTTGGATATCATGCATCCCAGATTCAATTAGCAAATCATGTCTTATTTGAATATCTTCAATCTCTCAAGAAGCATATTCAACCACCATGGAAACCCTTTAATGCACCACACTCTAATAACGTCTTTTCAGGCTCATACAAGAGTTGCATAAGTAGTGCAATCAAGGAGATATGTCAGATTGACCATCCTCTCAACTCGTCAAGTTGGATCTACCACTTATCCGCTTTCCTGACATTACCCACTCTGTACGGTATGATAATCATTGTACTATTGTGATAGCGGCCAAAATAGCAGACACTTGCGGCTTTTCTTTCTTGACAGTCGAAGTCACTAAGGGTACGGTTGATCAGGTCATTCACCACGGAATGCTGATCAATGAGGGCTCACATAGTCATGGAGATGTGATCGATCCCTGAGCCTCCTCTAGATCGTCAGCACACGTCGTACGGAAAAACGCGCTATAGTCCAAGTTCTCTCTCACGAGAGCTCTACGTCGTATTGGTGCCATACAGATTTCAAGCTATGTCGCTCAGCGACACACTTGATAGCCACATTCCAAATGTGCCCGGATCCATATCATCAAGATCGAATCCGAGCCCGACTTTGTGAGATCTGAAATCTGGCTTCTCAACAAATGTCTAGATAATGGAATGTGGGGAAATTCCATTACGCTGAAGACTTTCTAAGTCTTCGGGTCATCCTTATTAACGGATAAGGACTGTCTGAATGCTCCAACTGTCACGCACATCCTAACACTGGGTCAGTGTATGATTGCTAGCCTAGCCAGCACCGGAAAGAGCAAATATTCATACCTCGCATGCTTCCAAGCATCGAGGGGATCGCTCGTGTAAGAGAGCCGATCCTACCTGTCGACATATCTTTCTTTTAATAAAATGCAAACACATCTACTATCATAACTCCATGCTTAAGAATCCAAGTATCAAATACAACACTAGTCCTCAAAATAAAATAATCGATCATCGATAAATAAATATCAATAACCAATCGTGCAATGTAATTAAGCTGCAATCCATAAACTAGGATCTAAAAGATAAGTATAAAGTTCAAGCTAATATAGTGTACCATCATTATAGACGCAGCCTTTACTCTCTCATGTTCCGAATAGAGCGATATTCAACCACTCCTTAAGTCAACGAATCCTAGATTACCTGACTTTTAGAGAGACACTCTAGCTTGATCTTTTGACCCCTATTGTTTCTCGATAAAATGGTAATAGATCTCTATATGCCACAACCCTCCCATAATATATGGAGTAGTCTGAATATGCTATCGCCGACTAACTGTCGTAATAGAGGGAAAAACTTTTCTCTCGCATGCAGTATCACGCTCACATTCTCACAAGATCTTCTCAGCTGTAACAGTCTTCTTGAGCGTTTATGAAAAAACCACATATTTCAGCCTCTATGGCGAAATTGGCTATATAGTTCGGTCTCTCATTGCTCAACATGATGGCCATACCATAGAGTAAGAAAGCATGTACTAGAGGACGCTCGCCTTTCTTAATCGCCAAGCTATTTGGCATTCAAGAACTATTACGAACGGACATTTGATCCTTCTTAGCACAAGGTCTTGTGGGCCATTGAACATACCGTAAGATCCCTTCACTTCATCCTAAATTAGACAAGTATACTGTTGATATTAAGTCTAATGACAAAGGACATGTCATGTCAAGTATATACTAAACACACAAGACAACCGACCATGCAAAATGAAACAGACAATATTTGTCTCTATGGAGCGAGAATTATTTGAGAAAAGGATCAAGGCTATAAATATGACAATTTGACTACCGAGACAAGGAATAAAGAGTGATCATACGGGTCAAACCGCTCTAAAACATATATACGTAAGTTTACAAGACAAACATAGAATGTTCTTGAGTTGTTTGCTGGAAAACTAGATTTCCAAGCACGATCCAACATCTCTCATGCCCTCACACACGACAGTGGAGGACGACCACATCCTATAGTGGTTTTATGTCTTTAAATCACTTTTAGTCATTGCAATATCGTTCATATAATAAGATCCCAGAACTTATAGCTGTCTCATTCAATATCGTTAATTCATAACTATATATACGGATAGACAATATCGAATATTCAACCACTTGGATAACTGTTTCAAGTCATAAGTTGGTTCCAATAAACCACAGGCATATCTCATAGATCTCCTTATCTAAGTCTCCTAGAGAAATACAATTTAAGTCCACTTAGACCGGTTCAAGATCCTTAAATGTAATGATTCATTAGGAATAAAAGATAAACATAGTCATCGTCTCAAGCGAGAATGTTTATTCCTTATCTGCCCATTTTTGGACAGATCCTTTCACCATAAAATATGCCCTTGCTTCTTTTGACAACATCCTTCTTTCGCGCGATTTCAGAAAAATTAATTTTCAACAAGTCTTGCGTACGACAGGAAAGTCGATGAAGTCCCAGACTTGATTCTCAACATTAACTCTTTCATTTATCTATCGTTATTATTCGCTCCCTTAGCAATATGCCTATAAGTAGCGTCGTCACTTGACTTGGGTTCTGCAATACATGCGATACCATCATGAATGCATCCTCTTCGATATTAAAATATCTATGAGATTCTATTCCAAGGCATTTATGAGGTTCGAGTTTTTGTGATTGGCTCAAAGCTATCACCAAGAATCTCGCCACTATTGTCCTTAGCTGCTGGATAAAAAATCGATTTCTCTTGTGCTAACCGACAAAAGCTCTCATTGTCCCTATCTGCCGGAGAAAACTAATTTTTTATATGTTATGAAACAAGGAGGGTCCTACAAGTCTCCAATCGTTAAAGAAAACCATGTTTCCCACGTTAGTTGACTAATAGTTCTCCCATTGTTTCCAGCCATTGGAAGAAAATATAACATCTCGCGCTAGTGGATTAGGAAGTCTATATACCTCATAAAAACCTAAATCTTGACCTACTGTTGCCTTTTGCGGTAGTTCCTTATGAGGAACCGAAATTCGCACAACCTATTGCAGCCACTCCAAACATACTTTCCTACAAATACGCGTCCCTTCGAGTTACCTCAAGGGCCTAACTTCTCATATAAATGCAAAGTGGTAAATGTATTAAGGCAGTATGTAATATAGGTGCAAGTGACCCTTTTGGTGTCTCGCTCGTCTATATCTAATAGGTGCTAACAATACTAAACTGTGAAGATACACGCTTAAGTAACATGAGCAGCTCTTTAGAGCGTATCCTCCCAAAAACGATATAGGAAAATCGGTTTGCACCGTCATGTTGCTTACCATACTTAAAGTATTTTAATTCATTTTCCTGCAACAACGTTTTATCGCAATGCATGGGATTGTCAGCTTTCCGACAATTCCATTTTCTCACACTGTTTCCAAAACCGCTTGAATTGACACATATGTCTTGAGTTCAGTTTCCAAACTGATCAATCAAATATGCACATCCTAGAGTGCATAAACTCTTCACTTTACTGATATAGCAGTCGATTCAAATCGACGCTTCAGTTCCATGCGAGTATACGACCATGTGTCTAGTAAAATCATTTGCGAGGTTTGAAATAAGCAATACTAACATGTGACTTCACATTTATTTCGGTCTGTGTTTGCTGGAGTAAATTAATTACAATGAATGTATTGATGATTTTACCTTCTGTAGCAATACCACATAAGCAACACCTACAGGTAGATACGTCGATATTTGGCCTAAATGCCAATCAAGTCGACCTACATTGTCAAGTCAATCTAAACGGGGAATTCGACCAACTATTTGTTGACCCAATCTATCTCATATAGACCTCTATAAAAACGTCAAATCATAAAACCATAAATCGCATAAGAGACGAAAATGTTTTATTAAGCTAACCAACTATTCTAAATCCATAACAAAACTGTTTTAATTGATAGGGAATAAATGGACAACTATCTACATCTAAATACAGAACTAAACTCATATGTATCCGACACACGAATCGCTTCCATAAACATAATCGCTCATGGCTACTAATTGCTTCGACTCAATCCAATGACGAGCAAAGCTGTTAATACTCCTATAGTCAAAACAATTTGTGACTTTCTCTTTTTATTATTGCCACCTTGCTCCCCGATATAAGATCACTTAATCTTTCGGCACGTTATTTTCTGTTTTTCTTAACTCAAATGAGTGTATGTGCGTTTAGGACACAAATCCTTGCGCACTGAATACTTCACCAATATGTTAGCAACGCTCTTGGCTTATCGTTCATAGTGGCGTAACCATAAGCTTCAGTTATCCAAACGTACATGTAAACATCATTACGCCCACTTTCCGGATAACTAACTGTTTTGATAGAAAAACATACATAGCTGTCTATTATTGTTGCTCGATAGATATACTGAAGCAGCACGACTGCTTAACAGGGAAACTAGAACAAATGCTTCACTCAACAAAAACTGGAGTAGTATATTTTGCTCAACAGACAAACTGGAGCTTAAATTAAAAGTGATCTATTTGAATGGAAAAATAAATAATTGATATGTCGTTACCACACGACACATCTCGCAATTTTCTTAGCATTTAGACAACAAAATATCTAGTGCACAACATATTGCTCCGCACGACCACAGTCGTTTGGTGCGTAGATAACCGTATACCTATCGCACTCGTACACCGTATTGGTTTAGCAATTAAGAAAATAAACCCAACAACTACTAAGGACTTTGTTTTGTAAAACGACTTTGATACGTCAAGCCTCCAATGGCTGTTGCATTTCTGCGGTGCTGCGTCATGAAACGCTGCCACATCGTCACTAGCATATGGTCCTTTGACTTGTCCATGAAGCAATATCGAAAAAAATATCTACTTAGACATTTTATAGATTCGTTAAGATTCTAAGCATTTTAATTTGGAGTAAGATGCAACAGTTTTAAAATTCCAATATTTAACAAAAGATAATAGCAACAAAATCATTTCAATGATTAAGGAAAGAGAAGGCGATTCTAGAACTACATTCCATTAAATATAAAAATAAAATGTCCTATAAGTATTTGTTAAAAAATATGGAATCTCGATCTCAAAGGTAAAGGTATAGGTTGTTACATCTATATTATCCGAAATCTCCCACTTGAAATGTTTAGTGTTCAAAAATATAACTCTAATTATTTCATCTAGATGATTAACCATCCAAAATCAAAATTTAAGATGTTAAATAGTTTTCTTGGATTGACTTGCGCATCCATGTACGCTTCTACTTAAATTAACTATTCTATGCACCTTTAAGATGCTTAGGATTTAAAAGAAAAACTTATTTCGACATCATAAAGTTATTTATCATGGCTCCCACTTGAGGAAAAAAATGTTCCAATACACCCAAAATGTTCCAAAATAATTTCTGAAATTGAAAAACCATTTTTCTCCTATTTTTCTGAATTTTTCGGAATTTATTTTTGAAATAAAACAAATTAAAAACAAAATTCAGAAAAGGAAAATTATAAAAGAATTAAAATGTCCCAGGCCTGATGGGCCCAGCTCGAGCCGTGACTCAGGGCTGGCTTGGTCGAGCCGCGGCTACGACGCCGGCTCGGTAGGCTCGATCGAGCCCGGTTCTGCCGAGCCGTCGTCTCTGGTGCCGTCTCTACCGGCTCGACTGAGCTGTCGGCTCTGGTGCCGGCTCTATCGGCTTTACCGAGCCATTGGCTCGGGAGCCCGGCTCGACCGGCTCCACTGAGCCGACAGCTCGGCCCGTTCTTTTCTTTTTTCTCTTTTTTTAAAAAGAATGATTTTCTCAAAGAAAAATCTCAATAATTCAAAAAAAAATTCAAGAATCTTTTAAAAATATTTTCTCGTCTTAAAAAAAAATTCTTAGAAGAGAACATATTTTTCAATCATAGCATTTTAAGAAAATCTTCAAACAAAAGGGAAAAAAACATCTACAGAAAAATCCCTCAATATTTTAATTTTTTTTTCAAAATTAGAATTTAAAGTAATCAAACATGGTGGCTGCCATCGATGCAAACATCACGACAAAAATTCATAATGTGCCTAAATTAATTTTACAATAATTTTTAGAACAAAAATTATCAACTTTTAAATCACAAGTTAAATTAATTTGGGATCATCACAAGAAATTCTCTAACATATCATGCGTCTTTTTGGATCATAAAAATAAAATAATAATTTAATTTTTAGGACGGACCATCAAAAAGGCTTAAAGGGCAGATCTAATTAAAAAAAATAAAAACTTTAATGGTCAAAGATAACTAAACATGATAGTCTATAGAGAAACGAAGATCAGAAATCCCACAAGCAGCTTTGATACCAATGTAGGCTAATAGTGATGTATGACTACATCTTGAATCTCTCCATGAATTTAGATCCATTGGAGGATCAACACATATATAACGGAAGCAAATAAGTAACCGGTGACCTACACGGACACTTGGATCTTGCTAACCTTAGCGGGATAGAAAATCTCGCTTATCGATCGGTGGATCTTTGATCCTTGTTCCTTTCGCGTTCACCTCTTCTCTCCGCAATGGTAGGCGAGAGATGATCACAACGTTGGTCGGAAAGCCCTCAGTTCACCGCGGCTGCTACTATGTGGAAAAAGATGTGGAACCTAGAAAACCCTACTTTTCTCTCTTATGTTTCTATCTCATATGAAACCTTGATATCATTGATCAATCAAATCCTATCCTTTTCATGCATATATATAGCAAAGGGCAAGACAACGGAGGGCCTAGATTACATCTAGGAAGCCAAGTCCTAATAAGACTTGCTCTTCATTAATAGGTAGAGCCCACCCCTAAACCGACTCCCTTTAGGAGCCGACTCCAATATGGCTGACCCCTACATGAGCCCGAGTCCAACTTGGGCTCGGCTCTAGTCGGGTCGGGTCGGCCCACCCACTCGATTGCACGGGCCCGATGCCACCAGGTTGATTTCCTCATTGTTTTGGTTTTAGATGGCTGGGCCCCCAAAAACTTTTAGTGGCATGGCATTTCAAATCCCAACTCTAGGGGTATGTACGGACGTTTTGTTAATGGAAAGGTTAAATAGGAGCTCATTTCAATAGTATATTAGTTAGAGCAAAAATGGGGTTGTGGGTGTTCATACTGAAACGGCCTCCCAGTAGGTCCCCTCACAGCTTAACCCATGGGAACCCAGCCTCCTGATTTACATCTTTTTGGCGATTTGAAAGGCCACAGCCACATTAACCTCATTAGTGATTAGTCTACGCACAAACCTAACAACCTTTTGACTAAAATTAGCTATAACCATGTTAATCAAAAAGTTTTGAAACAAAGTAGCCCTTGGTCATCATTCGCAATTACGTCACTGAAGTTAGTTTCTAATAGTTGAAGAGAGGCTCAACTCACATAAGAGCAAATATTTGTTGCAGATTTTTGAGTTTTTGCTCCACCACTACCAAAGAAAATATAAGCAGTGTAAATCTAACCATTTCTCTTTTATATCCTTTCATCTCCTCAACTGTGTGTTTCTATCAGGATCTATCTACATTCTCCAACTGCATTCTTTTTTCCTTTTTTCATGCTATTGACTGAGAAAACCCCAGTTAGAGAGTGATCCTTTCCGTAATTTGGAGCCACATTGTGCTGCTTCAGATCGAGTATCGCATTCCTTGTCATCCGTCAAACGAACATGGCACCGGATCTTCCACCAATTCCAAAGGCTATAAGCAATAAAGATCCGGATGAAGCGCCACTAAAATTTACCAGCAAAGGACGATTGTCAAAGAAAAGCATAATTCGGCCAGTGGAGAATGGCGTGGCCGATACCCCCTCCTTCCAAAATACTTTCCAATCAGCGCAATCCACAAAAAGATGGGACAAAGTTTCCAGGTCGTTTCTATCACAAACAGAACAGAAAGGGGTTACAGTCACACCTCAAGTGGCCAAACCATTCGGCAATGGATATTTTTAGATTCAAAAATACGCCACTTGAACCACCACACCCTTCTACTTGCATCGGATTCTCGAATCCCAATTTTGATCCCTCTTTCAGAACATTTGATAACCCTCTTTTACCAGAGTCTCCTCTTTCTTGCCACGTTGGTTTGTCATTCGGGGTGTCCATCGGGCCGGGTCGGGCCCGAGTTGACCGGGATTTGGGCCGGGCTTAGGCCCGGCCCGAACAACCCGAACCCGGCCCGACCTGGTTTTTAAAAAACTGATTTTAAAAAAAAAAATTAAAAATATTTTTAAAGGAAATTTTTTACTTTTATGCATTCTTTTGGAAATTTTTTGAACCCGAAATTTGTGTAGGTCCCGGGACATACCTAAATATTTTATTGATTAAAAACATATTTGGGGGAACATAAGTTGGCAAACCTTACGCCTCATACAATTGCCAAAAAAATTAAAAATACAATTCATAAAAAAAACTAACTGCTGAGCTTCTATCAGTTTTTACTCTTCATCGGTGTCGGAGTTTTCAATACTCTTAACGTGCTGTCTAGCTTCTGCATCGAACTAATCTTTTTGGCACACTACGATCTTCAATGCGCCATCCGACAGTCTCGCTCTCTTATTGCTCAGAACCATATTACCTGCATTAAAAGCAGACTCCAAAGCTACTGTGAATACCGGAGTTGTTAGTAAATCACGAGCCATGACATAAAGCACAAGATACATGTGTCTATGTGTTTTCAACCAATCCAAAATATCAAGATTTTCATTTTGTTTCGGTTTGCAAATACATTGTAAGCTCTATAAGTAGAAGTAGAAACGGTTGTTCTTTGTTTTTTTTTTCCTGCAAAAATTGAAAATATTCCATTTTTGGAAGTTTGCTTTGAAGAAGATAAAGAAGAAGTTCTGTTTTAACCGTACCGTGCATCATATATGGACTACAAATCTTGCAAATAAGAATCTAAAATATTTTTATAATTTTCTATATCAGTACCTAAGTTTTTATGGTATCCATCTAATAAAAAAAAATTATCTTTTTCAAGTGTAGAATAAAAAACAGAAGCTAAACAAAACAATGCAGGAACTTTTCGCTAATATTTATTCAATTTCGTAACCATGATATGTAACATTCCAGCAAATGCACTTTCAGGGTCAACTACATGCTCATTAATAATCTTATTAACATAAAATAATTGTTCTACTAGTAAATATGTAGCAGGATAATAAATATCAGATAAACATTAAGTTGCATTGTAAAATATTTTTAAAAATCTCAAAATATATTCACAAACAAACCAATCATAATCTTCTAAATTATTATTAGGCATTTGTTCCTCATAAAATAAGTAATAAGCTCCCGATATTTTAAAACACATTTCAATATCTCAGAAGTGGAATTCCACCTAGTTTGAATGTTGAATTTGAAAGATCTAAATTTTAAATTTAACCGAGTACAAGTCTGCTTAAAAATTTGTTTTCTGGGTCCAGAGCTTTCAATAAATATCATTGTATCTTTAAGTTTTGCTAAATGAAGATCAATTATACTAAAACCATCATGCACAATTAAATTTAAAATATGGCATGCACATCTTTGATAAAATAATTCTCCATTAAAACAAAATTTAAATTATTTTTTAAATTGTTATAGCAGAATTATTATTAGTAGAATTATCAAAGCTGACTGAAAATATTTTATTTTGAATATTATATTCACGTACAGTAATCAAAATACAATTACTTATATTATTTCCACTATGTGGATCTTCATTTTTGAAAAACCAATAATTTTTTTATGTAAAAGCCAATCATTATTAATGAAATATGCAGTAATACAAATATAACTCATGCCCCATTTTGTAGTTCAAAAATCAGAAGTTAATGCAAATTTTCTTTTAAGAATTGCAAAAATATCAATCAAATTGGATTTTCCATCAAGAAATTTTTTAAAAACATCACTTCTAAATGTTGTTCTTGGTGCACTTTGAAATGCTAGATTATATGCATTTTTTTACCAATCTATCAAATTTTTCGTTTTCTGTAAAACCAAATGGTTATTCAACATGTATGGCATATCTTGCAAGTTCTCTTATATTAGTATCTTGTGAATAAGAAAAACTAGTTATAGAGTTGGATGACATACTTAGAGTCGTCTGCCGAGAATCTGCTTTTTTGTGTTTGATTAAATGTCTTTTTAGATGGGTAGTCCCACTTGAAATGGCACAAGTAAAATCTTCTTGGTAATGAGTACAAACTGCCCGCTCTCTTTTACCTGCAACTGTTTGTACTATAAAATGTTTCCAAACATCAGAAGTTTTAGCTATTTTATCATTAGGGACAGAAGCACTTGCTTCAGGAATGGTAGGAACGGGAACTTCTTCAGGGACATGACTTTGTAACGTATGTGATATCTCATAATTAGAATGTTCATAGTTAGGAGAATAAGTATCAAAATTAATTTGCAGCATATTAGTTAATCTATGTATCTCTTGTGAATCCATATCAATTTGAAAAGAACGTCTCCGTAAAAATGAAGCACCCATGTTACCTTGTGAAGATGAACATGATATTCTTAATTAAAAATATTAGTAAGAGAGAAAGAGAGATAATAAAAAATATACGATAAAAATATATAATCAATACAGAAAAACGCTGATTCCAAATAGCCAAATCAAATTAGTGGAACTGAAGTAAAGATTGAGACCGCAGAAATGAAGATTGCGTGATTCCAAATTTAACAGTAAATTTCTCGGAAATTAAAGAAAAAGATTGGGAGATTGAAAATTTTGTTGTTGTGAATTGTAAGAAAAATGAAAAGTGTAGAGAGATATTTATATATTTTTGGATTAGGGGTATAGAAATGTATAATTTTGAGTGGGGGGTTTTAGATAATTTTTATAAACCCCACTTTAATTCAAATTTTATTAAAAACCCTACCTCTTTATTAAAAACACACCCCATTCAAAAAAACCCGCCCCAATACATTGACCGGCCCCCACCCCAACCCCCCCAAGGCCTTAACGGCCAATTCAAATTTGAATTTGGCCGGGTCGGGCCAAGCCGTCGGGCCGCCAATGGCTGGCCCAGCCCTGCCCGGGTCTGGCCAGGGAAATGGCAGGGCCGAGCCGGGCCCGCCACCTGGCATCCGGGTCGGCTCGTTACACACCTTGATTTGTCATCCAACTGCATTCTCTTGCAAATGGTTAACAAGGGAACTTGTGATGGTGATATATATATATATATATATATATATATATATATTTGGGTTTTTTATTTCTCAACCCCAAAATTTTAATATTTTCAAATTTCACCCTCAAAATTTAGCATTTTCAAATTTCACCATAAAACTATCAAGTTGTCCAAATTTCATCCCGAAAATCTAGTATTTCCAAATTTCACCCTCAAAATTATTAAGTTATCCAAATTTCATTTCCAAAATCTATTATTTCCAAATTTCAACCCCAGAACCATTAAGGTGTCTAAATTTCATCCCAAATGGTTTTTTTTTTTTTTTTTTTTAATGTTAAATAGGGACTAGGATTTTAGATTTATCACAATTTTAAAATTAGGAATTCTTTTGCGAGCGAAATTTAGGACAATTCGCTTTTATCCAATGTTTGTCATTTTAATAGATAAAATCAAGCTTCTTTGTGGTTTTGCCATAACAATTACGACAACTTGAAGCAGAAATACGAGTTAGAGTTACTCTCATGCAAGTGGTGGTTTAATTCAAGTACTTTACGGTTAAGGTATCATAGGCTGAGCTCGATGAACTTGGAGAAAAAGTTGACAGCAAAATGAAGAAACTTAAGATTTTTTTTGCAAAAATGAAGTTCTAATTATTGATAACTAGTTAGAACTTAATAGTTTTGGGGATGAAATTTGGACAACTTAATGGTTTTGGGGTGAAATTTAGAAATACTAGATTTTGGGGGTGAAATTTGGATATAATAGATTTTGGGGGTAAAATTTGGACTACTCAATACTTTTGGGAATGAAATTTGGAAATACTAGATTTTGGTTGAAATTTTGGCTGTGAGAGATAAAAAAAAACCCTCTATATGTATATACTATATATGTATATAGTAAAATACTGAATTATATAAGATGGGCTTCAATCTTTATGACCCGAGTGGGATTTGTTGGTTTGTTTTGAGCACTGTGACATGGAGGTCCCAATGCAAGTACACAGCATGCGCCTCACCACGCCACCAAGGATCATGGCCTCTGTTTTGTCTCCACTCATTTAAATTATTGTTTAAAGGCTAAATTGCATAAACCTATCCATCAAACTTTAACCTTTTTACGATTGACCTTTAATAATTAGAGATAAACACCATGAACCATTTCTTTTGAGATAACTACAATACGATGTAAACATTTATGCCTTAATGGACCATTATACCCCTCAAAATTTTAGGGGTTGATTGAGAACATAAGGGTAAAATGGGAAAAACAAATCAAATATTGATAACGTGGTAGTTAAATATAACGTTTACAGACAGAAGAAAAGTTGATGGTATTTAGTTGCAATTGGTGGTGATGGTTCATGGTACCTGCTTATAATTAAATTAGTTCATAATATCAATCGCAAAAAACGTGAAACTTGATGGGTACATTTGTGCAATTTAGCCTTGTTTAGATAACAACATTTTCATTCAAAACTTTAAAAACATTGGGTGAATTGCTAAATAATACCACAATATTTCATACTTTCTGAAGAATAATACCACTATTTTTTTTAGCATTTAAATACCTTAAAGTTTTCCTTCGTTAGCAAAGTGATACCTTCCGTTAGTTGACCGTTAAATTATTCCAAAATAGATTCCTACGTGATTTGCACGTAGGCATTTTTAGACGATTATGCCCTTGGCTCTTGTAAATTAAAAAAGAAGGAAAACAATCCTTAACCCTAACCTTGACCCCCCGTCTTCTTCCTCCAGCTCTTTGAAATCGTCAATGCTAGGTTCCGGCATGGCGGCAACGAAGGTGAAGTTAGCGATGTGGCAGAGGTGGCCGCGGGCTTGAGGGTGAATATGGCGACGGAGGCAAAGAGGTAGTGGTCATGAGGATGAGTCTATAGGGGCGAGGTGGAGTTGATGGTGGCCATAGAGGAGAGGCCATTGGGACGAGGTGAATGTGATGACGCCCATAAGGGCGAGGTAGAGGTGGATGGTGAGGTGGAGGTGATGGTGGTCATCGGGTCGAGGCTATGGGGCAAGGTGTAGATGATGCTGGTCATGGGGATGAGGTGAAGGTTGTTGAATTTGATTTAAATTCGGATTAGTTAGAGATTAGTTAGGATTTAAATCTAGTCTCTTCAGTTTAGATTTAAAATTAATCTCTAGATTAAATTCATATTTATTTCTAGTTTAAATATGCATTTTGTTGGCTATAGTGCCCTCAAGTCAATTATTGTAATCGTAGGCAGGCGATTATGATGATTGATGGAGGACCTATACGGGTAGAACAGTCTTACTCGAGATGATAGTATGCAATCTGGTTCATCTCTATCATCATGTACATGTATTATATAGTATTACAGATCACTATTACATATTGATAGAGCCCAAATGATTCTTTCTTGACTCCCAGGGTTATTGTGGCGATCACACTTGTGAGAACTGGATAGTCTACAAGCAAATCTTTAAATGTCCCTAGTCGTGTGAATATTGAGACTGGGTATCGATATTCCAGACTAAACTAATATATACGTTTCTTGACCCCGACGATGGGCGATGGTCGGTCTCACAGCCATTGGTGTCAGTTAGTCACCAAAGATAGTATACATGTGGTTATTGGGTTATGAGTTATACTGGACGGACTCGTCGAGAACATGCTAGATGGTATTATACCTATTGTCAGATAGCAGTTCATAGGTGACATGAGTACAGATTAGTCTGTTGACCTGAGATCGTCATTTGTCTCGTGTGAGTTCCCACTATGCTTTGATTTACTACCCTACCACGGCTCAAAGGAGTCGTGCAAATAGGTTTTAGTTGGGTACAGTCCTGAGCCATATGGAGGCAGCGAGCGGATCGTCAGGGATTCGTCTCTCCTAGTATTGGGGGCTCCCGGTATTGGGGGTAAATATCGCACTGTGCATGGGTGTCCATCACCAGAAATGCTTGGCCAAGGTGGACAAGATTTACTGATTTGGATCGGTAGTTTCTCAGTGAGCGATGAGCTTCACACCGACACGACTTATCGCGTTATTAGGGGTCTAAATTTATCCACCCCTAGACTGATTGAAAGATTTTAACTAGCTTATGCGCTTTTAAAAGATGAATAAAAAATATTTAGTAACCGCAATCAAGAACGGCGTCGCTTGGTAGCTAGCCGGTGAGTACGGGTCGGTCCACAGGGATTTTGTGTTTTCCTAATCTCTTTAACGAGTTAATTCCGATGGGTGTCGGATTGTTTTAATCTAAAAACTAAATTGATTTATACTAAAATTATCTAGATCTAAGTCTTGCTAGGGTTAGGCCTAGGGTAAGTTGGGAGATTGAATGTTTCCTCACCGCTTTCAATGCCCTATTTTAGATCTATTAGGTGTTATGGTAATTATCAAGAAAGGGGATTAGTACCATTCGGGAAGATGTTTCTTCCTCTAGGTTCTTGTCCTTCCTTTATCGATCCTTACCCTAACCTCCATGGAAAACACGCTCAACCGGTCCTTTATACTACGGTATCACCGTTACCTCGAGGGGTAGGGTGCCGCAGGGAGCGGTGTGTGCGTGTATGCATGAAGTTCTAATTCTTATGTGTGATGGGGCAAGAAAGGGGTGAGAGAGTTCATCTCTCAAATCTTTCCCTAAAGCTAACCCTAACAAGCGAGGAGACTACTCGCTCAATAGAGGATTAAAAGACATTCTAAATTAAAAGTAAACTAAGGTAAAGAAATAAAAGAACTTACTAATTTTTATTGATGGCTCTCTCCAAACATCAACACAGTAAAGATCTGAATTTATGTAGTGAAAAGAGGCATAACCTCATACAAGATTTAGAATTCCTATTTATAGAGGATAGGAACCCTAGGGTTACAATTGACTCGCATATCTGCTTTTACAAAAATACCCCCTAAGAAAAGACTTATTCAATGCCCGCCAGCACCGTCACCAAAATTCCACCGACACGGGTACTACATGGCCGCGGAACCGCGGCCGCAGCCATGGTTTGGCCGCGGTTCCGCGGCCAAAAGATGGGCTTGGATGCTCAATTTTCTTGTGTTGGTTCTGGGCTTTTTGTACTTCCTACTTTTTTAGTTCTTTTCTCAAATTGGCTTCTAGGTTTCTTCCAGATCTTCCAGTGAATAATTGCAGTGGACTTTTACCGTTGCTTTGAGACGAAGTCTTGAATCTTGCACTGCCTCGTACTTTGTGAACTGATCTTCGTGTAGGCTTGATCAAGATTCTTTGTTTGTTGGTCAAAGTCTCACTTTTGTATCGTCTTTTGTCTTTTTCATTGTTTTCGTTCCAAGAACCTGTAACCTGTAACTAAGTAGCAGACATGGGTCAAAAGCACATGTTTATTTGTAAAATAACTAGGACTGGGGAATATAATAATGCAATATTATGGTATGAACAAATACCCCCAAACTTATCTTTTGCTCGTCCTCGAGCAAACCTAGTTTTATTCTCAACAAAAAACCTAACCTCATTTTCGCAGGGAATCGCGATTGCACTGAGCTCGTGCAACAAGCCGTTAAACCTCTAGGTGTCCCTAGTAGGAGGAGTGTTGTCTCCTGAGGGTTTTCAGCGGATACTACCCACAAAATCCACCCATTGACTTTTATTCTCCAACTAGGTTTTCTAACAAGGAATTCTATTATCGTCGACTCATAAATTATCCACCCATATTCTTCACACTTCCTTATCATTTAACTTAAGATTATATATGTTCTGTAGATTTACCTAGCTTTCGGCATCTCTTAAGTTTTCCTTCTAGGGTTCCATCTCAACTTAGGAATTTTTATCATCTTTACTAAAGACATAAGTCTTATTCTTCATTCTTATCTCTTGTCTAAATCCCAATCACATACCCCTACGTGTGTGTATATATCACCCCTACACTTGGAAATTCAAATCAAGCTATCATACTCTTGTCCGTTGTCCAAAGCACTTCTTAATTGGTGAATTTTTAGATGAATTTCGCTCACACATGCTTTATGCGACCGTTAATACTTCTTGAGGTACCAACAACTGATTACAAGATGTGTTTGCACATTAAAGCGTAATTCCTAGTCTTGCAACACCTAAGGCCTTTAGCAGTGACTCCCAAACCAGTTGGTATAAGGCACTAGGTGATGAAGCACCCTCGCTAAATATTTTTTCTATTAATGCAGCCTTAAGTAATTACGAAAACCAGTGTTCATTTTTTTTCTTTATTCACACTTGTATTTTTTTTATATTTTTTTCCTTCGTACTAAGGACTTAAGACAAGAGCATTTTAAGGTCTATTCTACTATTCCAAGTTTCAAGATTCGTGTTTGTGCAATTTTGTAGGGTATATATTTTCAGAATTTAGACTTAAGCTAGGAATTATTTTTCAAACTTATACTTTAATAAAAATATCAATACTTTTCCCTTGTTTTAACTAGCCCAAGAATTGAACTCAAAATTTGCCTATTTCTAAATAAACTACAAAGACATATACTTTCTACCGTTAAACTTTAAGAAAAGTTATTTTTAGGGTTTTTAATTTACTAAGTCTAAGATCTAGTTGTTCCTAATTAGTTAACCTATTTGTTAAACTCAACTCAAATAAGGCCAAAATTGAATACTTTAATTTTTATAATTTTTGAAATTTTTCAATTTTTTATGGGTTTTAAAAATAAATATGCAAATGCAAAATATACACATGAATGCGAAGGAAGAAGGCTTACCGAGCATACCCCCAAACTTAACTTTGACAGTGTCCTCACTGTCATGCTACACCAAGAGGGTTGAGAATGTCGGCACTCCCCTGTTTATTTATTTATAATTTTTTTTAAATTTTTTTTAATTATTTGTTAAAAGAAAAAATATATATATATATACAGAAAGGCCCCCCCAAACTTCATTGAAACAATGTTAAACGTCATTGCCAAACTTTGCAAAGACCAAACGTCAACACCAACCAGGCGAAAAATTTATCTGTAAAGAGTATCGGCTGGTGGAAGAACATGTTGTACCGATCCAAAAAGAATTGGGGAAGATAGAAGTGGTGGTATGGAAAGTGAGGAAGTGAATGGATAGGAGGTGGTGATGAATCAAAACGAGAATGGGAATGATCAGCAATCAGTGGAATATTGGCATTCTCGTAGCTTATTAAAAGAAATGGGGGTGGTTCAACTTCTAAAGGAGGAGGTTGACTATCCACACTATCCTCAAGATATTTCTGTGGATCCTTTATCGACTTGGCATCATCCATCATATGCATATGATATTCAATTATGAGGGAACTAATCCCCTCGATGTCCGCCATAGTCCAGCCGAAAGCTCGCCGCTTATCTTGTAAGACCATTAAAAGGGCTTTCTCTTGCTCGAGAGCTAGAGAGGCCGATATGATAACGGGAAAGGTCTCATTCTCACCGAGGTAAGCATATTTAAGGTGAGACGGTAAGGGCTGTAGTTCGAGTTTCGGAGGCGAAACAATCATAGGTAAAAATGGGGGATCCACCCCGAACTCAAAGGACTCCAACACAGGTTCGAAATCACTGCAAACAACCGATTCGGATGGTTCAACTAACTCATCCAAAAATTCAAAAGACTCATATTCGGGCTGTGAGTCATCAAAATCATCCGAAAAAGTGAAACATTCATAATCAATATCAGTTGTGTCAACTGTGGTAGATTCAAGGAGGGACGCACTAGTGGCGTCAAAACTGTTTTCATCAAACAGAAATCTTTCAAGCTCGCAGTCCTCCTGCATGATTTCGTGAATAGAGCAAACTTCTCGTGTACTAGTTTTGGGCACGGAAGGCAGACTTCCTAACTTGTAAATATTGAACTCACTAAACATTTTCCCGAAAGATAGAGTCATGGAGCCATTACGACAATTTATTACGGCATTGGAAGTGGCCAAAAATGGTCGACCGAGTATCACCGGAATTTGGTTCCGTGAGTTAGCAACAGGTTGTGTGTCCATAAAAATAAAATCAACGGGGAATATGAAGTCCCCAACTTTGATCAACACATCCTCTAACTCACCTCTAGGATGGATGATTGATCGATCAGCCATTTGGAGAGTACAACGGGTGGGTTTCAACTCTCCAACCCCTAATTGCTCGTACACGGAATAGGGAAGCAGGTTAACACTAGATCCAAGATCTAAAAGTGCTCGATTGATTTTCTTATCCCCAATTGTTATTGAAATCGCAGAACAGCCGGGGTCCTTTCGTTTTTGGGGTAAGGGTTGAGATTGGTTAATAGCATTGCTCACTGTACTAGCCACTAGCACTTTCTTGGGTATTTGAGATTTTCTCTTCGAGGAGTATAAGCCCTTTAAGATTTTTGCGTACGAAGGAACTTGTTGGATTGCATCCAAGAGAGGTATATTTATGCTAACCTGTTTAAATAACTCCACAATCTTCTTTATTTGTGGAGTTGGTTTATTGGGACTCAACCTGTTTGGAAATGGAGCATTTTGAAAATCTGTTGAGTCCAAAGTCTGTGGAGTAGAATGTGGAGTTGGAACGGATCCCAGTGTGGGTGTGTTCGTGAAGTGAGAAGTGGGTCCGTTCGGATTAGAAGAAGAAGAAGAGGCTTTTGAAGAATGAAGAATATGCTCTAGCGAAGATGATGAAGGTGAAGAAGAAGAGGATGGAGAAGACGAAGAAGAAGAAGAAGAAGAAGGAGAAGAAGGAGAACCACCGGCGGGGGTGTCATCACTAGTACCCACATTATTTTGCAACACTTTTCCAGATCTCAACGTGGTCACCGCATTTACATTATGATTTTGATAGTCATGTGCGTTGTGTGTGTGACCAGGATTTGGCAATGGTTGAGATGGAAGCTTTCCCTTTTCTCTCTCGCTCAACGCAGCAGTTAGTTGTGCAATTTGTGCCTCAATAGATTTGATGCTTTGATCGTATGAAGCATTGTTGTGCACCAAAGACTGGATGGAATTTTCCAACCTTGCTGCGGATTCTGTAGATTGTTTGAGAAACACATCTAGACTTTTTTCTAGCGAGATAACCTTATCATCATTTGGTTGAACAGAATTGTTCGTTTGATTTGGATAAGGTTGTGGTTGGAAAGGTTGCTGGTATTGAGTTTGTTGGGGTGCTTGTTGTTGTGGAGGAGGAGGCCTTTGAAAGTTGTTGCTTCCTTGGAATTGTTGATTTTGATTCCAAGCAAAATTTGGGTGACTCCTCCAACCTGGATTATAAGTCGAAGAGTAAGGATCATATCTTTGTCGTTGCTGAAAGGCAGCATTGACTTGATCTTGTCCTTGAACAGGTGGATTGTAAGGACACTCTTCGGTAAGGTGTGATGGATCCGAACAACAAGCATAAACAGTTCGTGGGGGCACAACAGGGGCAGGAGAAGACGATGAGATTTTGGTCTCAATGGCTTCTAGCTTTTTCGTAAGTGCGGCCATCTCGGCCTTCATAGCAATCGACATATCTGATTGATGTATGCCTGCCCTAGACTGACCAATAGAAGAAGATGAGGTGGTCTTGGTGCTCTCCCACTGAATTGTTTGTTCACTAAAATCCTCGAGAAACTGCAACGCTTCCTCACTAGATTTGGTTAGAAAGTGACCTTGACAAATTGTTTCTAGCAACTGTTTCGTTGCCAGGTTCAATCCCTCGTATAATGTTTGGCAAAGTTGCCAATTTTCGATCCCATGGTGAGGGCATTGAACCAGTAGGTCTTTGAATCTTTCAAAACACTTCCAAAATGGTTCGGAAGGAAGCTGGGAAAATTGTATTATCTTATTTCGAATTCTCGCGGTCTTGTGATGAGGATAAAACTTTTTAAGAAAAGCTTTAACAAACTCGTCCCAATTTCTAATTGAATGTGATGCCGTGCTGTATAGCCACTTCTCGGCTAAGTCACATAAGGTGAAAGGAATGACCCTTAGCCTTATAGCATCATCTGATAATTGGGTTGTTTTCATCAAGGCGCAAACGTTTTGGAATTTATTGATAAAGATATAGGCATCTTCGGATTCCAATCCGTGAAATTTTGGCAGCATATTGATGAAGTGGGGTCAAAATTGTCTCCATTTGTCGGTGGGGGTGAAAGACAGGTAGGTAAGGAGGTGTGGACAGGGTAGAAGAGATCCTGGAGTGCGATTCGTTGGGGTGCTTCAATAGGCGGGAGATTCGGGTTATTTGCACCTAACGGAGGTGGAATCGGTCCCGTGGGTAAGGTGTTGTTAGGATTATATCCCGACATACCTTTGGAAGAAGAATTTGAAGGTGGAGGTAAGGAAGTGGAATGAATTTCGACTTCGGAGTCGAAAGGTTCGTCGGTCGGTACCAATGAAATACAGACTAATCGGGCGCTAGTGTCCCTAGTCCAAAGTGACATACACTAAAGAGGTAGTGTAGTCAAAAAGGTGAAAAACAGAATGTGGGGGTAAGAAAATGTCAATGAGAAGAAAGTTGGTGGTGGGTGGGGTGCACGGATTTTACGCGACAAGTTGCAAGTTTTTTTATAATTTTTTTTTCCTTTTTCCCTTTTTTTTTGAAACTGTTTGCAAAAAAGATTTTCGATAAAGGGCTAAGACACACTTTCGATCAATCAAAAATGCACAATCAAGCCTAGATCTAAGGTCACCTAGGTCAGCTAGACAGCTCCTAACTGTTCCAAAGGACTAGAAATAGGACCTCAAACCGCCTCTTCACCGCCAATTGCGGCCAGGTAAGTGCCAGGTGAGTGGGAGGCTCTCCACTACAAGTAGTGGCCCTAATTAAGTAACCACTCGCCTTAGACATACTTGCCTAGACACCGCAAAGTCAGGTTAGGATTAACGGCCGATGCCTACAACTAGTCCTCTGTCCTATTGAGCTCGACGTCCTTAGGGCTGAGTCTAGTATTTTTTAATTAAGAATGGTCAATACAAATGCCTTATGTGATTTCTGGGGTCCTGGGCACCATACTCGGCTGTTGTAGTCTTTCCTCACAGATGGACACTGGAGCCAGAGCCCTCGATTCGCTCATTTCAACGAAGCAAAATCCCCACCCAATCTGAATTGGTCTCAAGCCTTTTAAAGTCCGATTAAAGATATGCAAAACAGTAAATCACTTGCAATCAATTTTCTTTTAAGCGCGGCGCAAAGAATCCTGCAGAAAATCAATTATTGGAAGGGGGAAGATTTTTTTTTAAGCGCAAACAATCCTGCAGAAGATTTGACAGAAGATATATGGGGATTTGCAGAGGGGAGAAAGAGAAAACAAACAGTGCAAATTCCGCGCGATGAAGCCCCAAGGGGACCGCGGTTCCGCCGCAAATACCCACTTACGGCCGCGGTTTAGCGGTGGGATGGAGGGCTCAGGTCACTGAAAAAATTCTGTAGTTCTGTTGTTCCAATCTCCTTCTGTTCCGATCTACCTTTTTTTGTTTCGCACGCTGGATTTTTCCAGATCCGTCGATCCTGCAAAAATTCACACAAGAAACCCTTCAAACAATAAATGATAAAATTTATATATATATATATATATATATTTTTCTGTTTGTATGATTTTTTAATTTAGATTAACCCGAAATTGCAAAAAGGAAATACTACGCCATCTCCGGCAACGGCGCCATTTGATTGAAAGATTTTAACTAGCTTATGCGCTTTTAAAAGATGAATAAAAAATATTTAGTAACCGTAATCAAGAACGGCGTCGCTTGGTAGCTAGCCGGTGAGTACGGGTCAGTCCACAGGGATTTTGTGTTTTCCTAATCGCTTTAACGAGTTAATTCTGATGGGTGTCGGATTGTTTTAATCTAAAAACTAAATTGATTTATACTAAGATTATCTAGATCTAAGTCTTGCTAGGGTTAGGTCTAGGGTAAGTTGGGAGATTGAATGTTTCCTCACCGCTTTCAATGCCCTATTTTAGATCTATTAGGTGTTATGGTAATTATCAAGAAAGGGGATTAGTACCTTTCGGGAAGATGTTTCTTCCTCTAGGTTCTTGTCCTTCCTTTATCGATCCTTACCCTAACCTCCATGGAAAATACGCTCAACCGGTCCTTTATACTACGGTATCATCATTACCTCGAGGGGTAGGGTGCCGCAGGGAGCGGTGTGTGCGTGTATGCATGGAGTTCTAATTCTTATGTGTGATGGGGCAAGAAAGGGGTGAGAGAGTTCATCTCTCAAACCTTTCCCTAAAGCTAACCCTAACAAGCGAGGAGACTACTCGCTCATTAAGGGATTAAAAGACATTCTAAATTAAAAGTAAACTAAGGCAAAGAAATAAAAGAACTTACTAATTTTTATTGATGGCTCTCTTCAAATATCAACACAGTACATATCTGAATTTATGAAGTGAAAAGAGGCATAACCTCATACAAGATTTAAAGTTCTTATTTATAGAGGATAGGAACCCTAGGGTTACAATTGATTCACATATCTGCTTTTACAAAAATACCCCCTAAGAAAAGACCTATTCAACGCCCGCCAGCATCGTCACCAAAATTCCACCGACACGGGTACTACATGGCCGCGGAATCGCGGCCGCAACCATGGTTTGGCCGCGGTTCCGCGGCCAAAAGATGGGCTTGGATGCTCAATTTTCTTGTGTTGGTTCTGGGCTTTTTGTGCTTCCTACTTTTTTAGTTCTTTTCTCAAATTGGCTTCTAGGTTTCTTCCAGATCTTCCAGTGAATAATTGCAGTGGACTTTTACCGTTGCTTTGAGACGAAGTCTTGAATCTTGCGCTGCCTCGTACTTTATGAACTGATCTTCGTGTAGGCTTGATCAAGATTCTCTGTTTGTTGGTCAAAGTCTCACTTTTATATCGTCTTTTGTCTTTTTCACTGTTTTCGTTCCAAGAACCTGTAACCTGTAACTAAGTAGCAGACATGGGTCAAAAGCACCTGTTTATTTGTAAAATAACTAGGAATGGGGAATATAATAATGCAATATTATGATATGAATATAGACCCAGTATGCGATACTTTTAGACGAACAGATCGGACTGTATGGAGATTGTCACAAACAGGCTCAGTAGGGGTACGGATGAGTTTGCTCGTCGGCCTTTCTTTCGTTCAATTGCTGGGTAGTACGTACAGCTAGTGCCGCTGACGTACTAGTGATTAAACCCATTGCCAGCATATTATTGAGTCTTTAGAATCTCACACAGTGGTTTCTCCTGGTTCAGGTGAAATGATATGGTGGCCGTATATTGATACGTGCAGGGTTCCGATTAAATAAGCGTACTACCCACATGGAGTTTAATCGGGTGGATGATAATACTAGCCGGCTTAGAATTAAGCCGGATTAGTAAATCAAGTACTGATTTAATAATTTATATATATATTTTGATATGTATATTCTAGTATTATGTTCACTATATTTTTCTATCTCTTGGGTATTCGTATTTTGATACGAAGACGGGCATGTATTTACGAGGACGTATTTTTGTATTCATACAAAAATACTTCTAGAAGGAAAACACCTCATATAGTTTTTTTCATTTATTTTTAAATGGAAATGAGGTGGCATACAAGGTGGTAAGGGGTATGGTGAGAGGGATGACTGTAGGGTGTTTTTCGTCACCCCATTGAGATGAAAAATACGTGTCACTTGTTAGGCGCATTACAGATTCCCCTGCCTAGGGTAGGCTGGGGTTTATTGATTATGGGGATTCGAATCTCTAGCAGCCGCGGACTAAGCCACCGTTAATTACCCCTCGTCTTGGAAGCAAAGGAATCTCCGATTGACTGGTCAAACTAGTCATGCGAACTTAATGTGCAGTATGCGTATGTGTGTGTCTTGAGGGGTTTTGGGTATATCGGGGCCTTACAGAGTAAGATTTTTTTTAGGGGCGTCACGCCCCGCTTCCCAGTATACGGGCAGAGGACGCGACTAGGCCGCTACATATTTACTGTGAAGTAAATATGCTAAGTGTATCTAAACAATATAAAAGTAAATGCGCAAGAGACAAGATATAATAAAACAACAACTTTATTTATTCACATTCTTTCTGTACAATGCATGGAAATGTAAATACAACTGAAATAAAGCAATGCCTAAACAATGGAATAACAGAAAAGGAAAGGTACTGAAATAAAAGTGTACAATGAACTAAAACTCTGGGTCTTCAACAAAATGGTCCAAGTCTTCAGCGCTGGGCTCGATCTCTGACGTGTCCAGGTCACCTGACGACATTTACAGAAGAAAGAAGAGAATGTCGTTAGCGAACAGATCGCTCGGTAAGTCCTAAAGATAAGGGAGAAATAGAATAGACAGAAAGAGAAGGTAGCTTTTAAAGTTGTATTATATTGTTTTAGTGTTAACGCTGTTGTTTGTAGCTTGGTACAAAAGGATGCCAGTGTATACGAGAGGAGTCTCTATATGCTAGAGACTAGGGCAAGCGGAATGTACAAGGAACCGTTGGGCCACGGTACAACAGCAATGGAATATAGGTTAGGTGTCTTAATCTTACTGTCTCGTGCCACTTCTAACACCTTCCGTACCAATCTACCCCTTAAACCCCGAGATGTCTTGTTTGTATAGTTGTATTGTATTGTCTTGTATTATAAACTGTATAGATTGTATAATTGGGTGACTTACCGAAACCATGATATCAGTAAATGGATGTAACTGTAGAATTATGGATGTAACTGGAGAATCATGTAAATGGAAGTATATCCATGGTTCGGTTCAGTCAATATAGATTGAATGGATTCATGTTGAATTGTAATACTGTAGATTGCAGATTGTAGATTGTAGATTGTACTTGAATCATATTCAAGTCAGTTTATTAACGAGACTCAGTCTGAGTTAGATAATTAGAAAAGTAAATTGAAGTCCTGATGGTTTTGATGTTATCGGTAACCGCTGTACATGGGCGGCAGGATTTGTGTATTTTTCAAAAACGATTACCGTGTTGATAACACCGTTGTTAAGTTGTCTACCTTATATAGGCAAGCACCCACTTCTCCGGCTCCCTAAGGCTCAAGAGATTGGTCCCGCTTAAACCTATATTTACTAGGGTCCTTAGGGTAATTTATAGAACTTGAGGGGGTTTTATGTAAAAATACTTTTGTATAATTTTCGAAATACACCCCAAGTGTTTAATTATCATCTTTAGAGTTGTAATAATTATAGATTTTATATTTGTGACATTCCTAGTGAGAATAACCTAATTTTCATAATATATGGTATTAAATTGTAATATTGCATTTGTATGGAATTCATGGTATTTTAATGTAAAGTGATTCTTGTGATTTTTGAAAAGAGTTAGAAATATTTATATTATTTCAAAATAGATATTTTAATGATACATATATACATAATTATATAAAAATAATTTTAATATATATTTTATATTTCTAAAAATCTCATTTTCTTAATATGTCGTATTTTAAATCTCTCGAGACCGAATGCTCCTTGCGGAGGTCTGAATCTCGCACTACTAAGCTCAGGGACGTGCGATAATTCACACCATCCCAGTCGGGTTCCCCAAAGTGGGTTGTAGCGGCGTTTTGCAAAGATTTGTGTAAAATACTAATATTTTAGAAAACAGTTTTAATAGTAATGGTATTTATTTGAAATGTTTCGTTTTCCCATATTCTATGTTCCCGAAATGTATTATGCTATGTTTCATATGAGTGTTGTGAGGAGGTAGGTCATTACCTCATGATCTACTTAAAGGTATCGTAAGTTTGTGATGTTCAAATGTCGAAAATGAAACTATATGGTATTTTAATGAAAAAGTACGGTAAAATGGAATAGCAATTTCTTTTGATATGGAACTTGTTCAATATGATTAGTTAGTGATTAATAGTCAACATGTAATGGTTAAACAAGATTTTATTAAAAGGATAAGTGAGATTTTAGGAAGAACCGAATCGGAAATCGGAATTGCTCCGATTCCGTCGGGTTTTAGAATTTCGTATTTTCAGAAAGAGTAGAGAAGGGGGAAGGTGGGACTTACGGGTTTAGCTTAAAGAGGAGAGGGAGAGGGAGTGGACGTAGTTTTCGGTGCGCCGTTTCGTCGCCGGGAACTCCTAGGGTTGTTGCCGGAAAATTCACCGGAGCTTCGCCTCTTTGTTCACTTCAAATGCACACTAGGGTTTCTAGGAATTTCTTGAGAGTTTGCTCAGAATTTTGGGGTGAGGGGGTAGTGTTTAGGGGTTGCATTTATAGGGTTAGGCTAGGGTTAGGGTAGATGAAAGGTTAAAAAGAAAAAATGTGATAAAATATATTAAAATGTATTAAAAGTGGAGTAATTGGGGGTTTTAAAGAGTTCTGTTACTGGTCTGGGAAATTAAAGTGTGTAGGTGTAGAGGGAATACCAAAAGCCAAACTTTTCCTGTTGGTGACTCGCTGGAATCGGCAACTCCGGCCGGCGGCGGCGGCCCGAGTCGGCCGGTCTGCCGGTCGAGTTGGCCGATTCCGGCCGAGTCAGGCGGCCGGAATCGCCCTCGACGCTTCACATGGCCTCTGGTACTGTTAGATTTTTATGTGTAGTGGGGTTTTTGTGGGATATGCACGTGTAAACTCTTGGTATTCTAAAAATTCAAAAT
Organism: Agapanthus africanus; assembly: GCA_030015575.1. Lineage (NCBI taxonomy): Eukaryota > Viridiplantae > Streptophyta > Magnoliopsida > Asparagales > Amaryllidaceae > Agapanthus > Agapanthus africanus. The sequence goes on along the minus strand of CM057339.1, from coordinate 878,035,786 downwards.
AAAACAATATTAAAAATAATGTGGGGTATGGGATTTGAACTCTGGTGGCTTGGTTCAGCAGTGCAAGGTATTACCAATGAGCTACAATCTCCTTCTTGTAATTAATTAGAAAAACAAATATTTATCTTGTGCTCAGGCAAAAATACCCCTTTCTTTAAATTTAGGGTTGTTACAAGGGGGTGTTCCTTTCCGAACGCGGAGACGCGACCGCGCAGGTCCGTCTTGCTTGAATTCGGGGCAGATGCTAATTGGTGCTATCCGTCCACCTCTCCGAAGATGCCGAGTTGATTTATGACACCATGTATCGAAGGTTTAAACGGATGCGGCCGATGTAGCAGACTTCGTCAGATTCCCCCTCATTTGAGGGGTTTTTTGATTGTGGGGACGCTTTTCCTTGCAGGCGCAAGCCCCTGCAACCGCATCGCGGTAACCACTTTCTCCTTCTCCAGATGGTCACTTCGTGTCGTGTGTGTTTGTTTTGTTTTTGGTTTCCCGTGGATTGTATACGGAGACTAATTTATGTTGTCGCCCGTAGGACGTGGATTAGTCCAAATCCGTATTTTCTTAGATTTGGGTTTGGGGGTTGGGTTTAAGGATACGTTAGTCTCATTTGAGACTAAGATCAACTTAAACGTTTATTAAGGATACGTTAGTCTCATTTCAGACTAAGATCAACTTAACGGGATCGTTTAGATCCAACAAAAGAGCTTGTGGGCTCCATTGTTTAGTTTAGGGACATTGCGGTCGATTACCAGTTTAAGGACATGATGGTCCAATACCAGTTTAAGGACATGGTGGTCCAAGGTTGAGGACATCATAGTCCGTAAAGTTTTAAGGACACCATAGTCCGTGAGTTTAAAGACATCACAGTCAAGGTTAAGGACATCATAGTCCATGAGTTTAAAGACCTCACAGTCAAGGTTAAGGACATCATAGTTCGTGAGTTTAAAGAACTCACAGTCAACGTTAAGGACATCATAGTCCATGAGTTTAAAGACCTCACAGTCAAGATTAAGGATATCATAGTCCGTAAAATGTATGGTTGTCGGGACCCGTCACCTCTCCGAAGACGTTGAAGGATTACAACGACAAATATCAGAGGAGTGAAGAGATGTACCCTTAAACTGATGTGGGTTGAGAGACCTATAGTCCAATTGGGACTAAGATCTTTGATTTATGAGTATATGAACTCAATTAATCTGAATTGAGGACTTATGGCCAATTTGGGCTAAGTCCATTCAATTACAATGTTCAACATTTATTTTTGAGTTGTTAGATATTTGTTTGAGCCCAATCCCTTAAAAATGCTGAGCATTGGTTGGGTCTCTGACAATGTTTTGTCTTTAGTTAAATGTTGTGCATTTGTCATAGCTTCAGGCTTATTCAAAGAACAGTTTATGTTCTGTCCAAGCGCACATAAAAGCATGTGGCGCACTTGGCACTAGCGCCAGTCGATGAGCACAGTGCGCTATGGTTAAAGCGCTAATGCGCTTAGCGCCAGATGTGAAGCGCTAGTGCGCTTAGCGCTTTGCGCTAAATGAAAAGCGCCGATGCGCTCAGCGCTAGATGTGTAGCGCTGATGCGCTATAGTTGAAGCGTTGAGGTGCTTGGCGCTGATGCCATATAATGAGCGCAAAGCGCTTTTAGTAATGCAGTGCACACGTGAGGAGCACGTGGCGCGCTTAGCGCTGTATTTGAAGCGCTATGGCACTGTAGCGCTTTGCGTTAGATGAAGAGCACTAAGGCACTTTTAAATTAGGAGCGCTAAGGCTCTTCTTAGGTTAACTTTGCGCTCTGAAGATTATCTTTTCTTTGATAAGAGACTTTGTCTCAAGATTCTAAGAACAAAGTTCTTAGTTTATAGAAGATATTTCAATCTCTTTTTGATGAAAGGCTTTGCCTTTATGGATCTGTGATCCTAAGAGAATTGAATAATTCTCCCCCCTTTATGATGAGATGTTCATAATCTCTTTTGTGAAAGACAATTTGTCTTATAGATCTATGATCTGTGAAAGAAGTAAATACTTCTGTTGATTACGAGATAGTTTCATCTCTCTGTTCTTTTACCTTGAAGAAAAGAAGTTCTTCTATCGAGAGCTTGGCTCTTCTTTCTGAGATTTTCTCAAAGTTTATAGGGGGGTTCCTTTGTACAAGACTTGAAGTCTTGGGTCCTTTATATAGGGGAGGCTGATTTGTTCAATCGGTTAAAAAGATTTATTCTTTAATTGATTTGGGAATTTCCCCACCGTCGGATCTTTGATCCAAGGGCTTCTGGTTTACAGAAGATAATCTTCTTGTTATTAATAAGATTGGGAAATCTTTCTAAACAGAATTTATTCTGTATTTTGGTGATTTTTTAATCACCATTGGATCATTGATCCAACGGTGTTCCAAATTCAGGGCACAATCTTTTCTGTTTGGAAAGATTCAACAGAATTTGTTAATTGATGATTTAGTCATATCCGTAGGATATTTGATCCAACGGTGAGGAACATTTAGTTCCAGTGCTAGCGCTTATGCGCTCTGCCCATGGTGCGCTACTTGGAGCGCAGCGCTCTTAGCGCTTGCGCACACGTGCTTTGCACGTGGTGCGCCACTTGGAGCGCAGCGCATCTAGCGCTAGCGCCTATGCGCTTTGCACAGGGCGCGCTAGTTGTAGCGCAGCGCTTTTATAAAATCGCAACTTTAATTCAAATTTTGAATTCTGAACAAAACTTTGCTCTAATTGGGGAAACAGGGGGGACGTGTTTTGAGTGTGGAGTATATGAAAAAAAAGGAAGAGAGAAAAAAACGGTGAGTAACGTCTTAAGGAAGTATGGGCGCTGGGCGCCAGCGCCTCACTTGCCTGGCACGTGGGCGTTTGATGTCAGCGCCTCACCTGCCCGGCATGTGGGCGCTGGGTGCTAGGTGCTGGGCGCCAGCGCCTTACGTGCCTAGCACGTGGGCGCTGGGCGCCTGCAGAAAGAAGGGGCTTAGTCCCAGAATGAGGAGTTGAACTCCCGAAAAGGATTTTTATCTATGTAGTTAAACTCCAAAAGATTTTGAGTGGAGTTAAACTCCCCAAAAGGATTTTTATTTATGGAGTTAAACTCTAAAAGATTTTGAATGGAGTTAAACTCCTAAAAGGGTTTTATTTGTGGAGTTAAACTCCAAAAGATTTTGAATGGAGTTAAACTCCTAAAAGGGTTTTATTTATGGAGTTAAACTCCAAAGGATCTTGAAAAATGGAGTTGAACTCCCAAAAATCTTTGGAGATGATCAAGGGGGACCCCTTTCTTCTCCCCCTTAGCCCTGGATCTTCTTTTGAGCCTTGGATCTTCCCGAAGTGGGTTTTTTTTGGAGATGGGTCTCCTTTTTCCTTCTCTGTGTTGGCTGGATCTTGGAGAAAAGGGGGTGAGACTTAAAAACTCCCATTTTAGAGATTTGATGGAAGATCCGAACTCCCCTTCAAGGGTTTTATGGTGAAAAACTGCTTCTTTTTGGAAAAAGAAAAGTTAAACTCTTGATTTAATTCAAGAAGAGAAGAAAGTTTAGAACCTTGAGGAAGGAGAAGGAGGCACAGAAACCCTAGCTTTTGAGGTGAATGAATTATTGTCCTTCATTTCATTATCATGCTGCCTTATATAGGCTTACAAATTTACACATAGCCCCTTGGGCTTTACAAAATGGCATTTTGCCCATCACATGTCTCATGTGCTTGTTTCTTTTTGCATATAAGCCATGGGATTTACAAAACTTTGGCTTTTTCCCATTTATTTTACATTCATGCATGAAAATTATATCAAACTTATTTATTACATAATTTTCTTCTTGGCATGGGGGAGGCCGGCCGCGGGGCTCAACTTGGGCATGGGCCCACCTGGCTTGGTGTTCACTTTGACTTTGACTTTGACTTGGTCAACCGGGGTGTAATTTTGGAGAGGTAGCTTATCGATTGGCTTTACCACCATCCTTGGCGGATGTTCATGACGTGTTTCATGTATCTCAACTCCGCATGTACGTTCGAGATGAGACGCATGTCTTAGATCACTCAGAACTGACAGTAAAGGAGGATTTAACATGTGAAGAGCGACCAATGGCGATTGTGGATAGACGAGAAAAAATCCTCAAGAATAGAGTTATCGCTCTAGTACTTGTTTCATGGGGGAATCGTTCGCTCGGAGAATCTACTTGGGAACATGAAGATGAGATCCGACAGAAGTTTCCACACCTCTTTTCTTAGATCCGTGTTATCTTGTCTTTTCTTGTTTCGGGAATTTCGAGAACAAAATTCTTTTGTAGTTGGGTATAATGTAACACCCCTAGCATTGTTATACAATATATTTATTTAGGGCATTTCAAATCTTGCGACAGATTCTTGATTATTATTGCTTTTGGATGCGGATAGTGCATTTGGTAACTGTGGTTAGTATCCGACCCGACCCGTATGTTTGAAACCCATAATGATTCAAGGTTACGTCAAATATTTGCTAGTACAGATGATCCATACACATCAAGATTCTATACATATAATATATTTTTGTATCTGCATATCTTTTAAATAATACAAATAAACACCAAGCAATATATTTTGATATCTAGCATAGCATGTTATCGTACCCCATATCATGTGGTTGCATCCAAACATCATGTTCATGTCCTAATTGTTAAAACAGACTCGTTTGGATCGCTACGTATATTTACATAGATCCGTACTTGGGGGTATGCATTTTTATTGACCGGATATCGCATTATGGTTTTAACTTTTACGTATATTCTCCATATTTAAAAACTATATTTTTAGAAGAGAACCGGGTAATATTCGGAGTAATTTGATATTGGCTGTATAAACCCAATATATATATATATTATAATATTTTAAAAACCAACAGTATATATAATACATGTATATAATATATATAATATATTTATATAACTAATTAATCTCTCTCTCTCGCAGTCTCTCTCTCCCCCCTCTGTCTCTCTCTCACGTCGCTCTTTCTCTCTCTCTCACGTCGCTCTCCCCCCCTCTGTCTCTCTCTCTCTCTCTATATATATAATCTATTATATATACCCTTAACCTTTCTCTCTCTCTCTTTCTCTCCTCTCTTTCTTTCTATTCTTTCTTTCCCCGTGAGAACTCTGAAACCCTAGCCCACGCCCGCTCCCTCGCCGCCGACCTCACCTCGTACTCGCCCTTGTCCCCTCGCCTTCATCACCTCCGTCACCACCTCCAAGACCTCCACCTCCTCTTCTTCCTCTTTCCATTCCTGAGCAATCCCCTGCAGCACCCCGACGCCAACCTTACCCACACGATATCGCCGGAGACCTCGCTGTCTCCACCCATCATCATCTCCATCTCCTCCTCACCTCCCTCTCCTCTCTCGACACCCCAAACCACCGCCGCCACCAACCCCTCAACTTCCCGACCCTGATCACCGACCCAGAAACCCACAGCCACCTCGCCGACGTAGCACTTCGCTATCGTCCATCATCGTCGTCATCTCGCCTCTGTCCTCGCCACCCCAGAACCCAACAAAATAGCCACCCACTCTTCTTCTTCATTTCTTTCTTTTCTTAATCATTTCTTGATTCTCCGATCGTCTTGCCGGAGTTGCGCGCGTCGCCGACGATTCAGACGACCCAGTCACCGTTATCGTCCAGCCTAGTCACCACATCACGTCACTGCTCAGCTAGGTCCAATCCTGCACGTGTAAGTTTGCATCGCGACGTTATTCTAATGTCGGACGTAGCATCTGTATCTCCCAGATCAAGCAAGTTTTAACTTGCAACATGCTATGTTTATCGCCGAAAACGGGAAGACAAACGTCTGTCCTGAATTTGGGGGCAGATGCTATTTGGTTTTATCCGTCCACCTCTCCGAAGATGCCAAGTTGATTTATGGCACCATGTATCGAAGGTTTAGTCAGATGCGGCCGATGTAGCAGACTTCGTCAGATTCCCTCTCATTGTGAAGGGTTTTTGATTGTGGGGACGCTCTTCCCTGCAGGCACAAGCCCCTGCAGTTAATTACGCTACCGCATCGCAGTAACCACTTTCTCCTTCTCCAGATGGTCATTTCATGTCGTGTATGTTTGTTTTATTTTTGGTTGCCCGTGGATTGTATACGGAGACTAATTTATGTTGTCGCTCGTAGGGCGTGGATTAGTCCAAATCCGCATTTTCTTAGATTTGGGTTTGGGTTGGGTTTAAAGATTGTTAATCTCATTTGAGACTAAGATCAACTTAAGCGTTTGTTAAGGATATGTTAGTCTAATTTTAGACTAAGATCTACTTAACAGGATCATTTAGATCCAACAAAAGAGCATTTGGGCTCTATTGTTTTAGTTTAGGGACATTGCGGTCCAGTGGGTTTAAGGACATCATAGTCCGTGACAGTTTAAAGACGTCATAGTCTATAAAGTTTAAAGACATCATAGTCTATGAGTTTAAGGACCTCACAGTCCATGGTAGTTTAGAGACAACATAGTCTGTAAAGTTTTTTGGTTGTCGGGACCCACCACCTCTCTGAAGACGTTGAAGAATTACAACGACACATATCAGAGGTGTGAAGAGATATACCCTTGAACCAATGTCAGTTGAGGAATCTGTAGTTGGATTAATTTAAGGATCGTTAATCTTATTTGAGATTAAGATCAACTTAAATGGTTGTTAAGGATACGTTAGCCTAATTTTAGATTAAGATCTACTTAACAGGGTTTTTAAGATCATTTAGATCCAGCGAAAGAGCATTTGGACTCTATCGTTTTAGTTTAAGGACGTTACGGTCCATAAGTTTAAGGACATCATAGTCCATGGAGTTTAAAGACATCATAGTCTGTAAAGTTTAAAGACATCATAGTCTATGAGTTTAAGGACCTCACAGTCCATAAAGTTTAAGGACATCATATTCCAGTTTAAATACGTCATAGTCTGTGTGGTTTTGGTTCAACCGTTTGGGGATGCACCAAAAGTTATTGGTTATTTGGACCCTCCATCTCTCTGAAGACGTTGAAGGATTAAAACGACATGAATAAGAGGTATGAAGAGATGTACCCTTGAACCAATATCCCGATTTGGGGAATGGGATGAACATTAGTTTAGATGTCATCTGTTAGGAGAACACTAGTCATCCTTTTGACTAGGGTTAGTTTGGGGAGACCAGAACATGGGGGCTCGGTTGATTGGTGACAAAAAGGGTCTTAGCTTCGGAAGACTTGGCTAATTTGAGCTAATGTTGATTTCCCTTAGTCACCCTAAAGTGCTAAGCACTGAATCAGTGTTAAACACTGGACTTTGGAGGAGTTCACGTGTGAACACGTAAGGGGCCCCGAAGTGGGCATTGTTCCTTGAGTTTATTCCCTCATATATATATAAAGTGCTGAGCACTTAGCTTACGTGTGAGCACGTGAGGCGTCCAAGGTGAGAACTGTTCTCTGGATTTTATTCCTCTTCCATTTATAAGTGCTAAGCACTTGGTTCATCAAACAGTCACGTGCAGACACATGAGGTGCCTTCAAAATGCGAGCGCTGTCTTTGGAATTTTCTCCCTCTTTTATACACAACTGTTTGGGGGTCACGTGGGAACACGTGAGGCTCCCCCAAAATGGGAGCTATCTTGGGTTTACTCCCTTTTTCCTTTTCTGAGTGCTAAGCACTATTGGGTCACGTGAGATCACGTGAGGCTCTCTGAAGAATGAAAATTGCCTTTTTATTTATTCCCTTTCTGCTTTATAAAAGTTAAGCGCTGCATGGGGGTCACGTGGGGCCACGTGAGGCGCTCCAAAAATAGGGTTTATTCATTTTTCTCTTTTATAAGTGCTGAGCACTTCTCAGGGGTCACGTGGAGTCATGTGAGGCGCTCCAAAAATAGGGTTTATTCCCTTTTCTCTTTTATAAGTGCTGAGCGCTTCTCAGGGGTCACATGGAGTCATGTGAGGCACTCCAAAAATAGAGTTTATTCTCTTTTCTCTTTTATAAGTGCTGAGCACTTCTCAGGGGTCACGTGAGAGCACGCGAGACGCCAGAAAATGAACTGCCTCGGCTTTACTCCCTTTTTATTTTAGGAAGCTTGTTCAAGGGTCACGTGGGAGCACGTGACCTAAACTTATTCGTTCTCTTTTGATCATTGAGGAGGCTCACGTAGACACACGTGATCATGTTAGGTACTGATCTCTTTTACGTTCATGGAGAGTTAAATCCCTTGTTTAAGAATTAAATTCTTTTATAGGGTTAAACCCCAATTTTATTTAGAGGAATTAAATTCCTCTGTGTCTGAAAGAATTATATTCTTTAAACCCAATTCTTCCTCTAAGTTTTGGATCTGCATGAGAGAATCTCCTTGATGAGAATTAAATTCTTAACTTATGGGGAGATCTGTTTCTACAGATCTTCAACCAGAAGAAGAACTGAGTTCTTATTTAGAAGAGTTAAACTCTTGCTTTGAGGATTAAATTCTCTTTTGTTTTGTGGGAGCTTATAGAATGATCTCCTTCCTTCTCTTACCTAGAGTTTCTTTCTTCTCTGAAGAGATCTTCTTCTCTCTGGAGAATTAAATTCTCTTTTTCTTTTGTTTTTAGGGAGAGGTTTTTCTCTTTTTCTCTGTTCAATCCTCTCTTCTCCTCCTTTTTTTTTGTATCCCCTTTGCTCATATTTATAGGTGAAAGAAAAGAATCAATTTGTTCAGAAAATCTCTCATTGAGAAATGTTGATTGATTTTATAATCAACCAAAATGATCTTTTAGATCAATCGGTGAATTTTATTCACCGTTGGATTTTTAATACAAAGGCTCTCTGTTTAACAGAGAAGATTTCTTGTTTGTTTAGCAAGATTATGAATATCTTGTTAGTTTTAACAAGATTATAATTTTATTCTATCAAATCTTTTTAGTTTAACAAGATCAGAAATATATTTTCTTAATATGGATATCTTGTAACATGGAATTTTATTCTTGTTATAAGATTAGGAAAATATTTTCCTATGATAGATTTTTTATTCTATCAAATGATCACCACTGGATCTTTGATCCAAGAGTCCTCTGTTTAACAGAGAAGATCTTTCTAGTTTAAGGAAGATTAAGAAAATATTTCCCAAATAGAATTTAATTCTAGAATTTGATAGGAACATTTTAAATTAGGGTGATCACATGCTTTGCATGTGATTGGCAAAAGCACTCACGTGTTTAACACGTGACCCCTAGTGTGGGTTTTAGCCTGTGTATGTTCAGAGCGCTCACGTGTGTAACACGTGAGGCATGTTTGGCCCTTGGTTATTTATGTTCAGCGCTTATATGCTTTGCATATAAGCGCTCACGTGTTTTACACGTGAGGCCTGTTTGGCCCTTTAATTGTTTTATTCTCAGCGCCCATATGCTTTGCATATGAGCGCCTACGTGTTTAACACGTGAGGCCAAATTTTGAGGACTCTCGTCCCTTTTTATAAGGGAACAAGTAACTCTCGGCCGAAAATTTTGGCGGGAACAGCTATGTTATTATATCGATATCTATATAAATAAGAATAGTGCATGTGTTTCATTATTCAGTAAATATTACAGATTTACAGTTTTACGGTATCCGTACTGATAATAGCATATCTAATTGCATGCCGGAACATCATGATGACATTATACTATTATACCAGTACAATATGTTATCTAGTTTTCATCATACATAGTAATGGACGTATGATGGTTATTATAGATAATACAGATGCATTCTGGCATCAGTTGTGGTTACCGTGTTCTGATATTGATTACAGTTTCATATTGTGTATCTATTTCGTTAATATGCATTACATGACATGTTCACGACACACTACCAGACTTGTTACTTGGATCTTATTGCTAATGCCAACAATCCTGATTTGTTGTCCCGACAGACGTGACTTGTTGTCTGTATAGACAAAACCTGTACCTGCTTAATCCTGTGTTGGAATTAGATTTATATCGTTAATACCTGACTTGAACACAATCGTAGGGGAAATCAAGAATGTAACCGAAACGTAACTCAAAAGGATATTATTATTGTTTGTCGTGGTTCCGGGCGTTACGGAATAAATCATTGTTTACCGTGGTTCCGGATGTTACGGAATAATCATTATTGTTTGCCGTGTTTCCGGGCGTTATGGAATAAATCATTGTTTGCCATGTTTCCGGGCATTACGGAATAAATCATTGTTACCGTGGTCCCATGGGGAATGAACGGGATATATACTGTTGAGTTACGATGAGAATTACATTAATTGATTTCAAAAACTTTTAGAATAGATAACCTAGAAGCACAGATTTTAGGATACACATCACATACATACACCTCACTGTTTTATATCTGTGTTTATTATTTACATTCTTGTTTAATCGTAGCATTATATCATCATATCCTGGAGTACTGCTATTATTTTGATATTATGACGCATTAACGTCTGGGTTTTGTATGGCCCAATTCCTTTACCTTTATCGTAGGCAGATCAAGAGTACTTTAGCAATCAAGCCGAGCAATGAAGAATTGAACGTGTATTATTAGAAATGTTTAGTTTATTTATTTCCGTAGTTTTGTTTATTGATGTGAGCCCATATTGGGACATGATTCAGATATTGTTTATTGGATCTTGATTCATTTCCACTTTATGCATTTTCTTGATTTTATTTACTGTGGCAATGGACATGTACTAGCTAAATTATATTTTTCTGTTCTTGATATCCGATAGACAACCGTTATGTGACTATGGATGGATGATTCCTAACCACAGGTAGCACGGTTGGCTCTGTCACTTGTCATAGTTTACGTATCTTGGGAAGCGAGGCTTGATAGAATCAGCGCGTCCTAAGTAAAGACTCTGTCATCGCTTCACAATAGCGTCAAAGTATTGCATTGGGCGCTGGATACTATTTTTGAAAACCTCATCTTGGACGGTAGTGCCGATACCCCCAAGCATTTGCTATCCTTGATGTTGTATTATCCTCCTATTTTCAAAACTTGAATAAAAATGATTTTCTTAAAATCTCCGCATTGTTTTAGCACGCTGCATCTACCAGCATATTGCTTCTCACCCCTCCTTGAAAAGCAAAGAGAATGAATGGGACCAACCTTGATCTAGATAATTAAGATAGCTGCCACGTCTTATCTTTTTTCAAAACGAAAAAAACTTAACATACGATGAAATCAGCGGAAGGCCAATATTCGCGCATGGCTAACAATGTTCCATTCCCACTGGTTTCACCGATGTTAGTCTCAAAAGAATACAGATAAGGATCCAGTCGAGATCCTGCTCTCACCAAACGTCGATTTGGTCCTAAAGTTTAGCCCTGGGATTGTTTCACACTGATACTGTAACCTCTCTTTACCAGCTTTAACAGCTTAAAACAACTATCACGGTCTTCAAAAATCAGGATTATATCATGTCCAATCTCTTTATTATTGCATAATTTCTGCATTAGCATCCAACACTGCATTTCTCTGCCCTTCTCTTCTTAAAAATCCTATCCGAGAATCCTGTTCGAAAGACATCAAGATATGCCCTCTTTGGTCTCCTTTATCCTCTCACCTTTTTCCTATAACTAACGTTACTCTCGCAACATTGGTACAGGAAGGGCATATCTGTTGATACGTCAAACTTGACCAAATCAGACTGTTTTTTATACTATATAGTAGTATGGAAACTGAGTGATTTCTGGTTTTAAATTATTTTGAGTGCCAAAACCCAATTTCTGGAAAAATGAGTGAAAAAATTATTTTAAATATTTTTTTAGAAATTTTACCAACTTTAGGGTATTTTTTAATGAAAAATCCAAGCAATGGTTCACCATGCATATGGTGACCACATGCATGGAAAGCTGTTGCAATTTTAACACCCTAAATCCAATTTTAAACGATTTAAAAAGTTTCTAGAAGCATAATTCTCTGTATAGTTCACCATGCATGTCCTTATCCAACGCATGGTGTGTCGGAACGATATTTTACTGTTTTTAAAACAATTTTACTGTTGAAATTTGATTAAAACAATTTTTTTAAAACTGTAGTTCACCATGCGTTAGGTTATTACACGCATGGAGAACTACAACAATAAATCTAAACAGTAAAATGTTTTTTTATCAATTTAAAAACGAATTTTAAAAGATGTAGTTCACCATGCATTGGTGATTGATTCTACATTTGGAAAAGAAATGTGGCGTAAATAAAGTTAACTGAATCAATAACGGTGTCGCGAGTAGCTAGCCGAGATGAGTATGGATCGTCCTCAGGGAAACGTGGAACCTTTATCTTGCTTTAGATGAGTTGATTGAAATATGTTTGAGTTGTTATAGATCTATGATATACGGATGTAGAATTTATGAAGAAGAGCCTTGTAGGGTTCATAGAGTTTAGTAGTAATGGATGATCAATTAAAAATGACTCATTTTATCTTTTAATAGATTTAAAACTAGATCGATAGTGATGAATATGGATTATAGTTCTTGTTTCCCCCAATCAGAGCAAAGCTCTAATTCAAAAATTCAAATTTTGAAATGAAGCAACGCTTCAAATGCAGCGCCAAGTGCGCTGCGTCCTAAACAGCGCACCACGTGCAAAGCACGTGTGTGCTAGCGCTGGGTGCGCTGCGCTCTAAGCAGCCCACCACGTGTAAGACACGGATGCGCTAGCGCTAAGTGCGTTGCGCTCTGAGCGGCGCACCGCGTGTCAAACACGGGTGCGCTAGCGCAAGGTGCGCTGCGCTATGAGCGGCGCACCACGTGCAAAGTACGGGTGCGCTAGCGCTGAAATTAAAAAATTCCCCACCGTTAGATCGAAAGATTCTAATAATAATGATAAATCATTAATTAATCAGAATTAAATTCTGTAATGGAAAGATTTTCCAATCTTGTTAAAAACAAGAAGATTGCCTTCTGTAAAACAGAAGCTCTAGGATCAAAGATCCAATGGTGGGAAACGTCCCCATATCAATCGGAGAAAAGATCTTCTTAACTGATTGAACTGATCAACTTGCCCTATATAAAGGCCCCAAGACTTTGTTTCCCTAATCAGAGCAAAGCTCTGTTCAAATTCCTAGATTTGAAATAAAGCGACGCTCCTGTTTCCCCCAATCAGAGCAAAGCTCTGTTTTAAAATTCAAAATTCAAAAATTGAAGCAATGCTTCAGATTCAACACCAGGTGCGCTGCGCGCCACGTGTCAAACACGGAGGCGCTAGCGCCAGGTGCGCTGCGCCTTAGGCAGCGCCCCCCAATCAGAGCAAAGCTCTGTTTTGAAATTCAAAATTTAAAAAATTGAAGCAACGCTTCAGATCCAGCGCTAGGCGTGCTGCGCGCCACGTGTCAAACACGGATGCGCTAGCGCCAGGTGCGCTGCACCCTAAGCAGTGCACCATGTGTGCGCTAGCGCTAGGCGTGCTGCGCGCCACGTGTCAAACACGGGTGCACTAGCGCTAGGCGCGCTGCGCGCCACGTGTCAAACACGGGTGCGCTGCGCTCTGCGTTGCGCTCTGCGCTGCGCGCCACGTGTCAAACGTAGGTGCGCTAGCGCAAAGTGCACTGCGCTCTGAGCAGCGCACCACGTGCAAAGCACGGGTGCGCTAGCGTTGGAATTATAAAATTCCCCACCGTTAGATCAAAAGATCTAAGAATAATGATAAATCATTAATTAATCAGAATTAAAATTCTGTTATGGAAAGATCTTTCCAATCTGGTTAAAAACAAGAAGATTGCCTTCTGTAAAACAGAAGCCATAGGATCAAAGATCCAACGGTGGGGAAACATCCCCAAATCAATCAGAGAAAGATCTCTTTAACTGATTTAACAAATCAATTCGCCCTATATAAAGGCCCCAAGACTTAGGGTCTGATATAGAGAGACCCCTCCAAAAAACTTTGAGAAAACAAAAAGAAAGAAGAACAAGCTCTTAGAAAAGGAAGATCATTTCTTCAAGGTAAAGAAATGATTCTTGAATAAAGAGATGAAATCATCTCATAAACAGAAGAATTATCTTCTTAAAAGATCATAGATCAATAAAGACCAAGGTCTTTCATAAAAGAGATCGACAAATCTCATCACATAATAAAGAAGAAGTATTTACTTCATTCACAGATTCTTGATCTACAAAGGCAAAGCCCTTTCAAAAATAAGAACTGTTGTTCTTGAATCTTGAGACAAAGCCTCCTTTAAAAGAATATAAATTTGTTCTCTGATCATAAATTTGATCAAATGCGCTTTACACTACTGAAAAGTGCCTTGCACTCATGAACTGCGCTTCTGCGCTCCTTGGACTGGCGCTCAGCGCCAAAATGCGCCACGTGTCAACCACGTATGCAGCTTGCGCATTGCGCTTCTGAAACAGCGCACTGCGCTCATGGGCTGGCGCTCAGCGCCAAATGCGCCACGTGTCACTCACACGTGTGTGCCTCTAAATTGATAGCGCAATGCGCTCATAAATCAGCGCTCATACACTGGCGCAATGCGCCCATCATCTGGTGCTTAGCGCTAAGCGAGACACGTATCCTTCTCGTGTACGCTACTTGGCAGAAGCGCAATGCGCTCTTTAATTGGCGCAAAGCGCCTGGCGCGCCACGTGGCGCGCTGTCAGAATATACATTGTTCTGATGAATGCTATGCATTCAATACAAGACAAAAAATGTCAGGATCTAATGATCAGCATTATTAAAAGGGACAAACCCAAATAAAGGCTCAACAACCCAGAAAGAAATGTTAAACATTTTAACCTGATTGGACTTAGCCCAATATTGGCCATAAGTCCTCAACTTATATTAATTGAGCCTATCTGCTCACGAATATTTAATAGATCTCAGTCCCAAACTGGACTGCAGATCTTTTAACCAACTTACACCGGTTCGAGGGTACATCTCTTTACTCCTCTGATATCTGTCGTTGTAATCCTTCAACGTCTTCAGAGAGGTGACGGGTCCCGACAACCACACATTTCTACGGACTGTGGGGTCCTTAAACTCATGGACTATGATGTCCTTAACCTTGACTGTGATGTCTTAAAACTCACGGACTATGATGTCCTTAACCTTGACTGTGAGGTCTTAAAACTCAAGGACTATGATGTCCTTAACCTTGACCGAGATGTCTTTAAATTAACATTCGACCGTGATGTCTTTAAACTAACAATTGACCAAGATGTCTTTAAACTAAAATTCGACCGTGATGTCTTTAAACTAACAATTGATCGAGATGTCTTTAAACTAACATTCGACCGTGATGTCTTTAAACTAACAATTGAACGAGATGTCTTTAAACTAACATTCGACCGTGATATCTTTAAGCTAACAATGGACCGAGATGTCCTTAAACTAACATTGGACCACTATGTCCTTAAACTGGTAATCGACCGCAATGTCCCTAAACTAAGATAATAGAGTCCAAATGCTCTTTTGTTGGATCTAAATGATCCCATTATGTTGATCTTAGTCTAAAATTAGACGAACGTATCCTTAACAAACGTTTAAGTTGATCTTAGTCTCAAATGAGACTAACGTATCCTTAAACCAACCCCCAAACCCAAATCTAAGAAAATACGGATTTGGACTAATCCACGTCCTACGAGCGACAACATAAATTAGTCTCCGTATACAATCCACGGGCAACCAAAGACAAAACAAACACACACGACATGAAGTGACCATCTGGAGAAGGAGAAAGTTGTTACCGTGATGCGGTAGCGTAATTAACTGCAGGGGCTTGCGCCTGCAGGGAAGAGCGTCCCCACAATAAAACCCCCCTCAAGCGAGGGGGAATCTGACGAAGTCTGCTACATCGGCCGCATCCGTTTAAACCTTCGATACATGGTGCTATAAATCAACTTGGCATCTTCGGAGAGGTGGACGGATAACACCAATTAGCATCTGCCCTCGAAATTCAGGCCCTGACGTCCCAACGTTCCGGTCGCGTCTTTCGGCGGAGAACAGATTCCGGCACGCCCGGTGGGACATTTTTCTCTTTCCACTCCACACTTCGTGTGTCGTGTTCGCGAATGAATCGCGGTTTGATATAATTGCCTTTGGGTTCGAGATACTAAGATTTGGCGTCTTGCTTGGTGTAGAAAGCGAAGGATCGATGGCGTCTACTTGTATGAAGTGTTCTAGCTGCAACTACAACGCACGTTCCGCCTCATCTGGAGGCATAGCTTACGGGCCCCAAGCGGCTTCTCTGCTCATAATGCTCGTGGACTAGGTGACTCAGGCTACCACTGGATTGTTTTTCGGGACCATACTCCCACCGATGAGCTTCAGCGCTCCTATACCAACTCAAGAAGCTCCCAAGAAGTCGGTCTTCGATCGACTTACCACTATAGCGGCCCCCTTCAACGGGTCGTCCAGCTCCGACGCCTCAGTCTTCGCCAGATTGGGCCAAAGTTCATGTGGGCCCATGATGAAGCCTGTAATTCTAGAACAGGTTATTCCGAAGAGGATAGCCATCCCTACTCCCGAAGTCGTCCAGACGGCTTCTCCTGCTAAAGGGTCAGTCTTCACAAGACTGACTGTCCCTGCTCCTACTCTGGCTCCTGTTCCTGCTCAAAAGTCTGTCTTCGATAGGTTAGACACGGCTGCTCGACGGACCTCGGTCTTCAAGAGGCTGGTACCAGCAACGCCTCACCAGAACAGGGGGTATGACAAAGCCATCCCCATCACCGAACCAACACCATCGGCTCGACACGCTCGACGTCGCCACTGGCGCCGAGTAAGGAGGGCTGGGGGCGACTCCCCCTCTGGGCTAACTCTACCAGCCCCAACAGTGGAAGTCAATACTGCTGTTCCAACTGGGAACAGCTTTGAATTGCTGAACAAGATGCGCAGGAACTCTCCTACCGCCGTACTGAAAAGATCTCCTCCACCGGTGGAGAATGTTACAGAAACAAAGTCGGAGCAACCCCCTCAGCGGCTGTCCCCCAAAGTTTACAAAGTCTGGCGACAGGTCCAGGAGTCGGTGATTGATCAAGATTACCCTCGCCGACAGAAAAAGGCGAAAGTTCAGCAGGAAGAGAACCGTCCTGTCAAGCCACAAAGGACGATAACTACCCGGGCGTCCGCTGCAACGGCCCCCTCAACGTCAACTGCTCAAAAGAGAAAGAGGCTAGAGAAAGCCCCTGTGACTACGGCAGACTACAAAGACGCTGAGCCCAAACGCCCCAAGTCTGGGGGCATAATGGTGCATACTGTTTATATGGCTTCTGAAAAAGAGGAAAGCCGTGCTTCGACGGGTCACCGACCGCTCACCCGATCCGTGAAAAAAGCCCAGGAGCAGCAACAAAAGCTTCAAGAAATGCTAACGCAAATGGCCGCACTCACCGGGCCAAAAGAAAGCCCGGAGGCGTCATCAGAGCAGCGTCACGAACAAGAAACCGATGCTGACTTACTCTGCAGGGTCCTCGAAAAGAAGGACAGAGAAGCAGCAGAACAAGCGGTTAATATAAAACGAATAGTGTTTCTCTTCCAAGACATGGTCGGGATGATGTTACAGCCGGAACCTCCAGCTGAAGACCCTCCGATCATCATTGAAGACGACAGAGGGGAGACATCGAACCCTCCTCCGGCCCTTTCAGCAGCCAAAGAGGAAACTATTTCCAAAGCCGCTTTGGATGACTATATTGCTCAGCAAATACGAGCTCACCAAGCGAATGAGGTGGCCGGGCAGATCGTTAAAATGGGACAACCATATCCAGGCTGGCATGACCAGATAAAGTATCCGCCGGGATATACCATCCCTAAATTTCATGTATACAAAGGGACGGGCAATGCCCATCAGCATGTCGCCCAGTTCAGGGCTCTATGCAGCAACACCGGAGGCGATGATAAACTGCTACTTCGCCAGTTCATTGGCAGCTTGTCGGAGACGGCGTTCGAATGGTACTCTGAACTTCCGAACGACTCCATCAAAACATTTGCGGAGATGGAGCTATTATTTACCCAACGTTTCGCAAGTGCTAGTGAACGCACCCCAATAACAGCATTGATCAATGCTAGGGTGAAGCCAGGTGAAACGTGGGTGCAGTACGCAATACGATGGCGGAACTTGTGGTCAAAATGTAAGCAGCGCATTGAAGAAGCGCCAGCAGTGGGCATGTTTGTGGGCACTCTTGACCCTCAAGCAACTATTTCCCAATTCATGATGTTCTTCAAGCCGACTACGTTCCAGGCCTTGATTGACAAACTGGCCTAAATGGACCAGATGGGTCATAGACCGTCTCCTCTAAAGCTGGAGCCACGAAACGAAAAAGGGAAAGGGAAGACGACTTTCGTCGCCAATGCTCAACAGCAGCCCAGTGGTCCAAAACTAACTGATCAACTAGAGGAGAGACGTCGCTACTATAATGAGAAAATGAAGCGTCCTTACTCGTTCCCTCGGGACAAAACGAAGAGACTATTCGAACTGGCGATGCGCAACAGGCTCATCAATCTGCAAAATCCTAAGCAACCACTGCAACCCGGCGAGACTAATAGTCCTAATTATTGCCCTTACCACCAAACGGTAAGCCATCCAATCGAAGATTGCTTAGTCTTTAAAGGATGGATCGAGAATCAGTACCAACAAGGCAAGTTTGCGCTGTCTGAGAATTGGAAGGTGAACCCACCACAGCCACACGCTCCCAAGAAGACAAACACACCGGGGGCATCGTGCTCTTTTGTTGAAGAAGCTCCATGAGAGGTCGTTCTTTCAGCCAAGACTAAAAGAATGCTAAAGGATCTCCACAATGCCCGGCAATCAAATGGAAGAATCCACTGGAACCCGAGATCATCGAGGGAATGCTGAAACCGCGCCCAACTCCAAAAATGGGTGGTGATATTCAAAATGCTCACACCCAGCCGTCAAAATCTTCGAAGAAGAAAAAGAAATCCAAGAAGCTCGTGAAGCTTGGTGACAGGCGCACGGACCTGCAAAAGCAGATTGACGCACTGGAAGAGTATAACCAGAAGGCGCGGACTCCGGTCACACTCCAATAATTTCTCAGTCACGTCCTTGAGGACGAAGATGATGAAGAGGACTCGTCGGATGAATCTGAAGATTACATAGTAAGTTGCCATGTAATCTTTCACTCATTGATAAACGATGAAGAAGCTTCTTACGCAGAGAAACCGGGGGCAGGTCCTGAGCCAGAACTTCTAGGGCCATCAGACGAAATGATTGATGTGTTCCTGAATAAAGTGCTACTTAAAAGAAAAGCTGATCGGGAGCGTGAGATGACTATATTTGAAAAGGCCAAGCGCCAGCGACTGGATGAAAGGGTTGAAACACTCCCACCAGGTCAGAGTATAGCTGCCGCAAATAAAAGCAGGTTCAAGACGAGAAAAAGGTTCGCCAAAGCCATATCAATGGGAATGAAGCTGCCACCCTCCGATGGAGACACTCCTGATGAAGCAGAAATGCATCCTAGCTACTGCTTATATCATCGAAAGATCGCGCACCCTACCGAAGAGTCCAACGCTTTTAAAAGATGGTGGCAGGATATGTTGCTCACCGGCAAAATTTCAAGCGGATGAAACGCAAAATCCGTCGGGAGCAAAGAAATACGGCCGAGGAGCGTAAAAGAACTACTGGCAACTGTCACATGGTCGACGCTGGGGGATTGCAAGTTCTCACCTTCGAGAGAGACTCTGACGAAGAAATGACCCTTGGCCCTCTGTTTAAACAATCCACCTCGGGAAAAGAGGAAGAACCAAAGACCTGTGAAAATATTCAGCTGCGCAATCGTACGCTGCCCGAAAAGAATCTCGGATCCACGAATAGAAAAGATAAGTGAAAAGAAAAAGTCTCTGAGGATATCGCCCTAGATGACCAAGTCATCAAAGAGCTGACCGCCAAGGACCCGCCAAAGAAAAACAAGGTGGACTACAACGTCCTGGCACACTTGAGGAAGCTACCCTCACAACTAAGCATTCTCGACGCCCTTTTGCTATCCAAGGAGGCGAGAGATTCTCTGATCAAGGCATTACAAGAGCCTGAACAATTTCAAGCTTTCCTCGCCGAAGAAAAGATGAAAGACGAGTTGGAAGAAGTGCACACAGCCGATATCACCTTTGGCGATGAAGACCTCCACCTCGGGACGTGCGAGCATAGCCGTCCCCTTTATGTCTCCGGATACTGTCATGATATCAAGATATGCAAAATCCTGGTTGACAATGGGTCTTCCGTCAATCTCCTCAACGTGAGAGTGTTGAAGGAAATCTGCATGAGCGTTCAGCACCTCGCTCGTGATAAAATCACCATCTCCGGTTTCGAATCTCAGTCATCACGGACTCTCGGTTCTGTGATACTGACGCTGCGCTTCGGGCTACTCGTCACGGATATTAAATTTCACGTCATTGACGCTAAGACCTGCTATAATGCTCTGCTCTGTCGGCCGTGGTTACACGAATACAACATCATTCCTTTACACAACACCAGTGTATGAAGTATTTCAAAGATGGTCTCGAGTACACTGTGACGGGGGAGTTGAACCCATTCTCCGTGAACGAAATCCGGAAGTACGAAGATGCAAAATACTTCTTACCAGATTTTGAGGACACGGAAAGATGTCACAAACCGAAGAACAAAGCTATCACCACTATTCCGATCTTCGGGAGTGATACCGAAGAAGAAGAAGAGATAGTTTATTCAAGACCGCCCCAACGCAACAACCCGGGACTGTCCACCCCCATGTTGATCTTCGGCAGCGACTCGGAAGATGAGGTTAACGCTATATTTTCCGCCCGACCGTCAATACAAACCTTCGCTGACGATAATCAGAGTTTGCAAATTACAATGGTTCCGCGGGAGCATTACAAAGAGCTCGATGCACTTGAAGCTTATAGTGTGCAAGAACTGCAGACATTTTATGTCCCTCCCAGGCGAAAGGGTGAAGAAGCGATCCTATTCTAACGATCGGGGGAAACCAAAGTGGAAAAAGTAATCTGGTACGACGCCGATTCCACGCTCGACAGACTCCAGCCCATCCGTCTGCCCAGATATTACTCGGAAAGCTTGAGAAGGCTATTGAAGCGCCAAAGAGTACCCTTCAGACAGACTACTCGACAAGCACAGTTCTATAACAGGATCTGGAACATTTCCGAAACTCAACAAAAGTTGCCCAACAGGAAAATGGAAACGATTGGGCTTGGATATGTTCGATCAAAGAAACGGGAGCTACTCCGTGACTGCTACGTCATACATGACTTTGATGAAGAAGGAGATGCTCTATGGGAAGATGCTAACCCTGAACCAGAAAAAGCTCCCGCCGTAAAAATGGCCAGTCCGTCGTTCGAAGAACAAATGGACAAGCTTATAAGGGAAGCAGGTCAAAAGGTTCGAGACGACCATAATCGCGAAATGGCTATCTACGAGAAAGCCAGGACGCAATGCCTCCTTCAACAGGCTATGAAAAATGAAAATACTCCTCCTTGTCAACCCGTCGGACAAAAGGTCCGACGCAGAGGCAGAAATAAACCAAAGAACGGGAAAGGCATTCGACAGCGACAAAGCGGGTCCAAGAAGCCACGCGATCAGAAATCGAGCAGTCCGGATTCGTCTCTTATAAAAAAGCTGAGTAGAGCATATTCTTTTCCCCAAAGCAAGACAAGGAAGATATTCGATCTTATCATGAAATATCAGATGATGACACTCCTGGAGTCCAAGCACTCCGAGCAAGCAGGCGAAGTCTCTCAAACGGACTATTGCTCCTATCACAGGGCAATAGGACACCCTCTCGAAGACTGCTTCACCTTCAAGAACTGGATCGAAGACCAGTATCAACAAGGCAGGTTCGCTCTATCCAGCAGTTGGAGGGTAATCTCACCGCAGAAGCATGAACCCAAAGCCGCGAGAGTAGAACCAGATCAACATCGGTCTTAGAAGCGATCTCGTACTTGTCATATGATAATGTTATTGGAAGAAGAGCCTGAGAGTATGGATGACCTCTCCCGGTGCTTCGAAAATAATGATGACGTGGTAATCTCAGAGTTTCCACCAGCGCCAAAAGAGTTGGAAGATGGAGTACACACTACTGCAGATAACCTCAAGAAAATTGATTTGGGGACGGCAAATGACCCGCGACCGATATTCGTCAGTGAGCTGTTGTCCGAAGAAAGGGTGGCTATGCTAAAGAACGCGCTTATGTAGCATAAAGATTGCTTCTCATGGAACTATTCCGAAATGCCAGGATTAGATCCAGAGATTGCTGTGCACAAATTGGCAATATCCCCGGACGTCAAGCCAATCAAACAAGCACCGAGAAGAATGCGGCTCGAGCTTGAGATGAGCATCAACGCCGAAGTCAAGAAGCTAATTGACTCTGGCTTTATCCAAGAGGTTCAATATCCTAACTGGATCGCCAACATCGTTCTGGTGATGAAGAAAAATGGGACGGTGCGCATATGTGTAGATTTTCGAGATCTCAATAAAGCCTGCCTGAAGGACGACTTCCCAGTACCGGTCACTGGGCTGATGATAGATAATACGTCCACTCACGAAATTTTCTCCTTCATGGACGGCTCATTAGGATACAATCAGATAAAGATGCATCCTGAGGACCAGAAGCACACTGCTTTCCGGACCCCTCTGGTTATATTCTGCTACAAGGTGATGCCCTTCGGTCTAAAGAACGCCGGTGCCACCCATCAGAGGGCCATGACGGAGATTTTCGATGGCCCCATACATGAAATCGTCGAATGCTATATCAACGACCTCGTAGTTAAAAGCAAATCATACGAGGAACATCTGGAGCATCTAAAGTTCGTATTTCAACGCCTTCGGATGTACAACCTGAAGATGAACCCTCTCAAATGCGCGTTCGGAGTTTCCTCGGGAAAATTCCTCGGATTCATTGTCCGACACCGAGGCATCGAGATAGACCCGTCGAAAATCAAGGCGATTATGGAAATGCCTCCGCTAAAGACTCTCAAGTAACTGCGGTCTCTCCAAGGGAAGCTCGCGTATATCCGGCGATTTATAGCCAATCTCTCAGGCAAGTGCCGTCCGTACAGTCACCTGATAAAGAAGGGAACCCCTTTCGTCTGGGATTACAAATGCCAAATCACACTGGACGAAATCAAGCAGTACCTGCAGAATCCGCCAGTGCTGGCTGCTCCCGTAAAGGAAAACCTCTCGTCTTGTATACAACAGCCTTCGAAGGTTCTTTAGGCGCACTGTGGGCACAAGAGAATGATCAAGGGAAAGAAAGAGCTCTCTACTATCTGAGTCGAGTTCTACTGGGAGCAGAAAGCAATTATTCTCCCATTGAAAAACACCGCCTGGCGTTGATCTTCGCAATAACGAAGCTCAGACACTATGCGTTGGCACATGAGGTCCATCTCATATCGAAGGTGGATCCTCTCAAATATTTGATGTCGAGGGCCATACTAACAGGACGGCTCACTAAATGGGCCCTGCTATTGATGGAGTTCTCGATAACTTATCGTCCCCTCAAGGCAGTGAAAGGTCAGGCCATCGCCGACTTCCTCGCTGAGCATCCGATACCTGCCGATTCTCCTTTGAATTACGAACTGCCAGACGAACATGCATTTGACACGATCGACTGGGGTGATACTCGGTGGGAACTTTATTTTGATGGAGCGTCTTCCATGAAGAAGCACAAACAAAGTACCCCTATAATCAAATCGGGGGTAGGCCTCATCTTCGTGACCCCACAAGGAGGAATAATGCGCTTCGCCTTCTCCTTAATAGAGCCGAGGACAAACAATGAAGCCGAGTATGAAGCTTTGATAACGGGTCTCGAGATCGCCATCGACATGGGAATCGAACACCTCCTCATATACGGAGACTCCCAACCAGTCGTTAGTTAAGTAAACGGCGACTATCAAACGTGCAAACCAGAGTTGGTAAAATACGGCGAGAGAGTACAGCAATTGCTGGCTCAAATTCCTTCCTACACCTTGGAGAGCATACCACGTGCGGAAAATAGCAAGACGGATGCATTAGCCAAGCTCGCTAAGGAACTGGCTGACGAGAACCTCGGTGACGTGAGGATCATTGTACAAAGCCGTCGGGTTCTTGCACCGGCAGAAATATCTCCGGAGTCGTCTGAGGAAAAGGGAGCGACCGAGCAGACGACCCTACAAATAGAAGACCAGGAAAAGGTTACAGATTGGAGGGAAGTCTTTATAGACTACTTCAAATCTCATCGAACACCTGAAGATGCGTCCTCAAGACATCAGCTTATGAAACGAGCTTTGTCTTTTGCTTTCGTCAATGATACCCTGTATAAGAGATCATTTGACTCTTTATGGTTAAGATTCCTGGGACCAGACGAAGCAAAGAGAGTCGTCCAGGAAACTCACGACGGACTCTGCGGTTCTCACCAAGCCGGGCCGAAGATGAAGCTGAAGATCAAATGGATGGGTTATTATTGGCCCACGATGATCCAGGACTGTCTCGAATATGCGAAGCAGTGTCACTCATGCCAGATTCACAGGGACTTTGTCCATCAGCATCCAAATCCACTACATCCAACAGTGGCTAGCTGGCCGTTCGAAATGTGGGGAACTGACATAATCGGGCCCATTGAACCAGCATCGTTTAGAGGACATCGATTCATTTTGGCGACAACTGATTACTTCTCCAAATGGGCAGAAGCAGTACCGCTGAGGGAAGTGAAGACGGAGAATATCCTCCATTTCTTCAAGACGCTCGTCATTTACCGGTTTGGAACTCCACGACGGATTATCTCCGATAACGGGCCAGCCTATAGAAGCCACAAGATCAGCCGCTTCGCACAAAAATATAACATAGACTGGAGATACTCATCGGTCTACAATCCCCGAGCTAACGATCTAGCTGAGGCCTTTAACAAGACCCTGACGAAGATCATGAAAAAGACGGTGTCTCGAAATAAGAAGGACTGCCACGAAAGACTGCATGAAGCTCTCTGGGCGTATCGAACTACGTTCAAAACGGCCACGAACACAATGCCGTACGCATTGGTATTCGGAACAGAGGCAGTACTCCCCCCAGAGATAGAGCTCCCCTCTCTACGAGTGGCAGTTCGTTACGAGCTAACGGACGAAGATAATGCTCACCTTCGGCTTGAAGAGCTCGACACTCTTGATAAAACCCGGCTCATAGCGCAACAAAATTTGGAGGCTTACAAAGCGAAGATGACGCGCTTATACGAAAAATTAACTAGGCCGAGAACATTCTGCCAAGGCGAACTCGTGCTAGTGGTCAAAAGACCTATGATCCCCAATCATGTTAAACGGGGGAAATCCGAGCCAAACTATGAAAGCCTGTATATCATAGACAAAGTCTACCACGGTGGAGCCTATCTACTCATGGACATGCATGGTGAAAGACCTTTCCGGCCAATAAACGGTCGATTCCTAAAGAAATACTATGCCTGACGAGTCACAGCCTAGGTTAACGATAGATGACGACACCTATATCCGCTCGCTATCTTCCTAAGCTCAAACTCTATAAGTAGTAACCGGCGACGGACCGAAATGTCCTAAAACTAACAACGGACCGAAATGTCCTAAAACTAACAACGGACCGAAATGTCCTTAAACTAATAATGGACCGAAACGTCCTTAAACTAACAACGGACCGAAACGTCCTTAAACTAACGTCGGACCGAAACGTCCTTAAACTAACGATAGACCGTAATGTCTTAAAACTTGCAATTGACCGAGACATCGATAAACTACTATGGACTGCAGCATCCCAAGGCTGACAAAAAAAATATAATATAAAAAAAGAAAAGAAAACGGTATGTCCATAAGCAAATTGGGCACGGATGAAAACCCAAAAGGGCTTCGTGAGTAAAAACAGCAGGACTACCGGCGAGTTTTGTGAAAAACCCAAAAGGGCACAACCTCGTTAAAAGACACTTGCAAGGTCCTCTCGACCTTGTGAGGAGAAACTACCTGCGTGAGATCCTTACGACTCACAAGGGAACAACACACTTAGGGATCCCTACGATTCCTAAGGAGAAATTACACTTACAAGATTCTCACGACTCGTAAGGAGAACCCTCCTATGAGACCCTCACGGCTCATAGGATTCAAAAGCCTTAAGCAACAGGGATCTGAACCTGTTCTTAAGCAGCCATCACAACCTCCTTTCTGCCCTACAAGCGGCTCAATGCTGACCCTTGTATACAATCCACAGGCGCGAATAAACATTTCCCTAACAAAGTCTTACCCACGACTAGGAATATGTTTGCATGATGAACAACCCTTGTAAGTCCTCTCGACTTAAAAGGAGAAAACTTTTTTATGAGATCCTTACGACTCTCAAGGGAAAATACTCTTAGGAATCCTCACGATTCTCAAGAAGAAAATACACTTATGAGATCCTAACGACTCGTAGGGAGAAACACCTTTATGAGACCCTTACGGCTCATGAAGTCAAAAGTCTTAGTCGATAGGATCTTAACCCTGTTTACTAAGCCACCTTTGTTCGACATCGACAGAGGCAAATGATGATTCGCTCCTGGCAATATCCCAGTTGTAGCGATGCTGATGCCTAAATCGGTATCAAATCCCGAGCTCGCAATAAGGCAAATGCATACAGAATAGCCGAAATGATGGGGCAACTTGCGACAAAATCAGCAAATAAAAACGTATGCAAACAAATAGCCGAAATGATTGGGCACCGCGAAAAATAACCGAAATGATTGGGCAATCGCGACTTTCACGATATGAAAGCTGAAATGATAGAGCATCGCGGAAAGAAAATATAAAATAAAACTTATGCCCTACAGGTGAGATAACATCGATCCTTGTATACAATCCAGGGGCGCAAACAAAGAAGGAATCACACCTTCTCTCTTCAGGCTCCATCAGAAGAAGAAGCCAAATCTCGACGGTTCACAGAGAGCCTGGAGATCATCTCAACATTCGACACAACATCAAGAAAAGAGGAACCGCGACAACTCCCAGTTCCATGACTCAGCGGTGCACAGATGACCGAGAGTCAAACCCCGACTCCGTGAAATGCGGATAAAGTCAAAATTCCTGGTTACGTGGAACGCGACTTATGTCAATCCTGACCCAGTGTGAAGCATCCAGAGCGGAGCCTGGTCCTCGCAGAACAAGGCTATGACCCCGTGGGAAGCATCCAGAGCAAAATTCCTGGTTACGTGGAACACGGCAATGGCCCCGTGTGAAGCATCCAGAGCGGAGCCTGGTCCTCGCAGAACACGACAATGACCCCGTGGGAAGCATCCAGAGAAAAATTCCTGATTATGTGGAACGCGGCTTATGTCAATCCTGACCCCGTGGGAAACGTCCAGAGCGGAGCCTGGTCCTCGCAGAACACGGCTATGACCCCGTGGGAAGCATCCAGAGCAAAATTCCTGGTTACGTGGAACGCGGCTTATGTCAATTCTGACCCCGTGAGAAACGTTCAGAGCGGAGCCTGGTCCTCGCAGAACACGGCTATGACCCCGTGGGAAGCATCCAGGGCAAAATTCCTGGTTACGTGGAACGCGGCTTATGTCAATCCTGACCCCGTGGGAAACGTCCAGAGCGGAGCCTGGTCCTCGCAGAACACGGCTATGACCCCGTGGGAAGCATCCAGAGCAAATTCCTGGTTACGTGGAATACGGCTTATGTCAATCCTGACCCGTGGGAAACGTCCAGAGTGGAGCCTGGTCCTCGCAGAACACGGCTATGACCCCGTGGGAAGCATCCAGAGAAAAATTCCTGGTTACGTGGAATGCGGCTTATGTCAATCTTGACCCCGTTGGAAACATCCAGAGCGGAGCCTGGTCCTCGCAGAACACGGCTATGACCCCGTGGGAAGCATCTGGAGCAAATTCCTGGTTACGTAGAACGCGGCTTATGTCAATCCTGACCCCGTGGGAAACGTCCAGAGTGGAGCCTGGTCTTCGCAGAACACGGCAATGACCCCGTAGGAAGCATCCAGAGCAAATTCCTGGTTACGTGGAACACAGATTATGTCAATCATGACCCCATGGGAAAGGTCCAGAGCGGATCCTGGCCGTCGCAGAACACGGCAATGACCCTGTGTGAAGCATCCAGAGCAGAGCCTGGTCCTCGCAGAATACGGCAATGACCCCGTGGGAAGCATCCAGAGCAAATTCCTGGATACGTGGAATGCGGCTTATGTCAATCCTGACCCCGTGGGAAACGTCCAGAGCGGAGCCTGGTCCTCGCAGAACATGGCAATGACCCCGTGGGAAGCATCCAGAGCAAAATTCCTGGTTATGTGGAACGGGGCTTATGTCAATCCTCACCCCGTGGGAAACGTCCAGAGCGGAGCCTGGTCCTCGCAGAACATGGCTATGACCCCGTAGGAAGCATCCAGAGCAAATTCCTGGCTACGTGGATGCGTCTTATGTCAATCCTGACCCTGTGGGAAACGTCCAGAGCGGATCCTGGTCCTCGCAGAATACGGCAATGACCCCGTGTGAAGCATCCAGAGCGGAGCCTGGTCTTCGCAGAATACGGCAATGACCCCGTGTGAAGCATCCAGAGCAAATTCCTGGTCACATGGAACGCGGCTTATGTCTATCATGACCCCGTGGGAAACGTCCAGAGCGGAGCCTGGTCCTCACAAGAACACGGCTATGATCCCGTGGGAAGCATCCAGAGCAACTCTTGATTCCGTGAAATACGGATAAGGGTAACCTCACCCATCACTTGCGGGTCCTCACGACTCGTAAGGAAACAAATTCTCTTGTGAGATCCTTACGACTTGCAAGAGAAAACACACTTGGGAATCCTCACGATTCTTAAGGAGAAAATACACCTACGAGATCCTCTCGACTCGTAGGGAGAAAAATCTTTATAAGACCCTCACGGCTCATGAAGTTGAAAAGTCTTAGGCAACAGATCTGAACCTGCTTTCTAAGCCATCATTACCTCTTGAAGAATTCAAGACAGGATGTTCTCTATCATCTACAGGCTACGCTTACTAAGGTAACATGTCGGCAACAAAGAAAAGAAAAGAAAGCGACAACAAGGAGAACATTTGATTCGCATTCGGTTAAACGTTCGAAGCATACCCGTTCATGCATCTGCAAAAGAGTTAGTACATAAAATAAACACACTGAAATAAGGAATTTGCCATTCATACTTCGAAAAGTTCTTACAATCATGAAAGCAGTAAACGAAAAACATCATCAAAATGGTTACAATGGTAAAACCTCAGATCCAGGGCATGGATTGAGGAATTCGAAAGTAAGGCCGTCTAGAATCTTTCTGGCCTTTCTGACCATTCTCGTGTGCATCCTCTCGTGCTCACGAGTGTCGAGGTCCTCGCCAATGTCCTCCTCCCTTTGATAAGAAGCGATTATCCTCGTCTGTTGGAAAGTTTGATGCAGAATATCAATGAGGTTATCTCGCCGCTTCTTCGAGATCAGGCCCGACAGGTACACTGAATACACCTTGTCTTCGGCATCATCCAGCGCATTAAGCGGCATGGCTTCATGAAACCCAGGAAGTGCTCTCCAAATTGCTCCCACTACAATTTTCAAGAGAGCGGAACAGCGAGGAAGCAGCCGACTGACGTGTGCATACAGACGATCCATAAGCTCCGCACATTGGGCATCTGTAAACTCTTGGTTCTGGCGACGCCCCTGTACGCGAATATCCTCATAAGAGATAAACTCGTTCAGACTATATAGATGGACAGCCATAGTGCCTGAAAAGAAACATCATTAAAAGATTAGTGATGAGGAAAAACAAGCACAGTGATTTAAACGACTTTTGATATCCCCATGGAGAAAACAAATTCTAATTATTTAAAGAAATTCCCCGAGGATGTCAAGAGCTTGGCTCTATAATGATGATGGAAAGATCCATCAAAAGAGGATTAATTAAAATTCTAGGATCTTCAAGATCCATGAACAAACTTTTAAGAGTTCTTCATCAAAGATTAAGAAATCAACATGATTCAAAAGAGCAAAGCTCTGTTATCAAAACCCTAAATGGGTCTTCTTTAGATCAAAGATCTATAAAGAGCAAGGCTCTGTTAATGGGTAAAACCTAATTTATTGAAAGTTTTAAACTTTACCTAAGTTCTGACAGAGTTTTGACTCTTAAAAAGTACTTAAACAAGAGAGCTATGCTCAGTGGGAGAATGAAATTCTCAGAAAACAAAAGGAAGATGAATAATGGTCATCTCAGAGGGCCAAAGGCCCTATTTATAGACATTGAGAGCCGCTTCAACTTCCAAAGTTGATCCAATGACTGAGATGCTGCCACCGCCACACTCACTTATGGGCCTCGTAAGCGCAACGGTAGGGGGCATTTGTTTCCCCAATCAGAGCAAAGCTCTGTTCAAATTCCTAGATTTGAAATGAAGCGACGCTTCTGTTTCCCCCAATCAGAGCAAAGCTCTGTTTTAAAATTCAAAATTCAAAAATTGAAGCAACGCTTCAGATTCAGCGCTAGGCGCGCTGCGCGCCACGTGTCAAACATGGAGGCGCTAGCACCAGGTGCGCTGCGCCCTAGGCAGCGCACCCCCAATCAGAGCAAACCTCTGTTTTAAAATTCAAAATTTAAAAAATTGAAGCAACGCTTCAGATCCAGCGCTAGGCGCGCTGTGCGCCACGTGTCAAACACGAATGCGCTAGCGTCAGGTGCGCTGCGCCCTAGGCAGTGCACCATGTGTGCGCTAGCGTTAGGCGTGCTGCGCGCCACGTGTCAAACACGGGTGCGCTGCGCTCTGCGCTGCATGCCACGTGTCAAACGTAGGTGCGCTAGCGCAAAGTGCACTGCGCTCTGAGCAGCGCACCACGTGCAAAGCACAGATGCGCCAGCGCTGGAATTATAAAATTCCCCACCGTTAGATCAAAAGATCTAATAATAATGATAAATCATTAATTAATCAGAATTAAAATTCTGTTATGGAAAGATCTTTCCAATCTGGTTAAAAACAAGAAGATTGCCTTCTGTAAAACAGAAGCCCTAGGATCAAAGATCCAACGGTGGGGAAACATCCCCAAATCAATCAGAGAAAGATCTCTTTAACTGATTTAACAAATCAATTAGCCCTAAATAAAGGCCCCAAGACTTCAGGTCTGATATAAAGAGACCCCCCTAAAAACTTTGAGAAAACAAAAAGAAAGAAGAGCAAGCTCTTAGAAAAGGAAGATTATTTCTTCAAGATAAAGAATGATTCTTGAACAAAGAGATGAAATCATCTCATAAACAGAAGAATTGTCTTCTTAAAAGATCATAGATCAATAAAGACCAAGGTCTTTCATAAAAGAGATCGACAAATCTCATCACATAATAAAGAAGAAGTATTTACTTCATTCATAGATCCTTGATCTACAAAGGCAAAGCCTTTTCAAAAATAAGAACTGTTATTCTTGAATCTTGAGACAAAGCCTCCTTTAAAAGAATATAAATTTGTTCTATGATCATAAATTTGATCAAATGCGCTTTGCGCTACTGAAAAGTGCCTTGCACTCATGAACTGCGCTTCTGCGCTCCTTGGACTGGCGCTCAGCGCCAAAATGCGCCATGTGTCAACCACGTATGCAGCTTGCGCACTGCGCTTCTGAAACAGCGCTCAGCACCAAATGCGCCACGTGTCACTCACATGTACGCCTCTAAATTGATAGCGCAATGCGCTCATAAATCAGCGCTCATACACTGGCGCAATGCGCCCATCATCTGGTGCTTAGCGCTAAGCACGACATGTATCCTTCTCGTGTGCGCTACTTGGTAGAGCCGCAATGCGCTCTTTAATTGGCGCAAAGCGCCTGGCGCGCCACGTGGCGCGCTGTCAGAATATACATTGTTCTAATGAATGCTATGGATTCAATACAAGACAAAAAATGTCAGGATCTAATGCTCAGCATTATTAAAAGGGCCAAGCCCAAATAAAGACTCAACAGCCCAGAAAGAAATGTTAAACATTTTAACCTGATTGGACTTAGCCCAATATTGGCCATAAGTCCTCAACTTATATTAATTGAGCTCATCTGCTCACGAATATTTAACAGATCTCAGTCCCAAACTGGACTACAGATTTTTTAACCAACTTACACCGGTTCGAGGGTACATCTTTTTACTCCTCTGATATCTATCGTTGTAATCCTTCAACGTCTTCAGAGAGGTGACGGGTCCCGACAACCACACATTTCTACGAACTGTGGGGTCCTTAAACTCATGGACTATGATGTCCTTAACCTTGACTGTGAAGTCTTAAAACTCATGGACTATGATGTTCTTAACCTTGACTGTGAGGTCTTAAAACTCACGGACTATGATGTCCTTAACCTTGACCGAGATGTCTTTAAACTAACATTCGACCGTGATGTCTTTAAACTAACAATGGACCGAGATGTCTTTAAACTAACATTCGACCGTGATGTCTTTAAACTAACAATTGACCGAGATGTCTTTAAACTAAAATTCGACCGTGATGTCTTTAAACTAACAATGGACCGAGATGTCCTTAAACTAACATTGAACCACTATATCCTTAAACTGGTAATCGACCGCAATGTCCCTAAACTAAGACAATAGAGTCCAAATGCTCTTTTGTTGGATCTAAATGATCCCGTTAAGTTGATCTTAGTCTAAAATTAGACTAACGTATCCTTAACAAACGTTTAAGTTGATCTTAGTCTCAAATGAGACTAACGTATCCTTAAACCAACCCCCAAACCCAAATCTAAGAAAATACGGATTTGGACTAATCCACGTCCTACGGGCGACAACATAAATTAGTCTCCGTATACAATCCACGGGCAACCAAAGACAAAACAAACACACACGACATGAAGTGACCATCTGGAGAAGGAGAAAGTGGTTACCGCGATGCGGTAGCGTAATTAACTGCAGGGGCTTGCGCCTGCAAGAAAGAGCGTCCCCACAATCAAAACCCCCTCAAGCGAGGGGGAATCTGACGAAGTCTGCTACATCGGCTGCATCCGTTTAAACCTTCGATACATGGTGCCATAAATCAACTTGGCATCTTCGGAGAGGTGGACGGATAACACCAATTAGTATCTGCCCTCGAAATTCAGGCCCCGACGTCCTGGTCGCGTCTTTCGGCGGAGAACATACTTCATGTCTCATATAGAGAACCCCCCCCATAAATTTTGAAAAACTCAAAGAAAAAGAGCAAGCTCTTGCAAGAAGATTTTTCTTCAAGGCAAGAATGAAGGATGATGAACACAGAGGTGAAATCATCTCATGATTAAGAAAGAAAAATTCATTTCTTTAAAAGATCATAGATCTACAAGAAAAAAAAGTCTTTCACAAAAAAGATCAAAAGATCTCATCATAAGATGGAAGAAGAACAAAATTCTTCTCACAGATCATGGATCTATAAAGGCAAAGCCTTTCATCAACATAAGAGATTGGAAATATCTCCTGCAAAAATAAAAACTTTTGTTCTTAGATCTTGAGACAAAGTCTCTTTTAAGGAACATAAATTTGTTTTCCAGATCATAAAATTGATCAGATGCGCTTTGCGCTCATGAACTGCGCTTTGTGCTCATGAACTGCGCTTCTGTGCTCTCTGGACTGGCGCTCAGCGCCAAATGCGCCATTGTCAATCACGTATGCGCCAAGTGACAACTTGCGCTTTGCGCTTCTGAAATAGCACACTACGCTCATGGGCTGGCGCTCAGCGCTATGCGCACCACGTGTCATTCATGTGTGCGCCACTGAATTAATAGCGCAATGCGCTCATATATTAGCGCAATGCGCTCATCATCTGGCGCTCAGCGCCAAGCGCGTCACGTGTCACTCACGTGTGTGCTACTCAGCAGAAGCGCACTGCGCTCTTTGACTGGAGCAAAGCGCCAAGCGCACCACGTGTCCCTCACGTGAGCGCTGACAGAACATAAATTGTTCTTTAATAAGCCTAGAGCTATAATGAATGCTCAGCATTCAATAAAAGAAAAAAGATTGTCAAGATATAAATCAATGCTCAGCATTGTTAAAAGGGCCAAGCCAAAATAAAGGCTCAACAGCCTAAAATAGAATGCTTTATTGGACTTAGCCTAAGATTGGCCATAAGTCCTCAACTTATATTAATTTATCTCATCTGCTCACAAATATGTTAACAGATCTTAGCCCCAAATTGGACTACAGATCTTTCAACCAACTCACATCGGTTCGAGGGTACATTTCTTTACTCCTCTGATATTTTTCGTTGTAATCCT
This sequence comes from Agapanthus africanus, assembly GCA_030015575.1. Taxonomy (NCBI): domain Eukaryota; kingdom Viridiplantae; phylum Streptophyta; class Magnoliopsida; order Asparagales; family Amaryllidaceae; genus Agapanthus; species Agapanthus africanus. Next base: position 878,001,713 of record CM057339.1, on the reverse strand, counting down.
TCAACGTCTTCAGAGAGGTGACTGGTCCCGACAACCAAACATTCTACGGACTGTGGGCTCCTTTAAAAAACTCACGGACTATGATGTCCTTAACCTTGACTGTGAGGTCTTTAAACTCACGGACTATGATGTCCTTTACCTTGACCGAGATGTCTTTAAACTAAAATTGGACCGTAATGTCCTTAAAGTAACAATGGACCACCATGTTCTTAAACTGGTCATCGACCGTAATGTCCCCAAACTAAACAATAGAGTTCAAATGCTCTCTTGTTGGATCTAAACGATCCCGTTAAGTTGATCTTAGTCTAAAATTAGACTAACGTATCCTTAACAAACGTTTAAGTTGATCTTAGTCTCAAATGCGACTAACGTAACCTCCAGCTGAAGACCCCCCGATCATTGTTGAAGATGACAGAGGGGAGACATCAAACCCTCCACCGGCTCTTTCAGCAGCCAAGGATGAGACCATCTCCAAGGCCACTCTGGATGATTACATCGCTCAGTAAATACGGGCTCACCACGCGAATGAAGTGGCTGGGCAGATCATTAAAACTGGACGACCCTATCCGGGTTGGTACGATCAAATAAGGTACCCACTGGGATACACGATCCCTAAATTCCATGTATATAAAGGGACGGGGAATCCGCATCAGCACGTCGCTCAATTCAGAGCCCTGTGCGGCAACACTGGAAGTGGTGATAAACTTCTGCACCGCCAGTTTGTTGGCAGCTTGTCGGAGACGGCGTTCGAGTGGTATTCTGAACTTCCAAATGACTCTATCAAAACATTTGCAGAGATGGAGCTGCTGTTTACACAGAGATTCGCAAGCGCTAGCGAGCGTGCTCCGATTACCGCACTGATTAATGCTAGGGTAAAGCCAGGAGAAACATGGGTGCAATATGCAATACGGTGGCGGAATTTATGGTCAAAATGTGAGCAGCGCATCGAGGAAGCGCCGGCGGTGGGCATGTTCGTGGGCACTCTTGATCCACAGGCGACCATCTCCCAGTTCATGATGTTTTTCAAGCCGACTACTTTCCAGGCCTTGATTGACAAGCTGGCCCAAATGGACCAGATGGGTCATAGACTGTCTCCTCCAAAGCCGGAGCCGCGGAACGAAAAGGGAAAGGGGAAAGCGACCTTCGTCGCAAATACTCAGCAGCAGCCCAGTGCCCTAAAACTAACGGATCAACTAGAGGAGAGACGGTGATACTATAATGAGAAAATGAAGCGTCCTTATTCGTTCCCTCGAGACAAAACAAAGAGACTGTTCGAGCTAGCGGTGCACAACAGGTTCATCAATCTGCCGAATCCAAAACGACCGTTGCAACCCGGCGAGGCTAATAGTCCCAATTATTGCCCCTACCATCAAACAGTAAGCCATCCAATTGAAGATTGCTTCGTCTTTAAAGGCTGGATCGAAGACCAATACCAACAGGACAAATTCGCACTGTCTGAGAAGTGAAAAGTAAGCCCGCCTCAGCCGCACGCTCCTAAGAAGACGGACGCACCAGGGGCATCGTGCTCTTTTGTCGAAGAAGCTCCATGGGAGGTCGTTCTTTCAGCCAAGACTAAAAGAATGCTAAAGGATCTTCAAACATGTCTGGCAATCAGGTGGAAGAATCCGCTCGAACCCGAGATCATCGAGGGAATGTTGAAGCCGCCCCCGACTCCGAAAATTGGTGGTAATAGTCAAAGCGCTCATACCCAGCCGTCAAAGTCTTCGAAGAAGTAGAAGAAGACCACAAAGTCCGTGAAGCCTGGTGACAAGCGCACGGACCTGCAAAAACAGATTGACGCGCTGGAAGAATATAACCAGAAGGCACGAACCCCGGTCACACTTCAAGAGTTTCTCAGCCACATCCTTGAGGATGAAGATGATGACAATGGAGAAGATTCGTCGGATGAATCTGAAAATTATGTAGCAAGTTGCCATGTGATCTCTCACTCGTCGATAAACGATGAAGAAGCTCCTTACACAGAGAAACAGGTGGCAAATCCTGAGCCTAAACTTCTAGGACCGTCAGACGAAGTAATTGACGCATTCTTAAACGAAGCTCTTTTGAAAAGCAAAGCTGATCGAGAGCGCGAGATGGCCATATTTGAGAAGGCCAAACATCGGCGACTGGATGAAAGGGTTGAAGCGCTCCGACCAGATCAAGACGTGCCCTTGGCCAGCAAAAGCATGCTCAAGACGAAGAAAAGGTTCGCCAAAGCCGTATCGCTGGGAATGAAGCTGCCACCCTCCGAAGGGAACACTTCTAGTGAAGCGGATATACATCCTACCTATTGCCTATATCATTGAAGGATTGCGCACCCTACTGAAAAGTGCAATGCTTTTAAAAGATGGTGGCAGGGATATGTTGCTCACCGAAAACATTTCAAGTGGATGAAACGCAAGACTCATCGGGAGAAAAGAAATACGACTGATGAGCATACAAGAACGACCGACGACTGTCGTATGGTTGACGCTGGCGGATCACAAGTTCTCACATTCGGGAGCAATTCTGATGAAGAAATAGCTCTTGGTCCTCTCTTCAAAGAATCCACCTTAGGAAAAGAGGAAGAACTGAATAATTGCGAGAACATTCAGCTGCGCAATCGCACGCTGCCTGAAAAGAATCTCGGGCCTGCTAACAGTGGATCGAATAGAAAAGATAAAGGGAAAGAAAAAGTCCATGAAGATATCTCCCTCGATGATCAAGTCGTCAAAGAGCTTGCAGCCAAGGACCCGCCCAAGAAAAACAAGGTGGATTACAACGTCCTGGCATACTTGAGGAAGCTACCCTCACAGCTAAGCATCCTCGACGCCTTTTTGCTATCAAAAGAAGCGAGAGATTCTCTGATCAAGGCCTTACAACAGCCTGACCAATTTCAAGCTTTCCTCGCCGAAGAAAGGATGAAGGACGAGCTGGAAAAAATGCACACTGCTGACATCACTTTCGGCGATGAATATCTTCTCCTCGGGATATGTGAGCACAACCGCCCCCTTTATGTCTCCGGATACTGTCATGATATTAAGATCGGCAAAATCCTGGTTGACAATGGGTCCTCCTTAAATCTCCTCAATATAAGAGTGTTGAACGAAATATGCATGAGCGTCCAACACCTCGCTCGGGATAAGATTACTATCTCCGGGTTTGACTCCCAGTCATCACGGACGCTCGGGTCTGTGATACTGACGCTGCGCTTTGGGCTGCTAGTCACTGACATCAAGTTTCACGTCATTGACGCTAAGACCTGCTATAACACTTTGCTCGGCCGGCCTTGGTTACACGAGTACAACATCATCCCTTCTACACAACATCAGTGTATGAAGTATTTCAAGGATGGTCTCGAGTATACTCTGACAGGGGAGTTGAACCCATTCTCCGTGAATGAGGTCCGAAAGTACGAAGATGCGAAATACTTCTTACCAGATTTTGAAGACACGGAAAGATGTCACAAACCAAAGGACAACGCTATCACCACTATTCCGGTCTTCGGGAATGATACCGAGGAGGAAGAAGAAATAGTTTATTCAGGGCCGCCTCAATACAACAAGTTGGGACCGTCCACCCCTATGTTGATCTTCGGCAGCGACTCGGAAGATGAAGTCAATACCGTGTTCTCTGCTCGGCCGTCAATACGAGCCTTCGCTGGCGATAATCAGAGTTTGCAAATTTCCATGGTTCCGCGAAAGCATTACAAAGATCTAGACGCACTTGAAACTTATAGTGTGCAGGAACTGCAATCATTCTACGTTCCTCCTATACGAAGAGATGAAAAGGCGATCCTCTTTTATCAATCCACGGAAACCAAAGTTGAGAAAGAAATTTGGCATGGTGCGGATTCTACACTTGACAGGCTCCAGCCCATCCGTCTGCCTAGATATTATACAGAAGGCTTGAAAAGGCTATTGAAGCGCTAAGGGGTACCCTTCAGACAGACTACTCGACAAGCTCGGTTCTACAACAGGATCTGGGACGTCCCCGGAACTCAGCGAAAGTTGCCCAACGGGAGAATGGAAACAATCGGGCTTGGATATATTCAATCAAAAAAACGGGAGCGAGTCCATGGTAGCTACGTCATACATGACTTCGATGAAGAAGGAGACACCCTGTTAAAAGACGCTGAACCTGAACCAAAACGAGATCCTGCCATCAAAATGCCGAGTCCGTCGTTTGAAGAACGGATGGACAAGCTAATAAGGGAAACGGGTCAAAAGGTCCGGGATGACCATAATCGTGAAATGGCCATTTACGAGAAAGCCAGGACGCAGCGCCTCCTTCAGCAGGCCGTGGAGAATGACGATGCTCCTCGTCGCCAGCTCGTCATACAAAAGATCCGGCGCAGAGGCAAAAATAAACTAAAGAACGGAAAAAACGTTCGACAACAGCCAAGCGGGTTTAAGAAGCCACACGAGTAGGAGTCGAGCAGCCGGGATCCATCCCTTATAAAGAAGATGGGTCGAGAATATTCATTTCCCCAAGACAAGACAATAAAGATATTCGATCTTGTCATGAAACATTGGATGATGACACTCCCGGAGTCCAAGCATCCCGAGCAAGCAGACGAGGTCTCTCATCCAGACTATTGCACTTACCACCAAGAAATAGGGCATCCTCTTGAAGACTGCTTCACCTTCAAGAACTGGGTTGAAGACCAATATCAATAAGGCAAGTTCGCTCTATCCAGCAATTGGAGGGTAAGCCCGCCACAGAAGCATGAACCGAAAGCGATGCGTATAGCAAGAGTAGAACCAGACCAACATCGGTCCAGGAAACGATCTCGTACCTGTCACGTGATAACGCTGTCGGAAGAAGAACCCGAGAGTATGGATAAACTTTCTTGGTGCTTCGAAAACGATGATGGCAAGGTGATCTCAGAGTTTCCACCGGCGCCAAAAGAGCTGGAAGATGGAATACATACTACTGTAGATAATCTCAAGAAAATTAATTTGGGAACGGCAAGTGACCCGCGGCCGACATTCGTCAGTGAGCTGTTGTCTGAAGAAAGGGTGGCTACGCTAAAGGATGTGCTCATGCAGCATAGAGACTGCTTCACATGGAACTATTCCAAAATGCCAGGATTAGATCCAGAGATTGCTGTGCACAAATTGGCAATTTCTCCGGACATCAAGCCAGTCAAACAAGCGCCGAGACGAATACGGCTCGAGCTTGAGATGAGCAACAACGCCGAGGTCAAGAAGCTAATCGACTCCGGTTTCATCAAAGAGGTTCAGTATCCTGATTGGATTGCCAACATTGTCCCAGTGATGAAGAAAAATGGGACAGTGCGCATCTGCGTGGACTTTCGGGATCTCAACAAAGCTTACCCGAAGGATGACTTTCCAGTACCGGTCACCAAGCTGATGATCGACAATACGTCCACCCACGAAGTCTTCTCTTTCATGGATGGCTCATCAGGATACAATCAGATAAAGATGCATCCCGAAGACCAGAAGCATACCGCTTTCCGGACCCCTTTGGGCATATTCTGCTACAAGGTGATGCCTTTCGGTTTAAAGAATGCCGGTGCCACCTATCAGAGGGTCATGACGAAGATCTTCGATGACCTCTTACATGAAATTGTCGAATGCTATATCGACGACCTCGTAGTTAAAAGCAAATCATACGAGGGACATTTAGAGCATCTGAAGACCGTATTTCAGCGCCTTCGGAAATACAACCTGAAGATGAACCCTTTCAAATGCGTGTTTGGAGTTTCTTCGGGAAAGTTCCTAGGATTCGTCGTCCGACACCGAGGCATCGAGATAGACCCGTCGAAGATCAAGGCGATCATGGAAATGCCTCTGCCAAGAACTCTCAAGCAACCGCGGTCTCTTCAAGGAAAGCTCACATATATCCGACGATTTATAGATAATCTCTCCGGCAAGTGTCGTCCTTACAGTCACCTAATGAAGAAGGGAACCCCGTTCGTCTGGGATCACAAATGCCAGAGCACTCGATGAAATCAAGCAATACCTGCAGAATCCTCCGGTGCTGACCGCTCCGGTCAAGGGAAGGCCTCTCATTCTGTATACAACCGCCCTTGAGGGTTCCTTAGGCGCACTATGGGTACAAGAGAATGACCAACGGAAGGAGAGAGCCCTCTATTATTTGAGTCGAGTTCTCCTGGGGGGAGAAAGCAATTACTCTCCCATTGAAAAACACTGCCTGGCGTTGATCTTCGCAATGACAAAGCTCAGGCACTATGTGTTGGCACATGAGGTCCATCTCATATCAAAAGTGGATCCTCTCAAATACTTGATGTCGGAGGACATATTAACAGGGCGGCTCGCTAAATGGGCCCTGCTCTTGATGGAGTTCTCGATAACTTATCGGCCTCTTAAGGCGGTGAAAGGCCAGGCCATAGCCGACTTCCTCGCTGAGCATCTGATACCTGCCGATTCTCCTTTGAATTGCGAACTGCCAGACGAGCACGCGTTTGACACGATCGACGGTGAGAAAGGATAAAGTGACACCCGATGGGAACTTTACTTCGATGGGGCATCTTCCATGAAGAAGCGCAAACAAAGCACCCCCATAATCAAATCAGGGGTAGGCCTCATTTTTGTGACTCCCTAAGGAGGGATAATGTGCTTTGCCTTCTTCTTAACAGAGCCGAGGACAAACAATGAAGCCGAATATGAAGCTTTGATAGCAGGTCTCGAGATCGTTATCGACATGGGAATTGAAATCCTTCTCATATACGGAGACTCTCAACTGGTCGTTAGTCAAGTAAACGGTGACTATCAAACGTGCAAACCAGAGTTGGTGAAGTACGGCGAAAGGGTTCAACAATTGCTGACTCAAATCCCTTTCTACATTCTGGAAAGCATACCGCGTGCGGAAAATAGAAACGTGGATGCATTGGCCAAACTCGCTAAAGAACTGGCCGACGAGAATCTCGATGATGTGAGGATCGTTGTGCAAAGCCGTCGGGTTCTTGCACCGGCAGAAATATCTCCGGAATCCTCTGAAGAAAAGGGAGCGACTGAGCAAGTGACCCTACAAATAAAGGACCAGGAAGATGCTAAGGATTGGAGAGAAGTCTTTATAGACTACTTCAAATCCTGTTGAACACCTGAAGACGCGTCCTCAAGACATCAGCTTATGAGACGAGCTCTATCCTTCGCTTTTGTCAATGATACTCAGTATAAAAGATCATTCAACTCCCGTGGCTAAGATGCCTGGGACCTGAAGAGGCAAGGAGAGTCGTCCAAGAAACTCACGACGGACTCTGCGGTTCTTATCAAGCTGGACCAAAGATGAAACTGAAGATCAAAAGGATGGGCTACTATTGGCCCACGATGATCCAAGACTGTCTCGAATACGTGAAGCAGTTCCACTCGTGCCAGATTCACGGGGACTTTATCCATCAGCATCCAAATCCGCTACACCTAACGGTGGCTAGCTGGCCGTTCGAAATGTAGGAAACTGATATAATCGGCCCCATCGAACCAGCATCGTCCAGAGGACATCGGTTCATTTTAGAGACAACTGATTACTTCTCCAAATGGGCAGAAGCAGTACCGCTGAAGGAAGTGAAGACGGAGAATATCCTCCATTTCTTCAAGACACACGTCATTTATCGGTTTAGCATTCCGCGACGGATCATCTCCGATAACGGGCCAGCTTACAGAAGCTACAAGATCAGCCGCTTCGCACAACAGCATAACATAGACTGGAGATACTCTTCAGTCTATAATCCTCGAGCTAACGATCTAGCCGAGGCTTTCAACAAGACCTTGACAAAGATCGTGAAAAAGACGGTGTCTCGAAATAAGAGGGACTGGCATGAGAGACTGCATGAAGCTCTCTGGGCATATCGGACTACATTTAAAACAGCCACGAACACAACGCCGTATGCATTGGTATTCGGCACAGAAGCTGTAATCCCCCTCGAAATAGAGTTACCCTCTCTACGAGTGGCAGTTCATTACGAGCTAACGGACGAAGAGAATGTTCACCTTCAGCTTGAGGAGCTCGACGCCCTTGACGAAACCCGGCTCATGGCGCAAAAAAATCTGGAGGCTTATAAAGTAAAGATGACGCGCTCATATGAGAGATTGACTAGGCCGAGAACATTCCGCCAAGGTGAACTCGTGCTAGTGGTCAAAAGACCTATGATCCTCAATCGTGCCAAACGGGGGAAATTCGAGCCGAACTATGAAGACCCGTATATCATAGACAAAGTTTATCAGGGTGGAGCTTATCTACTCATGGACATGCATGGCGAAAGACCCTTCAGGCCAATAAATGGTCACTTCCTGAAGAAGTACTACGCTTGACGAGTCATGGCCTAGGTTAACGATAGATGATGACGCCTATGTCCGCTCGCTATCTTCCTGAGCCCAAACTTTAGAAGTAGTAGCCGGCTATCGGACCGAAATGTCCTAAAACTAACAATGGACCGAAATGTCCCTAAACCAACGATGGACCGAAATGTCCTAAAACTAACAATAGACCGAAACGTTCTTAAACTAACAATGGACCACTATGTCCTAAAACTTGCAATTGACCGAGACGTCTATAAACTACTACGGACCACAGCATCCCAAGGCTGACACAAAAAAAATTAATAATAAACAAAATATAAAAAAATAAAAAAAAAGAAAACGGTATGTTCATAAGCAAAATGGGCACGGATGAAAACCCGAAAGGGCTCCGTGAGTAAAAACAGCAGGGCTACCGGCGAGTTTTGTGAAAACCCGAAAGGGCGCAAGCTCGTTAGAAAACACTTGCAGGGTCCTCTCGATCCTGTAAGGAGAAACCACCTGCGTGAGATCCTTACGACTCATAAGGGAACAACACACTTGGGGATCCCCACAATTCCTAAGGAGAAATTACACCTGCGAGATCCCCATGACTCGTAAGGAGAACCTTCCTTCGAGACCCTCACGGCTCATAGGATGCAAAAGTCTTAAGCTACAGGGATCTGAACCTGTTCTTAAGCAGCCATCACAACCTCCAATGCTGCCCTACAAGCGGTTCAGTATTGACCCTTGTATAGAATCCACGGGCGCAAATAAACATTTCCCTAACAAAGTCCCACCAGAGACTGGGGATATGCTCATATGGCAAAAGACACTTGCAAGTCCTCTCGACTTATAAGGAGAAAATACTCTTGTAAGATCCTTACAACTTATAAGAGACCATGCACTTAGGAATCCTCATGATCCCTAAGGAGAAAACGCACCTACGAGATCCTCACGACTCATAGGGAGAAAATTCTTTATGAGACCCTTACGGCGCATGAAGTCAAAATCCTTAGTCGACAGGATCTTAACCCTGTTTGCTAAGCCCCCTTTGTTCGACACCGACAAAGGCAAATGATGATTCGCTCCTGGCAATATCCCAGTAGTAGCGATGCTAATGCCTAAATCGATATCAAATCCCAAACTCACAGCAAGGCAAATGCATATGAAATAGCCGAAATGATGGGGCAACTTGCAACAAAATCAGCAAGTAAAAATGTATGCATGCAAAATAGCCGAAATGATTGGGCAACTCGCAATAAAAAGCAGCGAGTAAATAAACAAATAGCCAAAATGATTGGGCACCGCGAAAAATATCCGAAATGATTGGGTAATCGCGACTTTTGCGATATAAAAGCTGAAATGATAGAGCATCGTGGAAAGAAAAATATATAAAATGAAACTTTTTGCCCTACAGGTGATATCGCATCAATCTCTGTATACAATCCAGGGGTGCAAACAAAGAAGGAATCGCACCTTCTCTCCCCACGCTCCATCAGAAGAAAAAGCCAAATCTCAATGGTTCACAGACAGCCTAGAGATCATCTCAATATCCGTCTCATTTTAACAGGCATGACATCAACAAATCGGAGCTGCGGCAAAAATTCCCAGTTCCATGACTCGACGATGCACAAACAACCGAGAGTCAACCATTCCTGGTCACGTGGAACGCGGCTTATGTCAATCCTGACCCCATGGGAAACGTCCAGAGCGGACCCTGGTCCTCGCAGAACACGGCTATGTCCCCGTGGGAAGCATCCAGAGCAAAATTCCTGGTCACGTGGAACGCGGCCTATGTCAATTCTGACCCTGTGGGAAACGTCCAGAGCGGAGCCTGGTCCTCGCAGAACACGACTATGTCCCCGTGGGAAGCATCTAGAGCAAAATTTCTGGTCACGTGGAACGTGGCTTATGTCAATTTTGACCCCGTGGGAAACATCCAGAGCGGAGCCTGGTCCTAGCAGAACACGGGTATGTCCCCGTGGGAAGTATCTAGAGAAAAATTCCTAGTCAAGTGGAACGCGGCTTATATCAATTCTGACCCCGTGGGAAACGTCCAGAGTGGAGCCTGGTCCTCGCAGAACACGGCTATGTCCCTGTGGGAAGCATCCAGAGCAAAATACCTGGTTATGTGAAACACGGCCTATGTCAATCCTGACCCCGTGGGAAACGTCCAGAGCGGAGCCTGGTCCTCGCAGAACACGTCTATGACCCCGTGGGAAGCATCCAGAGCAAATTCCTGGTTTCGTGGAACGCGGCCTATGTCAATCCTGACCCCGTGGGAAACGTCCAAAGCGGAGCCTGGTCCTCGCAGAACACGGCTATGACCTCGTGGGGAGCATCCAGAGCAAATTCCTGGTTTCGTGGAACGCGACCCATGTCAATCCTGGCCCCGTGGGAAACGTCCAGAGACGATCCTGGTCCTCGCAGAACACGGCTATGACCCCGTGGGAAGCATCCAGAGCGGAGCCTGGTCATCGCAGAACATGGCTATGACCCCGTGGGAAGCATCCAGAGCAAATTCCTGGTCACGTGTAACACGGCCTATGTCAATCCTGACCCCATGGGAAACGTCCAGAGCGGAGCCTGGTCCTTGCAGAACACGGCTATGTCCCCGTGGGAAGCATCCAGAGCAAAATGCCTGGTTTCATGGAACGCGGCCTATGTCAATCCTGACCCCGTGGGAAGCATCCAGAGCAGAGCGTGGTCCTCGCAGAATATGGCTATGACCCCGTGGGAAGCATCCAGAGCAAATTCCTGGTTTCGTGGAAAGCGGCCTATGTCAATTCTGACCCCATGGGAAACGTCCAGAGCGGATCCTGGTCCTCGCGGAACACAGTTATGACCCCGTGGGAAGCATCCAGAGCGGAGCCTGGTCCTCGCAGAACACGGCTATGTCCCCGTGGGAAGCATCCAGAGAAAAATTCCTGGTTACGTGGAACACGGCCTATGTCAATCCTGACCCCGTGGGAAACGTCCAGAGCGGAGCCTGGTCCTCGCAGAACACGGCTATGACTCCGTGGGAAGCATCCAGAGCAAAATTCTGGTTTCGTGGAACGCGGCCTATGTCAATCCTGACCCCGTGGGAAACGTCCAGAGCGGATCCTGGTTCTCGCAGAACACGGCTATGACCCCGTAGGAAGTATCCAGAGTGGAGCGTGGTCCTCCCAGAACACGGCTATGACCCCGTGGGAAGCATCCAGAGCAAATTCCCGGTCACGTGGAACACGCACTATGTCAATCCTGACCCCGTGGGAAACGTCCATAGCGGAGCCTGGTCCTCGCAGAACACGACTATGTCCCCGTGGGAAACATCCAGAGCAAAATTCCTGGTTTCATAGAACGCGGCCTATGTCAATCCTGACCCCATGGGAAGCATCCAGAGCGGAGTCTGGTCCTCGCAGAACACGGCTATGACCCCGTGGGAAGCATCCAGAGCAAATTCCTGGTTTCGTGGAACGCGGCCTATGTCAATCCTGACCCCGTGGGAAATGTCCAGAGCGGATCCTGGTCCTCACGGAACACGGCTATGACCCCGTAGGAAGCATCTAGAGCAGAGCCTGGTCATCGCAGAACACGGCTATGACCCTGTGGGAAGCATCCAGAGCAAAATTCCTGGTCACGTGGAACACGGCCTATGTCAATCCTGACCCCGTGGGAAACGTCCAGAGCGGATCTTGGTCGTCGCAGAACACGGCTATGACCCCGTGGGAAGCATCCATAGCAAAATTCCTGGTTACGTGGAACACGACCTATGTCAATCCTGACCCCGTGGGAAACGTCCAGAGCGGAGCCTGGTCCTTGCAGAACACGGCTATGAGCCCGTGGGAAGCATCCAAAGCAAATTCCTGGTTTCGTGGAAAGCGGCCTATGTCAATCCTGACCCCGTGGGAAATGTCCAGAGCGGAGCCTGGTCCTCGCAGAATACGGCTATGACCCCATGGGAAGCATCCAGAGCAAAATTCCTGGTTTCGTGGAACGTGACCTATGTCAATCCTGATCCCGTAGGAAGTATCCAGAGCGGAGCCTGGTCCTCGCAGAACACGACTATGACCCCGTGGGAACATCCAGAGCAAATTCCTTGTTTCGCGGAACGTGGCCTATGTCAATCCTGACCCCGTGGGAAACGTCCAGAGCGGATCCTGGTCCTCACGGAACACGGCTATGACCCCGTAGGAAGCATCCAGAGCGGTGCCTGGTCCTCGCAGAATACGGCTATGACCACGTGGGAAGCATCTAGAGCAAAATTCCTGGTCACGTGGAACACGGCCTATGTCAATCCTGACCCCGTGGGAAACGTCCAGAGCGGATCCTGGTCCTCGTAGAACACGGCTATGACCCTGTGGGAAGCATCCAGAGCAAAATTCCTGGTCACGTGGAACACGGCCTATGTCAATCCTGACCCCGTGGGAAACGTTCAGAGCGGAGGCTGGTCCTCACAGAACACTGCTATGTCCCCGTAGGAAGCATCCAGAGCAAAATTCCTGGTTTCGTAGAACGCGGCCTATGTCAATCCTGACCCCGTGGGAAACGTCCAGAGCGGAGCCTGGTCCTCGCAGAACACAGCTATGACCCCGTGGGAAGCATCCAGAGCAAATTCCTGGTTTCGTGGAACGCGGCCTATGTCAGTCTTGACCTCGTGGGAAACGTCCAGAGCGGATCCTAGTCCTTGCAGAACACGGCTATCACCCCGTGGGAAGCATCCAGAGCAAATTCCTGGTTTCATGGAATGCGGCTTATATCAATCCTGACCCCGTGGGAAGCATCCAGAACGGAGCCTGGTCCTTGCAGAACATGGCTATGACCCCGTGGGAAGCATCCAGAGCAAATTCCTGGTCATGTGGAACACGGCCTATGTCAATCCTGACCCCGTGGGAAACGTCCAGAGCAACTCCTGATTCCGTGAAGTGCGGATAATGGCAACACCATCAATCACTTACAGGTCCTCTCGACCCGTAAGGAAGAAAACTCTCTTGTAACATCCTTACGAGTTACAAGAGAAAACACGCTTAGGAATCCTCACGATTCCTAAGGAGAAAATACACCTACGAGATCCTCTCGACTCGTAGGGAGAAAAGTCTTCATGAGACCCTCACGACTCATGATGTTGAAAAGTCTTAGGCAGCAGATCTGAACCTGCTCCTAAGCCATCACTACCTCTCGAAGAATTCAAAACGGAATGCTCTCTCTATCATCTGCAGGCTATGCTTACTAGAGTGACTTGCAAATAACAAAGAAAAGAAGAAAGTCAAGAGGTCACACAAGACATCGCAAAAGAAATGTATCTTTCATTCATAAATTCAATTGGGTACAAAATACATCATATGAAAGAATAAAAAAGGATACATTTTATTCAAGATTACAAATGGTACAAAAACAATTATTGAGAGGGAAGCATTTTCAATAGACCAATCAGCCACTCACGCACTTCCCTCAGTCCCTTTTCTTGGTCAGCTACCGCGGCAAACTCTGCTTCGACCTGGGCTCGTTGCTGCAAATAGGATGAAAGTTGCTCTTCGACGACCCGTTGAGCTGCCTCACGATTCTGTGCATCTCACTCGATGAGGTCGAGTTTTTTCCTCAGCGTTAGCCCGTCAGAAATACATCGTAGAAGGCTTTCAAAGATGACTTTCAGCTGTGCAGCGTTTGCATCAACTTGGGCATGCAAAAGAGCAGATTCACTTAAAGTCTCCTCGCGCTCCTTACACCTCAAAGCCGCTTTTTGATCAAGATGACGGAAGTAAGGGGTGCTCTCCTCAACCCATGCAGCCCGCTGGGAGTTCACAACCAAGACCTCAAGGGCAGTACGTCTAAACTCAAGCTCATGCAGGTAGGCCTCGATTTTCCTGCAATGATTAACCCAGGACTCAACGACGCCCTCACAATGAAAGTTCACGAGAGTCGCCAGCATAGGATTAACCTTTGCGGCAAAATCTGCAGCGAATGTGGGAGCCTCCACGTCAACCTCCTTGATGTAGTCGCTCAACATGCGCAGACTATTCACAGCGCCTTTGGAAGATGAACGTCGAGAAAAGGGGCCTGCAGGCATTACGACTCGAGATTCGAACGGAGCTGAAGTTGATATCACCGCTGCAAAACAAATCACAGTCAAATGATGGTTCAAGAAATAGAGGAGGTTTATGAACAATGGAGTTTACTATACCGGCTGCAGTAGGTGGCAAGGCCGAGAGTACCAGTGGCGCAACTGTTCTTTCATCTTCTTCTTCGATCTGTAGTGCTGCAATCAAAACAAAGAAGAATTAGAAACGATTTGGCTGCCCGTAAAAGAAAAGACATTAGCTGAAGGCTGTACTCACCAGCGCCACAAGATGATGCAATCTCTGACTGAAAGGAGAAGTGTGGGTGTAGCACCTGATACAGGTGATCAAAAAGAACTCCTGCAAGGATGCAATAATGCAATGTCAGTATATAAAGTATACAGCCTACAATGAAACTGATGGGTCACAAATCCGCACCTTCCAGCATTTGAGATGGTACGAGAGAAGGTAGAGGAGCGGTCACCGTTAAAGCAGCAACTGGAGAGGCTTCCTCGGGTAGCACAACCCCAACGCTCATCACACCTGCATTAGAAATAAAAAAAACGCTGTCAAAAAGAAATTAAAGGGGATTGCAGAATAAAAGGGAAGGCGATGACCCAAAATCTACCTGGTGAGTCGCCGGTCGAGACCGCGACAAGGGCGTCACTGGAGGCAGCAAATGCTTCACCCTCCTCCATCGGGATGGTCTCGCCACCCATAGCCTCATCTCCCGATTCCACGAGAATCGTCGTGACACTCGCAGCGCCCGGCAACGGCAAGGAGTCGCAAGGGGAAAGAGCGACGATTGGAGCAGTGCCCGACTCTTGAGAGAGAGTAGCTACCTCGGGCTCAGCGGTTGTAACCATCTTACCTACCGCTACCTCGGGCTCGACGATTATAGCCGTCTCACCTACCGCTACTTCAGGCTCGGCGGTTGCCGTCACGTCACCCACCACTTCCTCGGTAAGAATCGGCCCTACAAGATAAGATATATGAGGACCTAAAAATTAAAACTTTGACAAAAGAACCCAATGTTACGTTACCTTGGGTCGGCTTTTTGATTGCCTCTTGAGCCGCACGAGTTGCCTGTCTGTGGGCGGTAGACAAGGCAGCCGAAGTATCCTCTGAAGGAGTAGGGGCAGGGGCAACGGCGCTTGGACCTGCACCCGCATCCAAGACGGCAGTACGCTCCCTTGCCGCGCGCATTTTACGCTTCCTTTTCGCCCGGGACGTGATGGCAGATCTTCTCAAGACCTCCGTCAACGGGGCATCATCGTCCACGCCGAGGGTTACCTCTGGAGCCGTCGTGATATCTTTCATCGGTTGCTTAAGTGAAGCTTCTTTCGGCAATATCGGCGGAACTGAGATTTCGATAGCCGACCTTGGAGGCATCTCCGCACCGCTCTGCGAAGTCGGTGCCGCACCTGGAATAACTTGAGTAGAGGTAGTTCCTGTAATAAGATGAAGAGGAGGGGCGGATTACCCATAAGAAACAGGAGTGGAGACGCGGTGAACCGAAATGTACCGATGCCTAAAGATGCTCGAAGTCTGTCCTCCTCCTCAAAAGTCTTGAGAGAAGCTGCGAGAGCTTCTTCAGTAGAAATGCCTGTTAAAAAGGGAAAAGTGTCAGTCGAAACATGATGACAAAAATATAATGTAATGACGAAAAATACAGCTAATGGTTACCTGATTGCGCGATGATGGCCAGTCCAGGTTTGTGGCTTGCCAATCGCTCAGAAGCGGCAATGGCAGCTGCCAGATCAGTGTCATCTGGTGGCATGAATAGACCCTCATTGGTCCCATATTCGCTCAGGCCCTCGCTATAAGGAGCATGAGACTCCTGGCCGAGTACAACGTCTACAGAAAGGATCGACTTCTTCTTCCTCTTCTGCGAGCGAGTTCCGGTCGCAGCCAGTACTAGCTTACGCTTGGTGGGCACTTTAGGATGACAAGTCCCGATATCTGAACCCATGCCAGACTCGGGGGAAGCTACATTCACCGTCTCCACGGGAGCCCGGGGCACCGGTAGCTCGGGCCTATCATGCGGAACCTCGACCGCAGCGACTCCCCTTAAGGGAGGACGGACAATGGTCCGTCGCTTCAGAGGGACGTTTCGATCACCGGCAGGGGGTGCGCCCTTGCGATCGAGCAACAGTCGCTTCTCCTCCTTAATTACAGCGCCCATTGAATGCTGATACCAGGCAACGTGCACATTGAGGGCCTTCGGGACACAGCTCGGTTCGCTGATAAAGAAGTTGGACCCTGTGTTCACATGCATAAAATGATGCAGCGCATTTCGCATTCCCTCTCTCGTGGCAGCAGGTTCTAACAAGAAGGCCTCCAGTGGGACTCCCTGATTATAGCTCAGCTGCTGGGCAAAACGATGAAGATTGTATCTCATGAATATTGCCGCATCATTTTGCCTAAACACCAGAAAACCCGGTCTGATGGAATATAAATGAAGGATTTCCCGAGCTTTCAAAATAGAGGTTCTATCATTGAAAATGTCCCGTAATGGCTGCACCGCGGTTACGGACTCTTTGCCGATGGTTAGAATCTTGTCGGTAAAATTCATGCCATCTCCAACCATGCGAAGGCGAAGGAGCAAACCTTTAGCCTCCCGTGGTGACGGATTTACAATAGATGCGCCGACTAATCGCATAATCCGGGGGAAGCTGCACCTGTCATAAAAGGAAGGCCTTTTATGGATACCGAAAATGCCAAGTGCGTGTAGCTCAAGCCATGACATGAAATAATGCATCGAGAAGTTCACATGCTGCACCCCGGGTTCAGTAGTATCCGCCGCTTGGCTGAGGCCGTAATATAAATGAGCTAACCCGGCAACCCCGACAGCCACTTTCACCCCAATAACCATTCGGTGAGCTGGGTAGAAGACGGACGGCCTCATACGGCGAAGATGCATCGGGAGTGCAAACCAGCTCAGTTATAACCCAAGAAACCCCAAAAAGAACGTTCCTCATCAATCCCAGGGACTGCAACCTCCGCAAAAGAAACGACTGGGTTGTTGGGAAGGAAGAAACTCTTTTGATCTGCCTCCGCCATTGGCAGGTTGTTCAAACCTAAGCCGAAAGGGTCGTCAAGCGTAGTGAATTTAGCAGCCTCCTTCGAGAGGACTTCCGGATGAAGAAAACGAGCGATGAAATCCTCGAAATTAACCCCGTGGCTCCCAGATTCGAGGAAAAGGCCCTCATAAATATTCAACATGTTGATCAGACTAGGAAATTGGTGTTGAACGGCGTTTTCCGGGGTAAGGCCTGTCATCACTGGCTTGCCACCAAAAACGTATTCATCCATAGGAAGCGGTTCCTCATAATGCTCCCCCATGACCGGTAAGCCAGAAACTTTTGCAAATTCCTCTAGGGAGATTGATACTTCTCGGTCCAGCGAAAGGAAGGTGTGGGTAGGAATATTCCACTGCTCCAGAAAGACCTTAACCCACCAGGCGGGAAGCGTAGGATACTGGATGAGAGAAGCATAAATGGCGGGATACAACCCAAGCCTCAACAACTGCGACTTCTTCGCTGACAGAATGTAGCGAGCCCATTGCAGATAGCCAACTGGATGACGAGGAATTAGCCCAATCGTATATGGTTGTCCCCACGGTCGCGCCTCGCCTTGACAAATACGTCTCCCCAGGGTGTCCAAAACCATTGGAGGCTGAACGGGTATCGAAACCATAGCAGGCTGAAGAAGACCTTCTGAAGTCTAATTAACCATCTCCACGGCATAGTTCACCGGGGGTGGGTCGGCGTAATGGATCGCCATGATGGGCTCTGAGGGTACAGCGCACGAAAAGCTCCGTCGACCCTTAATAATGTGGTTGTATCATGTCCCCCAGAGGTGAAGATTCTTATGTTCCGGATCATGATCTTTGATCAGTGCTAAGACTTCCCGGTCTACAGGCGCTCCAGGGAATCCTCCCTCTGAACGAACAAATGGGAAAAAGGGACCGAAAGATATGTCGCCTGCGCGAAAAGGGACAAAAGTCAACTGTCAGTGCGATAATTTAATTTAAATTCTGACACTTGATACTTTTAAATTTGTACCGCACTGTAATGCAATAGAGAGGGACCAAAGGGGGCCCACAAAATCAAGATGACAATTCATCATTAATAAAACAGTCTCATCATTTGATAAGGCTGTCATTAAGTGAGGAAATCCTCAAAAGAAATTCTCATTAAATGAGAGATCTCTCGGTCAGAGGAGTAAACCTTCCCTTGAGAGCAGTGCTCTGTGATAGAGTGACACTTATTAAACTCTAATCATGAAAGAATAAAAATTCCTCAAGAGCCTTGCTCTGAAAAAAATGATGATGGAATAATCCATCAGAAAAATTGAAATCAATTTTTTATGAATTAAAAATTCTGAGATCTTCAAGATCCATGAACGAACTCTTAAGAGTTCTTCATAAAAGATTAATAAATCTACATGATTTGAAAGGAGCAAAGCTCTGATTAATGGGTTAAGAAACCCTGAAAAAGATCTCCTTAGATCTATAATTCCAAGAGAGCAAAGCTCTATTAATGAAACCCCAAAAGGGTTTTCTTTAAGATCAAAGATCTATGAAGAGCAAGGCTCTGTTAATGGGTAAAACCCTAAGTAATTAAAAGGTTTAATCTTTACCTAAATTTTAAGCAGAGTTTTGACTCTTGAAAAGTTCTTAAGCAAAAGAGCTATGCTCTGTGGGAGAATAAGAATTCTCAGAAAATAAGGAAGACGATGAGCAGTGGTCATCCTAGAGGACCAAAGGTCCTATTTATAGGCACTGAGTGCCGTTTCAACTTCTCAGTTGATCCGAAGGCGCAGATGCTGCCACCGCTGCACTCACGTGTGGGCCACATGAGCGCAATGGTGGGGGGGCATTTGTTTCCCCCAATCAGAACAAAGCTCTGATTCAAAAATTCAAATTTTGAAATGAAGCAACGCTTCAGATGCAGCGCCAAGTGCGCTGCGCCTTAAGCAGCGCACCACGTGCAAAGCACGTGTGCGCTAGCGCTGGGTGCGCTGCGCTCTATGCAGCGCACCACGTGTAAGACACGGATGCGCTAGTGCTAAGTGCGTTGCGCTCTGAGCGGCGCACCACGTGTCAAACACGGGTGCGCTAGCGCAAGGTGCACTGCGCTATGAGCAGTGCACCATGTGCAAAGTACTGGTGCGCTAGCGCTGGAATTAAAAAACTCCCCACCGTTAGATCAAAATATTCTAATAATAATGATAAATCATTAATTAATCAGAATTAAATTCTGTTATGGAAAGATTTTCCAATTTTGTTAAAAACAAGAAGATTGTCTTCTGTAAAACAGAAACCCTAGGATCAAAGATCCAATGGTCGGAAACGTCCCCAAATCAATTGGAGAAAAGATCTCTTTAACTGATTGAACTGATCAGCTTGCCCTATATAAAGGCCCCAAGACTTCAAGTCTCATATAGAGAACCCCCCCATAAACTTTCAAAAACTCAAAGAAAAAGAGCAAGCTCTTACAGGAAGATTTTTCTTCAAGGTAAGAATGAAGAATGATGAACACAGAGATGAAATCATCTCATGATTAAGAAAGAAAAATTCATTTCTTTAAAAGATCATAGATCTACAAGACAAAAAGTCTTTCACAAAAGAGATCAAAAGATCTTATCATAAGATAGAAGAAGAACATAATTCTTCTCACAGATCATGGATCTATAAAGGCTAAGCCTTTCATCAACATAAGAGATTGAAAATATCTCCTGCAAAAATAAGAACTGTTGTTCTTAGATCTTGAGACAAAGTCTCTTTTAAGGAACATAAATTTGTTTCCCAGATCATAAAATTGATCAGATGCGCTTTGCGCTCATGAACTGCGCTTCTGCGCTCTCTGGATTGGCGCTCAGCGCCAAATACGCCACGTGTCAATCACGTATGCGCCAAGTGACAGCTTGCGCTTCTGAAATAGCGCACTGCGCTCATGGGCTGGCGCTCAGCGCCAAGCGCACTGCGTGTCAATCTTGTGTGCGCCATTGAATTAATAGCGCAATGTGCTCATATATTAGCGTAATGCGCTCATCATCTGGCGCTCAGCGCCAAGCGTGCCACGTGTCACTCACCTGTGTGCTACTCAGCAGAAGCACACTGCGCTCTTTGACTGGCACAAAGCGCCAAGCGCACCACGTGTCCCTTACGTGAGCGCTGACAGAACATAAATTATCTTTTAATAAGCCTGGAGCTATAATGAATGCTCAGCATTCAATAAAAGACAAAACATTGTCAAGATATAAATCAATGCTCATCATTGTTAAAAGGGCCAAGCCCAAATAAAGGCTCAACAGCCTAAGATAGAATTTTTTATTGGACTTAGCCCAAGATTGGCCATAAGTCCTCAACTCATATTAATTGAGCTCATCTGCTCACAAATATGTTAACAGATCTTAGCCCCAAATTGGACTACAGATCTTTCAACCAACTCACATCGGTTCGAGGGTACATCTCTTTACTCCTCTGATATTTGTCGTTGTAATCCTTCAACGTCTTCAGAGAGGTGATGGGTCCCGACAACCAAACATTATACGGACTGTGGGGTCCGTTAAAAAACTCACGGACTATGATGTCCTTAACCTTGACTGTGAGGTCTTTAAACTCATGGACTATGATGTTCTTTACCTTGACCGAGATGTCTTTAAACTAAAATTGGACCGTAATGTCCTTAAACTAACAATGGACCACCATGTCCTTAAACTGGTCATCGACCGCAATGTCCCTAAACTAAACAATAGAGTTCAAATGCTCTCTTGTTGGATCTAAACGATCCCGTTAAGTTGATCTTAGTCTAAAATTAGACTAGTGTATCCTTAACAAACGTTTAAGTTGATCTTAGTCTCAAATGCGACTAACGTATCCTTAAACCCAACCCCCAAACCCAAATTAAGAAGATACAGATTTGGACTAATCCACGTCCTACGGGCGACAACATAAATTAGTCTCCGTATACAATCCACGGGCAACCAAAAACAAAACAAACACACACGACACGAAGTAACCATCTGGAGAAGGAGAAAGTGGTTACCGCAATGCGGTAGCGTAATTAACTGCAGGGGCTTGCGTCTGTAGGGAAGAGCATCCCCACAATCAAAA
This sequence comes from Agapanthus africanus, assembly GCA_030015575.1. Taxonomy (NCBI): domain Eukaryota; kingdom Viridiplantae; phylum Streptophyta; class Magnoliopsida; order Asparagales; family Amaryllidaceae; genus Agapanthus; species Agapanthus africanus. Next base: position 877,980,309 of record CM057339.1, on the reverse strand, counting down.
ACCCCTCAAATGAGGGGGAATCTTACGAAGTCTGCTACATCGGCCACATCCGTTTAAACCTTCGATACATGGTGCCATAAATCAACTTGGCATCTTCGGAGAGGTGGACGGATAGCACCAATTAGCATCTGCCCTCGAAATTCAGGCCCCGACGTCCCAACGTCCCTGTCGCGTCTTTTGACGGGGAACAGTTCTTTTGGAAGAAACTAGGGTTTCCCAACGTTCCTTGCATTGATCTCTATTCATGTCTAATCTTTACCAAAACAAATGTTGATCTAATCTCAAATCGCGGTCGAGACTATCAATAAATTGGTAGCGCGCCCGATAATGATGTTTACATTTATTTTGCTAAAATTTATAAACTTTAAAAGATGTAAAATAAGTTAAGAGATTTTAGCATCCATTGATCTACCCTAATCCTACGAACTCTATCAAGTGGAGAATTACTCACGTATGGTTGAGATAGAAGAGAAGATGAAGAAGGAGATCATGTTGTAAATGCATAAAGTAATACAGAAAGTAAAAAATGCAAAGAATTAAAATAAAAATCTACCTTTTATTAATCAACTATCATTTACAAATCCGTCGAATTTAGAGTATAAGAACCCTAGTTTATGCTCCCGATCTCTGTCTCGTATGAAATAGATGAACAGCTGATGATCAACCTGGATGCGTGGATCATCTTGGACCTCTTAATCTCTTTGGTTTGATATTTGGTGATGTAAAAGGTGATAATTTTCCAAGAGTAGCTCTCGGTCCTTTAAATAGTTCTAGAAGTAGAAACCCTAGATGCCCTGTGTTAGGATTTACTGTTTCGATCACACTGAGAAAATCTCAGATCCTACGGCCACGATGAAGCCGCGGATCCGCCGCATATATAGCCTATTGGCTGCGGTTGGGCGGCATCTTGGTGAGATCTCATTTTGAAATTTCCTCTGCTTTTAGGTGTTGTCACGTGGAGATTGTTTCAATCTGGATTCTTTAAATCTTCTATGAGTCTCTGCCATTTATGATTTTACGATATGATTCAATTTTATCGGCAGATTTTATTCTCGATATCTCAGATATCTCGATCTCCAGACCTGAGCTAAATCTGCACAATATCTCAATTCATAGTATTAGTAATATTTGTTATATTTGAGATATTATCCTAATCATTATATATATGATACAATATTTTAAGAATATTGATTAGGAATATTTGATATGATATGCATATTTAAATTTATCAAAATATATAAATATTATATGCATATATTTTCCTTTATAATATTAAGTATTGTGTATAAACATATGGTAAAGAGTATTTTGCAGATAAACCCACATATGTTCCATATATATGATAAACACCTTTAAGTACTTAACAAAATTAAGAAAATTTTTCCATCAAATGTGCAATATTTTCGACTGAACAAATACCCCCAAACTTAATTTTGATCGTCCCGAGCAAACTAGTTATTCAAGAGAGGGAGAAAAGAGGAAAATAAAAGTCTAGCACACTTTCGTAGGCAACATGATTGCACTTACCACGTGCAACAAGCCGTTAAACCTCTAGGTGTCCCTAGTAGGAGGAGTGTTGTCTCCTGAGAGTTTTCAGCGAATTACACCCACAAAATCCCATAATAAAAGAAAAAAGATGAAAGTTACATACAAAGATAAGGATTATATAAAAGAAAAAACTTGAAAATAAGAGTTTCAAACTACACTAGCTTTTCAGTTGCCATGAGCCCTATTTTAATGGTCGTGAAAAGATGTCAGAAATCACATCATCCTTCAATAAAATATCATCTTTAGTCTTCCTTCATATTTTTCTTTCAAACATCGATCATATGTCTCTACGTGTCTTTAAAAGACATCTCTACACTTAGAGAATTCAATTCAAGCCATCATAGTCTTGTCCATCTTCCCTGGTACTTTTTAGTCAGTGAATATTTTAGATAGAATTGCTCACACATTCTTCATGCGACCGTTAATATTTCTTGAGGTACTAACCGACCGATTACCAAATATGCTCACTTATTTATGCGTAATTAGCAATTTCCTCGTCTTGCAACACCTAAGGCTTAGCAGTGGCTTCCAAACCAGTTGGTCTAAGGCACTAGGTGATAAAGCACCCTCGCTATATTTTTTTTATGCTGCATTAAATAATTAAAAAACCAGTGTTCATTTTTTTTCTTCACCATTCTTTTTCTTTATATTTTTATTTTTCTTTATACTAAGGCTTTTAGACAAGAGCATTTCAAGGTATCCTCTATTATCCCAAGTTTCAAGACGTGTGCAAGTGCGTATAGTAGGGTATCAACGTTCAAAAGCTTGGACTCAAGAATAGGGATTATTATTCAGACTTAATTCTATTATCAGATTAGTGATTTCCTTCATCTTACTAACCCTTGGGACAATAGCTCATGACTACCTATTACTAGCTTCGTTATAAAACATCTAATTTTCTTGCTTTCCTTAAATTTTTCCTATCTTTCATATGTAATTTTTCACTTTCTAATCTTTTATTATCAAAAAAATTTATGCTTTTATGCAGTATAATGCAAAAATTGATGTATGAATAAGCACAAACCTCCCCCAAATCTATTTGCAGCAGTGTCCTCACTGATGTCATCTGTTTAAAAAAACCTGTAGACTTGGGAGGAAAAGTTAGTAATGGGGACATGAATTAATGACAGTCAAAACCTCCCCCAAACTTAATTTTGGCTCACAATTTTGTAAAAAATTATTTTCTTTCAAGAGCCAAAATATTCCCCCCTCTCCAAACTTGAGTAAAATAGTATTAAGCAATTAAAATCATAAGGGGGGTAAAATTATTGGTCTATGTAAAGCTTTACAAAGACCAAAAATTAACACCAACCATTTGATTGTATGTGGAAGAATAAGGTGTAGGGTTACTAGGCACACTCAAGAGGTTCCACAAGGCATCAACCATGCCAAATTCAAAAATTATGTGCCGAGAAACCCTTAGCAAGATCGTTAACTAGAGTTTAGGCAAAACTAAATGAAAGTAAATCACATTTACACTAAGTGAATGGAAAAACAACCTTTGTAGATCCGGTCCTCCACTTCCTTAGCTCCGTGATGATGTCCCTCCGCTGCGATCATCGGATCCCGGACTCTAGCGATGGTTTCGTCGAAGAAATGATCGGGCTAGGTCGTCGACTTCGATGCCGAAGAGGATCTACGTCGAGGCAACTCAAGATCAAGCTCCAACTTCACCAAGTCATGAAACTTGTGAAGAAAACACCCTATACTACATGGGAAGTGGTAGAGGATGAAGAAATAGGAAGTGGGTTCACTTTGGATTTTGATTTCTCACTTGGAATCATCACTTGATCATTTTCAAGCAAAGGTTTTCTTTTTCTCTTGAAGAAGAAGAAGAAGAAGAAGAAAGAATAATAAAAATAAAATCAAGTGATGGTTATCATTTAGTAACCATGGGTGAGTGTAGAGAATAAACTAGGGTTTAGTTGAATGGTTAGGTTAAAGGAAAGAAACAAAATGGTTACTTGTTCAAAGCTTCATGAAGCTTCAACAAAAGACAAAGCAAGCCACCATTCCATTTTCCTTTCCAAAAATAAATGAATAAAAGAATAAATAAAACAAATATAAAACCTAACCATTAACCTAAACATGGTTTAAAATAAACACACACCCAAGTTTGCATGTATCATCAAACATGATACAAACTAGTGCACAAAACTATATCATATATACAATGTGCACATCAAGTGAGAAAATCTATCTTAAGTGAACCAATACTAGTTAATGTAAATTAATATATCAAATATATAATTATACATTAAATCATTAAATCAACACTTGATTTAACGATCCGGTCATATCGTATATGACCGACTAATATCCAATGTATCGACTTATCGAATCAATCCTCGATTCGATAACTAGGTTATATCGCATACAACCAATCGATACATTCATCGCGAGAATAGAATACGGTATCACATACATGCATTATTCTCGGTCCCGCACATATCTCATATGCGCTCCTATTTCGTTTTGCTTGAGCCAGGAAACCTCTGTGTAGGACTCTAAAGACTCGTCAATACGCCGGCAGCAGGTGATGATCATATCAAACACCCACAAGCCGCAAGCGGTCTGCTAAACGTAACGGCCACCCGGGTATTGAGCGATCATAAGATCAACGAGTAAGCCCGCTCACACTCCTGTGAATCCAACAGGTAACACTTACTGTACAGTCCGGTCTGTTCGTCTGATATGTCGCATATCTCGCCTAGGGGTGGTAAACGTCAGACCCCAGCAGCTCGATAAGTCGTGTCGATATGAGGTCTATAACAGTTCGAGAAACTACTGGTAACACTTACCAGTAAATCTCAGCAACCCTGACCAGGGATTTCCGGTTATATCCAATTGAACACAGCGCAACATCAACTCCCTATACCGGGAGAGACGAATCCCCTCTTATCACTCATTGCCTCCATGTGATTCGGGACTGTACCCAAAAACCATCGTTTTGCATGCCCTCTTGGACGTGGTAAGGTGGAAATCAAAGCACAGTGGGAATCACACAAGACTCTATGACGATCTCGGGTCAACAGACTACTTTGCACCAGTGTCACCAGAGAACTGCCATCTGACGTAAGGTATAATATCATCTGGGAGTTCTCAGCGAGTCCGTCCAGTGTACCCAGTCTCCACTGAGCACCCGTATATCATCTCTGATGTCAAACATCAATGGATATGGGATCATCCATCGCCTATCTATATGGGTCGAGAAGGTATACGCTAGTCTACTCTAGTATATCGATGCCCCGTCTCGATACACCCACGACTAGGGACCTTGAAGGATGTACTTATGGACTACCATGTCCCCACTAGTATGATCCGCATCATAGTCCAGGTAGTCAAGTACACATCCTAAGGGCTTTACCAACATGTAACAGAGAGATAATCAGTGTACGCGTTAAGGTAAAGAGCAACCAGATAGCATACTATCATGTCGAGCAAGAAAGTCCTCCCTATATATGTCCAAGCATCCACTACAATATACATCCTATGTATAGTAATGGCCTCTAGGGCATACATATAACTAACAATCTCCCACTTGCACTAGGGCCATCTGATAGCAGTGGTTGTAGTATCTCATACTCAACCATCCCATAAAAGTCTCTCTCTGGGAAAAGGCCTTTGTCAGTGGATCCGCCGTGTTGTCCTCTGTGTCTACTCTCCTAACCTTGATCTCCCTGGAGATCAACCATCTCCATGATCAGGTGATACTGCCTAAGAATTATATCTGGATTTCTGATGGGACGGGGGTTCCTTGGCATAAGCCACAACTCCATTGTCACACAATGGTAGGAACGAAGTTCATCTCATGAACTAATATACATCCAGACTGCCTCTTTGGTAGCATCTTAAGTAGCGATGTATCCAGCCTTTATCGTCTAGTATGCCACGGTATCTAGCTTGGAACTCTTCCAACATACCGTCCTTTTACTGAGGGTAAAGACAATGCCTGTGACTGACATTCAGTCGTCCTTATCACCCGGAACCTTTCCAGTGATTCTCCCCAGGATCGATTGATACCATCTCACTACAACTAGTGAGAATCCTAACATCCATTTAGATCTATCTCATAGATCCAAAACCCAGGATTTAGTAGGTGTCATTTTGATCCTATGTGGAGAATCATTGTGATAAGCGGAGATTGATCGAACGTAGCATAGGAAACTCCTTTCCTATCAAGAGTATGTCATCCACGTACTCTACGAGGATCGCCACCATACTCCCTACTACCTTTTTGTATATACAAGGTTCATCTACCATTTTGATGATGTCAAACTGTTTGACTAACTCATCAAAACAGATGTTCCAACTCCGCGATGCCTGCTTCATCACATAAAACATCTTGCACACGTTTCCGCTGCTCCCACTGTCTACGAAGCCTTCTGACTGTGTACTTATAGACTTTCTCTTCTAAAACATCATTTAGAAGAGCAGTCATGACACCCAACCGCCAGATATCGTAGTCATGGTATGTAGCCATGGTAAGTTGGATCCGGATGGACTTAAGCATAGCCACTGGAAAAGGTTTCATCATTATCCACGCCTGGTCGATGATGAAAACCTTTAACAAGTCTAGCTTTCAAAGTCTCAACTTTTCCATCTACACCAAGTAATCTTCTCAAGATATACTTGCTCTTGATGGGGATTTAACCCTTCAGATATAGCAACTAAAGTCCATACTTTGTTGGTGTACATGGATTCCATCTCAGATCGCTAAGCATCCAGCCATTCTTACAGAGTCCCTACTCTCGATGGCCTGCTCGAGACTAGTTGGGTCATCATCTCATGATGCAATTCTCGCTCCCACTGTCATCGAGAAACCGAAGTATCTCTCAGGTGGATGAGGAACCCTACTAGATCGGCGGAGAGGCTGAGGTTCGTTGGAATCTACTGAATCCTTTGGTTCTACCAAATCATTTGCTGTAGTTTGTATAGCCGGAACCTTTCCAGTTCTACATAATAGACATTGCCTCGATCTTGTCCGGATTTTTGCTTTTAGACATAGGCCGGTCAACCCCAAATCTTAACTAGCTTAAGACATGGGCTCTTCCCATACCATATCTCATATGGAGTGGTATGCCGTGATCTGATTCGAACCTAATTTCAATAGGTATGCAGCTTCTCAAGTACATAACCCCAAAAAGGAAACAGGTAACTCAGTATTACTCATCATAGAGCGCACCATATCGAATAGGGTGCAATTGCTCCGTCCCGATATACCATCGTGCTATGGTGTATACGGAGGAGTAATGCTGAGAGAGAATCTCATTCTCCTTTAGGATAGTCCAGGAATTCTATGCACAAGTATTCTCCTCCCTGATCGCATCAAAGGACATAATACTTATACCCGTATTTGGTTCTCTACTTCTAACTTATATTCTGTGAATATTTCAAAAGTTTCGGACTTGTGTTTCAACAGGAACATATGTCTGAATCTTGAGAGATTATCAGAGAATGTAATGAAGTACAAAGAACCGGTCTTGGCATATGTAGATAGGGGACCTTCATACATCAGCATGTATCAATCCTAAAAGTTCACTAACTCTTTCTCTGTTTCCAATAAACAGAGATGGTGTCATTATATCTTTGTGACATGACTGGCAAGTTTCACAAGATGTAAATTCAAACTAATTTAAATATACATCTAAATGTAACTTCAGCCAGTCGGGTCGCATTGATATGACGTAGTCTACAATACCTTAAGAAGGATTCGTTCATATCTGAACTCTTCCTCTTGTGTGTGTTCCGTATACTAAGAACTGTAGTTTGATTTAGAACATCAATGCTTTTAGATAACGTGCCTGAACCGATTAACTTTTGATATAGGAAATGTTCAAAACATTATCCAACAATACAAAATTTTATCATTTCTTTACTAATAAAGAGACTGATATGATTTTGTATATCAGGTTCGGTATCTAATAACATTCATTCAGAATCAATGTATTGGTAATACAGGGTGACAGTGACCAACAGACTTGGTTGCAACGCTTGCACCGTTTTCTGTCTCATGAAACTTATCACCCGTTCTCAGTTCTCTACCTTTCTGTAGCCCTATGTAACAGATTACATATCTGGAATCCTGATCCGGTATCTAATACCTAGGACGTAGAGGACACTGAGAAATAGTTCTTTGTAATGAACACACCCGAAGATGATGCATCAGCATGCACTTTCTTCGTTTGGGCGGCACGGGAATTCTGGTAATCTCCAATTTCCTGCTCTGTCTTATAACGATTAAAGTTGGAGCGGGACCAACGTTCCCCAGCTCAGTATAACAAGCGGGTTCGGTCAATAATCCGTATTATTATCTTGATTAAGGCGTGATATGGTCGCTACCTGGAGAGAGAGAGAAGAAAACACTCAGCGTGCGCTCTTGCAAGATCAGATTGGTTATTATTTTATCTAATCAGGATGGCTCCCACTGTTTTTATCAAATCTTCCTTCAAACCCTAAAAGGAAAGACTAGCCGGGATTAATTACACTCTACAAGTTCGCCAATCTTTCAGCCAGGCCAGTGTCGGTACTTTGAGGGAGGTTCCCCGTGCTTTCGCACGGACCTAATTACAGTAAACCTCGTTTTCCCAGAGGCGTAACCTTGTTAACACCTTTCTAGACACCTACTTGATCGGCTAATTGTAATGTGTAAAACTCTCCCAGGAGTAACAATTACTCGCAGTGGGTATCGGGATCCAACTATCTCATAGAAGGTATGCAATCTCATTGCAAATTTCAACACTTGAAATTCCCGATAATTTTGCCCCTAACGTGCTATGACCTTGACGAAAGCCAACAAACCATAGCCCGCTAGTCAAGTTCAACCCGTACATTTCTTGATTGAATTAAATCCACCCGCACGACCCTTGACGAAAGCCAACAAAGCCGCACGACTACCCTAATCCAATCGCATCGTATGCAGCAGATAAACAGCATATAGCTACTGCACACTACACCTTGACGAAAGCTAACAAATGTAGCACGAATACTATATACAACTTATCTGAAATGACGGAGGGCTACGACAGGTTTTTCTGAAAACCTATTGCGTAATGAACTTGATATCGTTGTAGAATCAAATGATTTTAAAATGGAGTGTTTTTGAGGCTTTTCTAGTTTTGCTAAAGGGGTCACTCCCGGTGAAGGGATCGTCGGCCCTTTCCTCATCGAATGAGGTGCGGGATATATCATATATATCACTGTACAAAGCAAGAACTATAGAAGCAATCAAAAGACAAACCGAGGGGTGTAGCATCTGCCAGTTATTGCTAAAGGGGTCACTCCCGGTGAAGGGATCGTCGGCCCTTTCCTCATCGAATAAGGTGCAGGATATATCATATATACCGCTGTGCAAAGCAAGAACTGTAGCTACCTGTTTTATTTTTGAAATTCGATTCTACAACATCTTTAGGTTTCTTTTACTTTCATTAATCATATTAATGAAGTCCCATCATTTAAGTTACCTAAACATCACAGATAAATACGACGTACACTTATACCATCCGCATTCGCCTCGATGTCCCCTCGTGCATCGTTAGGTTAGGTAACTAACGACAGAGCGGGGCAGGGCTAGCACGGGTGTAAAACATAAGTAACGTTTATATAATATATCATATATACTATATACTGTAGTATCTATCACAGAATATCACATGATCACATCACAGATAACGCAGCAGAAAATTATATGAAACATTGGATATACTAGGACGTCCGTGTTTTCAATACGAGCCAGTATAAAACACGGATTCCACGGTCGTGATGAATAGCCAAACCCACACCTCTAGACCCCTACGAGAGCGGCAAGCAACCCTACCAATTCTAGAGTTAAGAGACCCGGACTCGACTCCTCGAGTTGGTCTCCCACTGGACTCCAGAACCCTGTTACTTGTGCTCCCCTCCTTGGGTCTATCCTAGTGCGGAAAAGTAAATAATATACAAAGGTGACATCTTCCGCAACCTGGAAGTTCCCCAATAAAAGAATATTACATACAAGTTTTTACATGAATGAAAATGAAAAACACTCATCTCACAGAAAAACCCCCCCCGGCTATTCAAACACGACGATCCAATATAACATATCCAGCAACACATAACATCACATGTCATCAACGTAAGTAAATATGCGCATCCCAATTGTCGTTGACATATAGCAACGAAACTGGCGATATCACATATTACACTTACGGTCATAGAAAAGAAAGTGTAAAACTACAACAGTTGGAATCCGCAACCTCTTTAGACATCGCATGCCTAATCAAATGAATTCCTCAGACATCGCATGCCTAACAATTATAAACCCCGCATTTTAGTCTCATTATCGAAAACACTTTTCAATATCAAGTCGGGCAATTCAACAAGATTCCCGACATTCTGATCGAATGCTCGTCGCAAACTTTAGTAGACGGCCGCACCCCCGATACCGTCGATGAAGTGCACTAAGGAGGAACACCGCTGCCGCGAGCACCCGAACGGATGCTTTCGGCGACGGGGTTCTCCTACAGCCACTTGGTCGGGGCTATGGGGTGTAGCTGTCTATTAAGTTTACCCGGCGAGTATCCGCGTACGCTACGTGATTGTGACGGATTTTTGATCACATCAAAATTCCGTGGCAACCGATCAAGTGAGACTAAAGTGCTATGTTTATAACATTCAAATCAGTTATCTCATAACTACTTGTGGATTCCAAATATTGTATCACATTCCAGATAAATAGAAAATGTTAAACTTTCCGATCGAACAATCAAACACCCAAGTTTTCCCGAAACAGCTCAACACATGAAATAAGTTCAAAAACATCCACTTCATGCCACAGTAGCAACGGTCCAGCCGTAGAAGGCTCAAGCCAACGCCTCACATGTGGCACGCCGTACTGCCACAAACCCTAAGGTTCAAAGGGTAGTTCAAGACGGTCACATAATCGAGTTAAGGTTTGTTGTCTTCTAGAGGGTCCATCGCGTTACTTGCACTACTCAGAACGTTCTCAAACTATGGAAAAAATCCAACAATTGGAAATTTCCCGGCAGGGGAAAAAGTAGGTATTTATATTCGGTCGAACTTTTTAACATACTCTAAATTATCTGGAAAAAACACATAGACGAAATTAGACTTCCCGATCGAAACACCGAGTCCCCAATACAACCCAGAAAACTCAACTCTTGAGTAAATATTAAAAATTCCCAGAAAATACAGCACTTTTAGATAGACATTACTGTGCAAAAATCAATAAATGATGTGACTGTATGGCCGCGGTACCGCCGCATGAGCCATGCTCTTGCCGCGGTTCCGCGGCGCTTTAGTGGAATCAGGCGCTCGTTTTGCACAGTAACCCGTATAAAACCCTGCTGATTTTTTTGCATATTTTTAATTTGGAAAAATGCACAGTTTTGAAAAATGTACAGAGAAGGGTTAGAATTAGGGTTTCGGGGTTCGATCGGGTTTCTAACTTCGTCTACTCATCGCCTAAGGCTCTAGGTTGGCTCTGGTACCACTGTAGGGTTACTAGGCACACTCAAGAGGTTCCACAAGGCATCAACCATGCCAAATTCAAAAATTATGTGCCAAGAAACCCTTAGCAAGATCGTTAACTAGAGTTTAGGCGAAACTAAATGAAAGTAAATCACATTTACACTAAGTGAATGGAAATACAACCTTTGTAGATCCGGTCCTCCACTTCCTTAGCTCCGTGATGATGTCCCTCCGCTGCGATCATCGGATCCCGGACTCTAGCGATGGTTTCGTCGAAGAAATGATCGGGCTAGGTCGTCGACTTTGATGCCGAAGATGATCTACGTCGAGGCAACTCAAGATCAAGCTCCAACTTCACCAAGTCATGAAACTTGTGAAGAAAACACCCTATACTACATGGGAAGTGGTAGAGGATGAAGAAATAGGAAGTGGGTTCACTTTTGATTTTGATTTCTCACTTGGAATCATCACTTGATCATTTTCAAGCAAAGGTTTTCTTTTTCTCTTGAAGAAGAAGAAGAAGAAGAAAGAATAATAAAAATAAAATCAAGTGATGGTTATCATTTAGTAACCATGGGTGAGTGTAGAGAATAAACTAGGGTTTAGTTGAATGGTTAGGTTAAAGGAAAGAAACAAAATGGTTACTTGTTCAAAGCTTCATGAAGCTTCAACAAAAGACAAAGCAAGCCACCATTCCATTTTTCTTTCCAAAAATAAATGAATAAAAGAATATATAAAACAAATATAAAACCTAACCATTAACCTAAACATGGTTTAAAATAAACACACACCCAAGTTTGCATGTATCATCAAACATGATACAAACTAGTGCACAAAACTATATCATATATACAATGTGCACATCAAGTGAGAAAATCTATCTTAAGTGAACCAATACTAGTTAATGTAAAGTAATATATCAAATATATAATTATACATTAAATCATTAAATCAACACTTGATTTAATGATCCGGTCATATCGTATATGACCGACTAATATCCAATGTATCGACTTATCGAATCAATCCTCGATTCGATAACTAGGTTATATCGCATACAATCAATCGATACATTCATCGCGAGAATAGAATACGGTATCACATACACATATTATTCTCGGTCCCGCACATATCTCATATGCGCTCCTATTTCGTTTTGCTTGAGCCAGGAAACCTCTGTGTAGGACTCTAAAGACTCGTCAATACGCCGGCAGCAGGTGATGATCATATCAAACACCCACAAGCTGCAAGCGGTCTGCTAAACATAATGGCCACCTGGGTATTGAGCGATCAGAAGATCAACGAGCAAGCCCGCTCACACTCCTGTGAATCCAACCGGTAACACTTACCGTACAGTCCGGTCTGTTCGTCTGATATGTCGCATATCTCGCCTAGGGGTGGTAAACGTCAGACCCCAGCAGCTCGATAAGTCGTGTCGATATGAGGTCTATAACAGTTTGAGAAACTACTGGTAACACTTACCAGTAAATCTCAGAAACCCTGGCCAGGGATTTTCGGTTATTGCCAATCGAACACAGCGCAACATCAACTCCCTATACCGGGAGAGACGAATCCCCTCCTATCGCTCATTGCCTCCATGTGATTCGGGACTGTACCCAAAAACCACCGTTTTGCACGTCCTCTTGGACGTGGTAAGGTGGAAATCAAATCACAGTGGGAATCACACAAGACTCTATGACGATCTCGGGTCAGCAGACTACTCTGTACCAGTGTCACCAGAGAACTGCCATCTGACGTAAGGTATAATACCATCTGGGAGTTCTCGGCGAGTCCGTCCAGTGTACCCAGTCTCCACTGAGCATCCGTATATCATTTCTGATGTCAAACATCAATGGATATGGGATCATCCATCGCCCATCTGTATGGGTCGAGAAGGTATACGCTAGTCTACTCTGGTATATCGATGCCCCGTCTCGATACACCCACGACTAGGGACCTTGAAGGATGTACTTATGGACTACCATGTCCCCACTAGTATGATCCGCATCATAGTCCAGGTAGTCAAGTACACATCCTAAGGGCTTTACCAACATGTAACAGAGAGACAATCAGTGTACACGTTAAGGTAAAGAGCAACCAGATAGCATACTATCATGTCGAGCAAGAAAGTCCTCCCTATATATGTCCAAGCATCCACTACAATATACATCCTATGTATAGTAATGGCCTCTAGGGCATACATATAACTAACATAAGGATCGTTTCTAGGTTGTTGCTGAAAAGCAGCATTTGTTTGTTCTTGACCTTGAAACGGAAGATTCAAAGGACATTCTTCCGTTAAATGCGATGGGTTAGAACAACAACCACACACGTTTTGGGAAGTGTAACTTGGTTTAGGGAGGCAGATGAGAATTTTTTTTCGATAGCGTCGAGTTTCTTTTACATCACGGCCATTTCGGCTTTCACTACGATGGAAACGTCGAGCCGATGGATACCTCCCCTAGACGATGTTGGTCTAACGCTTTCCCCCTGCAAAGTTTGTTCGGTGAGATCTTCCAGAAATTACCAAGCTTCACTATCATCTTTAGACATGAAATGGCATTGACAAATGGTTTCTAGCATTTGTTTCGTGGAAGGATTAATACCCTCATATATAATTCGGCAAAGTTTCCATTTATCAATTCCGTGATGGGGGCATTGTAGAAGAAGATCCTTGAACCGTTCAGAGTATTTCCAGAATGGTTCGTTGGGAAGTTAGGTAAACCGGTTAATCTCGCTTCGAACACGAGCGGTTTTATGATTGGGATAAAATTTCTTAAGGAACGCTATAACGAATTCGTCCCATCTGGCGATAGAATGTGCGGCAGTGCTATAAAACCATTTTTCTATTAGGTCTCACAAGGTAAAAGGGAGAAGACGTAATTGCATAGCATCCACAGAAAGTTGTGTAGTGCCCATCATTGCCTATACATTTTCGAATTTGGTTATAAAAACGTATGCGTTTTCGGATTCAAACCCGTGAAATTTGGACAACCAGTTGATGAAGTGAGGCTTAATTTCAAAATTATCCCTATTGGCCGGTGGAATAGATAGACAAGTATGAAGGGGACCGCGTATCGGGTAGCATTTTTCTTGAAGAGAGACACGCGTTGGATTCTACGCTCCTACGGGTGGTGGCAGGGGTGTGTTGGTAAAATATGATAGAGAACCGTCCATCTCGGTCGATGTAGTGGGTGGAGGGAAAAAAGAAGATGAAGAAGTACCGATTTCGGAGTCGATAGCAGAAACGCGGACAAGATGGGTACTAGAATCCCGTGTCCAGCCAATCATGCACTAAGCGGGTTTAGTGCATGTGGCAGCATATGTGAGAAAGTTTTTTAAATGGTTTGTTTTGAAAAAATGTTGGACATGAGGCTTGACTCAACAAATCACAAAATGCACAATCAACCCTAGAACTAAGGTCACCTATGTCAAGCACTAGACCGCTCCTAAACTTCTAAAGGACAAGCTGCATGATCAATTCTCTACCACCTCTTTATCACACTTGTGGCCAGGTAAGTGCCAAGTAAGTGGAAGGTATCCGCTATACGAATCACCGAAAATAGCGGGCCTAATTAAGTAACCACTTTCCTTAATCACACTTGCCTAGACACCATAAGAGAGATGCAGATAAGCGATAGATTACTCACGACCCTCCTCTGTCTTAAATGAGTGCGACGGTCCTTAGAGTCTTGGTCTAGATATTTTTTAATTAATGTAGAGTTATGCAGATGCTCGTTTTGTGATTTGTGGGGCCTAGGATGGGTGATGAAATCACCACCTAATCTGAATTTTGGTTTTTCCCCTTAAAGTCCGTATTAAAATATGCACAAACAAAACCAATTTCAAAACAATCAAAAAGATTTTTGAGCGGCGATATTTTGCAAAGAATCCTACAGAAAATTATATTATTGGATTTCTAGAGGTGAGCGAAAGAATGGAGGAATATACCAGAAAATTTTGGGAGCACAATTCCCTAGAGCAGCCACCCAACCGTGGCCAAACGCTTCCTATTGCCACGGTTCCGGGACGTTTTGGTGGTCTCTTTTGCTAAAATTTCTTCTGTGCACCCTTATGCTCCTTTGGTAAATGTGGAAAGTCTCTGGATCTCTATCTCCTCGCTCCAGTTACTCCAAATTCTCTCACAAAAGTCGCACAATAATCGTTAAATACACAATATGCGGTTTTGGTTCTCTTTTATAATATATTAACTGGATTTTATAAAAATTCAACACGAATAGCAAGAAAAAAATTGCGCACGTATCCCCGGCAACGGTGCCATTTGATTGATTCTACATTTGGTAAAGAAGTGTGTCGTAAATAAAGTTAACCGCAATTAATAACGGTGTCGCGAGTAGCTAGCCGAGATAAGTACAGGTCGTTCTCAGAGAAACGTGGAATCTTTATCTTACTTTAGATGAGCTGATTGAAATATGGTTGAGTTGTTATAGATCTATGATATACGGATGTAGAATTTATGAAGAAGAGGCTTGTAGGGTTCATAAAATTTAGTAGTAATGGATGATCAATTAAAGATGATTCCTTTTATCTTTTAATAGATTTAAAACTAGAACGATAGTGATGAATGTGGATTAAGGTTCTTTTGGAAGAAACTAGGGTTTCCCCACTCTTAACCCTTATCCTTGCATTGATCTCTATTCATGTCTAACCTTTACCAAAACAAGTATTAATTTAATCTCAAATCGCGGTCGAAACTATCAATAAATTGGTAGCGCGCCCGATAAGGATGTTAACATTTATTTTGCTAAAATTTATAAATTTTAAAAGATGTAAAAGGAGTTAAGAGATTTTATCATCCATTGATCTACCCTAATCCTACGAACCCTATCAAGCGGAGAATTACTCACGCATGGTTGAGATAGAAGAGAAGATGAAGAAGGAAATCATGATGTAAATGCAGAAAGTACAAATGCAAAGAATTAAACTAAAAATCTACCTATTTATTAATCAACTATTATTTATAAATCCGTCGAATTTAGAGTACAAGAACTCTAGTTTATGCTACCGATCTCTATCTTGTAGGAAGTAGATGAACAGCTAATGATCAACCTGGATACATTGATCGTCTTGGAGCTCTTGATCTCTTTGGTTTGATCTTTGGTGATGTAAAAGGTGATAATTTTCCAAGAGTAGCTCTCGGTCCTTTAAATAGTCCTAAAAGAAGAAACCTTAGATGCCCTGTGTTAGGATTTACTATTTCGATCACACTGAAAAAATCTCAGATCCTACGGCCACGATGAAGCTGCGGATCCGCCACGTATATAAGCTATTGACCGCGGTTGGGCGGCATCTTAGTGAGATCTCGTTTTGAAATTTCTTCTGCTTCTAGGTGTTGACACGTGGAGATTGTTTCAATGTCTGGATTCTTTAAATCTTCTATGAGTCTCTGCCATTTACGATTTTACGATTTGATTCAACTTTATCGGCAGATTTTATTCCCGACATCTCGGATATCTCGATCTCCAGACCTGAGCTAAATCTGCACAATATCTCAATTCATAGTATTAATAATATTTTTTATATTTGAGATATTATCCTAATCATTATATATATGATACAATATTTTAAGAATATTGATTAGGAATATTTGATATGATATGCGTATTTAAATTTATCAAAATATATAAATATTATATACATATATTTTCCTTCATAATGTTAATTATAGTGTATAAACATATGGTAAAGAATATTTTGCAGATAAACCCACATATGTTCCATATATACGTTAAATACCTTTAAGTACTTAACAAAAGTAAGGAAAATATTCCATCAAATGTGCAATATTTTCGACTAAACGGTTGGGTCACCACATGCATGGAGAACTACAACAATAAATACAAACGACTCAAAGTTTCTGTCGTTTTGAAAAACTAATTTTCAAAGCAATAGTTCACCATGCGTTGGGTCATCATACGCATGGTGAACTGTTGCCTTATTTTCAGCATTTCTCAACAATTTTTCAATAATTTTCGACGAGAACTTCGTTCCTTCTCTCCATGCGTGTTAGGACCCAACGCATGGAGACTTATACGGCTAAAATAACCAGATTTTCAGTTATTTGACCCCAAATGCTATAAATAGAGACTCAAACTCTCTTATTTCTCTTCATTTCGAAATCAAAATCCCTAGAGCTCATTTCGGAACTCAAAGAAAGGCTCCAAAGTTCTCAACGTTCGGCGAGGAAGTTCTGGCGGGATTCGGAGGAGGCGCAACGTGAAAATCTTCTTCGAAACAGGATTCTTCTCCCCTCTCTCATTTTTTTATCTTACATCTAGGATAGCTATTATCTTTATTACGCATACATAATCTTTATACCCTTAGGAGTTGGGATCGGTCATTTCTCTGGCCGTCAGGCTGGTAAGTTATTTATCTCCATTCCTTATCTTTTATGCGCTATTTTCCTATATCTGATACTACATTGACGTTTATCTTATAAAGTTTGCTTATTTGTGATAAGGAAAACAGGAAAAGTACCGACAAGGACCAAAACTTCTTTGAAGTGCGGGCGCTTGCAAAGAGAGTTACCGAACCACTCAATATAATCTTCTGTACCAAAGGATATCCGGCAGGCCTAAAATAAAATTCGTAGGTAGCGAATGTGCCGTGAGAGGAAACCAGGGATTTTCGATAATCTAGACATACCCATAGTAATCAGCAGACACGTGATCTTCGATGAATATGAGATGCTCAACAAATAGGTTCAAAGTGAAGATGGTGAAAGGACGGCGAAATCACCTAATTAAGTGGTGACGATGGTTATGGTCTGGGGTGTTAGAGATGAGGTATCGAGAATTCAGACTTAGGAGGAGCCGATTCAGGAAGTGGAGCCAATGCCACAACAAGATTGGCATTCACCAGATCAGCAGGTGCAGCAAAGGCCGCAACGATTTAAGCATCCACCGGATCGATATGGAGATTGATCGAATTATGGATTTGAAGACATGACAACATATGCCTTGACTATTGAAAATGAAGAACCACTCTCTTACAAAGAGGCTACCCAGTCACGAAACTTTGAAAAATGGAGACTCGCTATGGAGGAGGAGATGGAATCTCTTCAAAGGAACAATACATGGGATTTAGTACCGTTTCTAAAAGGCAAGCCAAAGGATGCAAATGGGTCTTCAAGCTAAAGGAGAGTTCTTCAGAAGAGGGTGGTATCCGATACAAGGCAAGACTTGTGGTTAAGGGGTATGCTCAAAAGGAAGGAGAAGACTTTAAAGAGATCTTCTCCCTAGTGGTAAGATTCACTTCGATACGTATTCTTTTAGTTATGGTGGCCATCTACGACATGGAGTTGGAGCAGCTCGATATCAAGACAGCGCTCTTGCATGGAGATCTGGAAGAAGATATTTATGCACCAACCTAAAAGATTTGGAGTCGAAGGAAAAGAGGGTCATGTATGCAAGCTTAAGAAATCATTGTATAGATTGAAGCAATCCCTAGGGCAATGATATAAGTGATTTCACTGTTTCATGGTGATGATCGGGTTCAGGAGGAGTCTGCGAGACCAGTACGTATACTTCAAGACACTTGACGATAGTATGTGGATATATCATCTTCTCTATGTCGACTGCATGCTGATCGCCTCCAAAAGTAAATTAGAAGTTAACAAATTGAAGCAACAACTGAGTCGGAAGTTCGAGATGAAGGATCCGGAAGCTACGAAGAAGATCCTTGGCATGGAGATTGTCAGAGATAGAAAAAGAAGAGAATTGCGCCTTTCGCAGAAGAAATACATCGGAAAAGTCTTCGCTCGATTCGGGATGGAGAAGGCTAAGCCCATGGCCACTTTGTTGGCGGCGCATTTCAAACGTCGGCGAAACAGTCACCCAGTACAGACGCAGAAAAAGAATATATGTCTCGAGTATCGTACGCGAGTGCGGTCGGAAGTCTCATGTATACAATGGTGTGCACTCGTCTGGATCTAGCATATGCAATTAATGTCATGAGTCGATAAATGGTTAATCCCGGTAAGGAGCATTGGCAAACGGTAAACTGGATCATACGATACTGTTTCCTGATTAAAAATCAGGAATTACCTCAATGAGGTATCACGTGTTCATACGTGACCAATGGTCACGTGATGACACGTGATGGTTAAAATCTCATCAAGCAGAAACGGAAAACAAAAGGCTGAAAGATGACCCAATTTGGGGCCACGTGCTCACACGTGACCAAGGGTCACGTGCTGACACGTGATGGTTAAAACAACAACATAAACAAGCGGCTGTTAAAGGGCTCAATTGGGGGTCACGTGCTCACACGTGACCAAGGGTCACGTGCCAGCACGTGACAGGCTTTGAAAGCCTTACAGCTTAAAAGAATTTAATTCTAAAAATTAGGAAATACTTCAACGAGGGTCACGTGCTCACACATGACCGAGGGTCACGTTCTCACTCGTGACTAAGGGTCACGTGCCAGCACGTGACAGGCTTCGAAAACCTTACAATTTAATTGAATTAAAATTCTGAATTTCTCTAAAATCTTTCCAAATGGGAAAGGAGTAAGGAGAACTGTTGGATTAAAAATCCAGGGGTGATTAAATATTACCAATTTATGGAAAAATCTTAGACGAGGAAAGATTTCCCCTAGATCTCACCAGAAATAACAAATAGAATATCTTTGGATTAAACATCCAACGGTGAATAAAATTCACCTAATAATCTAAAGGCTCAGATTAATGATAAAAACAAACAAAATCTTTCAATGAAAGATTTGCTAAAAAATTGATTCTTTTCCTCCTCCTATAAATAGGAGCCAAGAGAAGAGAAAGAGGGAGAGAATTTTGGAGAAAAGAAAACTTGGGAGAGAATTTTGACATCTTGAAAATTCAGAAAGAAAACCCTAGGTGAGAAAAAGAAAGGGGATCAAAACTTCAGAAAAAGATAATTTAATTCTAAAAAATCTAAGAGTTTAACTCTATTGCAAAGAACTTAGTTCTTCCTCTGGTTGAGAATCTGCAAAGAGCACATCTCCCCATAAGTTGAGAATTTAATTCTCATCGGGTTGAGATCCTGCCATACAGATCCAAAACTTAGAGGGGGAATTGAGTTTAGAGAATTTAATTCTCCCAAAACAAAGTTAGGGTTTAACCCTATATGAGAATTTAATTCTCCTAAAATTACAAGAATTTAATTCCTTCAAGATGGACAGAACTAGGGTTTAACCCTAATTGAGAATTTAATTCTCTCAGATTAATGGGAATTTAATTCCTCTAAAGAAAATTAGGGTTTAACCCTATATAAGAATTTAATTCTTTCACAATAGGAATTTAATTTCTCCAAAATCATAATTAGGGTTTAACCCTATAAAAGAATTCAATTCTTAAAAATAAAGAGACTAAAAAGATCTCTGTGCATGAAAAGGATTAAGGTCACGTGTCCCCACGTGACCCCTGAAAAGATCCCAAAAAATGAGAAGGAAAAAGCTTTGAGGCAACGCCTCACGTGCTCCCACGTGACCTCCAAAACACAGAGATAAAAGCAAAGGAAACCTAAGCTTTGGGCGCTCTCACGTGTCCCCACGTGACCCCTTAGCAAGCGCTTTAATAATCAGTGCATAATTCTCCATCACGTGTCAGCACGTGATAACATAAAACAAAAAGTGTTTAACACTTAATTGCAGAACGAAGGAAAGGAATCTGGTCCCACCTTTGGGCGCCCTCACGTGATCCCTTCTCCTTTAGTGTTTAACACTCATTCGAGAGCTTTATTTCCAGTGTTTAGCACTGTTATTTTCTAGTGTTTAACACTAATTTGGGATTCCATATTTCCAGTGTTTAACACTGCTGGTCAATTAGTGTTTAACACTAATTTGAGAGTTCAGTCTCCAAAGTTTAACACTGTTGTTTTTTAGTGTTTAACACTACTTTCAGCCAAATTGGCTAATTTTCCAGAGGCGAAAGTCCCTCCTTCAAATGAATCTCAAAATTGAGAAAATCAAAGATGAAAATGTTTAGCATTGATAAATAATGTGGGCTTGAACCCAGACAAGTGTTAATGGTCTAACAAAAGGCCAATATGTCAAACTTAATTGGACTTAGCCCAAGTTGGCCATAAGTCCTCAACTCAGACTCAACTAAGCCCATGTGCTCATAATTCTAATTAATTGATTTTAGTTCCAAATTGGACTACAGATCACTTAATCTACTTTGGTTTAAGGGTACATCTCTTCACTCCTCTGATATTTGTCGTTGTAATCCTTCAACGTCTTCAGAGAGGTGACGGGTCCCGACAACCACACATTTCATAGACTATGACGTCCTTAAGCCCGACTGTGGGGTCCTTAAGCCCGACTGTGGGGTCCTTAAGCCAACGGACTATGATGTCCTTAACCTTGACTGTGAGGTTTTTAAACTCACGGACTATGATGTCCTTAACCTTGACTGTGAGGTCTTTAAACTCACGGACTATGATGTCCTTAACCTCGACCGTGATGTCTTAAAACTAACAACGGACTGTGGGGTCTTTAAACTCATAGACTATGATGTCCTTAACCTCGACCGTGATGTCTTAAAACTAACAACGGACTGCGGGGTCTTTAAACTCATGGACTATGATGTCCTTAATCTCGACCGTGATGTCTTAAAACTAACAGTGTATTGTGGGGTCCTTAAACTCATGGACTATGATGTCCTTAACTTCAACCGTGATGTCTTTAAACTAACATTGGACTGTGGGGTCCTTAAACTCATGGACTATGATGTCCTTAACCTCGACCGTGATGTCTTTAAACTAACATTGGACTGTAGGGTCCTTACTCACAGACTATGATATTCTTAACCTCAACCGTGATGTCTTTAAACTAACGATGGACCACTATGTCCTTAAACTGGTAATGGACCACTATGTCCTTAAACTGGTAATCGACCGCAATATCCCTAAACTAAACAATAGAGTTCAAATGCTCTTTTGTTGGATCTAAATGATCCTGTTAAGTTGATCTTAGTCTAAAATTAGACTAACGTATCTTTAACGAACGTTTAAGTTGATCTTAGTCTCAAATGAGACTAACGTATCCTTAAACCCAAACCCCCAAACCCAAATCTAAGAAAATACGGATTTGGACTAATCCACGTCCTACGGGCGACAACATAAATTAGTCTCCGTATACAATCCACGGGCAACCAAACACAAAACAAACACCCACGACACGAAGTGACCATCTGGAGAGGAGAAAGTTGTTACCGCGATGCGATAGCGGAATTAACTGTAGGGGCTTGCGCCTACAGGGAAGAGCGTCCCCACAATCAAAAACCCCTCAAACGAGGGGGAATCTGACGAAGTCTGCTACATCGGCCGCATCCGTTTAAACCTTCAATACATGGTGCCATAAATCAACTTGGCATCTTCGGAGAGGTGGACGGATAACACCGATTAGCATCTGCCCCGAAATTCAGGCAAGACGTCCGCCGCATCTTCGTCGTGTCTTTCGGAGGGGAACAGATTCTGGCACGCCCGGTGGGACCTTTTCCTCTTTCCACTACACACTTCGTGTGTCGTGTTTGCGAACCAATCGCTGTTTGCTAATGGTTGCCCTTGGGTTTCAAGATACTAAGATTTGGCGTTTTTCTTGGTGCAGAAAGCAAAGGATCAATGGCATTCACCTGCTCAAAATGTTCCACATGCAGCTGCAACCCACGTCCTGCCTCAACTGGGGGCATAACCTACGGGCCCCAAGCGGCTTCCCTGTTCACGATGCCTGTGGAACAGGTCACTCAAGCTACCACAGGGCTGTTTTTCGGAACCATGCTTCCGCCGACAAGCTTTAGCAGCCCAGTGCCCACGCCGGAAGCTCCCAAGAAGTCGGTCTTCGATCGGCTGACAGCTAATACGGCCCCTCTCAACGGGTCGTCCAGTTCCAGCGCCTCGGTCTTCTCCAGATTGGGCCAAAGTTCAGGTGGGTCCATGATGAAGCCTGCACCTCAAGAAAAGGTTATTCCGAAGAGAGTAACCGACCTTGCTCCTGAAGTCATCAAGGCAGCTTCTCCTGCCAAGGAGTCGGTCTTTACAAGACTGACCGTCCCAACTTCCACTCTTGCTTCTGCTACTCAAAGGACATCAGTCTTCAACAGGCTGACACCAGCAACATCCCCTCTCCTGAACAGGGGGCAAGACAAAGCCATCCCCGTCACCGAGCCAACTCCATCAGCTCGACACGTCCGACGTCGCCACTGGTGCCGAGTAAGGAAGGCCGGGGTCAACTCCCCTTCTGGGCTAACTCCACCAGCTCCGATGGTGGAAATTAATGCTGCTGTTCCAATCGAGAACAGCTTCGAGCTGCTGAATAAGGTACATAGGAATTCTCCTACCTCCGTACTGAAAAGATCTCCTCCTCCGGTGGAGAATGTTGCGGAAACAAAGCCAGAGCAGTCCCCTCCGCGGTTGTCCTCCAGGATCTACAAGGTCTGGCGGCAGGTCCGAAACTCAGTGGTTGATCAAGATTACCCTCGCCGACAGAAAAGGGCAAAGGTTCAACAAGAAGAAAGCCATCCTGCCAAGTCGCGGAAAGATATCTGGGTACCCACTGCGACGAATCCCTCAACTTCGACCACTCATAAGAAAAGAAGACCGGAGAAGTTCCCCGTGCCTGCGACATGTGTCAAAGGCACTGAGCCCAAATGCCCTAAGTCTGGGGCATGGTGGTCCATACCATCTACATGGCATCCGGGAAGGAGGATAGCCGCACTTCTACGGGCCACCGACCACTCACCCGATCCATCACAAGAGCCCAGGAACAGCAACAGCAGAAGCTTCAGGAGATGCTGACTGCAATGGCTGCACTCACCGGGCCAAAAGAAAGCCCGGAGGCGTCATCGGAACAACGTCGCGAACACGAGACTGATGCTGAATTCCTTCGGAGAATGCTCGAAAAGAAGGACAAGGAGGCTGCGGAACAAGCGGCCAATATAAAGCAAATGGCTCTTCTCTTCCAAGACATGGTGGGCATGATGATCCAGCCGGATCCCCCAGCCGAAGATCTTCCAATAATAATTGAAGATGTTAGAGGAGAAACATCGAACCTGCCTCCGGCTCTTTCAGAAGCCAAAGAGGAAACTATCTCCAAGGCCGCCCTGGACGACTATATTGCTCAACAAAAACGAGTTCACCAGGCAAATGAAGCGGCTGGCCAGGTTGTGAAGACTGGGCGACCGTATCCAGGCTGGTATGATCAGATAAAATACCCGCCGGGCTATACGATCCCGAAATTCCACGTGTACAAGGGAACGGGCAATCCCCACCAGCACGTCGCCCAGTTCAGAGCTCTGTGCGGCAACACCGGCGGTGATGATAAGCTCTTGCTTCGCCAATTCGTCGGCAGCTTATCGGAGACGGCGTTTGAATGGTACTCCGAACTTCCAAACGACTCCGTCAAAACTTTCGCAGAAATGGAGTTATTGTTCACCCAGCGATTCGCGAGCACAAGTGAACGCACCCCAATAACGGCGTTGATTAATGCAAGGGTGAAGCCGGGCGAAACTTGGGTTCAATATGCAATCCGATGGCGGAACCTGTGGTCGAAGTGCGAACAACGCATCGAAGAAGCACCAGCGGTGGGCATGTTCGTGGGCACTCTAGACCCTCATGCAACTATTTCACAGTTCATGATGTTCTTTAAACCGATCATGTTCCAGGCTTTAATCGACAAGCTAGCCCAGATGGATCAAATGGGTCACAGATCGTCTCTACCGAAGACGGAACCGCGGAACGACAAGGGTAAAGGAAAGGCGACCTTCGTTGCGAACACTCAACAGCAGCCCAATGCCCCAAAGCTAGCGGATCAACTGGAGGAGAGACGGCGCTATTACAATGAGAAAATGAAGCGTCCTTACTCGTTCCCACAAGACAAAACGAGGAGACTCTTCGAGCTGGCGATGCGCAACAGGCTTATCAATTTGTCGAACTCCAAGCGACCATTGCAGCCCGGTGAAGCGAATAATCCCAATTATTGCCCTTACCACCAAACGGTAAGCCATCCAATTGATGATTCCTTCGTCTTTAAGGGATGGATCGAGGATCAGTACCAACAGGGCAAGTTTGCGCTGTCTGAAAGGTGGAAGGTAAGCCCACCATAACCGCACACTCCTAAGAAGACGGACACACCGGGGGCAACGTGCTCTTTTGTTGAAGAAGCTCCATGAGGGGTCGCTCTTTCGGCCAAGACCAAAAAGATGCTGAATGATCTTCAGACATGCCCGGCAATCAGGTGGAAGAACCCGCTGGAACCCCAGATCATCGAGGGGATGCTGAAGCCGCGCCCAACTTCAAAGATTGGTGGTGATAGCCAAAGTGTTCACATCCAGCCGTCAAAATCTTCGAAAAAGAAGAAGAAATCCAAAAAGCCCGTGAAGCCTGGCGACAAGCGCACGGACCCATAAAAACAAATTGACGTGCTGGAAGAGTATAAACAGAAGGCGCGGACTCCGATCACGCTCCAAGAGTTCCTCAGCCACGTCCTTAAAGACGAAGATGATGGAGAAGACTCGTCGGATGAATCTGAGGATTACGTAGCAAGTTGTCATGTGATCTCCCATTCATTGATAGATGATAAAAGGATCCTTGCACCGAGAGGCTGGGGGCAGGTCCCGAACTAGAACTCCTATGGCCGTCAGACGAAATGATCGACGCCTTCCTGAATGAGATTCATCTGAAAAGTAAAGCCAATCGGGAGCGTGAGATGGCCATATTTGAAAGAGCCAAACGCCGACGACTAGACGAAAGAGTCAAAACACTCCCTCCGAATCAAGGGACATCCGTCACGGATAAAAACAAGTTCAAGATGAGGAAAAGGTTTGCTAAAGCCATATCAATGGGAATAAAGCTGCCACCCTCCGAAGGAAACACTCCTGGTGAAACAGAAACACATCCTATCTACTGTTTATATCATCGAAAGGTTTCGCACCCTACCAAAGAGTGTGACGCTTTTAAAAGATGGTGGCAGGAATATGTTGCTCACCGGCAACATTTTAAGCGGATGAAACGCAAAACTCGTCGGGAGCAAAGAAGTGCGACTGAGGAGCATAAAAGAACTATCGGTAACTGTCGCATGGTCAACACCGGGGGATCGCAAGTTCTCACTTTCGGAAGCGACTCTGACGAAGAGATGGCTCTTGGCCCTCTCTTTAAAGAATCCACCTTGGGAAAAGAGGAAGAGCCGAAGACCTGTGAAAACATTCAGCTACGCAATCGTACGCTGCCCGAGAAGAATCTCGGACCCACAAACAGAAAAGATAAGGGAAAAGAAAAGGTCTCTGAGGATATCGCCCTGGATGACCAAGTCATGAAAGAGCTGACCGCCAAGGACCCGCCAAAGAAGAGTAAGGTGGACTATAACGTTCTGGCGCACTTGAGAAAGTTACCCTCGCAGCTCAGCATTTTCGACGCCCTTCTACTATCCAAAGAAGCGAGAGATTCACTGATCAAGGAGCTACAAGAGCCAGAGCAATTCTAAGATTTTCTTGCCGAAGAAAAGCTGAAGGAAGAGCTGGAGGAAGTACACACAGCCGATATCACCTTCGGCGACGAAGATCTCCTCCTTGGGACGTGCGAGCACAACCGTCCCCTCTATATCTCAGGATACTGCCACGATATAAAGATAGGCAAAATCCTGGTCGACAATGGATCTTCCGTCAATCTTCTCAACGTGCGAGTGTTGAAGGAAATTTGCATGAGCGTCCAATATCTCGCTCGTGATAAAATCACCATCTCTGGTTTTGACTCCCAGTCATCGCGGACTCTCGGGTCTGTGATATTGACATTACGATTCAGGCTACTTGTCACGGATATTAAATTTTATGTCATTGACGCCAAGACATGCTACAGCGCTTTACTCGGCCGGCCTTGGTTACACGAGTACAATATCATCCCTTCTACACAACACCAGTGTATGAAGTACTTCATGGATAGTCTCGAGTATACAGTGACAGGGGAGTTGAACCCTTTCTCCGTGAACGAGATCCAAAAATACGAAGATGCAAAATACTTCTTGCCAGATTTTGAGGATACGGAAAGATGTCACCAACCGAAGAACAAAACTATCACCACTATTCCAGTCCTCGGAAGTGATACCGAGGAAGATGAAGAGATAGTTTATTCAGGTCCACTCCAGTATAACAAGCTGGGATCGTCCGCTCCCATGTTGATTTTCGGCAGTGACTTAGAAGATGAGGTCCACGCTATATTCTCCGCTCGGCCTTCGGTACAAACATTCGCTGATGAAGAGCAAAGTTTGCAAATTGCCATGGTTCTGCCCAAACATCATAAAGAACTGGATGTCCTTGACACCTACAGTGTGGAAGAGCTGCAGACGTTCTACGTCCCTCCCAGGCGAAAGGGTGAAAAGGCAATCCTATTCTACCGATCTGAGAAAACCAAAGTGGAGAAAGAAATCTGGCATGGCGCTGATTCTACGCTCGACAGACTCCAGCCCATCCGTCTGCCTAGATATTACTCGGAAGGCTTAAGAAGGCTCTTGAAGCGCCAAGGGGTACCATTCAAACAAACCATTCGACAAGCTCGGTTCTACAACGGGATTTGGGAGGTCTCTGGAACTCAGCGCAAGTTTCCCAACGGGAGGATGGAGACGCTCGGACTTGGATATGTGAAATCCGGGAAACGGGAGCGAGTCCATGGTAGCTACGTCATATAGAAGAGGACGCCCTGTCAGAAAACGCTGACCCCGAACCAAAACGAGATCCTGCAATCAAAATGCTGAGTCCGTCATTTGAAGAACGAATGGACAAGGTTATCAGGGAAGCGGGTCAAAAGGTTCGAGACGACCATAATCGCGAAATGGCCATCTATGAGAAAGCCAGGACGTAACGCCTTCTTCAACAGGCTGCGAAAGATGAAAATGCTCCTCCTTGTCAACCTTTTGTGCAAAAGGCCCGACGCAGAGGCAGAAACAAGTTAAAGAGCGGAAAAGGCGTTCGACAGTAACAAAGCAGGACCAAGAAGCCACGCGGTCGGGAATCGAGCAACCCAGATTCGTCCCTTATGAAGAAGATGAGTCAGGCATACTCGTTTCCTCAGAATAAAAAACGGAAGATACTTGAGCTCGCCATAAAACATCAGATGATTATGTAGGGTTAGTAGGCACACTAACAAGGCTCTACAAGGCATCGACCATGCGGGATTAAAAAATTTAGGTGCCGAACAACCCTAAGTAAGATCGTATACTAGAGTTTAGGCGAAAAAGATAACAAGTAAACAACTTTACACTAAGTGAATACGAAATACAACCTTTGTAGATCGGTCCTTCACTTCTTATGCTCCTTGATGTAGTCCCTTTGCTGCGATCATCCAACTCCCGGACTCTCGGACAGCTCCATGAGAAAATTGCAACGGGATCGCTTGAAGTCTTCGAGGCCGAAGATGATCTACGTCGAGGGAATACGAACTCAAGCTTCTACTTCACTAACCAAGGAATTAGTGAAGCAAACACCCTAAACTAAAGTGCTAGTCTAGTAGATGATGGTGAAATAGGAAATGGGTACACTTTAGAATTTCTTTTCTCACTTTGATTCTCTCTCTTTTTCAAACCCTAGCAAGAAATGAAGGAGGAAGAAGATGAGCTCAAAAATGAGAATGAAACTAATTTTGGAGAGAGAATGTGCTAACCATGGTGAGTGAGTATCATATACCAACTCATGTAGAGACATTACCATAGGTTAATTATAGTGGTTAGGTTTATTAATATCCTAAGTAAAACAAAACAAGTGGACTAAGTCAATGCAACATAAGCTTCATGAAGCTTCATGCATTTTAGCTCATTATCCATTTGTTTTTGAATTACTTTAAATATAAAAACCTAAACCTATAATTAGTATGGTATAAGTCTTGTACACCCATGATATTTGTATCAACAACCATGATACAAAAAAGAGAACAAATAAATATATATCACATATATATTAACTTGTGCACAAGTGAGAAAAACAAATGCTTAAAGTGAACCAATGTTAGTTAATGTAAATTAGTATATCATATATACAATTATACACTAAATTATCAAATCAATACTTAACTTAATAATCCGGTTATATCACATATAACCGACTAACATGCAATGTATCGACTTATCGAATCAACCCTTGATTCGATAACTTGGTTATATCGCATATAACCGATCGACACAAACATCGCGAGAATAGAATACGGTATCACATACACGCATTATTCTCGGTCCCGCACATATCACATATGCGCTCCTATCTCATTTTGCCTGAGCCAGTATAACCTCTATGTAGGACTCTAAAGGCTCGTCAATACGCCGGCAGTAGGTGATGATCATATCAAACACCCACAAGCCGTCAGCGGTACTAGCTGAACGTAACGGCTACCCGGGTATTGAGCGATCAGAAGATCAGCAAGCAAGCCCGCTCCAACTCCTGCGAAAAGCCTGACAGTGACACTACCGTACAGTCCGGTCTCCTCGTCCGATATGTCGCATATCAATTCTAGGGATGGTAAACGTCAGACCCCAATAACCAATAAGTCATGCCGATATGAGGCCCATAATGGGTCGAGAAACTACTGGTAACACTTACCAGTATATCTCTAAACTAGCTCTGGCCAGGGACTTCCCTGTTACGGCCAATCGAGCATAGCGCAACATCAACCCCCAATACCGGGAGAGACGAAACCCCTCCTATCACTCATTGCCTCCATGTGACTCGGGACTATACCCAAAAACCACCGTTTTGCACGCCCTCTTGGACGTAGTAAGTTGGAAATCAAAGCACAGTAGAAATCACACAAGACTCCATGACGATCTCGGGTCTACAAACTAACCTGTACCAGTGTCACCAGAGAACTGCCATCTGACGTAAGGTATAATACCATCTGGGAGTTCTCGGAGAGTCCGTCCAGTGTACCCTGTCTCCACTGAGCACCCGTATATCATCTCTGATGTCAAACACCAATGGATATAGGATCATCCATCGCCCATCTGTATGGGTCGAGAAGGTATGCGCTAGTCTACTCTGGTATATCGATGCCCCGTCTCGATACACCCACGACTAGGGACCTTGAAGGGTGTACTTATGGACTACCATGTCCCCACTAGTATGATCCGCATCATAGTCCAGGTAGTCAAGTACACATCCTAAGGGCTTTACCAACATGTAACAGAGAGACAATCAGTATACACGTTAAGGTAAAGAGTAACCTGATAGTATACTATCATGTCGAGCAAGAAAGTCCTCCCTATATATGTCCAAGCATCCACTATAATATACATGCTATGTATAGTAATGGCCTCTAGGGCATACATATAACTAACAATCTCCCACTTGCACTAAGGCCATCTGATAACAGTGGTTGTAGTATCCCATACTCAACCATCCCATAAAAGTCCCTCTCTGGGAAAAGGCCTTTGTGAGTGGATCCGCCGTGTTGTCTTCTTAGTCTACTCTCCTGACCTCGATCCCCTGGAGATCAACCATCTCCATGATCAGGTGACACTGCCTTAGAATATGTCTGGATCGCTAATGGGACGGGCGTTCCTAGGCATAAGCCACAACTCCATTGTCACACAATGGTAGGAACGAAGTTCATCTCATGAACTAATATACACCCAGACTGCCTCTTTGGTAGCATCTTTGGTAGCAATGTATCTAGCCTTTATCGTCTATCTAGCTTGGAACTCTTCCAACATACCGTCCCTTTACTGAGGGTAAAGACAATGCCTGCGACTGATATTCAGTCGTCTTTATCACTCTGGAACCTTTCCAGTGATTCTCCCCAGGATCAATTGATACCATCTCACTACAACTAGTGAGTATCCTAACATCGAATTAGATCTATCTCATAGATCCTAAACCCAGGATTTAGGAGGTATCACTTTGATCCTATATGGAGAATCAGTGTGATAAGCGGAGATTGATCGAGCGCAGCATAGGAAATTCCTTCCCTATCAAGAGTATGTCATTCACGTACTCTACGAGGATCACCACCATACTCCCTACTACCTTTTTGTATATACAAGGTTCATCTATCATTTTGATGAAGTCAAACTCTTTGACTAGCACATCAAAACAGATGTTCCAACTCCGCGATGCCTGCTTTATCCAATAAAGCATCTTGTACACGTTTCCGCTGCTCCCACTGTCTACGAAGCCCTCTGGCTGTGTACTTATAGACGCTCTCTTCTAAAACATCATTTTAGAAAAGCAGTCATGACACCCAACCACCAGATATCGTAGTCATGGTATGTAGCCGTGGCAAGTAGGATCCGGATGGACTTAAGCATAGCCACTGGAAAAGGTTTCATCATTATCCACGCCTGGTCGATGACGAAAACCTTTAACAAGTCTAGCTTTGAAAGTCTCAACTTTTCCATGTACACCAAGTAATCTTCTCAAGATATACTTGCTCCTTATGGGGATTTAACCCTTCAGATAAAGCAACTAAAGTCCATATTTTGTTGGTGTATAAGGATTCCATCTCAGATCGCTAAGCATCCAGCCATTCTTATAGAGTCCCACTCCTGACGGCCAGCTCGAAAATAGTTAGGTCATCATCTCATGATGCAACCCTCGCTCCCACCGTCATAGAGAATTCGAAGTATCTCTCAGGTGGGTGAGGAAACCTACTAGATCGGTGGAGAGGCTGAGGTTCGTTGGTTGCTATTGAATCTTTTGGTTTTGCTAAATCATCGGCTGTAGTTTGTATAGCTGGAACTGTTTCCAGTTCTACCTCATGATCAATAATTTCTTCTCAAGAAATTCCCTTTCACAAAAGTGGCATGTTGAGAAACAAAACATTTTTGTTCCTCGGTTTGGTAGAAGATATTCCCTTGCTAATGCTTAGAATATCCAACAAACTTGCACAGATCGGACTTTGCCTCGAGTTTCTCCGGATTTTGCTTTCAGACATAGGCTGGACAACCCCAAATCTTAACTGACTTAAGAGATGGGCTCTTCCCTTACCATATCTCATATGGAGTGGTAGGCAACTGATTTTATTTGAACCCTATTCAATAGGTATGCAACTTCACAAGTGCCTAACTCCCAAAAGGAAACAGGAAACTCAGTAGTACTCATCATAGAGCACACCATATCATATAGGGTGCTGTTGATCCGTCCCGATATACCATCGTGCTATGGTGTATACGGAGGAGTAATGCTGAGAGAGAATCTCATTCTCCTTTAGAATAATCCAGGAATTCCGTGCTCAAGTATTCTCTTCCCTGATTACATCAAAGGACATAATACTTATACCCGTTTTGGTTCTCTACTTCTACCTTATATTCTGTGAATATCTCAAAAGGTTAGGACTTGTGTTTCAACAGGAACATATGTCTGAATCTTGAGATCATTAGAGAATGTAATGAAGTAAAAAGAACCGGTCTTGGTATGTATAGACAGGGGACCTTTATACATCAACATGTATCATCCCAAGAGTTCAATAACTCTTTCTCTGTTTCCTATAAACAGAGCTATGGTCATCTTATCTTTGTGACATGACCGGCAAGTTTCAGAAGATGTAAATTCAAACTAATTTAAATATGCATCTTAGTGTAACTTAGCTAGTCGGGTCGCATTGATATGACCTAGTCTACAATGCCTCAAGAAGGATCCGTTCATTTCTGAATTCTTCCTCTTGTGTGTGTTCAGTATACTAAGAACTGTAGTTTGATTTAGAACGTCAATGCTTTTAGATAACGTGCCTGAACCGATCAACTCTTGATATAGGAAATGTTCAAAACATTATCCAACAATACAAAATTATATCCTTTCTTTACTAATAAAGAGACTGATATGATTTTGTATATCAGGTTTGGTATCTAATAACATTCGTTCAAAATCAATGTATTCTGGTAATACAGGGTGATAGTGACAAACAGACTTGGCTGCAACACTTGCACCGTTTTCTATCTCATGAATCTTATCACCCGTTCTCAGTTCTCTACCTATCTGTAGCCCATGTAACAAATTACATATGCGGGATCCTGATCCGGTATCACATACCCAGGACGTAAAGGATACTGAGAAATGATTCTCTGTAATGAACACACCCGAAGAAGATGCATCAATATGCGCTCTCTTCATTTGGGCGGCATGGGAATTCTGGTAATCCCTTATTTCCTGCTGTCTTATAACATTTATAAGTTGGAGCGGGACCAACGTTCCCCAGCTCAGTATAACAAGCGGGTTCGGTCAATTCATCCGTATTATTTTCTTGATTAAGGCGTGATATGGTCGCTACCTGGAGAGAGAGAGAAGAAAACACTCAGCGTGCGCTCTTGCAAGAATAGATTTGTTATTATTTTATCTAATCAGGATGGCTCCCACTGTTTTTATCAAATCTTCCTTCAAATCCTAAAAGGAAAGACTAGCCGGGATTAATTACACGCTACAAGTTCGCCAATCTTTCAGCCAAGCCAGTGTCGGTACTTTGAGGGAGGTCCCCCGTGCTTTCGCACGAACCTAATTAAAGTAAATCTCGTTTTCCCAGAGGCGTAACCCCGTTGACATCTTTCTAGACACCTACTTGATCGGCTAATTGTAATGTGTAAAACTCTCCCAGGAGTAACAATTACTCGCAGTGGGTATCGGGATCCAACTATCTCATAGAAGGTATACAATCTCATTGCAAATTTCAACACTTGAAATTCCCGATAATATTTTGCCCCTAGCGTCCCATGACCTTGACGTAGGCCAACAAACCATAGTGCGCTAGTCAAGTTCAACCCGTCATTTCTTGATTGAATTAAATCCACCCGCACGACCCTTGACGCAGGCCAACAAAGTCGCACGGCTACCATAAGCAGATAAATACTAGTTAGCTACCGCACACTGCGTCTTGACGCAGGCCAACAAACGTAGCACGAATACTAAGTAGGATTTATCTGCAATGACGGAGGGCTACGACAAGTTTTTCTGAAAACCTATTGCGTAATGAACTTGATATCGTTGTAGAATTAAATGATTTTAAAATGGAGTGTTTTTTAGGCTTTTCTAGTTTTGCTAAAGGGGTCACTCCCGGTGAAGGGATCGTCGGCCCTTTCTCGTCGAATGAGGTGCAGAATATATCATATACACCACTATGCAAAGAAAGAACTATAGAAGCAATCAAAAGACAAACCGAGGGTTGTAGCATCTGTCATTTATTGCTAAAGGGGTCACTCCCGATGAAGGGATCTCGGCCCTTTCCTTATCGAATAAGGTGTAGGATGTTCTACAAGGAACACCGCGATGCAAAGCAAGAACTGTAGCTACCTGTTTTTGAAAATTCGATTCCACAACATCTTTTAGGTTTCTTTTTCTTTCATTAATCATATTAATGAAGTCCCATCATTTAAGCACCTAAACATCACAGATAAATACGACGGACACTGATGCCATCCGCATTCGCCTCGATGTCCCCTCGTGCACCGTTAGGTTAGGTAACTAACGGCAGAGCGGGGCAGGGCTAGCGCGGGTGTAAAACATAAGTAACGTCTATATAATATATCATATATACTATATACAGTATCTATCACAACATATCAAATGATCACATCACAGATATCGCAGCAGAAGAAACATATGAAATAATGGATATACTAGGACGTCCGTGTTTTATTTTGAGCCTCTATAAAACATGGATTCCACGGTCGCGATGAATAGCCAAACCCACATCCCTAGACCCCTACGAGAGCGGCAAGTAACACTGCCAATTCGAGGGTTAGGAGACCCGGTCTCGACTCCTCGAGATGGTCTCCCACTGGACCCTAGAACCCGATTACTTGTGCTCCCCGCCTTGGGTCTACCTAATGCGGAAAAGTAAATAATATACAAATGGTGACAACGACCTCAACCCGGAAGTGCCCCAATAAAAGAATATTACATATAAATAATTTTACATGAATGAAAATAAAAACTTTCATCTCATATAAAACCCCCGGCTATTCAAAACGCGACGATCCAATATAACATATCCAGCAACATATAACATCACATGTCATCAACGTAAGTAAATATGCGCATCCCAATTGTCGTTGACATATAGAAATGAAACCGGCGATATCACATATTACACTTACGGTCGCATAAAAGAAAGTGTAAAACTACAATAGTTGGAATCCGCAACCTCCTTAGACATCGCATGCCTGACAATTATAAACCCCGCATTTTAGTCTCCATATCGAAAACTCTTTTCAATATCAAGTCGGGCAATTCAACAATATTCCCGACATCCTGATCGAATACTCATCGCAAACTTTAGTAGACGTCCGCACCCCCGGACGCCGTAGACGAAGTGCACTAAAGCGGAACACCGCTGCCGCGAGCACCCGAACGGATGCTTTCGGCGACGGGGTTCTCCTACAGTCACTTGGTCGGGGCTATAGGGCATGGATGTCTATTAAGTTTATCCGGCGAGTATCCGCGTACGCTACGTGATTGCGACGGACTTTTGATCGCATCAAAATTCCGTGGCAACCGATCAATCGAGACTAAACTGCTATGTTTATAACATCCAAATTAGTTATCTCATAACTACTTGTGGATTCCAAATATTGTATCACATTCCAGATAAATAGACAATGTTAAACTTTCCGATCGAATAAACAAACACCCAAGTTTTCCCAAAAAGTTCTCAATACTTGAGGGGAGTTTAAAAACATCCATCACATGCCACAGTACCAATGGTCCAGCCGTAGAAGGGTCAAGCCAACGCCTCATATGTGGCACGCCGTACTGCCCCAAACCCTAAGGTTCAAAGGGCAGTTCAAGACGGTCACATAATCGAGTTAAGCTTTGTTGTCTTCTAGAGGGTCCATCGCGTAACTTGCACGATCTAGACGTTCTTAAACAAACGGAAAAATCCAACACTTGGAAATTTTCCGGGTCGGGAAAAATTGAGTTATTGATATCCGTTCGAACATTTTAATACTTTCTAAATATCCTGAAAACATTACGAAATTAAATATTCCGATCGAATCAACGAATACAAAATAAACCCCAAAAATATTCAACACTTGAGTCAGATAAAAATACCCAGAAAATATCAGGAAATCAAATTGGAACATTACTGTGCAAAAAGAAAACGGTGACGTCACCTTATGGCCGCGGAACCGCGGAGCCATGCTCGTGCCGCGGTTCCGCGGCGCTTTAGGCGCCAAACGTTGTCGTTTTGCACACTTTTCCATATAATTGCCTGCTGATATTTTTAAGCATTTTTAATTCAGAGAAATCCCAGAATTTAAAAAATGTACAGAGAGGGGTTTAAAGTGTCGATTTCGGGTTCAATCGGGGTTTTAACTTCGTAAACACAACGCCTAATGCTCTAGCTAGGCTCTGATACCACTGTAGGGTTACTAGGCATACTAACAAGGCTCTACAAGGCATCGACCATGCCGGATTAAAAAAATTAGGTGCCGAACAATCCTAAGCAAGATCGTATACTAGAGTTTAGGCGAAAAAGATAACAAGTAAACAACTTTACACTAAGTGAATACGAAATACAACTTTTGTAGATCGGTCCTTCACTTCTTATGCTCCTTAATGTAGTCCCTTCGTTGCGATCATCCAACTCCCGGACTCTCGGACGGCTCCATGAGAAAATTGCAACGGGATCGCTTGAAGTCTTCGAGGCCGAAGATGATCTACGTCGAGAGAATACGAACTCCAGCTTCTACTTCACTAACCAAGGAATTAGTGAAGCAAACACCCTAAACTAAAGTGCTAGTCTAGTAGAGGATGGTGAGATAGGAAATGGGTACACTTTAGAATTTCTTTTCTCACTTTGATTCTCTCTTTTTCAAACCCTAGCAAGAAATGAAGGAGGAAGAAGATGAGCTCAAAAATGAGAATGAAACTAATTTTGGAGAGAGAATGTGCTAACTATGGTGAGTGAGTATCATATACCAACTCATGTAGAGACATTACCATAGGTTAATTATAGTGGTTAGGTTTATTAATATCCTAAGTAAAACAAAACAAGTGGACTAAGTCAATGCAACATAAGCTTCATGAAGCTTCATGCATTTTAGCTCATTATCCATTTGTTTTTGAATTACTTTAAATATAAAAACCTAAACCTATAATTAGTATGGTATAAGTCTTGTACACCCATGATATTTGTATCAACAACCATGATACAAAAAGAGCACAAATAAATATATATCACATATATATTAACTTGTGCACAAGTGAGAAAAACAAATGCTTAAAGTGAACCAATGTTAGTTAATGTAAATTAGTATATCATATATACAATTATACACTAAATTATCAAATCAATACTTGACTTAATAATCCGGTTATATCACATATAACCGACTAACATGCAATGTATCGACTTATCGAATCAACCCTTGATTCGATAACTTGGTTATATCGCATATAACCGATCGACACAAACATCGCGAGAATAGAATACGGTATCACATACACGCATTATTCTCGGTCCCGCACATATCACATATGCGCTCCTATCTCATTTTGCCTGAGCCAGTATAACCTCTATGTAGGACTCTATAGACTCGTCAATACGCCGGCAGTAGGTGATGATCATATCAAACACCCACAAGCCGTCAGCGGTACTAGCTGGACGTAACGGCTACCCGGGTATTGAGCGATCAGAAGATCAGCAAGCAAGCCCGCTCCAACTCCTGCGAAAAGCCTGACAGTGACACTACCGTACAGTCCGGTCTCCTCGTCTGATATGTCGCATATCAGTTTTAGGGGTGGTAAACGTCAGACCCCAATAACCGATAAGTCATGCCGATATGAGGCCCATAACGGGTCGAGAAACTACTGGTAACACTTACCAGTATATCTCTAAACCAGCCCTGGCCAGGGACTTCCCTGTTATGGCCAATCGAGCATAGCGCAACATCAACCCCCAATATCGGGAGAGACGAAACCCCTCCTATTGCTCATTGCCTCCATGTGACTCGGGACTGTACCCAAAAACCACCGTTTTGCACGCCCTCTTGGACGTAGTAAGTTGGAAATCAAAGCACAGTGGGAATCACACAAGACTCTATGACTATCTCGGGTCTACAGACTAACCTGTACCAGTGTCACCAGAGAACTGCCATCTGACGTAAGGTATAATACCATCTAGGAGTTCTCGGCGAGTCCGTCCAGTGTACCCAGTCTCCACTGAGCACCCGTATATCATCTCTGATGTCAAACACCAATGGATATGGGATCATCCATCGCCCATCTGTATGGGTCGAGAAGGTATACGCTAGTCTACTCTGGTATATCGATGCCCAGTCTCGATACACCCACGACTAGGGACCTTGAAGGATGTACTTATGGACTACCATGTCCCCACTAGTATGATCCGCATCATAGTCCAGGTAGTCAAGTACACATCCTAAGGGCTTTACCAATATGTAACAGAGAGACAATCAGTATACACGTTAAGATAAAGAGTAACCAGATAGCATACTATCATATCGAGCAAGAAAGTCCTCCCTATATATGTCCAAGCATCCACTACAATATACATCCTATGTATAGTAATGGCCTCTAGGGCATACATATAACTAACAGATTACACTTCCGGAGTCCAAGCACCCCGAGCAAGCCAACGAGATCTCTTACCCAGACTATTGCCCTTATCACCGAGCAATAGGACATTCTCTCGAAGACTGCTTCACCTTCAAGAATTGGGTCAAAGACCAATATCAACAAGGCAGGTTCGCTCTATCCAACAGCTGGAGGGTAAGCCCGCCACAGAAGCACGAACCAAAAGCCGCGCATACAGCGAGAGTAGAACCAGATCAACATCGGTCGTGGAAGCGAGCTCGTACTTGTCATATGATAACACTATCAAAAGGAGAGCCTGAGGATAGGGGTGACCTCTCCTGGTGCTTCGAAAACAATGATGACGAGGTGATCTCAGAGTTTCCACCGGCACCGAAAGAGCTGGAAGATGGAATACATACCACCGCAGATAACCTTAAGAAAATTGATTTGGGGACGGCAAATGATCCGCGACCGACATTCGTTAGTGAGTTGCTATCTGAAGAAAGGGTGGCTGCGCTAAAAGACGTGCTTATGCAGCATAGAGATTGCTTCACATCGAACTATTCCGAAATCCCAGGATTAGATCCAGAGATCGCTGTCCACAAATTGGCAATATCCCCGGACGTCAAGCCAATCAAACAAGCACCGAGAAGAATGCGGCTCAAGCTTGAGATGAGCATCAACGCCGAGGTCAAGAAGATGATCGACTCCGACTTCATCCAAGAGGTTCAGTACACTGATTGGATTGCCAACATCGACCCGGTGATGAAGAAAAATGGGACAGTGCGAATATGCATAGACTTCCGGGATCTTAATAAAGCCTGTCCGAAGGACGATTTCCTAGTACCGGTCACTGAGCTAATGATAGATAACACGTCCACTCACGAAGTCTTCTCCTTCATGGACGGCTCATCAGGATATAATCAGATAAAGATGCATCCCGAAGACCAGAAACACACTGCTTTTCGGACCCCTCTGGGTATATTCTGCTACAAGGTGATGCCCTTCGGTCTAAAGAACGCCGGTGCCACTATCAGAGGGCCATGACAAAGATCTTTGATGACCTCATACATGAAATCGTCGAATGCTATATCGACGACCTCGTGGTGAAAAGTAAATCATACGAGGAACATCTCGAGCACCTGAA
This sequence comes from Agapanthus africanus, assembly GCA_030015575.1. NCBI lineage: Eukaryota > Viridiplantae > Streptophyta > Magnoliopsida > Asparagales > Amaryllidaceae > Agapanthus > Agapanthus africanus. The sequence goes on along the minus strand of CM057339.1, from coordinate 877,940,650 downwards.
GATCGTATTTCAACGTCTTCGGCAATACAACTTGAAGATGAACACTCTCAAATGCGCGTTCGGGGTGTCCTCAGGTAAATTCCTAGGGTTCTTTGTCCGACACCGAGATGTCGAGATAGATCCGTCAAAGATCAAGGCGATCATGGAAATGCCCCCGCCAAAAACCCTTAAGCAATTGCGGTCTCTCCAAAGGAAGCTCGCGTACATCCGGCGATTTATAGCTAATCTCTCTGGCAAGTGCCGCCCTTACAGTCACCTGATGAAGAAGGGAACCCCGTTCGTCTGGGATCATAAATGCCAAGGCGCGCTGGACGAAATCAAGCAGTATCTGCAGAACCCTCCAGTGATGGCTGCTCCGGTCAAAGAAAAGCCCCTTATTCTTTATACAACAGCCCTCGAAGGTTCATTAGGTGCATTATGGGCACAAGAGAACGACCAAGGGAAAGAAAGAGCTCTCTATTACTTGAGTCGAGTTCTCCTGGGAGTAGAAAGCAACTATTCTCCCATCGAAAAACACTGCCTGGCGTTGATCTTCGTGATAACGAAACTCCGACACTATGCGTTGGCGCATGAAGTCCGTCCCATATCGAATGTGGACCCTCTTAAATATTTGATGTCAAAAGCCATATTGACGGGGCGGCTCGTTAAATGGGCCTTGCTCTTGATGGAGTTCTAAATAACTTATCAGCCTCTTAAGGCAGTGAAAGGTCAGGCCATCGCCGATTTCCTCGCAGAATATCCGATACCGGCCGATTCTCCCTTGAATTGCGAACTTCCAGACGAACATGCATTTGATGCGATCGACGGTGGTGATACCCGATAGGAACTTTATTTTGATGGAGCATCTTCGGTGAAGAAGCGCAAACAAAACACGCCCATAATTAAATCAGGGGTAGGCCTCATCTTCATGACTCCACAAGGAGGGATAATGCGCTTTTCTTTCTCCTTAACAGAGCCGAGGACAAATAATGAAGCCGAGTATGAAGATTTGATAGCGGGCCTCGAGATCGCCATCGACATGAGGATTGAAGATCTTCTCATATACGGAGACTCCCAACTGGTCGTTAGTCAAGTAAACGACGACTATCAAACGTGCAAACCAGAATTGGTGAAGTGCGGCGAGAGGGTACAACAACTGCTGACTCAAATTCCTTCCTACATGCTGGAAAGCATACCGCGTGCAGAAAATAGCAAAGCAGATGCACTAGCTAAGCTCGCTAAAGAACTGGCCGACGAGAATCTCGATGACGTGAGGATCGTTGTGCAAAGCCGTCGGGTTCTTGCACCGGCAAAAATATCTCCGGAGTCGTCCGAGGAAAAGGGAACGACCGAGCAAATGGCTCTGCAAGTAAAAGACCAGGAAAAGGCTAAGGATTGGAGAGAAGTCTTTATAGACTACTTCAAATCCCGTCGAACGCCTGAAGATGCGTCCTCAAAACATCAGCTCATGAAGCGAGCCCTATCTTTCGCCTTCGTCAATGATACTCTGTATAAGTGGTCATTTGATTCCCTATGGCTGAGATGTCTGGGACCTAAAGAAGCAAAAATAGTCGTCCAAGAAGTGCACGACGGACTCTGCGGTTTTCACCAAGCAGGCCCGAAAATGAAGTTGAAGATTAAACGGATGGGATACTACTGGCCCACGATGATTCAGGACTGCCTCGAATATGCGAAGCAATGCCATTCATGCCAGGTCCATGGGGACTTCATCCATCAGCATCCAAATCCATTACACCCGACAGTAGCTAGCTGGCCATTCGAAATGTGGGGAACTGACATAATCGGCCCCATCGAGCCAGCATCGTCCAGAGGACATCGGTTCATTTTGGCGACGACTGATTACTTCTCCAAATGGGCAGAAGCAGTACCACTAAGGGAAGTGAAGATGGAGAATAACCTCCATTTCTTCAAAACACACGTCATTTACCGGTTTGGAACTCCGAGACGGATCATATCCGATAACGGGCCAGCCTACAGAAGCCACAAGATCAGCCGCTTCGCACAACAGCACAACATAAACTGGAGATACTCCTCGGTTTATAATCTCCGAGCCAACGGTCTAGCGGAGGCTTTCAACAAGACTCTGACGAAGATCGTGAAGAAGACGGTATCCCAAAATAAGAAGGACTGGCATGAGAGACTGCAAGAAGCTCTCTGGGCGTATCGAACTACGTTCAAGACGGCCACGAACACAATGCCGTACGCATTGGTATTCGGTACAGAGGCGGTACTCCCCCTCGAGATAGAGTTACCCTCTCTACGAGTGGCAGCTCGTTACGAGCTAACAGACGAAGAGAATGCTCACCTTCGGCTCAAGGAGCTCGATGCCCTTGATGAAACCCGGCTCATAGCACAACAAAATATGGAAGCTTATAAAGCAAAGATGACACGCTCCTACGAAAGATTGACCAGGCCAAGGACATTCCGCCAGGGCGAACTCGTCCTGGTAGTCAAAAGACCCATGATCCCCAATCGTGCTAAACGAGGGAAATTCGAGCCGAATTATGAAGGCTCGTACATCATAGACATGGTCTACCAGGGTGGAGCCTATCTACTCATGGACATGCATGGTGAAAGACCTTTCAGGCCAATAAACGGTCTCTTCCTGAAGAAATACTACGCTTGACGAGTCACGGCCTAGGTCAATGATAGATGACGACGACTATGTCCGCTCTCTATCTTCCTAAGCCCAAATTCTATAAATAGTAACCGGCTTACTTTACAACGGACCGAAACGTCCTTAAACTAACGACGGACCGAAACGTCCTTAAACTAACAGCGGACCGAAACGTCCTTAAACTAACAGCGGACCGAAACGTCCTTAAACTAACAACGGACCACTATGTCCTAAAACTAGCTGTTGACCGAGATGTCGATAAACTACGGCGGATTGCAGCATCCCAAAGCTGATAAAAAAAGAATAAAAAAAGAAAAGAAAACGGTATGTCCATAAGCAAAATAGGCACGGATGAAAATCCGAAAGGGCTCCGTGAGTAAAAACAGCAGGGCTGCCGGCGAGTGTTTATGAAAACCCGAAAGGGCACAACCTCATTAGAAAAAAAAAAAGAACAAAAAAAAGAATAAAAGAAAGAAATGGTATGTCCATAAGCAAAATGGGCACGTATGAAAATCCGAAAGGGCTCCGTGAGTAAAAACAGCGGGGCTACCGGCAAATGTTTGTGAAAACCTGAAAGGGCGCAACCTCGTTAAAAGACACTTGCAAGGTCCTCTCGACCTTGTGAGGAGAAATCACCCGCGTCAGATCCCTACGTCTCACAAGGGACCAACACACTTAGGGATCCCCACGATTCCTAAGGAGAAATTACACTTACGAGATCCTCATGACTCATGAGGAGAATCCTCTTATGAGATCCTCACGGCTCATAAGATTTGAAAGTCTTAAGCTATAGAGACCTGAACCTGTTCTTAAGCAACTCCCACAACCTTTGACACCGCCCAACAAGCGGTGCAACACTGACCCTTGTATACAATCCACGGGCGCAAATAAACATTTCCCTAACAAAGTCCCATCCGTGACTAGGGATATGTCCATATGGTGAACAACCCTTGTAAATCCTCTCGACTTATAAGGAGAAAACCCTCTTGTAAGATCCTTACGATTTATAAGAGAACATACACTTAGGAGTCCTCACGATTCCTAAGGAGAAAACACACCTACGAGATCCTCACGACTCGCAGGGAGAAATACCTTTGTGAGACCCTTAAGGCTCATGAAGTCAAAAGCCTTAGTCGACAGGACCCTAACCTTGTTTGCTAAGCCACCTTTGTTCGATATCGACAGAGGCAAATGATGATTCACTCCTGGCAATATTCCAGTTGTAGTGGTGCTGATGCCGAAATCGGTGTCTAACCCCAAGCTTGCAGCAAAAAGACAGCAAGCCATACATGCATTTGATATAGCCGAAATGATAGGGCAACTTGCAAATAAAAATCAGCAAGTAAAAAAAAAAGAGTATGCATGCAAAATAGCCGAAATGATTGGGCAACTCGCAATAAAAAGCAGTGAGTAAGAATAAAATAAATAGCCGAAACGATTGGGCAACTCACAATAAAAAGCAGCGAGTAAGAATAAAATAAATAGCCGAAATGATTGGGCACCGCGAAAAATAGCCGAAATGATTAGGCAATCGCGACCTTCACAATATAAAAAGCTGAAATGATCGAGCATCGCGGAAAGAAATAAAATAAAAATAAAAATGAAATTTATGCCCTACAGGTGATATTACATCAATCCCTGTATACAATCCAGGGGCGCAAACAAAGAAGGAATCACACTCCTCCCCCCCAGGTTCATCAGAAGAGGAAGCCAAATCTTGATGGATCACAGATGGCCTGGAGATCATCTCAACATTCGTCTCAGCAGACACAACATCAAGCAAAGCGGAACAGCGGCAACTCCCGGTTCCATGACTCGGCGGTGTACAGACGACTGAGAGTCAAATCCCAACCCCGTGAAATGCGGATATAATCAGCAAAATTCCTGGTTATGTGGAACGCGGATAACGTCACTTCTGACCCCGTGGAAAACGTCCAGAGCGGAGCCTGGTCCTCGCCGAACACGGCAGTGAACCCGTGGGAAGCATCCAGAGCAAAATTCCTTGTCATGTGGAACACGGATAACGTCACTTCTGACCCCGTGGAAAACGTCCAGAGCGGAGCCTGGTCCTCGCCAAACACGGCAGTGAACCCGTGGGAAGCATCCAGAGCAAAATTCCTGGCTACGTGGAACGCGGATTATGTCACTTCTGACCCCGTGGAAAACCTCCAGAGTGGATCCTGGTCCTTGCAGAGCACGGCAGTGAACCCGTGTGAAGCATCCAGAGCGGACCCTGGTCCTCGCCGAGCACGGCAGTGAACCCGTGTGAAGCATCCAGAGCAAAATTCCTGGCTACGTAGAACGCGTATTATGTCACTTCTGACCCCGTGGAAAACGTCCAGAGCGGATCCTGGTCCTCGTAGAGCACGACAGTGAACCCATGTGAAGCATCCAGAGCAGAGCCTGGTCCTCGCCGAGCACGGCAGTGAACCCGTGTGAAGCATCCAGAGCAAAATTCCTGGCTACATGGAACACGGATTATGTCACTTCTGACTCCGTGGAAAACGTCCAGAGCGGATCCTGGTCGCAGAGCACGGCAGTGAACCCGTGTGAAGCATCCAGAGCGGAGCCTGGTCCTCGCAAAGCACGGCAATGAACCCGTGTGAAGCATCCAGAGCAAACATCGGACTGTGAGGTCCTTAAATTCATGGACTATGATGTCCTTAACCTCGACCGTGATGTCTTAAAACTAACATTTGACTGTGGAGTCCTTAAATCCACGGACTATGATGTCCTTAACCTCAACCGTGATGTCTTAAAACTAACAATCAACCCTAATGATTTTAAACCAATTTCACCTTGGTTCAAGGGTACATCTCGTCATCCCTTTGATATTTGTCGTTGTAATTCCTCAACGTTTTCAAAGAGGCGACTGGTCCCGGCGACCATACATTTCATGGACTGTGGAGTCCTTAAATCCACGGACTATGATATCCTTAATCTCAACCGTGATGTCTTAAAACTAACATTGGACTGTGGAGTCCTTAAATCCACGGACTATGATGTCCTTAACCTCGACCGTGATGTCTTAAAACTAACATTGGACTGTGGAGTCCTTAAATACACGGACTATGATGACCTTAACCTCGACCGTAATGTCTTGAAACTAGCAACGGACTGTGGAGTCCTTAAATCCATGGACTATGATGTCCTTAACCTCGACCGCGATGTCTTTAAACTACGGTACCCCGGAGAACATCCAGAGCGGAGCCTGATCCTCGCTGAACACGGCAGTGAACCCATGGGAAGCATCCAGAGCAACCCCTAACGCCGTGAAATGCGGATAAGGGAAACTTCACCCATCACTTGCCGGTCATCACGACTCGTAAGGGAGTAAATTCTCTTGTGAGATCCTTACGATTTTCAAGGGAAAACACGCTTGGGAATCCTCACGATTCTTAAGGAGAAGTTACACCTATGGGATCCTCTCGACCTATAGTGAGAAAAACTCTTTATGAGACCCTCACGGCTCATAAAGTTGAAAAGTCTTGGGAGGCAGATCCTAACCCTGAATCCTAAGCCATCATTGTCCTGCAAAGAGATCAAGATAGACTATCCGCAGAATACATTCAATAAAAAGGGACACGCTATTGAGAAGAAAAATATGTCTTTTATTTATGAACCAAAATGGATACAAAGTACAATTTGTGAAAGAACAAAAAAAATATATATACTCTCATTCAGGAGTATGTACAAAAAAAGGGATATACAAGTTTTCAGGCCGGCGGGCGATTTAGCAGAGTGGTCAGCTCATCCCTCTTCCGCTGGGCCTCTCCTTCGTGGTTCAATATCGCCAAAAGACGAGCTTCCGCCTGAGCCTGGAATGAGGTAAGCCGGCCTTCGAGATTTTTTTCAGTAGCCTTATGAGCCTCAACCCTTTCGCGAGTAAACACCGCGGCTTTATCGATGGCCACCACCTCTTTGATGGCCTCTTGAAATACTCGCCAGAGTTCATACGCTTTATTGGCCTTGGCTGTAAGGTTGGCTTGGAGCTCGTTCAGCGCCTTCGAAGCCAGCTCCCTCTCCGAAAACTTGCGGCCGAGCCTCTTCTCACAAAGATATCATATTCGTCGCGCACCGCTCAATCAGGCCCCGCAAGCTCGCCTTTGCAACCACAACCTCTGAAATAAGGCATGTATGCTCAAGACTGTATAAACAAGCCTCCAGTCGACGGCAATATCCGATCTAAAACACGCACACATCACCTGATATGGGAGGCAACAAGGAAAATCTTCGATGTATATCCTATCAAGCATGCATTTGCAACTATATGAATATTCGAAAGGAAATGATACCCGAAGCTATGATGTGCATGCAACATAACGATAGTGCTCGCAATTAAAGAAAGTTCTCATGGGAGGAATATGAAGCTCATTTACGCAAGCAAGACGCACTTACGAGTATCCGACAAACATGAAAATTCAACAGAAAAGCATACAACATCCAATGATAAAAAGAGTACACTGATTTAAATATACTACACTACCGGGAAAAGATCACCAAACAAGGGATCAGTGGCACAAGGGTGAACAAAACAGTATTCAAAATTTTCTAACTCCCTCGCCGCCCTCTCCAGCACATTGAAACGACGATTTTCACGAGGAGTGGCTCCCCACCGATTGGCGCCATGTTCGTCCGCAAAAGCAGACATAATAGCCCGCCGGGATCTTATTTGGCCCAACAGGTGAACCGAGCGGTCTTTCAAAACCTGAGTAATTAGGCACGCTTCGTGAAAACACTCGAGCTTGTCTTCAGCCGCGTTAAGTATCGCCAGGGTCATCTCCGCTGGGTGAGGAGGGATGTCAGCAAGCACGGCAGCGAGAATCATCCGGAGCCAAAGGGATCCCATTGGAAAGGAGGACCCCCTATGGATCAAGAGTTCATATGTCGCCGAATCACATTCGTCGTCGGTAAGAAAGGGATCCACTAGTCGTGCAGCAAAGCGAGGAATCATCTCCTCGATAGGTACTTCCCATGGCTGTCGACGAACATGGGGGCGGTTGCAGGCCATGGCACTCAGTTGTTTCCTCAAGATAAACCACACTAAATTGAGAATAGATTTCTCTGTGAAGAGAAAAAGAAGGCTATGGACTCAGGTTATAAAGAGGAGCATTAAGTGCTGCGCACGTAGAATATTGCATGGTGGAACTATTTTAGAGGCCCAATGTTTCCTGATTTAAAATCAGGAAAGCTTCTGGGAAAAGCTTCAAAAAGGGGTCACGTGTTGGCACGTGACACCTAAAAGGCATCATCAAGTCAAGTTCAGTTTCCTGACTACGCTGAAGAAAATGGGCTTCAGAAAGAGTCACGTGCTCCCACGTGACCAGGGTCACGTGGCGACACGTGACATTTAAATGCAAGCGTCAAAGGCACACAAGTTCTCTGATCAAGTCAAGAAAAGGCTTCAGAAGAGGTCACGTGTTCCCACGTGACCAGGGTCACGTGTTGGCACGTGATGTTCAAGACAGCAGACTCGTTCTCTAGACGAACCAAGGAAAAAGAGTTCAAACAAGGGTCACGTGCTCACACGTGACCAGGAGTCACGTGGTGGCACGTGACGCTTAAGCAACGATCAGAAGATAGAGCGCAAAAGAAAGGAGAAGGATCATGCCAAAGGGGGTCACGTGCTCACACGTGACCATGGGTCACGTGGTCACACGTGACCGGCTGTCCAAGCCCATTTTGTCAACAGAATTAAATTCTGAAGGAAATTCAAATCTTTCCAAAAGAAAGCAACTATCTGGAACCAATCAAATTAAAGATTCAGAGGTGATGAAATATCATCTATCTATGGGAAAATCTCGGGTTTGGAAAGATTTCCCCTTTAAATCTAACCAAAATAACAAGGGAGAATCTCTGGATTTAAAATCCAATGGTGAATAAAATTCACCTAATAATCCAAAGGCCCAAAATGGATACTGAATGCGAATCAAATCTCAATGGAGATTCGTCAAAAACTGATTGATTCGGCTGCTTCTCCTATAAATAGGAGCCAAGAGACACAGAGAAAAATATATACATGCGCAGAGAAGAAAAAAGAAAAAAAAGGAGGAGAGCTTTGATACTTTGAAAAGACTCGGATCCTCTGCAAAAAACCCTAGGTAAGAAAGGGAAGGCCTTTTGAAAGAAAGAGAATTTAATTCTCAACAGAGTTTAACTCTGATAATGTAAAAACAGAAGAACATATTTCTTCTTTCTTTGATGGAGGACCTGCAAAGTGCACATCTCCCCTTAAGGTTGAGAATTTAATTCTCAATGGGTTGAGATCCTGCCATGCAGATCCAAAACATGGAGAAGGAATACAAGCACGAGAATTTAATTCTCACAGAACTATAGGAATTTAATTCCTTTAAAATAAAAGTTAGGGCTTGACCCTATATCATGGGAATTTAATTCCTTCAGAATAAAAAGAAACAGGGTTTAACCCTAATTAAGAACCTAGTTCTGTCAAAACAGCGGGAATTTAATTCCCTTAATCATAATTTAACAGAGGATGGAAGTTTAAACTCCTTAAAAACTTTTATTAGGGTTTAACCCTATTCGGCCCTTCACGTATATGAGGAATTTAATTCCTACAGAAAATTCAGAGTTAAACTCTATTCCAGAACATAAGTCTTCGAAAGGAAGTAGGAATTTAATTCCTCCGAAATTTACAGCTCGAGGAATTTAATTCCTGAAAAAAGATTAACAAAGCCTCTAAACAAAATACATAGAGGCAGGGTCACGTGCCATCACGTGACCCCCCAAGAGATCTACAGAAAGCCCCTTAAGGCAACACCCCACGTGACCCACGTGACCCTCGGCAGAAGCTTTAATACATAGGCCTTTGAATGCCCATCACGTGATGGCACATGACGCTCTGAAAGACACGATAATCTCAGAATAAATAAAGGGAGGGCGCTCTCACGTGCTGCCACGTGACCCCTCTTGCCTTAGTGTTTAACACTAAAATTAATACTCTCGAGCCCAGTGTTAAAACACTGTTGGGCCTTAGTGTTCAACACTAAATAAAAAGCTTCATCTGCAGTGTTCAACACTGATCTGTTTTAGTGTTTAACACTAATTTGAAAAGCCTTGTCGCTGGTGTTTAACACCAATTATCTCTTAGTGTTAAACACTAACTTGTCAACCCCATTCCCAGTGTTCAACACTGACTGCTCTGTAGTGTTTAACACTATGCTTTGGCCCAATTGGCCTAAACGGATAGAGGCAAAGCCTCTCCTGATTGGACTTGGCCCAAGATGGCCATAAGTCCTCAATTGGTGATTAACTAGTCCAATGGACTCATAACATAATTAATTCGTCTTGACCCCAAATTGGGCCAAGGACTATTTAATCCACTCCGGTTCTAGGGTACATCTCATCACTCCTTTGATACTTGGCATTGTAATCCCTCAATGTCTTCAAAGAGGTAACGGGTCCCGACGACCACACATTGATATGGACTGTGGGGTCCTTAAACTCATGTCTAATGCAAATTCCTGGTTACGTGGAACATGGATAATGTCACTCTTTGACCCCGTGGAAAACGTCCAGAGCGGAGCCTGGTCCTCGCCAAGCACGGCAGTGAACCCGTGTGAAGCATCCAGAGCACAGCGGACTGTGGAGTCCTTAAACCCATGGACTACGACGTCCTTAACCTTGACCGAGATGTCTTAAAACTAACAACGGACTGTGGGGTCCTTAAACCCATGGACTACGACGTCCTTAACCTTGACCGAGATGTCTTAAAACTAACAACGGACTGTGAGGTCCTTAAACCCATGGACTACGACGTCCTTAACCTTGACTGAGATGTCTTAAAACTAACAACGGACTGTGGGGTCCTTAAACCCATGGACTACGACGTCCTTAACCTTGACCGAGATGTCTTAAAACTAACAACGGACTGTGGGGTCCTTAAACCCATGGACTACGACGTCCTTAACCTTGACCGAGATGTCTTAAAACTAACAGCGGACCGCAATGTCCTTAAACTACCCATGGACCGCAATGTCCTTAAACTACCCATGGACCGCAATGTCCTTAAACTACCCATGGACCGCAATGTCCTTAAAACTACCCATGGACCGTAATGTCCTTAAACTAGAACAATAGAGCCCCACATGCTCTTTTGTCGGATCTAAACGGTCCCGTTTAAGTTGATCTTAGCCTCAAGGATGGCTAACGTATCCTTAAACCTTCAAACAGAGTGGACTATAAATCCCCCCAATTAACTCTGGCTCGAGGGTACATCCCTGAACTCCTCTGACATCCGTCGTTGTAATCCTTCAACGTCGTCAGAGAGGTGACGGGTCCCGACGGCCATACATCAATGGACCACTATGTCCCTAAACTGGAACATTAGAGTCCAAACGCTCTTTTGTCGGATCTAAACGATCCCGTTAAGTTGATCTTAGTCACAAAGTTAGACTAACGTATCCTTAACAAACGTTTGAGTTGATCTTAGCCTCAAGTATGGCTGACGTATCCTCAAACGAAACCCCCCCCAAACCCAAATCTAAGATAATACGGATTTAGACTAGTCCACGCCCTACGGGCGACGACATAAATTGGTCTCCGTAAACAATCCACGGGCAAAAAAATACAAAACAGACACCCACGACACGAAGTGACCATCTGGAGAAGGAGAAAGTTGTTACCGCAATGCGGTAGCGTAATTAACTGCAGGGGCTTGCGCCTGCAGGGAAGAGCGTCCCCACAATCAAAAACCCCTCAAACGAGGGGGAATCTGACGAAGTCTGCTACATCGGACGCATCCGTCTAAACCTTCGATACGTGATGCCATAAATCAACTTGGCATCTTCGAAGAGGTGAACGGATAGCACCAATTAGCATCTGCCCCGAATCTCAGGCAAGACGCGGTGTCGCGCCGTCTTTCGGAGGGGAACAGATTCTAATTTGTTTCCTGATTTAAAATCAGGAAAGCTTCTGGGAAAAGCTTCAAAAAGGGGTCACGTGTTGGCACGTGACACCTAAAAGGCATCATCAAGTCAAGTTCAGTTTCCTGACTACGCTGAAGAAAATGGGCTTCAGAAAGAGTCACGTGCTCCTACGTGACCAGGGTCACATGGCGACACGTGACATTTAAATGCAAGCGTCAAAGGCACACAAGTTCTCTGATCAAGTCAAGAAAAGGCTTCAGAAGAGGTCACGTGTTCCCACGTGACCAGGGTCACGTGTTGGCACGTGATGTTCAAGACAGCAGACTCGTTCTCCAGACGAACCAAGGAAAAAGAGTTCAAACAAGGGTCACGTGCTCACACGTGACCAGGAGTCACGTGGTGGCACGTGACGCTTAAGCAACGATCAGAAGATAGAGCGCAAAAGAAAGGAGAAGGATCATGCCAAAGGGGGTCACGTGCTCACACGTGACCATGGGTCACGTGGTCACACGTGACCGGCTGTCCAAGCCTATTTTGTCAACAGAATTAAATTCTGAAGGAAATTCAAATCTTTCCAAAAGAAAGCAACTATCTGGAACCAATCAAATTAAAGATTCAGAGGTGATGAAATATCATCTATCTATGGGAAAATCTCGGGTTTGGAAAGATTTCCCCTTTAAATCTAACCAAAATAACAAGGGAGAATCTCTGGATTTAAAATCCAATGGTGAATAAAATTCACCTAATAATCCAAAGGCCCAAAATGGATGCTGAATGCGAATCAAATCTCAATGGAGATTCGTCAAAAACTGATTGATTCGGCTGCTTCTCCTATAAATAGGAGCCAAGAGACACAGAGAAAAATATATACATGCGCAGAGAAGAAAAAAGAAAAAAAAGGAGGAGAGCTTTGATACTTTGAAAAGACTCGGATCCTCTGCAAAAAACCCTAGGTAAGAAAGGGAAGGCCTTTTGAAGAAAGAGAATTTAATTCTCAACAGAGTTTAACTCTGATAATGTAAAAACAGAAGAACATATTTCTTCTCTCTTTGATGGAGGACCTGCAAAGTGCACATCTCCCCTTAAGGTTGAGAATTTAATTCTCAATGGGTTGAGATCCTGCCATGCAGATCCAAAACATGGAGAAGGAATACAAGCACGAGAATTTAATTCTCACAGAACTATAGGAATTTAATTCCTTTAAAATAAAAGTTAGGGCTTGACCCTATATCATGGGAATTTAATTCCTTCAGAATAAAAAGAAACAGGGTTTAACCCTAATTAAGAACCTAGTTCTGTCGAAACAGCGGGAATTTAATTCCCTTAATCATAATTTAACAGAGGATGGAAGTTTAAACTCCTTAAAAACTTTTATTAGGGTTTAACCCTATTCGGCCCTTCACCTATATGAGGAATTTAATTCCTACAGAAAATTCAGAGTTAAACTCTATTCCAGAACATAAGTCTTCGAAAGGAAGTAGGAATTTAATTCCTCCGAAATTTACAGCTCGAGGAATTTAATTCCTGAAAAAAAGATTAACAAAGCCTCTAAACAAAATACATAGAGGCAGGGTCACGTGCCATCACGTAACCCCCCAAGAGATCTACAGAAAGCCCCTTAAGGCAACACCCCACGTGACCCACGTGACCCTCGGCAGAAGCTTTAATACATAGGCATTTGAATGCCCATCACGTGATGGCACGTGACGCTCTGAAAGACACGATAATCTCAGAATAAATAAAGGGAGGGCGCTCTCACGTGCTGCCACGTGACCCCTCTTGCCTTAGTGTTTAACACTAAAATTAAAACTCTCGAGCCCAGTGTTAAAACACTGTTGGGCCTTAGTGTTCAACACTAAATAAAAAGCTTCATCTGCAGTGTTCAACACTGATCTGTTTTAGTGTTTAACACTAATTTGAAAAGCCTTGTCGCTGGTGTTTAACACCAATTATCTTTTAGTGTTAAACACTAACTTGTCAACCCCATTCCCAGTGTTCAACACTGACTGCTCTGTAGTGTTTAACACTATGCTTTGGCCCAATTGGCCTAAACGGATAGAGGCAAAGCCTCTCCTGATTGGACTTAGCCCAAGATGGCCATAAGTCCTCAATTGGTGATTAACTGGTCCAATGGACTCATAACATAATTAATTCGTCTTGACCCCAAATTGGGCCAAGGACTATTTAATCCACTCCGGTTCTAGGGTACATCTCTTCACTCCTTTGATACTTGGCATTGTAATCCCTCAATGTCTTCAAAGAGGTGACGGGTCCCGACGACCACACATTGATATGGACTGTGGGGTCCTTAAACTCAAGGCTAATGCAAATTCCTGGTTACGTGGAACGCGGATAATGTCACTCTTTGACCCCGTGGAAAACGTCCAGAGCGGAGCCTGGTCCTCGCCAAGCACGGCAGTGAACCCGTGTGAAGCATCCAGAGCACAACGGACCGTGGGGTCCTTAAACCCATGGACTACGACGTCCTTAACCTTGACCGAGATGTCTTAAAACTAACAACGGACTGTGGGGTCCTTAAACCCATGGACTACGACGTCCTTAACCTGGACCGCAATGTCCTTAAACTACCCATGGACCGCAATGTCCTTAAACTACCCACGGACCGCAATGTCCTTAAACTACCCATGGACCGCAATGTCCTTAAAACTACCCATGGACCGTAATGTCCTTAAACTAGAACAATAGAGCCCCGCATGCTCTTTTGTCGGATCTAAACGGTCCCGTTTAAGTTGATCTTAGCCTCAAGGATGGCTAACGTATCCTTAAACCTTCAAACATAGTGGACTATAAATCCCCCCAATTAACTCTGGCTCGAGGGTACATCCCTGAACTCCTCTGACATCCGTCGTTGTAATCCTTCAACGTCGTCAGAGAGGTGACGGGTCCCGACGGCCATACATCAATGGACCACTATGTCCCTAAACTGGAACATTAGAGTCCAAACGCTCTTTTGTCGGATCTAAACGATCCCGTTAAGTTGATCTTAGTCACAAAGTTAGACTAACGTATCCTTAACAAATGTTTGAGTTGATCTTAGCCTCAAGTATGGCTGACGTATCCTCAAACCAAACCCCCCCCAAACCCAAATCTAAGATAATACGGATTTGGACTAGTCCACGCCCTACGGGCGACGACATAAATTGGTCTCCGTAAACAATCCACGGGCAACAAAATACAAAACAGACACCCACGACACGAAGTGACCATCTGGAGAAGGAGAAAGTTGTTACCGCAATGCGGTAGCGTAATTAACTGCAGGGGCTTGCGCCTGCAGGGAAGAGCGTCCCCACAATCAAAAACCCCTCAAACGAGGGGGAATCTGACAAAGTCTGCTACATCGGACGCATCCGTCTAAACCTTCGATACGTGATGCCATAAATCAACTTGGCATCTTCGAAGAGGTGGACGGATAGCACCAATTAGCATCTGCCCCGAATCTCAGGCAAGACGCGGTGTCGCGCCGTCTTTCGGAGGGGAACAGATTCTGGCACGCCCGGTGGGACCTTTTCCTCTTTCCACTCCACACTTCGTGTGTCGTGACTCGCGAACCAATCGCGGTTCGCTAATGGTTGCCCTTGGGTTTCAAGATACTAAGAATTGGCGTCTCGCTTATTGCAGAAAGCAAAGGATCGATGGCCCCTACTTCCGTGAAATTCTCCAACCGCTCAGACTGCAATTGCAGCCAACGCTCTGCCTCGCCAGGAGGTATAGCCTACGGACCCCAAGCTGCCTCGCTATTCACAATGCCCGTGGAACAGGTCACTCGCGCCACCACAGGATTGTTCTTTGGGACCATGGTCCCGCCGACAAACTTTACCGCTCCAGTGCTAACAACGGAGGCTCCCAAGAAGTCGGTCTTTGATCGACTTACCCCTGCCGCGACTCCTCTCAACGAGTCGCCTAGCGTCAAGGCCTCGGTCTTCTCTAGATTGGGCCAGAAATCCTTCAAACCCATCACGGGACCTACAATCTCAGAGAAGGTTGCTTCTAAGAAAGTGGCCGCTCCTATCCCAGAAGTCGTCAAGGCAACCTCTCCGGCCAAAAGGTCGGTCTTTACAAGATTAACGGCTTCAGCTCCCGCTCCTACTACCCGAAGGACATCGGTCTTTGACAGGCTAATACCAACTGCGACCCCCCACCCAGACAGGGGGCAAGACGAAACCATTCTTACCGCTGACCCTACACCGTCCGCTCGACACGCTCGACGTCGCCATTGGCGCCGAGTGAGGAAGGCTGGGGGCAACTCCCCCTCCGGGTTGACTCCATCGGCCCCGGTGGCAGAAGTTAATACTGCTGTTCCAACTGGGAACAGCTTCGAAATGCTAAATAAGGTGCGAAGGAATTCTCCTACGGCAGTGCTGAAGAGGTCTCCTCCCTCATTAAAAGAGGTTGTCGAAATAAAACCCGAACAACCCCGATCTCCTCAACGGCTGTCTTCCAAAATCTATAAGGTTTGGCGGCAGGCACGGGACTCGATCATCGATCCAAACTTCTCCCGCCAGCACAAGAAGCTGAAAATCCAACCGGAAGATGGTCACAAGGCTAAACCCCAAAAGGCTGTCTGGACGCCCACCTCAACGGCCCCCTCAACCTCCATGGCTCATAAAAGGAGGAGGTCAGAGAAAACCCCGCAGCATGCAACGACGGCTAAAAGCACTGAGCCCAGACGCCCTAAGTCTGGGGGCATGGTGGTGCACACTGTTTATATGGCCTCTGGAAAAGAGGAAAGCCGTACTTCTACGGGCCACTGACCGCTAACCCGATCCGTGACGAAAGCCCAGGAACAGCAACAGAAGCTGCAAGAAATGATGAATGCTATGGCCGCGCTCACCGGGCCAAAAGAAAACCCAGAAACGTCCTCAGACGCACGCCGAGAGGAAGAAACCGACGCTGAATTCCTTCGCCGGACACTGGAGAAAAGGGACAAAGAGGCTGCTGAACAAGCGGCCAACATACAACGGATGGGCCTTCTCTTCCAAGATGTGATAGGAATGATGATCCAGCAGGACTTACCCGCCGAGGATCCCCCGATCGTTCTTGAAGACGACCGAGGAGAAACGTCAAATCCACCACCAGCCCTCTCAACGGCCAAGGAGGATGCAATCTCTAAGGCTGACTTGGCTGACTACATAGCCCAGCAAATCCGGGTCCACCACGTGACTGAGGCAGCTGGTCAAGTCGTGAAAACGGGGCGGCCGTATCCGAGCTGGTACGACCAAATCAAATACCCGCAAGGCTATACGATACCAAAATTCCACGTGTATAAGGGGACCGGCAATCCCCATCAACATGTCGCCCAGTTTCGGGCCCTCTGCGGTAACACCGGCGGTGATGATAAATTGTTGCTCCGCCAGTTCGTGGTCAGCTTATCAGAAACAGCGTTCGAATGGTATTCGGAACTCCCGAACGATTCTATCAAAACGTTCGCTGAAATGGAGTTGTTGTTCACTCAGCGATTTGCAAGTGCCAGCGAACGCACTCCAATAACTGCACTTATTAACGCCAGGGTAAAACCGGGCGAAACCTGGGTCCAGTACGCTATACGCTGGCGGAACTTGTGGTCGAGATGTGAGCAACGCATTGAGGAAGCACCTGCGGTGGGCATGTTCGTAGGAACTCTAGACCCTCACGCAACTATCTCCCAGTTTATGATGTTCTTTAAGCCAACCACATTCCAGGCTCTGATCGACAAGTTGGCTCAGATGGACCAGATGGGTCATAGACCACCTACACCGAAGTCGGAACCTCGGAACGACAAGGGTAAAGGGAGGGCAACCTTTGTCGCGAATGCCCAACAGCAACCTAACGCCCCGAAACCGACAGATCAACTGGAGGAAAGGCGTCGGTATTATAATGAGAAGATGAAGCGTCCCTACTCGTTCCCACGGGACAAGACGAAACGGCTATTCGAGCTGGCAATACGCAACAGACTTATAAACCTGCCAAATCCAAGGCGACCGCCGCAACCCACCGAGGTGAATAACCCTAACTATTGCCCTTACCATCAGACGGTAGGCCATCCGATTGAAGATTGCTTCGTCTTCAAAGGATGGATTGAAGACCAGTACCTCCAGGGGAAGTTTGTACTGTCCGAAAAGTGGAAGGTGAACCCACCACAGCCGCATGCTTCGAGGAAAGCGGATACACCGGGGGCAACATGTTCTTTTATTGAAGAAGCTCCATGGGAGGTCGTGCTATCAACTAAAACCAAAAGAATGCTGAGAGACCTTCATGCGTGCCCTGCGATCGAATGGAAGGACCCTCTTGAACCTCAAATTATCAAAAGGATGTTGAAGCCCCGCCCAACTACGAAGACTCGCGATAATGGCCCAAATACTCACACCCAGCCGTCAAAATCTTCGAAGAAAAAGAAGAAGAAATCCAAGAAGTCCGTGAAGCCTGGAAAAGAGCACACGAACTTGCAGAAGCAAATCGACGCATTGGAAGAGTACAACCAAAAGGCGCGAACTCCTGTCACACTGCAAGAGTTCCTCAACCACATCTTTCAAGAGGAAGATGATGGAGAAAGCTCGTCGGATGAATCCGAAGGATATGTGGCGAGTTGTAATGTAATCTCCCACTCGTTTACCGATGATGGGAAAACTCCTGGCATTAGGAAACTGGAGGCAGAGCCTGTACCAGAACGCGCATGGCCAACAGATGAAATGATCGACGCTTTTCTAGACGAGATTCGTCTAAAATGTAAAGCGGACCAGGAGCGTGAAATGACCACGTCGGAAAGAGCCAAATGCGGGCGACTGAACGGAAGAGTTGAACTACCTCCGCCAGAGCGAAAGGTATCCGAAGTAGACAAGAAGATATTCAAGACGAGGAAAAGGTTTGCCAAAGCCATATCAATGGGAATGAAGCTACCACCCTCGGAAGGAAACACACACGATGGGGTGGAGAGGCACCCTGACTATTGCGCATATCACCGGAAAATCTCACACCCCACGGAGGAGTGCAACGCCTTTAAGATATGGTGGCAAGGATATGTCGCTCGTCGGCAACATGTTAAGCGCATGAAACGCAAGAGCCGTCGGGAGCGAAGAAGTACTATCGATGGGCACGACAGAGCTACTGGCAACTGTTACATGGTAAACGCTAGGGGGTCACAAGTTCTCACCTTTGGGAGCGACTCTGATGAAGAAATCGCTCTGGGCCCTCTCTTCAAAGAATCCGTGTTGGGGAAAGAGGAGGAATCAGAGATCTGCGAGAACATTCAGCTGCGCAATCGCACACTCCCAGAAAAGAATCTCGGGCCCGGGAATAGAAAGGATAAGGGAAAGGAAAAGGTCACTGAAGATATCACTTTAGATGACCATGTCATGAGAGAGCTGGCTGCCAAAGACCCTCCTAGGAAGGGTAAAGTGGACTATAACATCCTCGCGCACCTAAGGAAGCTACCTTCTCAGCTTAGCATTCTCGATGCCCTCCTATTATCAAAAGAAGCGCGAGACTCACTAATTAAGGCATTACAAGAACCCGAGCAATTCCAAGCCTTCCTCGCCACTGAAAAGATGAAGGATGAACTGGAGGAAGTGCATACGGCCGACGTCACTTTCGGTGATGAAGACCTCCTTCTCGGGACATGCGACCATAACCGTCCCCTATATGTCTCCGGATACTGCCATGATATCAAGATAGGCAAGATCCTGGTGGATAATGGATCCTCTATCAACCTCCTTAATGTTCGGGTGTTGAAGGAAATCTGCATGAGTGTGCAACACCACGCTCGTGACAAAATTACTATCTCCGGTTTCGATTCACAATCGTCACGGACTCTCGGATCTGTGATACTAACATTACGCTTTGGAATTCTCGTCACAGACATCAAATTCCATGTCATTGACGCCAAGACCTGCTACAACGCCTTGCTCGGCCGTCCTTGGCTATACGAGTACAATATCATCCCTTCTACACAACATCAGTGTATGAAGTACTTCAAGGATGGTTTCGAGTATACTGTAACAGGTGAGTTAAACCCATTTTCCGTGAACGAAGTCCGCAAATACGAAGATGCGAAGTACTTTTTGCCAGATTTCGAGGATACAGAAAGGTGTCGCAAGCCGGAGAACAAAGCCGCCGCCACCATCCCCGTTTTCGAGAGCGATACCGAAGAAGAGGAAGAGATAGTTTATGCAGGGCAATCTCAACGCAACAACCTGAGGGCACCCGCCCCCGTATTAGTCTTCGGAAGTGATTCAGAAGATGAAGTTAATGCTGTGTTCTCCAATCGGCTGCCGACACAAGCACCCCTTGGCGATGACCATAGTTTGCAAATCTCCATGGTACCGCGAGAACACTACAAGGACCTCGACGCGCTTCAGGCTCACGATGTGCAGGACCTGCAAACATTTTACGTCCCTCCCAGGCGAAGGGGCGAGAAGGTGATCCTATTTTACCGATCCTCAGAGTCGAAAATAGAGAAAGAGATCTGGCATGGCGCAGATACTACGCTCGACAGGCTCCAACCCATCCGTCTGCCCAGATACTATACAAATGGATTAAAGAAGCTATTGAAGTGCCAGGGAGTACCCTTAGAACAGACCGTTCGGCAGGCGGGGTTCTACAACAGGATTTGGGATGTCCCCGGGACTCAACGCAAATTGCCCAACGGGAAGATGGAAACACTCAGGCTCGGATACGCAAGAGCTGGAAAACGGGAACGGACTCACAGCAGCTACCCTATATATACCTTTGATGAAGAAGAGGACGCCCTGTCAGGAGACGCCAACCCTTCATTAAAACTAGACCCTGCGATTGAAACATCGAGTCCGTCGTTTGAAGAACGAACGAACAAGCCTATCAGGAAAACGGGTCAGAAAGCTCGGGAAAACCACAACCGCGAAATGGCCATCTACGAGAAGGCCAGGACGCAACGTCTATCTCAACGTGCTGCAAAAGACAAAGACGCTTATCCTCGTCAATCCATTGTGCGAAAGACCCGACGCAGAGACGGAGATAAATCAAGAAACGGCTCGGGTTTGTCCCTCATGAAGAAGATGAGTCAAGCATACTCCTTCCCCCGAGACAAGACGGAGAGATTACTCAACCTCGCTATAAAACATCAAATGATCACGCTTCCAGAGTCTAGACATCCTGAGCAAGCTAGCAAGGTCTCTCATCCGAGTTATTGCTCTTATCACCGAACTATAGGACATCCTACCGAAGACTGCTTCACCTTCAAGAACTGGGTCGAGGACCAGTACCGACGGGGTAGATTCGCTTTATCCGACGGCTGGAAGGTAACGCCGCCGCGAAAGCATGAGCCCAAGGCCGCAAGAGCAGAACCGGGTCCACCTCAGTCCACGGAGCGGGTTCGTACTTGTTATACGATTACGATATTGGGGGAAGAGCCCGAGAACGTAGATGACCTTTACCGGTGCTTTGAGAACAGCGATGATGAGGTGATCTCAGAATTTCCGCCCGCTCCGAAAGAACTAGAAGATGGTATACATACTACTGCAGATAACCTCAAGAAGATTGAGTTGGGATCGGCAGACGACCCGCGACCGACATTTGTCAGCGAGCTGTTATCTGAAGAAAAGGTGGCTGCGTTAAAGAACGTGCTTCTACGACATAAAGATTGCTTCGCGTGGAACTATTCCGAGATGCCAGGATTGAATCCGGAGATTGCTGTGCATAGATTAGCAATATCCCCAGATATCAAGCCAGTCAAGCAGGCGCCGAGGAGGATGCGACTCGAGCTTGAAATGAGCATCAACGCCGAAGTCAAGAAGTTGATCGATTCAGGATTTATCCAAGAAGTCCAATATCCCGACTGGATTGCCAATATCGTCCCGGTAATGAAGAAGAATGGGACGGTACGCATATGCGTGGATTTCAGGGATCTCAATAAAGCCTGTCCAAAGGATGATTTCCCGGTGCCGGTAACCGAGCTAATGATAGATAACACGTCCACTCACGAGGTTTTCTCCTTTATGGACGGTTCATCAGGATACAATCAGATAAAAATGCATCCCGAAGACCAGAAGCACACCGCTTTCCGCACCCCTTTGGGTATATTTTGCTACAGGGTTATGCCCTTTGGCCTAAAGAACGCTGGCGCTACCTATCAAAGGGCCATGACAAAGATCTTCGACGATCTCATACATGACATCGTCGAGTGCTATATCGATGACCTCGTAGTAAAGAGCATGTCGTACGAGGAGCATTTAAAGCATCTGGGGACTGTATTTCAACGCCTTCGACAATATAATTTGAAAATGAATCCCCTCAAGTGCGCGTTTGGAGTCTCCTCGGGCAAATTTCTGGGATTCATCATTCGACACCGAGGTATTGAAATAGATCCGTCAAAGATTAAAGCGATCATGGAAATGCCTCCGCCAAGAACGCTCAAGCAGCTGCGGTCTCTCCAAGGGAAGCTCGCATACATCCGGCGGTTTATCGCTAATCTTTCGGGCAAATGCCGTCCTTACAGCCACCTGATGAAAAAGGGAACCCCATTCGTTTGGGATCACAAATGCCAAGGTGCACTAGACGAGATCAAGCAATACCTGCAGAGCCCTCCGGTGTTGGCCGCGCCGGTCAAGGGAAAACCCCTCATTCTTTATACGACCGCCCTCGAAGGTTCTTTAGGCGCATTATGAGCACAAGAGAACGATCAGGGGAAAGAGATGGCACTCTACTACTTAAGTCGAGTTCTACTGGGGGCAGAAAGCAACTATTCCCCCATTGAAAAGCACTGCTTGGCATTGATCTTCGCAATAACAAAGCTTAGACATTACGCATTAGCACATGAAGTCCGTCTTATTTCGAAGGTGGACCCTCTCAAATATTTGATGTCGAAAGCCATATTGACGGGACGACTCGCTAAGTGGGCCCTGCTCTTGATGGAGTTCTCGATAACGTATCAACCTCTCAAGGCAGTGAAAGGCCAGGCCATTGCCGACTTCCTCGCCGAGCACCCGATACCGGCCAATTCTCCTCTGAATTGCGATTTGCCGGACGAGCATGCATTTGATGCGATTAGCGGCGGAAGCACCCGATGGGAACTCTATTTCGATGGAGCGTCCTCCATAAAGAAACAGAAACAAGGTATCCCAATGATCAAATCAGGGATAGGCCTCATCTTTGCAACTCCACAAGGAGGGATAATGCGCTTCGCCTTCTCCTTAACAGAGCCGAGGACAAATAATGAAGCTGAATACGAAGCTCTGATAGCAGGCCTCGAGATCGCCATCGACATGGGAATTGAAGACCTCCTCATATACGGGGATTCTCAGCTGGTCGTCAGTCAAGTAAATGGTGACTACCAAACGTGCAAGCCAGAGTTGGTGAAGTACGGCGAAAGGGTGCAACAACTATTGACCCAAATTCCTTCCTATACTTTGGAGAACATACCGCGTGCGGAAAACAGCAAAGCAGACGCGTTGGCTAAACTTGCTAAAGAACTGGCTGACGAGAACCTCGATGACGTCAGAATCGTGGTACAAAGCCGTCGAGTGCTCGCCCCGGCAGAAATATCTCCGGAATCATGCGAAGAAAAGGGAACGACTGAGCAGACGACCCTACAAATAAAAGACCATGAGAAGGCCGAAGACTGGAGGGAAGTCTTCATAGACTACTTTAAGTCCCACCGAATGCCCAAAGAAGCGTCCTCAAGACATCAGCTCATGAAACGAGCTCTATCCTTCGCTTTCGTCAACGATATTCTATACAAAAGATCGTTTGATTCTCTATGGCTGAGATGCTTAGGACCTGACGAAGCAGAAAGAGTCATTCAGGAAGTTCATGACGGACTTTGCGGTTCTCACCAAGCAGGCCCAAAGATGAAGTTAAAAATTAAACGGATGGGTTATTACTGGCCCACGATGATCCAGGACTGCCTCGAGTATGCGAAGCAATGCCACTCATGCCAGATCCACGGAGACTTCATCCACCAACATCCGAATCCACTGCACCCGACGCTGGCTAGTTGGCCATTCGAAATGTGGGGGACTGACATAGTCGGCCCCATTGAGCCAGCATCATCCCGGGGACACCGCTTTATCCTGGCGACAACTGATTACTTCTCCAAATGGGCAGAAGCAGTACCACTGAGGGAAGTGAAGACGGAGAATATCCTCCATTTCTTCAAGACGCACGTCATCTATCGGTTCGGAACTCCACGGCGGATTATCTCCGATAACGGGCCGGCCTACCGAAGCCATAAGATTAGCTGCTTCGCACAGCAGCACAATATAGACTGGAGATATTCTTCAGTTTACAATCCACGAGCTAACGGTCTGGCCGAGGCTTTCAATAAGACCTTGACGAAGATCATAAAAAAGACCGTCTCCAGGAATAAGAGAGACTGGCACGAAAGGCTGCAAGAAGCCCTTTGGGCTTATCGAATTACATTCAAGACAGCCACGAACACAACGCCGTACGCGTTGGTATTTGGGACGGAGGCAGTGCTCCCCCTCGAGATAGAGTTACCCACTCTACGAGTAGCAGTCCACCACGAGCTGACGAACGAAGAAAATGCTCACCTTCGGCTTGAGGAGCTTGATGCCCTCGACGAAACCCGGCTCATAGCGCAACAACATCTAGAGGCCTACAAAGCAAAGATGACGCGCTCATACGAAAGATTGACCAGGCCGAGGACATTCCGCCAAGGCGAACTTGTACTAGTGGTCAAAAGGCCTATGATCCCCAATCGTGCCAAGCGAGGAAAATTTGAGCCAAACTACGAAGGCCCGTACGTCATAGACAAGGTCTACCAGGGTGGAGCCTACCTACTCATGGACATGCACGGTGAAAGGCCTTTCAGGCCAATAAACGGCCGCTTCTTAAAGAAATACTACGCTCGATAAGCCACAGCCGGGGTCAATGATAGATGACGACGACTATGTCCGCTCGCTATCTTCCTAGGCTCAGACTTTACAAGCAGCAGCCGGCCTTCCCATAGCGACGGACCGAAACGTCCTTAAACTAACGACGGACCGAAACGTCCTTAAACTAACGACGGACCGAAACGTCCTTAAACTAACGACGGACCGAAACGTCCCTAAAACTACTACCGCAGCATTTTTAGGCTGACGAGATAAAAAAAAGAGGAAAAAAAAATAAAAAAATAAAAAAAAAAAGAAGAAAAAAAGTGAAAAAGAATAAAAAAAAAACGGTATGTCCATAAGCAAAGTGGGCACGGATGAAAACCCGAAAGGGCTCCGTGAGTAAAAACAGCAGGGCTACCGGCGAGTGTTTGTGAAAACCTGAAAGGGCGCAACCTCGTTAAAAGACACTTACAGGGTCCTCTCGACCTTGTAAGGAGAAACCACCCGCGTGAGATCCTTACGACTCACAAGGGATCAATACACTTAGGGATCCTCACGATTCCTAAGGAGAAATTACACTTGCGAGATCCTCACGACTCGTAAGGAGAACTCTCTTATGGGACCCTCACGGCTCATAAGATTTGAAAGTCTTAAGTTACAGAGACCTGAACCTGTTCTAAAGCAACCCCCACAACCTTTTGGCCCTACAAGCGGCTCATAATGACCCTTGTATACAATCCACGGGCGCGAATAAATATTTCCCTAACAAAGTCCCATCCGTGACTAGGGATATGCTTGTACAGCAAACAACACTTGTAAGTCCTCTCGACTTATAAGGAGAAAACCCTTTTGTAAGATCCTTACGACTTACAGGGGAACATACACTTAGGAATCCTCACGATTTCTAAGGAGAAAACACACCTACGAGATCCTCACGACTTGTAGGGAGAAATACCTTTGTGAGACCCTTACGGCTCACGAAGTCAAAAGCCTTAGTCGACGGGACCCTAACCCTGTTCGCTAAGCCACCTTTGTTCGACATCGACAGAGGCAAATGATGATTCGCTCCTGGCAATATCCCAGTTGTAGCGATGCTGATGTCTAAATCGGTATCAAATTCCAAGTCCTTTCATGGCAGATAATGATTCGCTCCTGGCAATATTCCAGTTGTAGCGATGCTGATGCTGAGATTGGCACCAGATTCCAAGTTCCACACTCGCGATAAAAAAAACAGCGAGCCATACGTGCATACGAAATAGCCGAAATGATGGGGCAACTTGCAATAAAAATCAGCAAGTAAAAAAAATGTATGCATGAAAAATAGCCGAAATGATTGGGCAACTCGCAATAAAAAGCAGCGAGTAAAAATTAAAAAAATAGCCGAAATGATTGGGCACCGCGAAAAATAGCCGAAATGATTGGGCAATCGCGATTTTCGCGATATAAAAAGCTGAAATGATAGAGCATCGCGGAAAGAATAAAAAAAATGATGAAAGAATGAAACTTTTTGCCCTACAGGTGATGCTACATCAATCCCTGTATACAATCCAGGGGCGCAAACAAAGAAGGAGTCGCACTCCTCCTCCCCAGGTTTCATTAGAAGAAGGAGCTGAATCTCGACGGGCCACAAATAACCTAGTGATCATCCCAACACTCGTCTCGTAACAACGGACACAACTTCAAGCTAAGCGGAACAGCGGCCACTCCCATTTCCATGGCTCGGTGGTATACATATCGCCAACAGTCAAACCTTCATCCCGTGAAATACGGATACAATCAGCAAAATTCCTGGTTACGTGGAACGCGGATATGTCACTCTTTGACCCCGTGGAAAACGTCCAGAGTGGATCCTGGTCCTCGCAGAGCATGGCAGTGAACCCGTGCGAAGCATCCAGAGCGGAGCCTAGTCCTCGCCTAACGCGGCAGTGAACCCGTGTGAAGCATCTAGTGCAAAATTCCTGGTCACGTGGAACGCGGATAATGTCACTCTTTGACCCCGTGAAAAACGTCCAGAGCGGATCCTGGTCCTCGCAGAGCATGGCAGTGAACCCGTGCGAAGCATCCAGAGCGGAGCCTAGTCCTCGCCTAACGCGGCAGTGAACCCGTGTGAAGCATCTAGTGCAAAATTCCTGGTCACGTGGAACGCGGATAATGTCACTTTTTGACCCCGTGGAAAACGTCCAGAGCGGATCCTGGTCTTCGCGGAGCATGGCAGTCAACCCATGCGAAGCATCCAGAGCGGAGCTTAGTCTTCGCCTAACGCGGCAGTGAACCCGTGTGAAGCATCTAGTGCAAAATTCCTGGTTACGTGGAACGCGGATAATGTCACTCTTTGACCCCGTGAAAAACGTCCAGAGCGGATCCTGGTCCTCGCAGAGCATGGCAGTGAACCCGTGCGAAGCATCCAGAGCGGAGCCTAGTCCTCGCCTAACGCGGCAGTGAACCCGTGTGAAGCATCTAGTGCAAAATTCCTGGTTACGTGGAACGCGGATAATGTCACTCTTTGACCCCGTGAAAAACGTCCAGAGCGGATCCTGGTCCTCGCAGAGCATGGCAGTGAACCCGTGCGAAGCATCCAGAGCGGAGCCTAGTCCTCGCCTAACGCGGCAGTGAACCCGTGTGAAGCATCTAGTGCAAAATTCCTGGTCACGTGGAACGCGGATAATGTCACTCTTTGACCCCGTGGAAAACGTCCAGAGCGGATCCTGGTCCTCGCGGAGCATGGCAGTCAACCCATGCGAAGCATCCAGAGCGGAGCCTAGTCCTCGCCTAACGCGGCAGTGAACCTATGTGAAGCATCTAGTGCAAAATTCCTGGTCACGTGGAACGCGGATAATGTCACTCTTTGACCCCGTGGAAAACGTCCAGAGCGGATCCTGGTCCTCGCAGAGCATGGCAGTGAACCCGTGCGAAGCATCCAGAGCGAAGCCTAGTCCTCGCCTAACGCGGCAGTGAACCCGTGTGAAGCATCTAGTGCAAAATTCCTGGTTACGTGGAACGCGGATGATGTCACTCTTTGACCCCGTGGAAAACGTCCAGAGCGGAGCCTGGTCCTCGCCAAGCACGGCAGTGAACCCGTGTAAAGCATCCAGAGCAAATACCGGACTGTGGAGTCCTTAAAATCCACGGACTATGATGTCCTTAACCTCGACCGTGATGTCTTAAAACTAACGATCAACCACCCCGATTCCCTACAGATTTTGCCTTGGTTTAAGGGTACATCTCTTCACTCCTTTGATGTCCGGCGTTGTAATTCCTCAACGTCTTCAAAGAGGTGACGGGTCCCTGCAACCAAACACCGGACTGTGGAGTCCCTAAATCCACGGACTATGAGGTCCTTAACCTTGACCGTGATGTCCTAAAAACTAACAACGGACTGTGGAGTCCTTAAATCCACGGACTATGAGGTCCTTAACCTTGACCGTGATGTCTTTAAACTACGATACCTTGAGAGACCCCTGACTCCGTGAAACACGGATAAGGATGATCACATCCGGCACTTGCAGGCCCTCACGACCTGTAAGGAAGAAAAACTCTCTTGTGAGATCCTTACGACTCTCAAGGGAAAACCCGCTTAAGGATCCTCACGATTCTTAAGAAGAACTCACACCTATGGGATCCTCTCGACCTGTAGGGAGAAAAACTCTTTATGAGACCCTCGTGGCTCATAAGATGCAAAAGCCTTAGGAAGCAGATCTTAACCCTGAGTCCTGAGCCATTGCTGTCCTGCAAGGAGATCAAGATAGAATACCCGCAGAATACATTCAATGAAAAGGAGACACATCATTGACAAGAAAAAATGTATCTTTTATTCATAAACCAAAATGGGTACAAAGTACAATTCATGAAAGAAACAAAAAGAAAATACTCTCATCCATGAGTATGTACAAAAGGGAAGAAAAAGATACAAATGTTTCAGGCCGGCGGGCGATTCAGCAGCTTGGTCAGCTCATCCTGCTTTTGCTGAGCCACGGCTTCATGACGCAAGATCTCCAGAAGACGAGCCTCCGCTTGAGCTTGCTGAGCCTGATACGAAGCGAGCCGGGCTTCAAGCTCTTTCTCAGTGGCCTTATGAGCCTCAACCCTCTCACGAGTAAACGTGGCAGCTTTGTCGAGAGCCACCACCTCTTTGATGGACTCCTGAAGCACCCGCCAGAGTTCATACGCTTTGTTGGCCCTGGCTGTGAGATTGGCTTGAAGCTCGCTCAGCGCCTTCGAGGCTAACTCAATTTCCGAGAACTTGCGACCGAGCCTCTTCTCACACGACGTCATGTTGGCCGCGCACCGTGCTATCAACCCTCGTAACTCCGCCTTTGCAGCCACGGCCTCCGAGGAAAGGCGAGAACACTCGAGAGTGTGCAGGCAAGCCTCCACTCGCCGGCAGAACTCCACCCAGACTCGCACCACCTCTTCGCTGTGGTAGGTGGCAAGAAAAGGAAGAGAACCGTTAGCCTCAGCAGCGAATGCTTCAGCCGTGGTCGTGCTGCCAGCACGAAGCTCCTCGATCAGAGACGACAAGGAGACGAGGCTTAATTGAGCCAAGCGTTCTGAAGCCCGCAAGGCATAAGGGCCGGGTGGCATCACGATGCGCGACTCCAACGCCGTGGAGACTGGCAGAGCTGTTCAAATTTAAAAGACGTCAACAAAATGCTCAAGCAAGGAACGAGTGAGAGTGCAATGAAATGTCACTCACCGACAGTCGTGCAAGTAGGAGCTGAAGGCTCCTCTGGCCCTTCGAGAATCTCGACCTCGTCATCGGCTTCCTGAACTGCAGAAAACGTCAATGTCAGTACAAAAAAAATAATAACGACGATGCTATGAGAAGGGATGGACGACACCAACCTTGCCCAGACGAGAGGACAATGCGCTGAGGGGAGATCGCCTACGGAGCTGCCATCTCCAATAAACGCTGAAATGACTGTCGAGGCGACAGATCCGCGATCGTGGCCGCCAAACCGCGCAATTCTGGGAAAGATAAAAGAGTTCAGACTATGAAGGGGTTGCTAAATTAAAACGCGGAGGGATACCTTCAACACTCCTCCCATTCTGAGCCGGGGGGATAGCAGCTTCAACGGTCTCCGCCGTAACCTCAAGCTCCAACAAAGGGAGAATAGTCCCGACTACCTCACTCCCAGCCCTTGGGTTGCCCTCGGTAAGAGTCATTGGGGCGTCGGCCTCCAAAGGAGCCTCCTCCAAAGGGGCAAGCATGCCCTGGCCAAGAACCGCCGCTGGAAGTTCCACCATGAGAGGAACAGCCTCGTCAGCCCCCTCCACATCCAGCAAGGCTTCATTGGGAGTTTCGGCGGGCTTTAGCTTTAATAGGCCCGTAGGAAGCTCCCCCAGCGTCGAAGATTCTGCATGATCCAAGTAAGAATAATGATGTATATGCATAGGCATAAATAATCGGAGAGACTACAAAGGAAGCACAACGTACCTATACGCAAAGAAGCCCTCAATATGGCTTCTTCAAGCCGCTGCTCCTTCTCAAGGAGGTGGGCTCGCCGGGGTTCGAGCGTAGACTCATGACCGCCAGTCCACAAAGAAAGTGCATCAGCTGCGTCTTCTGAAGCGGCCTGCTTCAGAGCCCTTTCCCCCCATTCCTCCAAAGGGCCGATAAATCGCCGCCGAATCCACGAAGGGTATTCGTAGAAAATTACAGCGGGGTAAGACTTCTTCGGAACCTTGGCGTTGTGAGACGCGTCTTTTGAGCGCCGTATGGCCTCGGCCAACTGCGCAGCCTCCTCATCCACTGAACTCGGGAAGAGAAGTCCAGCGTCTGACCCTTGCACGGCCAATGGTTCGTCTTCAAGGATAGGCTCAGACTCCATCACAGAATCAAGCGGGGCAGTAGCCGCTTTCTTCCTTCGTTTAGACCCGGAGCCGGTCGCCGAGGATGACCGGTTCCTCCCTCGCGAAGCCTTAGGGCGGCGCTGGCCCACGTCGCCCTCAGCGCCCTCATCCTTGTTACTATCGCTCGGTGCCACAACCGAGGAAGATACCGCCATCGTCGACACCACGGGGGGCGGCGCCGCCACCGACGGGGGTACTACCACCGGAGCCCGCTTACCCCGTGAGCGAGAACCCAAAGGCATACCAGCTATCGGAGTAAGGTCTACCCCGGACTCCCCTGGAATGAGCGCGGTGCCAATCTCCCTCAAAGGAAAGCGGACTGGAACCCTCGGTCGTAACTCAGCAACAGGAGCCAGAGGAAGGGCATCGTGGCCAAGAAGCACCCTCCTTTCCTCGAGAATGATTGGGTTGACCCGATGAAGATACCAACCCGTAAACGCGCCCACGCATCGAGGCATGTACTCAGCTTCAGGGACCATGAAATAAGAGCCGGTGTTCAGCCTCATAAAATGATGAGCAGCATCGCGAACAGCATCAAGCGAAGGGATCGGGGCGACCATAAAAGCCTCGAAAGGAACACCCTGGTCGTATCCGAGCTGCCGGGCAAATCGATGCGGATTGTACCGCATGAAAAGAGCCGCATTGTCCTGGCGAAACACCAAGTAACCCGGTCTGATTGCATACAAATGCGTGGCCTCCCGGGGCTTCAGAGAAGGTGCGTTGTCTTTCGACTGGTCCCAGAGTTGTTGGACGGGACCCGAAGGAGTAGACAAGACCCGATCAGTAAAAACCAACCCGCCAGCGGTGGCATGAGGAGAAATTAGCACCCGAATGGCCCCGAATTGAGTCGGGTCGGCGGCAGAAGCATCCACTAGCCGCATAAGTCGTGGAAAGGGGTAGGCATCGTAAAATGAGGACCTCTGATGCATGGCGAACGCCCCCAATACATGCATTTCGATCCAGGACGTGAAATAATGAAGCGAAAAGTTCACCACATCCACGCCAGGCGTAGAGGTATTAGCTGCGGTGCCCAATCCATTATAGAGGTGTGCCAAGGCCGGGATGCCGATGGCCAACCGCGTCCCCTCAGCAATACGATGAGCCGGGTAGATGACCGAGGCTCTCATGAAGCGGCGATGCATGGGGATAACGAACCAGCTAAGCCAAACACTGACAAACCCCACAAAGAATGTTTCCTCATCCATACCAGGTGCTGCAACGGACTCAAAAGACATCGGCGACACGATGGGAATATAATACTGTGGCAGGTCCGATTCAGCAGTCGGTAGCTTCTTCGGACCAAACCCAAAGGGGTCTCTGATGTTAGCAAACTTCGGAGCAGTCTTCGATATGATATCCTCACGAAGGAAGCAGGAAATGAAGCTTTTAAAACTAACACCCTGCTCCTCAGACTCAGTGAACAATTGATCAAAAATACCCAGCGCCTTGATCAAGCTGGGGCGCTTATGGCGAACAGCATTCTCAGCGGACAGGCCGTCAATCGGTGCAGACTCGGGCTCGAAGACATACTCGTCAGAAGGCAACAACTCCTCATACAGTGCGCCCCTGATTGGCAATCCTGAGATTTCATAAAATTCTGCAAGAGAGATCGAGACCTCGCGATCCCCCAGAAGAAAAGTATTAGTGGGAAGATTCCACTGGTTCAAAAACGCCTTGACCCACCAGGCGTGCGGGGACTTGTAATGGAACAGTGACGCATATATGGCCTGATAAAGCCCAACTTTCTGCAACCGCGCCCGATGGGCGGAAAGGATGTAGCGAGCCCAGAGAAGGTAGCCCGTAGGATGCCTGGGAGTGAGCCCTATCTTATAAATTTGCCCCCACGGGTGGGCCTCACCCTGGCAGATACGCCGCCCCAGTATGTCTATGGCCGGAATCGGATGGTTCGGAATACCGGTCGTCGAAGGCTCAAGCCTCCCCGTTGGAGTCCAGTTGGGCATTTCCACAGCAAAAGCTGTCCTTGGAGGATCCATCGGTAAAAAGGGGAAAGTAGGCTCCGTTGGCACCGCGCAGAGAAAACTCCGACGACCCTGAATAATCTGACTATACCAAGACCCCCACTGAAGAAGGTTGGTGCAATTCGGGTCATGAGCCCGAATCATCGCCATCGCTTCCTCATCAGACGGTGACTGAGGAAAAGCCGCCTCCGAGCGAGAAAAGGGAAAGCGTGGAGCAGAAGCCATCGCACCTGAAATCCAACAAAAGAAAACCGTTAAAAGGAAAGTCAGCGATGTTTATTCATGCATGAACATGAAGACTAGTAGGAGAAAGCAACAGCAAAGTTTCCTGGGACCATTGGCTATAAAACACATAGGCCCCACAGAATCCGGATGACGGCTCATTAATAATGAGACCAAACAGTTACAATAAAACAAAAGGGAATATCCTCATTTAATAAAAAATGATGGCCATGCACATCCCCCCAACAGGATCTGTCTCGGGCTCTACAGTGGATCCAATAAAATCAAAGGAATTGAATTCACACAAAAAGACATCATTACAAGGCCCCCATTGCATTAACTGCAGGAAGAACAACCTCGGGCCAAGAGACCCCAGGAAGCCTCTGTGTGAAGAAATCGAGTTCTTCGTTGGAATTAAATTCCTTATTAAGAAAAGGGAATTAAATTCCCAAAAACATTTTTGGATGGAATTAAATTCCATGGATTTGAACCGCCATCATCATCTCCCCAAAGATCATCTAAACCCTAAGAGATCTACAGTTGAAAGATTAAACAGTTTCATGTTCTTATGGAAAATATGAAGAAAGAAGGGTAAAAACCCTTGTTTTGGATTTAAAATCTAGGGAAATGTGAAGGTCCATCGTTGTCCAAGAACATTACCTGAGGAAAAAGGATTCCTTTTGAACAGAGTTAAACTCTGAAGATTGTTTCAAGACAGAGAACTAAGCTCTAGAAGAAGAGAATTAAATTCTCAGAAAAAGTTCTCAGAAGAAGAAGATGAACAAAGTGAAGGCTCTTATGAAGAGACAGAGGTATTTATAGAAGACAATGAAAACGCTTCGTCTCCCCAGATCCCTAGAGGAATCCAACGGTCACAAGAGGTGACAGCGTTGCACTCACGTGCAGACACGTGAGAACAACGCTGTGGGGGAATTTGTTTCCTGATTTAAAATCAGGAAAGCTTCTGGGAAAAGCTTCAAAAAGGGGTCATGTGTTGGCACGTGACACCTAAAAGGCATCATCAAGTCAAGTTCAGTTTCCTGACTACGCTGAAGAAAATGGGCTTCAGAAAGAGTCGCGTGCTCCCACGTGACCAGGGTCACGTGGCGACACGTGACATTTAAATGCAAGCGTCAAAGGCACACAAGTTCTCTGATCAAGTCAAGAAAAGGCTTCAGAAGAGGTCACGTGTTCCCACGTGACCAGGATCACGTGTTGGCACGTGATGTTCAAGACAGCAGACTCGTTCTCCAGACGAACCAAGGAAAAAGAGTTCAAACAAGGGTCACGTGCTCACACGTGACCAGGAGTCACGTGGTGGCACGTGACGCTTAAGCAACGATCAGAAGATAGAGCGCAAAAGAAAGGAGAAGGATCATGCCAAAGGGGGTCACGTGCTCACACGTGACCATGGGTCACGTGGTCACACGTGACCGGCTGTCCAAGCCCATTTTGTCAACAGAATTAAATTCTGAAGGAAATTCAAATTTTTCCAAAAGAAAGCAACTATCTGGAACCAATCAAATTAAAGATTCAGAGGTGATGAAATATCATCTATCTATGGGAAAATCTCGGGTTTGGAAAGATTTCCCCTTTAAATCTAACCAAAATAACAAGGGAGAATCTCTGGATTTAAAATCCAATGGTGAATAAAATTCACCTAATAATCCAAAGGCCCAAAATGGATGCTGAATGCGAATCAAATCTCAATGGAGATTCGTCAAAAACTGATTGATTCGGCTGCTTCTCCTATAAATAGGAGCCAAGAGACACAAAGAAAAATATATACATGCGCAGAGAAGAAAAAAGAAAAAAAAGGAGGAGAGCTTTGATACTTTGAAAAGACTCGGATCCTCTGCAAAAAACCCTAGGTAAGAAAGGGAAGGCCTTTTGAAAGAAAGAGAATTTAATTCTCAACAGAGTTTAACTCTGATAATGTAAAAACAGAAGAACATATTTCTTCTCTCTTTGATGGAGGACCTGCAAAGTGCACATCTCCTCTTAAGGTTGAGAATTTAATTCTCAATGGGTTGAGATCCTGCCATGCAGATCCAAAACATGGAGAAGGAATACAAGCACGAGAATTTAATTCTCACAGAACTATAGGAATTTAATTCCTTAAAAATAAAAGTTAGGGCTTGACCCTATATCATGGGAATTTAATTCCTTCAGAATAAAAAAAAACAGGGTTTAACCCTAATTAAGAACCTAGTTCTGTCGAAACAGCGGGAATTTAATTCCCTTAATCATAATTTAACAGAGGATGGAAGTTTAAACTCCTTAAAAACTTTTATTAGGGTTTAACCCTATTCGGCCCTTCACGTATATGAGGAATTTAATTCCTACAGAAAATTCAGAGTTAAACTCTATTCCAGAACATAAGTCTTCGAAAGGAAGTAGGAATTTAATTCCTCCGAAATTTACAGCTCGAGGAATTTAATTCCTGAAAAAAAGATTAACAAAGCCTCTAAACAAAATACATAGAGGCAGGGTCACGTGCCATCACGTGACCCCCCAAGAGATCTACAGAAAGCCCCTTAAGGCAACACCCCACGTGACCCACGTGACCCTCGGCAGAAGCTTTAATACATAGGCATTTGAATGCCCATCACGTGATGGCACGTGACGCTCTGAAAGACACGATAATCTCAGAATAAATAAAGAGAGGGCGCTCTCACGTGCTGCCACGTGACCCCTCTTGCCTTAGTGTTTAACACTAAAATTAAAACTCTCGAGCCCGGTGTTAAAACACTGTTGGGCCTTAGTGTTCAACACTAAATAAAAAGCTTCATCTGCAGTGTTCAACACTGATCTGTTTTAGTGTTTAACACTAATTTGAAAAGCCTTGTCGCTGGTGTTTAACACCAATTATCTCTTAGTGTTAAACACTAACTTGTCAACCCCATTCCCGGTGTTCAACACTGACTGCTCTGTAGTGTTTAACACTATGCTTTGGCCCAATTGGCCTAAACGGATAGAGGCAAAGCCTCTCCTGATTGGACTTAGCCCAAGATGGCCATAAGTCCTCAATTGGTGATTAACTGGTCCAATGGACTCATAACATAATTAATTCGTCTTGACCCCAAATTGGGCCAAGGACTATTTAATCCACTCCGGTTCTAGGGTACATCTCTTCACTCCTTTGATACTTGGCATTGTAATCCCTCAATGTCTTCAAAGAGGTGACGGGTCCCGACGACCACACATTGATATGGACTGTGGGGTCCTTAAACTCAAGGCTAATGCAAATTCCTGGTTACGTGGAACGCGGATAATGTCACTCTTTGACCCCGTGGAAAACGTCCAGAGCGGAGCCTGGTCCTCGCCAAGCACGGCAGTGAACCCGTGTGAAGCATCCAGAGCACAGCGGACTGTGGAGTCCTTAAACCCATGGACTACGACGTCCTTAACCTTGACCGAGATGTCTTAAAACTAACAACGGACTGTGGGGTCCTTAAACCCATGGACTACGACGTCCTTAACCTTGACCGAGATGTCTTAAAACTAACAACGGACTGTGAGGTCCTTAAACCCATGGACTACGACGTCCTTAACCTTGACTGAGATGTCTTAAAACTAACAACGGACTGTGGGGTCCTTAAACCCATGGACTACGACGTCCTTAACCTTGACCGAGATGTCTTAAAACTAACAACGGACTGTGGGGTCCTTAAACCCATGGACTACGACGTCCTTAACCTTGACCGAGATGTCTTAAAACTAACAGCGGACCACAATGTCCTTAAACTACCCATGGACCGCAATGTCCTTAAACTACCCATGGACCGCAATGTCCTTAAACTACCCATGGACCGCAATGTCCTTAAAACTACCCATGGACCGTAATGTCCTTAAACTAGAACAATAGAGCCCCGCATGCTCTTTTGTCGGATCTAAACGGTCCCGTTTAAGTTGATCTTAGCCTCAAGGATGGCTAACGTATCCTTAAACCTTCAAACAGAGTGGACTATAAATCCCCCCAATTAACTCTGGCTCGAGGGTACATCCCTGAACTCCTCTGACATCCGTCGTTGTAATCCTTCAACGTCGTCAGAGAGGTGACGGGTCCCGACGGCCATACATCAATGGACCACTATGTCCCTAAACTGGAACATTAGAGTCCAAACGCTCTTTTGTCGGATCTAAACGATCCCGTTAAGTTGATCTTAGTCACAAAGTTAGACTAACGTATCCTTAACAAACGTTTGAGTTGATCTTAGCCTCAAGTATGGCTGACGTATCCTCAAACCAAACCCCCCCCCAAACCCAAATCTAAGATAATACGGATTTGGACTAGTCCACGCCCTACGGGCGACGACATAAATTGGTCTCCGTAAACAATCCACGGGCAAAAAAATACAAAACAGACACCCACGAAACGAAGTGACCATCTGGAGAAGGAGAAAGTTGTTACCGCAATGCGGTAGCGTAATTAACTGCAGGGGCTTGCGCCTGCAGGGAAGAGCGTCCCCACAATCAAAAACCCCTCAAACGAGGGGGAATCTGACGAAGTCTGCTACATCGGACGCATCCGTCTAAACCTTCGATACGTGATGCCATAAATCAACTTGGCATCTTCGAAGAGGTGGACGGATAGCACCAATTAGCATCTGCCCCGAATCTCAGGCAAGACGCGGTGTCGCGCCGTCTTTCGGAGGGGAACACCCAAAAAGGGAAGGCATTGGAAATCAAGGAGATGGAATTATTTCCGAGGCTCCTTTTCTGCATCTAATGCTGTGCACAGAAAATATGGCATGCAAAATTAAACAGCCCCATCAAAAGGGCTCCACGTGCAGAGCACGTGAGCACCAAACTTGATGTGCACTGAAAAGTGAAATAGTGCCTCACACACCAAACACGTCGGCAGCAACAATGACAAAATGACAAAATCCTATAAAGAAGGCATGCAAACACAGAAGGGCACAATAAAACTTATCACTCATATTTTAAAAGTTCATACAAAAATAAAAAGAAACGATTATAACGGCAAGACCTCAGATGCGGGGCATGGATTGAGAAACTCAAAAGTGACTTTGTCCAAGATCTTCCAGGCATTTCGAACCATCCTAGTATGTTTTATTTCGCGATCACAAGCGTCGGGATCCTTACGGATGTCCTCCACCCTCCGATAAGCAGCAAGTATGGCCGACTGCTGAAAAGCCTGATGTAAGAGATCAATGAGATTGGCTCGCCTTCTCTTCGAGATTAGGCTCATCAGATACACCGAATGCACTTTATCCTCGGCGGCATCCAATGCCCTGAGTGGTACGCCGGTGCAAAAGAGAGGGAGCGCCTCCCAGATCGCCAGCACGATGAGTTTCAAAAGAGAAGAGCGACGAGGGTGTAGCCGACCGTTGTACTCGTCGAAGCGGTTCATGATCTCAGCACACTGAGCACTGGTGAACTCCTGGTTCTGACTGCGGCCCAGTGCACGAATATTTCCGTAGGAAATGATTTCATTAAGATCATACAAATGGGCATCCATAATACCTGAAATAAAGATCATAAGAATTTATTGCAAACTTCTTCTTCTTGGATGTGAAAGAGAAAACTCAGGGCAAGAAAACCCCAAGAAGTCCCCATGGGAAGAACGTAGTTTCTCATAGGAATTAAATTCCTTTTTAAAAAGGGGAATTAAATTCCCAGAGACTTTTTTTTAGAGCCAGAGTTCCTTGATGATGGAATTAAATTCCATGGAAAAGACAACCGTCACCATTAGCCCCCTGAAGATCAAAGAAACCCTAAAGGGACTGTCGATTGAATGATTTTCTCTTTATTTTAAAAGAACTTAAAAATGGGTTCTTATTAAAAGGGGAAAACCCCTGGTGTGGATTTAAAATCCAAGGGGTTTATGTGTATGAAAGTTCTTCGATTGTCCAAAGCCATTACCTGAAGAGATGGGTCTTTCTTCAACAGAGTTAAACTCTGGAAAATTTGCAAATCAGAGAACTAAGCTCTGAGGAACGAGAATTAAATTCTCGAAAGAAAAGATAGCCAAAGGAGGAAGATGAAAGAGTGGAGGCGCTTCTGAAGAGACCCCTGCATTTATAGGGCGTGATGGAAACGCTTCATCTTCCCGATTCCCTAGATGGATCCAACGGTCACAAAAGTAGCAGCGTTGCACTCACGTGCAGACACGTGAGAGCAACGCTGTGGGGGCATTTGTTTCCTGATTAAAAATCAGGAATTACCTCAATGAGGTATCACGTGTTCACACGTGACCAATGGTCACGTGATGGTTAAAATCTCATCAAGTAGAAACGGAAAACAAAAGGCTGAAAGATGACCCAATTTGGGGTCACGTGCTTACACGTGACCAAGGGTCACATGCTGACACGTGATGGTTAAAACAACAACATAAACAAGCGGCTGTTAAAGGGCTCAATTGGGGATCACGTGCTTACACGTGACCAAGGGTCACGTGCCAGCACGTGACAGGCTTTGAAAGCCTTACAGCTTAAAAGAATTTAATTCTAAAAATTAGGAAATACCTCAACGAGGGTGGGTCACGTGCTCACACGTGACCCAGGGTCACGTGCCAGCAAGTGACAGGCTTCGAAAACCTTACAATTTAATTGAATTAAAATTCTGAATTTCTCTAAAATCTTTCCAAATGGGAAAGGAGTAAGGAGAACCGTTGAATTAAAAATTCAAGGGTGATTAAATATCACCAATTTATGGAAAAATCTTAGACGAGGAAAGATTTCCCCTAGATCTCACCAGAAATAACAAATAGAATATCTTTGGATTAAACATCCAACAGTGAATAAAATTCACCTAATAATCTAAAGGCTCAGATTAATGATGAAAACAAACAAAATCTTTCAATGAAAGATTTGCTAAAAAAATTGATTCTTTTCCTCCTCCTATAAATAGGAGCCAAGAGAGGAGAAAGAGGGAGAGAATTTTGGAGAAAAGAAAACCTGGGAGAGAATTTTGACATCTTGAAAATTCAGAAAGAAAACGCTAGGTGAGAAAAAGAAAGGGGATCAAAACTTCAGAAAAAGAGAATTTAATTCTCAAAAATCTAAGAGTTTAACTCTTTTGTAAAGAACTTAGTTCTTCCTCTGGTTGAGGATCTGCAAAGAGCACATCTCCCCATAAGTTGAGAATTTAATTCTCATCGGGTTGAGATCCTGCCATGCAGATCCAAAACTTAGAGGGGGAATTGAGTTTAGAGAATTTAATTCTCCCAAAACAAAGTTAAGGTTTAACCCTATATGAGAATTTAATTCTCCCAAAATTACAGGAATTTAATTCCTTCAAGATGGACAGAACTAGGGTTTAACCCTACTTGAGAATTTAATTCTCTCAGATTAATGGGAATTTAATTGTTCTAAAGAAAATTACGGTTTAACCCTATATAAGAATTTAATTCCTCCAAAATCATAATTAGGGTTTAACCTTATAAAAGAATTCAATTCTTAAAAATAAATAGACTAAAAAGATCTATGTGCATGAAAAGGATTAAGGTCACGTGTCCCTACGTGACCCCTGAAAAGATCCCCAAAAACAAGAAGGAAAAAGTTTTGAGGCAACGCCTCACGTGCTCCCACGTGACCTCCAAAACACAGAAATAAAAGCAAAGGAAACCTATGCTTTGGGCGCTCTCACGTGTCCCCACGTGACCCCTTAGCAAGCGCTTTAATAATCAGTGCATAATTCTCCATCACGTTTCAGCACGTGATAACATAAAACAAAAAGGTGTTTAACACTTAATTGCATAACGAGGGAAAGGAATCTGGTCCCACCACTGGGCGCCCTCACGTGATCCCTTCTCCTATAGTGTTTAACACTCATTCGAGAGCTTTATTTCCAGTGTTTAACACTGTTATTTTCTAGTGTTTAACACTAATTTGGGATTCCATATTTCCAGTGTTTAACACTGCTGGTCTTTTAGTGTTTAACACTAATTTGAGAGTTTTGTCTCCAAAGTTTAACACTGTTGTTCTTTAGTGTTTAACACCACTTTCAGCCAAATTAGCAAATTTTCCAGAGGCGAAAGTCCCTCCTCCAAATGAATCTCAAAATTGAGAAAATCAAAGATGAAAATGTTTAGCATTGATAAATAATGTGGGCTTGAACCCAGACAAGTATTAATGGTCTAACAAAAGGCCAATATGTCAAACTTAATTGGACTTAGCATAAATTGGCCATAAGTCCTCAACTCAGACTCAACTGAGCCCATGTGCTCATAATTCTAATTAATTGATCTTAGTTCCAAATTGGACTACAGATCACTTAATCTACTTTGGTTCAAGGGTACATCTCTTCACTCCTCTGATATTTGTCGTTGTAATCCTTCAACGTCTTCAGAGAGGTGACGGGTCCCGACAACCACACATTTTATAGACTATTACGTCTTTAAACTGGACTGTGGGGTCCTTAAGCCCACGGACTATGATGTCCTTAACCTTGACTGTGAGGTCTTTAAACTCACGGACTATGATGTCCTTAACCTTGACTGTGAGGTCTTTAAACTCACGGACTATGATGTCCTTAACCTCGACCGTGATGTCTTAAAACTAACAACGAACTGTGGGGTCTTTAAACTCATGGACAATGATGTCCTTAACCTCGACCGTGATGTCTTAAAACTAACAACGGACTGTGGGGTCTTTAAACTCATGGACTATGATGTCCTTAACCTCGATCGTGATGTCTTAAAACTAACAGCGGACTGTGGGGTCCTTAAACTCATGGACTATGATGTCCTTAACCTCGACCGTGATGTCTTTAAACTAACATTGGACTGTGGTGTCTTTAAACTCACGGACTATGATGTCCTTAACCTCGATCGTGATGTCTTTAAACTAATATTGGACTGTGGGGTCCTTACTCACGGACTATGATGTTCTTACCTCGACTGTGATGCCCTTAAACTAACGATGGACCACTGTGTCCTTAAACTGGTAATGGACCACTATGTCCTTAAATTGGTAATCAACCGCAATGTCCCTAAACTAAACAATAGAGTTCAAATGCTCTTTTGTTGGATCTAAATAATCCTGTTAAGTTGATCTTAGCCTAAAATTAGACTAACGTATCCTTAACGAACGTTTAAGTTGATCTTAGTCTCAGATGAGACTAACGTATCCTTAAACCCAAACCCCCAAACCCAAATCTAAGAAAATACGGATTTGGACTAATCCATGTCCTACGGGCGACAACATAAATTAGTCTCCGTATACAATCCACGGGCAACCAAACACAAAACAAACACCCACGACACGAAATGACCATCTGGAGAAGGAGAAAGTTGTTACCGCGATGCGGTAGCGGAATTAACTGTAGGGGCTTGCGCCTGTAGGGAAGAGCATCTCCACAATCAAAAACCCCTCAAACGAGGGGGAATCTGACAAAGTCTGCTACATCAGCCGTATCCGTTTTAACCTTCGATACATGGTGCTATAAATCAGCTTGGCATCTTCGAAGAGGTGGACAGATAGCACTAATTAGTATCTGCCCCGAAATTCAGGCCAGACGTCCGCCGCTTCTTCGTCGCGTCTTTCGGAGGGGAACGGATTCTTGAAAGGGACTTCTAGTATCAGTTTACAGTTCGGAGGAGACAATATGGAAAACTGCGTCCTAGTTGGATATGTGGATGCCAACTTCGTGGGTGACATGGACTAGCGAAGGTCAACGACGGGCTATATATTTACAGTAGGCATAGGCGTAGTGTCTTGGAGGTCGACACTTCAGACTGTCATCACATTATCAACGACTGAGGCCGAGTATATAGCTGCAGTTGAAGCAGTTAAGGATGCAATCTGGCTATGAGGTTTACTTGAAGATTTGGGCGTGAGGCAAGAGATCATGAAGGTCTATTGTAACAGCTTGAGCACCATTTGTCTGGACAAGAACCATACTTTCTACGAGAGGGCGGGATACTTTGATGTAAGGATCTGCTCTAGTGACGCAATGGAAGAAAATAAGGTGGTCGTACTATCGAAAATTGATATTAAAGAGAACCCGACAGACGCGTTAAGGTCGTTTCACAAGAAAGTTTAAGCTCTGTTTGGATAAGGCCTATATCGCTGATTGAGAAGATAGTGCCGAAAGACGCACCGGAGAAAGAGAAAGTTTTAGGGATTTGGCGATTTTGCATCAAGAAGAAGAATGTTAATTTGTGATGCAAAATCACATAAGCCCAAGCCCAAGTTCTTAAGCCAAACCCATGTTCTAGAGTGTTTCTAGAAGAAAGTTCTAAAGATCTCCTAGAAATTGTTTTAGAATGGCTCTAGACATCTTCTAGAAGAACTTCTAGAAATAGTCTAAAAATTCTAAAGAGGATCTAAAAGCTTTCTAGAATCATTCATTAGATCCCTATAAATAGCACAGGGGTTGCGCATCAAGTAATCTAGCAAACACAAGCATTTGTGAGCTTTTGTGAGGGATTGAGAGTTTAAAAGTTCTTGTAAAATTTTGTAACCTCAAATTCTTTTGTAAAATAGCTTTCTCCTCATTAGTGCAAGGTATTTTTTTCGCCGATAAAATCCTCTTGTTATTTCTCCCTTGATTGCTATATTCCATCCAAAACCGGTGTTTCCGTCAACAATTACCAGTATCATGAACGACACAACTGCAAACCATAGAAAGATTCAAAATTATAAACGCCGGAAGTCTATACCAAACATCGTTTTTCAAAGTATTTGTTCCATATTTCCTTCAACTACATTTCAATTGCGCAGGAGGAATTATTCCAACCGTTATTTTTTATAAATAATAAGAGAGAGAAGAGGAGGACAAACACAAAATAGTTGCAATTTCTGTATAAAGGAACAAAAAAATGTATAAAAATTGAGCCACCAACCGAGGGGTTCAAGGCTACAAGTACAAATCAACCAAATGGTTTTACAATATGATCAAAACCTTTGATTTTATTTTTGCACCCATTTTTGTATAATAACATGATAAAATATGAGAATATTATCTAATATTGAACTTTCTTCGGCAGATACAAGTTAATCACCCTATCATAGATCCCCTGTTTAGGCCTCGCATTGTTCTCTGATTCCTGCAAACCATTAATATTTAATTAACAAAATGTTTCAAATCTAATGAAAATTAGACTATTTATTAAATACGGAAGAGTTAATAGTGCAAGAGAATTATGATATTACGAAATAAAGACATTAATACGTCCGATTCAAGAATCGGACAACGGGAAAGAAAAAAAAGGAAAATAAATAAATCCAAAATTTGGTTAGGTGCAAAATCTCAGGATTTGAAATTGGACTGCAATTATTATTTACTGATATGCTATTGATAAACTAGCATGGTTTAATTGTATTAAATGGACCAAAATAAAATTTCTTGATTTTTATTTTCAAACCTTAATATACATGAACAGGGGACACATAGCAAGAGCAATTGAATCTAAATATACAAATTAATAGAAAAATAATTCATTGTGAGAGTGCCCACCTAATCAATTCACTATTTTGAGAAAAAAATGTTGAAAAAAAATCAAATTTCTAAAAATCTCCAACAAAAGTCGTTGAAAATCTTTATTATTATGTGAACTAGAATTTTTAAGAAATTTCTATTTTAAATATTAACACGCACAGATACACACACATGCATTGCACCTGCTTGCTGCTATAATTATTAACAGGAATTGAGGCATTTAAATGTCATGGTACTCACATCATGAACTGCTTCTCTCAACATGTGCAGCTGTTCTCTTGACACAGTCCTCACCTGCACAAGTTGACTCATCAAGTCACTATCAATGAAGCTAATTACAAGTTTACAGATCACAAATGCACATAAGGGGCTGTTTGGTTGCAAGATTATGAAATTTGGATTCCAAAATAGTACGGATGAAAATTTCTGGATTTGGTAATTTGTTGTTTGGTTGGTATTGGATTTCTAGTATTGGATTTGTAGATCCTTGTAATCTTTGGTTGATAGAAAGAAAATGGAATTTGGATTACAG
This sequence comes from Agapanthus africanus, assembly GCA_030015575.1. Taxonomy (NCBI): domain Eukaryota; kingdom Viridiplantae; phylum Streptophyta; class Magnoliopsida; order Asparagales; family Amaryllidaceae; genus Agapanthus; species Agapanthus africanus. Next base: position 877,896,353 of record CM057339.1, on the reverse strand, counting down.
GATTTTAGAGAGAGATAGATAGATAGAGAGAGGATTATTAAATAAATAAAGTATTCGGAACCCCTCTAAAAGTATAATGAATAGTGTCAAATCCTTGCAAATTCTCCAAATTTTTGAGGATTCAAGGATCTTTTTTGTGATGGCTCCCCACAAAAAACAAAAAAATCCTATAAATCCAAATCCTACAACCAAACACAAAATTATGGAATCTCTCATTTTTTTAGATTCCACAATCCAATTCTTTCCTAATCTTGCAACCAAACAGGCCCTAAACAACCAAGAAATCAAATCAAACTTTGAACAACTAAATAATTCAAACCTTTTTAATAATAGTCCACAAGACTCCTTCAGTGCAAGGGGGAGTTGTAAGAGATCCTAAGTATCTGTAGTATTTTCTGCTCCCCCACTTGACTTCTAGTGGATCCACCGTGCCCAATTTCTCTTCACCATCCTCTACATCTTCTAATTTCTTAATGTAGCCCTCCATCTTTAACATTTTGCATAAAAAAACAGTTAGTTTATTGCATAGCTTCTGCCAGAGAAATTGCATATATTTGCTATGTTGCCAAGTTTTTACCCTTGCAAGGAGAGGGTCAGGCCGTCCGATCTTGTACATGATACCGATGACCGCGATCTTCTTGTCGGCGCTTTCGTGAACCATGTGTAGCTCTAAAGAATATCTGTAAATGGATTGAGAATTAATCACTAGTGGTTAAGTTATAAAAATATTTTGTAATTTTTCTTTTGATTACCAACTTTTCTTGTTAATGTCAGTAATATATGTTTTTGTCCATGTGGAATGATACTTCCACCTATTTTTCTCTTTTCCTTTCTTAAATGTCTTTGAGATTCTTAAGGTATCATCCTATCACGGTTTTTTAAGAAGAGCCATCCTCCCACGGAAATACATACAATGTCGATATCGGAGAGAGCATGTAAATATTTTATCATCCAGATGTGTTTCATAATTTTCTTGAGGGTTCTTTAGGAATATAAACACTACACTTACAAAAAAAGGGAGAGAAAAGAGCAATACTTTTCCTACTCGCAATTTATCTACCGAAAAGTTTACCGATGGTGTTGTCTTTTTAGTAAACATTTGGGTAGATAAATCGGGATCCGGAATGGCTGCTATTTGGCCAGGAATATCACTCATGCTATTTCATCTAACGGTCCAGATCCATCTAAAATAGAAACGAACGGTCAAGATTTGTGTGAAACAGAGTTCTTTGGTATTGGTGTATTCTGCGTGCTTTGTAGGTAGGATATGTGGCCAAGATTCCCAAATAGCACCCATGCTATTTTTTCCAAATAACAACCACGCTTTCCGATAAATTCTAGTAGGAAAAGTATTTTTGGAGAGAAAAGGGGCAGCTTTGAAAAAGAATAAATGGTATTGCATGTGCTATGCAAACAAAATTTAAAAACGTTAATGTACTGAGAAATTAATTTACTCCTCGGATACTCAACAGTATTGAAGAGAATCCAGATCTAGCTATGTCATTTCCCAATGGATTCAAACTCAATCTAAACTCAAAATATAATCACATTTTATAAGCTTCAAGAAAACATAATCCATATTTATAATCAAAATTCAAATAGAGAAAGAAGCTATTACTTGCGTCCATTGATGGAATGCTCAGATGGTGAATGCCAATGCAATTGCTTAATCTCATACTCTGTCCCATTCAACAACACACCCCCTGCTCCTCCTTCCCATTTAAGCTGCAGCCATAACAATTATCAAATTCTAAATAGAAATTCCCAAAAAAATCACCCAAAAAAGAAAAAATCAAACATTTGGGTTTCAAAAATGTTACCATAATATCATGGCCTCGATTCTTCATCACGGCATTCGCCGGCTTATAACTGCGTCTGATATGACCCAAATGGTGAACAACTTCAACCCTTTCATGCGACAAATCGATAGGCGATTGCATCTTCCCCTTCCCACAAATTGCCCAATCCTCATGAATCCTCCCCCAGTTCTCCGGCCCATTTTCACTCCCCATTTCATAACTGAACTCTTTCTCGTCCTCTGCCAAAAATAAATACAAGAAAACGTTTCAAGTTAATGAAAATTAATTAAAAGACCCAGCTTTTGATTACCCACCAACTTCTTGAGATTTTGCAAGCAGAGAGGTTGAGAGAAGGAGAGCTAAGATTATGAGAAGTTTGTGGAGCTCCATTTTTTTTTTGAGATTTTTTATCCTTTTTTTTTTGTGAATACAGAGTGAAGGTGATATGAGGGGGATTATATAAGGGAAATATTGATGACTTTTCTTTGTTTGGGTGTGTGAGAGTTACTTTGAATGGAAGAGGTCTTAATTGCGTAGGTATATTAGACAGATCAACCGCACCATGACATCTATGCAAACGTTATGCAAATTGAAAATAAGGTTGATTGACTTGTTAAAATTTGTAAACCGCGTCAAGAAATAAGAGTCTTCTTACCAATTGTATGGGTTTACACTGTCCGTGTGTTGTTACCGTACGCGAAAGCACCGTTCAGGTTCGTCTTTTGGATGAACATACAGATAGATAGATAGATACGAGTGAACAGATTTTTTTTCTTTCTCTATGTCTTGTTATTGGTTTGAATCTAAAAATGATATTCACACCAATCTCACGTGATCACATGAACTATGCTTTCACAAATATTTATCATTTCAACAAACGAACTGCTATTTGTAGTCTGTGTGTGTGTTGGGGGGTGGGGTTGGGGACGTGGGGTATAGTCTTCTTCTTTTTAAATTATAGGAGTCCTTTTTTAATTATATTAGAGGTGTGTGTTTTGGCTATTTTGTAATTTTTCATTAAAGGGTTTTTTGATATTTTTGAAGGATCGTGATATCAATCCATCATTTAGCAAGTTCATTATATCATTTGGTCGGTTTCAATGCTTAGCAGGTTCTTATATAGATGTATCCATTCTCAAATATGATATTTATTTTTAATTTAATAGGGTGATTTTATTTTTATTTTTATTTTTATTTTGAAAAAATAAAATTATGATGAATAATTCTATTTTCATAGTTTAGATTATTAGAGTACTATATTAGAGAGATTTTGTAGTTTGAATATTTGGTCAAATGTCTTGATTAGGTTTTCTATTTAGAAGATTTATATCTTATTTTATATGAAATATTTCCAGGACTATTCTATCTTGTATAAATATCATTTGTGATATCAATAAAACTATTGATCTCTCATTATCTATCATGGAACAAGAGATATGCCTCGAATCCAAAATTTCTCAATTTTTATCAATAATTTAATTAGTCAAATAAATAAAATTCTATGAAAATATACGGCCCACTTCTGGAATCGTTACTTCCATTAAAATCAATTGTGTGCCATCAATTCTTATACGACATTTCTCATCGACTTCTTTCTTTCACATGTCAGGCGAAATATGAGACTCGGCTCGTGACGCGACCTGGATCATGCCAAGATGTTACCTTCCGTTGATCTGCTAATCGCGGCGATGGGTGGCGTCGGTGCTCAGTCCCGGGCTCTTGGTGCCGTAGGTGCTCAGTCCCGGAGGGGGGCCGGCGGTGCCGCCGTGCCCCCGGCTGAACCGAGCCCCGCACCAAATGTGCCGCCAACGGCGGGGCCATCTGCTTCGTCACGAGCTCTTGATGATTGTCCCGGCGGCGGCCAAAGGCTTCCGTGAGTTCCCGAGCCCCAGACGAGGGAAGCAAGTGAGGACGAAGACGGGGTTATTCTCAAGAGGAAGAGGACGGTCTCCCGCACACCGCCGTCGGAGATTCCAGTGGGAATTCCCGTGCAGGAGGGGGACGCCTATTTCGTGGTCCCGTCGGGGCTTTCCGTTGCTGCCAGCCTGCTTGCTGGTATGGAGAAGTCGGCCGGGAGCAAGATTCCGCGGGGGACCCTGAGCGCCCAAATTGCGGCTATGGCTCAAGGGGCAGTTCAGGTATGTACTCCTTCATGTGTCATTTCGAGCGCCTTTCCTTCAGTTCGGGTGTCTCTAAATCTCTCTGCTGTTTTTCGCCAGGTCCTTCAGCACCGCGCCCTCATCACTCGTATGGAAGTTGAGGGGGCTATCCATACTGTGAGGTCAGCAGGAGAATCTTCTTCGGAGGCCGAGGATTTGCGACTTGAGCTGCGTCTGGAGAGGGAGAGGATCCTTGAAGCCCGATCGGCCGCAGCAAAGCTCGCCGTCTCAAAGTGTCAGGAGTCTTATCACCGCCTGAGTGAGTCCCACCAAGTCATCGAGGCGAATTTGGTGGAACTGGCCGATCGCTTTTCAGTCATGAAGAGGGCGAGATATGCCAGCAGGCGCGATGCCGAGGCGGCGCTTCTGGTGGCGGTGGTTGCCGAGATTCGGGCCAGAAAGACGGTGACCGACTACAAGGGGTCGGACCAGTTTTATGTTGACCTCGGCGAGGCCTCCACCATTGCATGGAACAAAGCTCTTGATGCCGTCAAGGAGCAGTTTCCGGCGTTTGCCGACGGTGAGCTCTGTGCTCGGGTCCCACTTTCAGTGGTCATGCCTCCGGCCGATGGTGATGAGGGAGGCGAGGTCTAGGCCGGGCTCGCGACCCGAATTTTTTGGCTTTTCCTCCTCTCTCTTTTGTAAGCCTCCGGGCAATTTGATAAGGCTGGGGAGCCCACAATACCCTTGTAAAGAATTTTGGCTTTGTGAATAAAATCTTTTTGCAGCCGTGTTTGCACGCGTATTTTCCTTCGTCGGTAAACACTTGTATTTTCACAGTACTGCATCTGTATTGTGCTTGTTCTTCGTCTAGAGATTCCGCGTCGAGTTGAGTCTGTTCATTCCGCGTCGAGTTGAGATGGTATCTCTGTTGCCCCGAAGTTGAGGTGGAGATCGCTCAGACGTAGATAGGCCGGATGCCTCTTGTTAGGGCTTCAATAGCGATGGCCGAGCAGGGTAGTCGCTCGGTGCCACTTAGTGAGGGCTTTGATCCTTAGCGCGGGAGGGGCCGTGAGAGGCCTACTAAGGACGGCCGAGCAGGGTAGCCGCTCGGTGCCTCTTGGCGAAAGCTTTGATCCTTAGCGCGAGAAGGGCCGTGAGAGGCCTCCTAAGGATGGCCGAGCAGGGTAGCTGCTCGGTGCCTCTTGGCGAGGGCTTTGATCCTTAGCACGGGAGGAGCCGTGAGAGGCCTGCTAAGGATGGCCGAGCAGGGTAGCTGCTTGGTGCCTCTTGGTGAGGGCTTTGGTCCTTAGCGCGGAAGGGGCTGTGAGAGGCCTACTAAGGATGGCCGAGCAGGGTAGCTGCTGTTAGTTATATGTATGCCCTAGAGGCCATTACTGTTGTCACGCCCCGCTTCCCAGAGTACGCAAGATTGGGCACGTGACATAGCCAACCATGCCACCTGTGGGTAGGAAGTATCCATCCACAGTCACATTACGGTTGTAGAGATATCAAGAACAATATAAATAACTAAACTATCATATGTCCAAATCCATGATAACAAGAGTCAATAAACAATAGTGCGGAAGCAAATGATCCAATACAATAAATAAACAGTATGTCCCATAATGCGGGCTCACATCTGGAAATGAAATGACATAAATAAACTAATCACTAAGGACTCACCGTTCAGCCCGCTGGCTGAAGGACTCCTGCTCGGTCGTCGACAGTGGTAAGGAATCTGGGCCATGCAAAACCCAGACGTCAGCGCGTCATGTCAACCAAATAAAATAATATAAACATGGTAATAAGCAATGCAGGTATGAACATGAATAAAGCAGCACTAAGAAATAACAGTGCAGGGTAAAGTGCAAGGTAACTAAACTGTCCTATCAGGTTTCTACTCTATAGTCTTTGAAATCAATTGATGAATCGTCGATGTAACTCAATAGTATCCCGTGCGTGCCCGGGACCACGGTCAAGGTCCTCGGGGCTGAATCCGAGACGTGCCGCTAAGCAGTAATAGGTAGTAGGATGGATGAGTGATGTCAGCATCATCACTCCCGGACTGGCCAAGCCCGTAAGACTGATCAGAACAAGTATCGAACTGTTGAGTTACAAGTCGGTTTCACCTTTGATTTCCCCATACCCCCAAGTTATGTATGTCAGGTCAGGTATTCAATAGTCGAGGACTAATGCCAACACAAAATCAGGTAAAGTAGGTCTGTCTGGATAGACAGCAGGAATGGTCAGGTTTGTCGGCATTAGGCATGAAATCAGGTAACAGGTCCGGTCACGTTTCAACAGGTTGAGTTGATATGTACAGGGTGTCATGTCCGGTGTATCAGTACATGTGTCAGGTGTATCAAGATCGGTCAATATGTAATGCAATCAAATGTATGCTGATAACAGGTATAGTAACGAATAAGGAACAACAGCAGGAAATAAAGATATAAGTGTGCGACTATTATCCTCTAAATAGTAAAATGATTAGCAGGTAGTTGTTATTAAGGTTATAGTGGCAAAATACGATTTAGGTGGCGGTATTATAATGTACATCATATTTCGTCCAATGAGATAAGTAGCAGTACTAGTTAATATAGCAAGTCTGTGAGTCAAACATTTAATTAGTTTAACATAGCATGTAGCAAGAAATCTTGCCTCAGAACAAGGGTCGAGATGCAGGCGGCCTGATGCACCAGTCACGATACGGCGTGTGAAACGGCACGATACGGTACTGGGTCTAGTCGCGATCTACTGCGCGGTCTGCTGCGCGGTCTGGTGTGCGATACGGACGCGATACGGTGTACACCCAAACGGCGAACAGCGGGACCACACGGACCAGGGTACTTCGCTGGAGCGTCGGGTCCAAACGACGGCACGGCCGGAATCCGGCAAAAGTCAAAACAACGAAGTTAGCACACGATACACGTAATAAGATCCTCGGGGGGGTTCTAGCACTAAAGGAAGAGAAAGAGATTCTTACAGGGAAGCACCAGGGTAACTACGATGGGCTCGACGGCGATGGGACGCCGGCGAGGCAGCGACGGCGATGCAGCAAAGGTTGGAAAGCTTCCTGGTTCTCTGGAAGAGGTGGTGCGGTGAGTATGGGGCTTGCTGGCCTGCTCTGGTGATCGAGGGAAGACGGAGGCGGTCGGAGGTGGCTCCGGCGACGACGGCGAGGACCCGACTGCACTTCTTCCAGCGACCTCGGGTTAGGTGATGGGGCTCGGGTGCAGTGCAACGCAGGCGAGGGAAAGGAGGAAGAAGGTCGGGGCGGATGCGCAGGCGATGAGGAGGACGAACGGAGGCCGACGAGGAAGCGGGGTCGCCGGCGGTGGTCTGTGCAAGTGACGGTGGCGTCGTTGGAGTTGGGTTGCAGGCTCGGGGAGAAGGGAGGAGGCTGCGGTCGAAGCTGCGGGGGTGAGGACGGCGACGGCGAGGTCGCGGGGAGGTCGACGGCGACGGCGTGACGAGGCTAGGGTTAGGGCTCGGAGGGTTCTCGTGGGTTTTTCGTGGGGAGGAAGATGAATAGGAGGCGGCTGCGTGATATATAGAGGAAGAGAGAGAGAGATTGGAGAGAGAGAGAGAAGGATTTGATGAGGAGAGAGATAGAGAGAGTTTGTTAGAGAGAGAGAGAGAGAAAGAGAATGGAGAGAGAGACAGAGAGAGGCGGAGAGAGATAGAGAGGGAAAGGGGGCCCACGAGAGCAACCTGATTGGTTGAGGCAAGAATCAAAGGGAAAATTTGAAAGATTCTAAAGGATTTAACAGTTAAAATGATTATAATCGTATATATTTTAATTTTAGGATATTTAATTAAATGGGCCATTTTGGCGCTAAATGAAACATTTCCAAATCGCACCCGGGTTGCGCCCAAATGTTCCAAATTCAAATTATAGGATTTTAAGCGAGTTCCAAATTTTGAAAAGAGGTGTTTAATGATTAAAATGCATGCCCCCAAGTCGGACACTTGTACGCGCGCGTAGTCGTCCAAACTTGCCCGTTTAGCCGAACGGGACGAAATCTCGACACGCGGACGCTACCACGCGACTAGTGGCGACGAGTAGGCCAACATGGATATTTTTAATTTCATTTTAGGAGTTAAAATTTGTTATGTGCCAAAATGACTTATCCGGTTAAAATTCTGCAAAAAGCACCAAACAATCAGGATAATTGGAATGAGCAATATATAACACTCAACTAGTAATAGAAATAGTATTATTGGGCTCGGGTGTTACATCATACCCAACTACAAAAGAATTTCGTCCTCGAAATTCCAAGAATACAAGATAGCTAGCTACTGGAAAAGGTGAGAAAATTTCTGCCGGATCTCGTCTTCTCGCTCCCAAGTGGATTCCCCATGTAATCGATTACCCCAAGAAACTAGCACAAGAGGGATAACTTTGTTCTTAAGAACCCTATCTCTTCGATCCTTGATTTCAACTGGTCGCTCCTCAAAAGTCAGGTCCTCCCGTACGGTCAGCTCCGAATGATCCAAGACATGAGTCATCTCGGACATACCTCCGTAGTTGAGATACATGAAACACATCGTGCACTCCTGCCAATGACTGTGGTAACGCCAAACGGTACGCTACCTCTCCGACACGCTCCAATATCTCGAAGGGTCCACGAATCAAGGACTAAGCTTTCCCCGACTCCCAAAGCGAATCACCCCTCTAGTCGGTGATATCTTCCGGAATACCAAATCACCTACGGCGAACTCTAGAGGTCTTCTTGACGTGTCGGCCCAACTCTTCTGTCTGTCTTGAGCTGCCTTCATATGCTTCCTGATTGTATTCACCTTCTCAACTGTCTGTACCGCCAAATCTGGTCCTAGTAACCTTCGTTCACCAACATCATCCCAACAAACCGGTGAACGGCACTTACGACCATACAACGCTTCAAACGGAGCCATCTGAATAGTTGCTTGGAAGCTATTGTTGTACGAAAACTCCACCAGGTGTAGATGATCCTCCCAAGAACCCTTGAAGTCCAACATGCAAGCCCTCAACATATCTTCAAGGGTCTGGATCGTTCTCTCCGATTGTCCATCAGTCTGAGGATGATAAGCTGTGCTAAACTTCAATCGAGTCCCCAAACTTTCTTGTAAACTCCTCCAAAGGTGCGACAAGAATCGAGCGTCCCAATCGGACACGATGCTTATCGGCACTCCATGCAATCTGACAATCTCCTGCATGTATCGCTCTGCCAAAGTCTCCGTCGATTGACCAACCCGAAAAGGAATAAAGCGAGCTGCTTTGGTCAACCGATCGACAATCACCCATACTGCATTGTTGCCCTTTGGACTCCGCGGTAAAGCCGTCACGAAATCCATGGTTATATGTTCCCACTTCCACTGAGGAATCGGAAGTGGTTGCAACAAACCAGCAACCCTTTGGTGTTCAGCCTTGACTTGCTGACACACCAAGCACTTAGCCACGAAGCGAGCAATTTCCCGTTTCATACCTTCCCACCAGAAATGCTGTCGAATATCTCGGTACATCTTTGTCCCTCCTGGATGTACAGAGTAAGCTGAACTGTGTGCCTCCTTCATAAGCTCTTCACGCACATCTCCTTTTGGCACACACACACGGCTACCATATCTCAACGAACCGTCTTCATGGATCAGTAAATCGGTTCGCAGTCTGGCTTCAACCTGCTCTCGAAACTTTTTCAGCCTAGGATCCTGCGATTGCGCCACCTTAATCCTCTCAACTAAGGACGACTGTACTTGCAACTGCATCAACTGTCCTGTAGCATGTGGTAGCACAACCTCCAAGTCAAATCTCCGAAAATCCGCAATGATCTCCCTTTGTGCGGTCAATACCTGAATTGCTGGTAATCGACTTAGCGCATCTGGCACGACGTTAACTTTTCCCGGATGGTACTTAAGATCAAGGTCGTAGTCGGCCATCAGCTCCAACCATCTGCGTTGCCTCAAGTTCAACTCCTTTTGAGTGAACACATACTTCAACTCTTGTGATCTGTAAAGACTTCGACTCTCTCGCCCAAAAGGTAGTGTCTCCAAATCTTCAAGGCGAAGATCACGGCTGCAAGCTCCAAGTCATGAGTCGGATAATTCTTCTCATGAGTCTTCAGTTGTCTCGATGCGTAAGCGACGACTTTCCCATTCTGCATTAAAACACATCCCAATCCTTTTCCAGATGCGTCGTTGTGAATCACTAGTCCTCCTGAATTATTCGGTACAGTTAGGATAGGGGCGGTTATCAACCTTTGCTTCAACGTCTCGAAGGCCAATGCACATCCATCCGTCCAAATAAAAGGTACTTCCTTGCGCGTGAGCTTGGTCAACGGCTCGGCCAAACGAGCGAAGTTCTCCACAATCCCCGGTAGTATCCGGCCAAACCAAGGAAACTTCTTATCTCAGCCACATTTCTTGGAATAGGCCAATCTCGAACTGCTGCAATCTTTTCGGGATCGACGGTGATTCCATCGCCCGACACAACATGCCCCAGAAACTTCACTTCTTTCAGCCAGAATTCGCACTTACTCATCTTCGCGAATAATTTCTCCTGTCTCAGCGTCTGCAGTGCGATCCTTAAATGCTCAGCATGCTCCTCCGGACTCTTCGAGTACACCAGAATATCGTCAATGAATACCACAATAAACTGGTCCAAGAAAGGTGAAAAGACTCGGTTCATCAAATCCATGAATATTGCCGGCGCATTCGTCACTCCGAAGGGCATCACTAGATACTCGAAATGTCCATATCGAGTTCGAAACGCCGTCTTGCAAATATCTTCTGCTTTTACTCGGACCTGATGATATCCTGATCGCAAATCCAATTTCGAGAATACCCTCGCACCACTAAGCTGCTCAAAAAGTTCTCAAATGCGAGGGATCGGGTACTTGTTCTTAATAGTCACCCGATTCAGTTCTCGATAATCAATGCACATCCTTCTCGTGCCATCCTTCTTCTTTACTAAAAGAACTGGAGCTTCCCAAGGTGAGTTGCTGCTTCGAATCCATCCCTTCTCGAGTAATTCACCAACTTGTTTCTTAACTTCTTCCAATTCCACTGGCGCCATCGGATAATAAGATTGTGATACTGGCGCTGCACCAGGAATAAGGTCAATAGCGAACTCCACATCTCGCTTCGGCGGTAAGCCCGATATATCTTCAAACACATCCATAAAGTCGCGAACAACTGCCGGCTCTTCATTCCTATCAACTTCCATAGCTGCAAGAACAATGTTTGTCGGCCTAGCCCTAAGCTCGATTGGCCCGACAGAACTGCTTCCTTACCGCAACTGTTGTCTGCATCGTTGGCCGCGAAAGGTCCAACGAGACTACTGAGTCTCCTCCATTCTGCTGCATGCACGTCCACGGTTGCTCCAAACCAGTGAAAGTAGTAGGACCCACACGTCTGAACTCTGCCACGGGCCCTACTAGGTCAACTGGTCTAGTTCCAATCTCGTTCACAGACTGCTGAACGATCTGCAAATCTTCCTGAAACGAATCTGCTGTTGCTGGATCAGCTCAGTTTTTTTCTTTGATTTTCGGCATTCCTCTTATCACTCCAAGCAAGGCGGGTTCGTTCACACGCCTCTGGTACGTCTTCAACTTCTTACCTGTCATAATCCTGAACTCAAAACACCCAACATTAGCATGATGATAGATTCTGAATGTGGATCAAGGCTAGAACTCCAAGATACTTAAATAGAGTACCGCATTGTAGCTATGCCGCGGTATCATAGCCGCAATTACTTAATTCCACCCAAGTCGCCCAAGTCCTAGGGATAACAAGAAATTGGGTTTCCGAGTCAACATGCAAAGTAAGTTTGCACGTCGTAAAAGATATAATCCGGAAGAATGTGATTCAAGAATGGTAAAACGGTCAAGGTGGCAGGACATGTTTCCTAAACACGGGTATTCTGATTCGTGTATCGGGTACAATACCCAATTACAAAGAATCAACCCAACTAACCTATGTCTCTGATACCAAAAGAACCATGTCACGCCCCGCTTCCCAGAGTACGCAAGATTGGGTACGTGACATAGCCAACCATGCCACCTGTGGGTAGGAAGTATCCATCCACAGTCACATTACGGTTGTAGAGATATCAAGAACAATATAAATAACTAAACTATCACATGTCCAAATCCATGATAACAAGAGTCAATAAACAATAGTGCGGAAGCAAATGATCCAATACAATAAATAAACAGTATGTCCCATAATGCGGGCTCACATCTGGAAATGAAATGATATAAATAAACTAATCACTAAGGACTCACCGTTCAGCCCGCTGGCTGAAGGACTCCTGCTCGGTCGTCGACAGTGGTAAGGAATCTGGGCCATGCAAAACCCAGACGTCAGCGCGTCATGTCAACCAAATAAAATAATATAAACATGGTAATAAGCAATGCAGGTATGAACATGAATAAAGCAGCACTAAGAAATAACAGTGCAGGGTAAAGTGCAAGGTAACTAAACTGTCCTATCAGGTTTCTACTCTATAGTCTTTGAAATCAATTGATGAATCGTCGATGTAACTCAATAGTATCCCGTGAGTACCCGGGACCACGGTCAAGGTCCTCGGGGCTGAATCCGAGACGTGCCGCTAAGCAGTAATAGGTAGTAGGATGGATGAGTGATGTCAGCATCATCACTCCCGGACTGGCCAAGCCCGTAAGACTGATCAGAACAAGTATCGAACTGTTGAGTTACAAGTCGGTTTCACCTTTGATTTCCCCATACCCCCAAGTTATGTATGTCAGGTCAGGTATTCAATAGTCGAGGACTAATGCCAACACAAAATCAGGTAAAGTAGGTCGGTCTGGATAGACAGCAGGAATGGTCAGGTTTGTCGGCATTAGGCATGAAATCAGGTAACAGGTCAGGTCACGTTTCAACAGGTTGAGTTGATATGTACAGGGTGTCATGTCCGGTGTATCAGTACATGTGTCAGGTGTATCAAGATCGGTCAATATGTAATGCAATCAAATGTATGCTGATAACAGGTATAGTAACGAATAAGGAACAACAGCAGGAAATAAAGATATAAGTGTGCGACTATTATCCTCTAAATAGTAAAATGATTAGCAGGTAGTTGTTATTAAGGTTATAGTGGCAAAATACGATTTAGGTGGCGGTATTATAATGTACATCATATTTCGTCCAATGAGATAAGTAGCAGTACTAGTTAATATAGCAAGTCTGTGAGTCAAACATTTAATTAGTTTAACATAGCATGTAGCAAGAAATCTTGCCTCAGAACAAGGGTCGAGATGCAGGCGGCCTGATGCACCAGTCACGATACGGCGTGTGAAACGGCACGACACGGTACTGGGTCTAGTCGCGATCTGCTGCGCGGTCTGGTGCGCGATACGGGCGCGATCTGCTGCGCGGTCTGGTGCGCGATACGGACGCGATACGGTGTACACCCAAACGGCGAACAGCGGGACCACACGGACCAGGGTACTTCGCTGGAGCGTCGGGTCCAAACGACGGTACGGCCGGAATCCGGCAAAAGTCAAAACAACGAAGTTAGCACACGATACACGTAATAAGATCCTCGGGGGGGTTCTAGCACTAAAGGAAGAGAAAGAGATTCTTACAGGGAAGCACCAGGGTAACTACGATGGGCTCGACGGCGATGGGACGCCGGCGAGGCAGCGACGGCGATGCAGCAAAGGTTGGAAAGCTTCCTGGTTCTCTGGAAGAGGTGGTGCGGTGAGTATGGGGCTTGCTGGCCTGCTCTGGTGATCGAGGGAAGACGGAGGCGGTCGGAGGTGGCTCCGGCGACGACGGCGAGGACCCGACTGCACGTCTTCCAGCGACCTCGGGTTAGGTGATGGGGCTCGGGTGCAGTGCAACGCAGGCGAGGGAAAGGAGGAAGAAGGTCGGGGGGGATGCGCAGGCGATGAGGAGGACGAACGGAGGCCGACGAGGAAGCGGGGTCGCCGGCGGTGGTCTGTGCAAGTGACGGTGGCGTCGTTGGAGTTGGGTTGCAGGCTCGGGGAGAAGGGAGGAGGCTGCGGTCGAAGCTGCGGGGGTGAGGACGGCGACGGCGAGGTCGCGGGGAGGTCGACGGCGACGGCGTGACGAGGCTAGGGTTAGGGCTCGGAGGGTTCTCGTGGGTTTTTCGTGGGGAGGAAGATGAATAGGAGGCGGCTGCGTGATATATAGAGGAAGAGAGAGAGAGATTGGAGAGAGAGAGAGAAGGATTTGATGAGGAGAGAGATAGAGAGAGTTTGTTAGAGAGAGAGAGAGAAAGAGAATGGAGAGAGAGACAGAGAGAGGCGGAGAGAGATAGAGAGGGAAAGGGGGCCCACGAGAGCAACCTGATTGGTTGAGGCAAGAATCAAAGGGAAAATTTGAAAGATTCTAAAGGATTTAACAGTTAAAATGATTATAATCGTATATATTTTAATTTTAGGATATTTAATTAAATGGGCCATTTTGGCGCTAAATGAAACATTTCCAAATCGCACCCGGGTTGCGTCCAAATGTTCTAAATTCAAATTATAGGATTTTAAGCGAGTTCCAAATTTTGAAAAGAGGTGTTTAATGATTAAAATGCATGCCTCCAAGTCGTACACTTGTACGCGCGCGTAGTCGTCCAAACTTGCCCGTTTAGCCGAACGGGACGAAATCTCGACACGCGGACGCTACCACGCGACTAGTGGCGACGAGTAGGCCAACATGGATATTTTTAATTTCATTTTAGGAGTTAAAATTTGTTATGTGCCAAAATGACTTATCCGGTTAAAATTCTGCAAAAAGCACCAAACAATCAGGATAATTGGAATGAGCAATATATAACACTCAACTAGTAATAGAAATAGTATTATTGGGCTCGGGTGTTACAACTGTACATTGGATGTATATTGTAGTGGATGCTGGGACATATATAGGTAGGACTTTCTTGCTCGACATGATAGTACGCTATCTGGTTGCTCTTTATCTTAACATGTATACTTTCTGTCTCTCTGATTACATGTTGATAAAGCCCTTAGGATGTGTACTCGACTTTCAGGACTATGATGTAGATCATACTAGTGGGGCCTGGGTAGTCCATGAGTACATCCTTCAATGTTCCTAGTCGTGGGAATATCGAGACGGGGCATCGATATTCCAGAGTAGACTAGCGTATATCTTCTCGACCCATGTGATAGGCGATGGATGATCCCATATCCATTAGTGTTTGATATCAGAGATGGTATGCGGGTGCTCAGTGGAGACTGGGTACACTGAACGGACTCACCGAGGACTCCCAAATGGTATTATACCTCACGTCAGATGGCAGTTCTCTGGTGACACTGGTACAGCTTAGTCTGTTGACCTGAGATCGTCATAGAGTCTTGTGTGTCTCCCACTGTGCTTTGATTTCCACCCTACCACGGCTCTACTGAGTTGTGCAAACAGGTGGTTTTTGGGTACAGTCCCAATTCACATGGACGCAATGAGCGATAGGAGGAGATTCGTCTCTCCCGGTATTGGGGGTTGATGTTGTGCTATGCTCGGCTGGCCATAACAGGAAATCCCTGGCCAGGGTTGCAGTGATATACTGGTAAGAGTTATCAGTAGTTTCACGATTGTTATGGACCTTACGTCGGCATGACTTATCAAGCTATTGGGGTCTGACGTTTACCACCCCTAGACGAGATATGCGACATATCAGATGAACACACCGGACTGTACCGTAAGTGTTACTAGTTGGATTCACAGGAGTGTGAGCGGGCTTGCTCGTCGATCTTCTGATCGCTCAATACCCGGGTGGCCGTTACGTTTAGCAGACCGCTTGCGGCTTGTGGATGTTTGATATGATCATCATCTGCTGCCGGCGTATTGACGAGTCTTTAGAGTCCTACACAGAGGTTTCCTGGCTCAAGCGAAACGAAATAGGAGCGCATATGAGATATGTGCGGGACCGAGAATAATGCGTGTATGTAATACCGTATTCTATTCTCGCGATGAATGCATCGATTGGTTGTATGTGATATAACCTAGTTATCGAATCGAGGATTGATTCGATAAGTCGATACATTGGATATTAGTCGGTCACATGCGATATGACCGGATCGTTAAATCAAGTGTTGATTTAATGATTTAATGTATAATTATATATTTGATATATTACTTTGCGTTAACTAATATTGGTTCACTTAAAATGGATTTTCTCACTTGATGTGCACATTGTATATGTGATATATTTTTGTGCACTTGTTTGTATCATGTTTGATAATACATCCAAACTTGGGTGTGTGTATGCTTTTAACTATGATTAGGTTAATGGTTAGGGTTTGATTTATTTACTTATTCATTTATTTATTTTCTTTAATTCATTTTTGGAAAGAAATGAAATGGTTGCTTCTTTTGTCTTTTGTTGAAACTTCATGAAGCTTTGACCATTTTGTTTCTTAGCCTTAACCTAACCATTAAACCTAACCCTAGTTTATTCTCTACACTTAATCATGGTTGCTATATGATAAGAATCACTTTATTTTCTATTTTCAAAAATACTTATCATATATTCTTTTCTTCTTCTTCTTTTTCTTCAACAAGAAGAAAGCTTGCAACCTCTAATGGTGCCATGAGATTTAGAGTGAGAAATCCAATTCTAAAGTGAACCCACATCCTATTTTTTCATCCTATACCACTTGCCAAGTAGTATAGGGTGTTTTTTTCACAAGTTTCATGACTTGGTGAAGTTGGAGCTTGATCTTGAGTTGCCTTGACGTAGATCATCTTCGGCATCGAAATCGATGACCTAGCCCGATCATTTCTCCGATGAAACCACCGCGAGAGTCTAGGATTCCGATGGGTACAGCGGAGGGACGTCATCACGGAGCCGAGGAAGTGGAGGACCGGATTTACAAAGGTTGTAGTCACTTTCCTTTAGCAATAATGTTGTTTACTTGCTTGCATCGCCTTACCTCTAGTAACGATCTAGTTTAGGGTTTCTCGGCACATAGGAAATTTTTGAATTGGCCATGTTTGATCAGTTGTAGAACCTCATGGGTGTGCCTAGGAACCCTACAGCTGCTCGGTGCCTCTTGGCGAGGGCTTTTATTGTCACACCCCGCTTCCCAGAGTGTGCTAAGATAGGCATGTGACAGAGCCAACCATGCTACCTGTGGATAGGAAATATCCCTCTACGGTCACATTACGGCTGTAGAGATATCAAGAACAGTAATAAACTATCTAACATGTGTCCATAAGCCAGAACAAACGAGTCAGGAAATAAAATAATGCGGAAGCAAAAGATCCAAGTACAATAATAAACTGGAATGTACGTCCCATAATGCGGGCTCACATCAGAAATGAAAATGCTGAAAGGAAGCTAAACTAAACTAATAACAGGTCCTCACTGCTCGGCATGTTGATCAAAATACTCCTGGACTGCCTGCGATAAGGATAAGGGATCTGGGTCATGCAAAACCCAGACGTCAGTGCGTCACAATATCAATAATTCTAATCAAGCAGGATATAATGAAATATGCAGGCATGAAGTATAAACAGTAAAAAGTTATCAGTAATAAGTAAACAGTAACATGAATATAGATCAGTGAATAGGATATAACCAGGTGAAGTGCAGTGAGTAGTCTAAACTGTGCTATAGGGTTATCTACTCTAAAATTATTCGAAATCAATTAATGTAATTCTCATCGTAACCCATCGGTCTATGCCCCGTTCAACCCTACGGGACCACGGTAACAAGATATGATAGACTGTGAGTCTATGTCCCGTTCAACCCCACGGGATCATGGTAACATGATGTAATATCCCTTTAAGTTACGTTCGGCTACATTCTTGATTTCCCCATACCCCCAAGTTATGTGTGTAAGTCAGGTATTGATAAATCTGGAGTTAATGCCAACACAGGATCAAGCAGGTACAGATTTGTCTGTAGAGACAACAGGATATGTCCATAGGGACAACAGGTCAAGATTTGTCGGCATTAGTAACAAGATCAAGTATCAAGTCGAGCAGTAGTATATCAGGTCACGTTAGGTAGTGCACAGGTATCAAGTCATGTCAAGTAGTGTATTAGGTCATGTCAGGTAGTGCACAAGTATCAAGCAGGTGCTCATAATCAAATTGTAATAAGTATGGGTGCACAAAATCAAGTATGGAGTACTAATATAACAATAAAATGAAATAATGTGACATGGTATGCAAATAGATATAAAATCAATGATATGGATGCACAATTATCGATTAGGGTTACATTTATAGTTTCAATACTAATTAGGATATACTTTATTAAACATGGGGTGTTAATATCACAGTATTATGTATTAATGTGATCTATAGATGCAGTTATATATATATTTAAATGAGATGGATGCAAACGGGTATCCGAAAACAGTAAAACTGTAAAATGGTAATGTGGGATGTACAACTAAGCAATATGAGATGTAAATATTCCATTGGGTACTGTATATTGTAATATAGTATGTAACAAGATAGGTTTGCATGCGCTCGATATAAAGTAACATGTACGGATGCAGACGGATGTCAAGAAAGTGTAAAAGTAAATATGGGGTGCATAATTTGAAATACCAGTATTATATTTATTAAAATAGATATATATAAATATAGCATGTTGTTGGAGATAGTGCCCTCATAGTCAATTATTGGATCGCAGGTACGTGATTGCAATGATTGCGGAGGACCTATCCCGGTAGGACAGTCTTACTCGAGATGATAGTATGCTATCTGGTTTGCCTTTATCAGTCGTGTACATGTTCAGGTGACTGATTGCATGTTACACTTTGATAGAGCCCTTAGGATCTTGCTTTACTACCAACAGTATGATGGCGATCATATACGTGAGAGTTGGGTAGTTTATATGCATATCCTTAATTGTGGTCCCTAGTCGTGGGAGTTTCGAGACAGGGCATCGATACTCCGGAGTAGACTAGTGTATACAGTCGAGACCCCGACGAGGGACGGTGGCCGGTCTCACAAGCCACTGGTGTCAGTTGGATCACCTAAGATGTATACAGGTGCTCATTGGGTTATGAGTACACCGGACAGGACTCGCCGGGAATCTGCTAGTTAGTACTATACCTATCGTCAGATAGCAGTTCCCTGATGACATGTGTACAGGTTAGGTCATCGACATGAGGTCGTCATTTGTCTCGTGTGAGTTCCCACTGTGCTTTGATTTCTACCCTACCACGGCTCAAAGGAGTCGTGCAAACAGGTAGCTTTTGGGTACAGTCCCGAGCCATATGGAGGCACGTGAGCGGATCGGCAGGGGATTCGTCTCTCCCGGTATTGGGGGCGAGATCGTGCTGTGTCTAGGAGAGCCATTACACATAGCCCACGGCCGTGGCAGGAGATTTACTGGTAGGTACTCCAGTAGTATCTCAGGGTGTTATTGGGCTTCACTCCGACACGACTTATACTGCTTCTGGGGGTCTGACGATACTAGCCCCCTAGGCGGATATGCGATACTCATTGACGAACGGACCGGACTGTATATACATTGTCACTGTTAGGCTCAGTAGGGTTTCCGGATGTGTTAGCTCATCGGCCTCCCTTGAGTTGGCTCATCGGCTTCCCTTGAGGTCAGTCCATGGGCAACCGTTACGCATAGCTAGTGCCGCTGACGGTTTGTGGTTAAACCCACTGCCAGGGTACTGACGAGTCATTAGAGTCCCCCACAGACAGTTTCCCAAGTTCGGGCGAAACGTTGTAGAGGCCGTATGGTTTTATGGCAGGGTTCGGAAAATGCACGTGCGTTTACGCACGTGTTATTTTTCGGGCAGATGATACTGGTCGGCTTTGGTTTAAGCCGGATCCGAGTATTATATTGAGTAGGTATAATATCTTTGTCTCAGTTGCATTTGTATTCGGTCGTAATACAAATGCGGGTATATTTATACAGTCTCGGGGTTATCCTGAAAGTCGTTTCAGGATCACTTTTGGAAGTTGCCAGTTTCCAGTTTTCTATCAGCCGTCTTTTAACATTCGGTTAAAGACGGATTTATCTTTTCTTGGATGAGAGTGAGTCATGCTTCTAGAAGGTTCTAGAAGGTTCTAGATTTGGTGAGGTGTCATGTGACTCATGCTTTGATTTTAACTATTTCTTGTTTTCCTTAAGATATTATTTTGTGTTCACATTATGATATTTGCTTATGGTTACCCCCCCTCTCCTACGGTCACCTCCCTCTTTGCTATAAGAGGCCGGCCCCCTCCTCTCTCTCTCTCTCACTTGATGGTTTTTCATTTGTGAAAAGATTATGATAGTATTTGGGGTGTATGGAATTTCACAGCTCATTTCATTCCAACACCCGATTCCCACGGCAACTTCATTAACCGTCCGTCCATAGCTTTGGACGGAACGAGACAAAGTCATCTACTCATTCTCTACATCAATCTTGGTCGTCTCTTCTAGCAAACTTGACGACCGAGTTGCCTCGAGTCAGAGGCGGGAGCCCGTTTAAAGAATCAGTAATGTGGTGCCACCTCGACGAGGATATCGGGGATCGACGAGATCGGAGCAGCCGCAACGGAGCGTGGGATGATGGTTAAAGAACGAAGGACTCGGATCGTTCGGTATAACCTTTCTACACTCTTTACAGTTTGTTAGTTTAGCAATAATGGTAGATCCGGGTTAAAGTATACGATAGCGCCAGTTAAAAAGTTTTTGTTCCGCATTTGGCGTCTGTAGACGGCCGGGGCGCTAGCGTAGACTTACAGTGGTATCAGAGCCTAACCATTTTGCTATGCTAACTTGTGCTAACGCGTTTAAAATATCGATCGAACCGGAAATCGAAAATTGCAAAATTCCAACTTGACAGTTTCTGTTGTTTTTAAACGGTGTCCTAAAAATATTTCACACATCTCAGAAAACTGTGCAGGGTTTTTTAAGAATCACGACAAAATTTGGGCACTTGATTCCTTCATACAGCCGCGGAAACGCGGCCAAACCCATGGTTTGGCCGCGCATCCGCGGCCACTTGGTGAGCTCATGCTCCCAAATTTGTACAGTGGGTTCTCTGATGGATTTTGGGATTTTTGGTATATATCTTTTTGGCCCAGGTTTCGTTACTGTTCACCAGTAAGTCGTGGGGCCCACTTCTTGATATTTGGTCGATCAAAATTTAAACATGTTAGTTTACAGTGCTTACATTATATCTCCGACCGGGAATGTCATTTGATCGGTAAACCGCGTCTGATTGCTATAGTTCTTTTAGACGGGTTTGCGAACGTGACATTCGCGTTGATGTTCTGTTTTGTGCTGTGATGTTGCGGATTTGTCGTGGTGGATAGCAGTGTGCAGTGATAGTACAGTTTGTGTTTATTTGTACATTTGATATTGCGGGACGAGCGTCCAACATGTGGACTGCCGTCACTGCCTGTTGTATAATATTCTTTTGGGGCACGACCAGGTTGCGGTCGATGTACCTATTGTACTATTTTTTCATTACTGTACTAGGTTTTGCCCCGCGACGGAGTGCACGGATAGCCGGGTTCTGGGGGGCAACGGGTCCGCATCTCATGGCTTTGAGAGGCAGAGGGGCCCCACTCTAAAATTGGCAGACTATTCGCCGCACTCGTAGGGGGTACAGGTTGACCCAAGGAGGGGTGCCCAAGATTACCGGATTCCGTGAAGTACCGGGTGTTCCATTCACTATGCTGTGGGGACTACCTCGCTTCAGGTTTTGGCGGGTAACTTGCCGCACCCGTAGGGGTCTAGGTTTCATTGCACAGGCTATCCACACGACAGGGGAACGTCGGGTTTCAGCAGCGGCTCTGTGAAACTCGGGGATCCCAGATTATTTGTATTGTTCTGTGATGCTTATTACTTTTCTGTAATGTTGCATATTATCACTCCTGGAGCGATTATGTATATTGGTTTATATACTATTAGATGTTGTATATGTTTTACACCCGCGCTAGTCCAGTCCCCGCTCTGTCGTTAGTTAAGTAACCTAACGGGTGATGACGGGACCCAGTGACGAATGCGGATGGCATATACGTACATTTTATTTTCGTTCTTTTCTGGTGTGATTGATTGATGGGACTGCGTTGATTCTGATCAATGCAAAAAGTTAAACAAACCTGTTTTAGCTGTTGGAACAATTTTAAAAAGTGTTATTGCAAAGACGTTTCCTTTTGTTTTGCATAGCGGTATTCAGTGGAATATCTTGCACCTCATTCGACGGGGCAAGGGCCGATATCGCTTCACCGGGACTGACCCCTTGGGCAGAAGTTTGCGTCAGGGTAATAACTTCACTATAGTCGATTACATGTTGCTTTGCATAGCGGTATTCAGTGGAATATCCTGCACCTCATTCCACGAGGAAAGAGCCGAGATCCCTTCACCGGGAGTGACCTCTTTAGCAAAGGTTTTCGCCACTATATTTTAAAAAAGCTATCAGGTTCCTTCAGCGATATCAAGTTCATTACGCTAAAGGTTTTTCGCCAAAAACCAGTCGTAGCCCTCCGTCATTTCATATGAATGGTCAGTAGTATTCAAGCTATGTTGGTCTGGCCCTTAGCCAGGACATAGTGTTTGGTAGCTGCTGGGGTATTCACATGTTGCATAGATAGATGCGTTGGTTTGGGACAGTCGTACAGCCTTGTTGGCCCTTAGTCAAGGGCGAGTACGGGTGGGTTCAAATTAACAAGATAATGATGGGAAGAACTTGACATGTGACTTATGATGGGCTGGCCCTTAGTCACGATCATAAGAGCATGGGGTAAAAATCATATCGGGAGTTTCTAAAGAAACTGAAACTTGCCAAGTATGAGCATACCTTCTGGAGTATGAGTAACGTGGATGCATTCCATCACGTTATCATGCGATGAGAGTTGGATCCCGATTCCCACTGATGAGTTGGTTTACTCTTCGGGTGATCCCGATTGATTCTTCTTTCAGGTTTGGGGAGAATTTGACAGGACAGTGGGAGGTTTCCGGATTAGATAAAGTGATAACCATTCTGATCTAGGTTAGAATGCACGCAGAGTGTTTCTTTTCTCTCTCTCTCTTTGGCAGCGACCTTTGACCGACCCTAGACTATAACTCAGTGACCAAGTTGACCGAACCTTCTTAAAATACTGGCTTTTGGATTGTCTATGTTGCATAAGTCATTGCCACTCCTTCTTCTACCTTTTGAATTTCTCAGAACACCCGTATTACTATGGACATCCACTTCCATTGGATAGATCCATCGTATGGTTATATACGAACTTGAAGGGACTTCTTCGAGGATGGATCCAGGTTCAGGAGAAATAGAATTGGTTTATTCAGTTGTCTTTTATTATCACCTTCTCTCAGGTTGCGAGAGCTCCTTGGTTTAGGAGAGTACACCTATTACGCTTATTGGATAGTCTTATTCCAAACCATAGGCAGGTGCCGAAGGGTAGGGAATGAAGAAAACCAATTAGCCTAAGTAGGGTGTGCAGAAGGTAATATGTAAAGACAAAATAAAGGGATTAGAAAGAGGGCAAAGTAAATTGCGACCGATATCATTCACGACCAAAACCGCGTACTTCATCGCCACTCCTATTTCACCTTTAAAGGAATAAGGTATTATCCAGTTGTCTTTTATCATCACCTTCTCTCAGTTATGAATACTCCTTGGTTTAGGAGGGTACACCTATTATGCTTACTGGATAGTCTTCTTCCAAACCATAGGCTGGTGCCGAACGGTAGGGAAGGAAGAAAACCATTTAGCCTAACGATGGTGTACAGAAGGTAACGACTAAAGACAAATAAAGGGATTTGGAGAGATGGCAATAAAATATACGGTTGAAGTCATGAATTGGATTATGGAAGAGGCATTGCTATGAATACCAGGATACCCCTATGAAACATTTTCATGTTTCAGTGCATTGTTATAGAAAAACTGTTTTCCCGATTAGATACTTACTCCAAGGGTATGTATTTACCAGGTTTCATTCTCATATCTGTATGGTTTTACAGATGATGAGTGGGAGTAAGATATTGGGAATTAGGTGATTATCCTCATTATATCGGAATTCGTTGTAATTGGTGATATTTGAGGAAATCGCCAGGGTACAGTTTTCAACCTACGACGCACAGGTTTTGAGTTGTTTAACTCAGCGGACTTATACAGAGTATTGTATGTTGTCCAAGTATCCATCAGGACAAAGGGGTAGGTCCTCGTACTATGTTCTGTTTACTTATAACTTCTCTAGTATTTAGACAAGTGTTTCGTAAGAAATACAAGGTCTAAGTTTTGAGAAGTTGTGGGTATAAGAATAAAGTAGAGAACCAGGTGTCACAAGTATCGGAATTCTTCAAAGAGATCGAAGATGTAGATTCTTGTGATTGGTATTCAGATAATAGTGATGGTTTTTGAGAAACGTGTTTCTCTTTCAGGTTACTCATAATTGGATGGATTCCTAAGTTGAGTAATGATGATTAGCCTCTTTCCATTAAAGTGATATGCACTGGAGACAGCTGCATGATTTGAATATGGTTCTAATTAAATAAGTGCCAAAGTTTCTATATTGGATATAGAATGGTTCGTACCTTAAAAGATGTTAAGGTACGGGGAGTTGTCCAGTTTATGCTTAAAACAAGACACTGGATAACTCAGGGCACGTTTCTGTAATGGCTGTTTGTGGGTTGACCCTGGCTATGACGAGGGTTGATATTCTACCATTTAGAAGATCAATAGTGATATTGTTCTTGACTCGCCACAGTTTTGGTAAAATGGATCTTTTTCAGAAAACAGTAGTGGGAGTATGGTAGAACTGGAAGTGATTCCAGAACCGCGAACGATTACGGAAAATTTAATAGGACCTATATATTCAATCAGGTTTGACATTCCAATAGCCACTCCGCAGATATGGTGGGTAACCTCAGACACCCGAGAGGTACTTCGGTAGCCTCAAGGACGGTGACAGGGAGGTTCTTATCTACCCAGACTTGACACTACTGTTGTTCCAGGCTATGAGACCCGGTGGGAGGGTTGTCGTAGTCAGTGGGAGCATCGGAAGCATAGTGGGCAAGATGCTTATATCTATTTACAGACTTGAGCAGTTATAGCGGAGATAGATCATCTAATTTTGATGTGACAGTCATGGGTTTGACTTCAATCAGAATAGGGGATGGATCTGTTAAGAAGGTAGTAGGGTGTGATGTCATGGTATTTGGATGACATACACAGAGTAGGAAGTAAAATTCCTATACTACGATCGGTTGTACTTTGGTCGTCACACAGTTGTTTCTCCAGACAGGATATGGATATAATATTTGACATTCTGGTTTCTGAATCTATGGTTTTAGATCTGGAATTGAGTAGTTTCCCAATGTGGGTACTTTGACAGATATTCTAATGGTTTTTGGAATAGTTGACTCCTAGCATGGTGGTGTACCTGCAGGTGATGGAGTCGCCCTCTCTAAAGGTGTCGTATAGACTAAAGAGGAGAGGACTGTGCATGATTGACAGATCACTTGCTTAGGCAATTGAGTCAATCGTGAGATGTCAAGTACCACACCAGATGTTATTTTTGCACTAGATGCAATAAGTTTGTATTAATCCAATCCTGAAGAAACATAAGGAAGCAGTTTTAGAACATAAGTACATGTTCTACGGATTTGATGACGGCAGCCTCCTTCGGGAGACGATCATCATTCCAGGCTTCAAAGGTGACATGGATGACAGAGAGATTGTCAGAGTTATAGTTTTTCCCTCTGACGAAGAGGGACAGTATTATGGACAGGTGGTCCAAGAGGATACTGTGGGTGGCATGGTGCCGGATACTGATTAGGTTCAGTGATCGATACAGTCTAAGAAGTTTGGATTTGGAGTTCATTTATGAACAAGGTCCTATCAGAAATCCAGACATATTCTAAGACAGATATTACTCGATTCGGGAGATGGCTTTCTCCACGAACTTGAGATTTAGAGAGATATAGAAAGAAACTTCTAGGCGGATCCACTCACTGAGGCTATTTCTCGAACACAATAGTTTTACAAACGGGCTTTGTGAAACTGATTAGTAGAGGAGTTGGATGTTCGGTTTCACACGGGCTGTGAGTAGTCGACATCGCAATAATTAGCCTTGAGTGCAAGTGGGAGATTGTTGGAGATAGTGCCCTCATAGTCAATTATTGGATCGCAGGTACGTGATTGCAATGATTGCGGAGGACCTATCCCGGTAGGACAGTCTTACTCGAGATGATAGTATGCTATCTGGTTTGCCTTTATCAGTCGTGTACATGTTCAGGTGACTGATTGCATGTTACACTTTGATAGAGCCCTTAGGATCTTGCTTTACTACCAACAGTATGATGGCGATCATATACGTGAGAGTTGGGTAGTTTATATGCATATCCTTAATTGTGGTCCCTAGTCGTGGGAGTTTCGAGACAGGGCATCGATACTCCGGAGTAGATTAGTGTATACAGTCGAGACCCCGACGAGGGGCGGTGGCCGGTCTCACAAGCCACTGGTGTCAGTTGGATCACCTAAGATGTATACAGGTGCTCATTGGGTTATGAGTACACCGGACAGGACTCGCCGGGAATCTGCTAGTTAGTACTATACCTATCGTCAGATAGCAGTTCCCTGGTGATATGTGTACAGGTTAGTTCATCGACCTGAGGTCGTCATTTGTCTCGTGTGAGTTCCCACTGTGCTTTGATTTCTACCCTACCACGGCTCAAAAGAGTCGTGCAAACAGGTAGTGTTCAGTCGATAAAACTGCACATTTGTAGTACATTTTTCCTACCATTTTTATATCAAAAAAGGACTTTATTATAATATATTATACATATGAGGGTTTATGTGTAAAAACGTTATTTTCCATGTGTTAATATATTTTAATTATCATTTGGTAGGAAAATGTATGCAAATAATATTATTGGTCTAATCCTAGTAGAACAAAGTCTACTAAAATCTTATATGAGTTGTTGTGCAGATTATTTCCAAGTTGTTATGAAGGATTTAACAAACAAATCAATTTGTTGAAGAATATTTCCAAATTAAAGAGCAAACTTGGAGACTAAGTCTGGAAGCAGCCGAGAAAATATTTTCAGATTCTGAAGATGTTTAGGAATGTCAAATGTCACCATCAGAGAGCACCAGAGAAACGACAGAGAGATCCCCACCATGGAGCGCGGTTCCGCGGCCAAACCCACCATGGGGCCGCGGAACCGCCGCAATGAAGAGGAGAGAGAATGTAATATTTTGGGAGATTTTCAAATGCTGAATTTTACCAACTTCTCAACAAAAAGATTCTGGCTTCGCACTATAAAAAGGCACCGAGGGCCTCTTGGAAAAGCTATCAAGCCGAAGAGATCACGAAGCTCCCGACGCTCACGCATCCAGGCTGATCATCGACTGTTCGACTACCTCCCTAGGAAAGATCGAGAAGCAAATCAAGTTTTGTAATCATTTTCTATGGATTAAAAGTGTAGTTGAAGGAGTTGATTAATAAAGGTAGTTTTTATTTAATTGTTTGTTTTCTTTTACATTATGTTTTCCATCTCTTTCTTTTCATATTCTTCTCCCAACATGCGCGAGTAATTCTCCGCTTGTTAGGGTTCGTAGGATTAGGGTAGGCTAATGAACGATGAAAAATATCTAAACCCTTTTTAAGTCCTATAAAGTTTAGGAACTTTATCAAAATAATCATTAACATCCTAATCGGGCGCGCTAGCAATTCTTTACTAGTTCCGACCGCGATTAGAGATTAGATTAATGATTGTTTTGGTAAAGGCTAGATATGAACGGAGTTCCGTGTCGAGATAAGGGTTAAGAGTGGGATTCCTTTTCCCTCCAGAAACCCTAATCTACACGCATCGCCGTCGTTCTAGTTCTAAATCTATTAATGGATAAAAAGGGTAACTTTAATTAATCATTCATAACTACTAAATCCTAACGAACCCTACAAGCCCTTCTGATTATAATTAATCACATCTTTAAACTATTCTAGATCTATATTTACATTCTTATTAAACGTAGATCTAGAAACCATCCTACAACCATTCTTATTTCTTTCTCCTTTTCAACACATCTAAAGTAAAATTAAAAGGTTCCACGTTTCCCAGAGGACGACCCGTACTCATCTCGGTCTAGCTACGTGCGACACCGTTATTGATTGCGGTTAAACTAAAAACACGATTTTTCGTAACAATCAAATGGCGCCGTTGCCGGGGATACGCGCGTAATTTTTTTTTACTATTTGTGTTGAATTCTTAGACGAGCCATATCATTATTAACACAAAACTGCAAATTTCATATTTAACGATTTGTGCGTGAATTTTTGCAAGGAGATCTGGAGTCACAGAATTGAGGAAAACAGGAAACAGAGAGCTTTTTAGAGATCCAGAGGAGCAAGGGAGATCACAGAAAAAATTTCATCAACTGTTCTCTCTACCACGCGGCGGAACCGCGGCATAAAGGCACCTTTGGCGGCGGAAGGGCGGCAGGCTAGAGGAATCAGGGCTTCAATCTTCTCTGGTATCTTTCTTAACTCCTTCTCTCTCTCCTAAAATCCAATAAAATCTATTTTCTGCAGGATTCTTTGCAAAATTGCGCCGCTCAAAAAAATCTTTTTGCAAAAGTTTTGTGATTGGTTTTGTTTTGCATATTTAATACGGATTTTAAGGGGCAAAGACCAAATCAAGATTAGGTGGGGATTTCATCACCCTTCCTAAGCCCCACAAATCACAAACCGAGCATATAGATCAACCCTTCATTAATTTAAAAAATATCTAGACCAGACTCTAAGGACTGTCGCGCTCAATAAGGACAGAGGAAGGTCGTGGGTAATCTATCGTTTATCCGCATTACTTTTGTAGTGCCTAGGCAAGTGTGACAAAGGCTAGTGGTTTTTAATTAGGCCCACTGTAGTGGTGGTTCCTTCCCGCTTACCTGGCACTTACCTCGCTACAAGGGTAGTACGGAGGCGGTAGAGGATTTATCCTGCGGCTTGTCCTTTGGAAGTCTAGGAGCGGTCTAGAGACTGGACCTAGGTAACCTTAGTTCTAGGGTTGCTTGTGCATTTAGGGAAATTTGTCTTGAGTCCCACTTTTTCAAAACAAGCCAATTTTAAATCACACACACGCTGCCACTTGCACTAAACCCGCTTAGTGCATGCTCGGCTGGACACGGGATCCTAGTGCCCGTCTTGTCCGCGTTCCTGCTATCGACACCGAAGTCGGTACTTCTTCATCTTCTTTTCCCCCACCACACACCACATCGATCGTGATGGACGACACTCCATCTAATTATAACACCACGCTGCCACCACCCGCAGGTGCGCAGAATCCACCGCGCATCTCTCTCCAAGAAAGATGCTATCCTATCCGTGGTCCCCTTCCTACTTGTCTATCTTTTCCACCACCTAACGGGGATAATTTCGAAATTAAACCCCACTACATCAATCTGCTGCCCAAATTTCACGGGCTTGAGTCGGAAGACGCGTACGTTTTCATCACCAAATTCGAAAACGTATGCGCAATGATGGGTACTTCACAATTGACCTTAGATGCTATGCGCTTATGTCTTCTCCCATTCACACTATGCGACTTGGCAGAAAAATGGCTTTATAATACTGCCGCACACTCTATCGCTAATTGGAATGAATTCGTCGTAGCATTTCTTAAGAAGTTTTACCCAAATCATAAGACTGCACATGTTAGGAGCGAGATCAATCAGTTCACCCAGCTTCCCAACGAACCATTTTGGAAGTGCTTTGAACGTTTCAAAGATCTGCTTGTCCAATGCCCCCATCACGGAATACAAAGATGGGATTTATGTCGGATTATATATGAGGGCATTAATCCAGCGACAAAGCAGATGCTTGAAACAATGTGTCGATGCAATTTCATGTCTAAAGATGACGGTGAAGCATGGAAATATCTGGAAGATCTCGCAGAAAGCACTTTGCAGTGGGAAAGCGTAAGACCACCTTCAACTAAGGGAGGTATTCACCAACTCGACGTTTCCATCGCAGTAAAAGCCGAAATGGCAGCGATGCAGAAGAAACTCGATGCTATGGAGAACAAATTTTCATCATTCTCCCTAAATCAGGTTACGCTTCCTAAGACCGTTTGTGGTTGCTGTTCGGATCCTTCACACTTAACGGAAGAATGTCCTATGAATGCATCGTTTCAAGCTAATGCTGCTTTTCAGCAGCGACCTAGAAACGATCCTTATTCTTCCACATATAATCAAGGATGGAGGAATCATCCTAACTTTGCTTGGAATCAAAACCAACAAAGTAATTATCAAAGACCTCCTCCACAGCAACCACAACCACAGAATCAGCCCCCCTTTCAGTCACAGAATTTCCAAAATCCGGCCAACATTTCTACACCACAAGTGGCCGGTATTGACAACTCACTTGCACAAACTTTGGATATGTTCATGAAACAATCCATGCAAAATTCGGCTGATATGAGGTCTTCTATTGATGCCCTAACGAAAAACTCCTCCTCCCATGGTGAGAGTATTAAATCAATAGAAAACCAAATCGCACAGTTAAACGCCGCATTGAGTGCGAGAGAGAAAGGGAAACTCCCATCTCAACCCCTACCGAATCCTGGCCATTCACAAAGTCATAATGTGAATGCCGTCACTACGTTGAGATCGGGGAGAGTGCTGAATAACCAAGTGGGCGAGCAGGTTGATGATAGTGACACATTTGATACCCCTTCTTCTTCTTCTTCCCCTAACTCGTCTAGTCTCCCACCTTCATCCGAGCCTATTCTCCGTTTTCCCCAAGGCTCAAACATTTCGCCAAATCTATCTAAGTCGATGCCCACTCCAATTTTGGGATCGAATCAGTCGCCACAGTCTTCTCCACAAACGTTGGACCCAAAACTTATTGATCGTGCTCCATTTCCAAACCGATTAAGGGCCAACCGACCTAACCCGCAAATGGAGAAGATTGTGGAAATGTTTAAGCAAGTTAGCGTGAATATTCCTCTTCTAGATGCTATTCAACAAGTCCCATCTTATGCAAGAATCCTTAAAGACTTGTGCACTAGGAAGAGAAAAACTCAAGTGCCTAAAAAGGTTTTCATGACGAGTAATGTTAGCACAGCTTTTACCCAACAAATACCAAAGAAACGTAAGGACCCCGGCTGTCCTACAATCTCTATTTCTATTGGGGGTAAAAATATAAATCGTGCTTTACTCGATCTAGGCGCTAGCGTCAACTTGCTTCCTTATTCGGTATACGAGCAGTTAGGAATTGGAGAGTTAAAACCCGCCCATTGTACTCTTCAAATGGCTGATCGATCTATCACCAAACCTCGGGGCGAACTAGAGGATGTGTTAATTAAAGTCGGGGAATTCATATTTCCCGTGGACTTTATTGTTTTAGATACACAGCCTGTGGCAAACCCACGCAATCAAATCCCGGTGATACTTGGTCGACCCTTCCTAGCAACTTCTAACGCTGTGATTAATTGTCGTAACGGTTCTATGAACTTATCCTTCGGGAAAATGACAATTGAGCTTAATATTTACAAGCTAGGAAGTCAGCCATCAGAACCTTCTGCTCATTTGCTGGACGTTTGTTCCATCCACGAGATAGCTCCCGAAAGCTGCATGGATGAGGAACTTTGCTTTGATGTTCTCGACAACACTAATGAGACATCGTTTGATCTTGCACCACTTCACAGTGAGGATATGTTCAATGAGTCCGACCTTGAGATTGAACCCTTTGACTCGTTGCAAAAGTCAGCAGCACTTTCCGAGTCAATATCTTATGCAAGTTTTGAACCTCTTAAGGAGTCCGAGTATCATTCCGTTACCCCTCCTTCTATTGTCTCTCCGCCAATTCTTGATCTCAAACCGCTACCTTCTCATCTTAAATATGCATATTTAGGAGAGAATGAGACTTTGCCAGTGATTATTTCCGCTTCTCTAGCCTTAGAGCAAGAGAATGCACTTTTGGCAGTGTTGAGATCGAATCGGGAAGCATTTGGTTGGACAATGGCCGACATCAAAGGGATTAGTCCCTTAATTGTTGAACATCACATACATCTGATGGATGAAGCCAAACCAACCCGAGACCCACAAAGACGGTTAAATCCCGTTATGAAGGAGGCGGTAAAGAAAGAAATCGTCAAGTGTCTTGATAGTGGAATAATTTACCCCATATCTGATAGTCAATGGGTAAGTCCAATTCATGTGGTCCCTAAAAAGTCTGGCATCACGGTCATCACTAACGAGGCTAACGAGTTAATCCAAACACGCACCCAAACTGGGTGGCGCGTATGTATCGATTACAGGAAACTCAATGCCGCGACGAGGAAAGATCACTTCCCTCTACCTTTCATTGACCAGATGTTAGAACGATTAGCGGGACACGAATACTATTGTTTCTTGGACGGATACTCTGGTTACAACCAGGTCCCCATCGCCGAAAAGGATCAAGATAAAACCACTTTTACTTGTCCTTTTGGAACTTTTGCTTATAGACGCATGCCCTTTGGGTTATGCAACGCTCCCGCTACATTTCAGCGGTGCATGATGGGGATATTTTCAGATATGGTGGAAAATTTTCTAGAAATTTTTATGGACGATTTCTCCATTTTTGGGGACTCCTTTGAGGACTGCCTTCGTAATCTTGACGCTGTTCTTACCCGCTGTAAGGATAAGAACTTGACTTTGAATTGGGAAAAATGTCATTTTATGGTTCAAGAAGGTATTGTACTTGGACATATAATTTCACATAAAGGCATTGAGGTAGACAGAGCTAAAATAGATGTCATTCAAAACCTCCCTCGTCCCAATTGCGTCAAAGATATACGATCCTTCCTTGGTCATGCAGGATTTTATAGGAGATTTATTAAGGACTTTAGCAAAATTGCTAGACCCTTAACCCTTCTATTGGCCAAGGACACTACATTTCACTTCGATTCGGATTGTGAGGCTGCTTTTGAATCACTTAAAGAATCACTCACTACAGCCCCCGTTCTATCATCTCCGGATTGGAACCACCCGTTCGAGCTTATGTGTGACGCATCAGATTTTGCTATTGGTGCTGTCTTGGGACAGCATATTGATAAGATGCCACATGTAATTTACTATGCAAGTAGGACCCTGAATGATGCACAAATAAATTACACAACTACCGAGAAAGAACTCTTAGCAGTTGTATTTGCATTAGAGAAATTCAGGCCCTACTTGATTGGCTCGCCTATTGTGGTTTACACAGATCACTCCGCCCTCCGACATCTTTTAACGAAGAAGGATGCAAAAGCCAGGCTAATACGTTGGATCCTATTGTTACAAGAATTTGATCTTGTTATCAAAGACAAGAGTGGATGTGAAAACGTAGTAGCAGACCATCTTTCACGCATCACTTCTTCGCCAACTGTGACCGTGCCGATAAATGACTCATTTCCCGACGAACAGCTCTTGAATGTATCCTACGAACCTTGGTTCGGAGATATCGTGAACTATCTTGCGACGGGACTTATACCTAGCGATTGGTCGAAACAAGACAAACTTCGGTTTTTATCCCAAGTAAAATATTTTTACTGGGATGAACCATATCTATTCAAGTATTGTTCCGATCAACTCATTCGCAGGTGTGTCCCTAACGATGAATTCAAGAGCGTGTTATCATTTTGTCATGATCAGGCGTGCGGCGGTCACTTTGGACCTCGAAAAACGGCGGAGAAAGTTTTGCAATGTGGCTTTTATTGGCCAACATTATTTAAAGATGCATTTGAGCATTGCAAAACTTGTCCGCGATGTCAGCATTTGGGTCGGATTTCACGTAGGAATGAGATGCCGCTCCAACCTATCTTGGTTATGGAAATATTTGATGTTTGGGGTATTGATTTTATGGGCCCTTTTCCCAACTCCTTTGGGAATCTATATATCTTGTTAGCAGTTGATTATGTCTCGAAGTGGGTGGAAGCTATACCGTGTCGCACTAATGACAACAAAGTTGTCATTAAGTTCCTTAAAGAAAACATCTTCTCGCGATTCGGACACCCTCGCGCTATCATTAGCGACAACGGGACACATTTCTGCAATAGGTCTTTCGAGGCCTTGATGCGGAAATATTCAATCACTCACAAGCTTTCTACGCCCTATCACCCCCAAACAAGCGGGCAGGCTGAGATCTCAAATAGGCAGATCAAACAGATATTGGAGAAGACGGTTTCGAAAAACCGTAAGGATTGGTCAACCAAATTGACGGATGCTCTTTGGGCATTCCGCACCGCTTATAAGACCGATCTTGGTATGTCTCCTTACCGCCTTGTGTTTGGGAAGGCATGTCACCTCCCTGTTGAGATTGAACATAAGGCAATGTGGGCTATTAAAGAGCTTAATTTTGATCTTGATCATGCTGGCGGCTTTCGGAAGCTGCAATTAAATGAGCTAAGCGAACTCCGCGATGAAGCTTACGATAATGCGGTGATAGTAAAGAATAGGACTAAAGTGTTTCACGATAAAAATCTTTCTAGAAAAACCTTCACATCGGGGCAACAAGTCCTTCTTTATGATTCACGTCTCCATCTTCATCCGGGTAAGCTTAAATCTCGTTGGAAAGGACCTTTTGTGGTGCGGTATGTACACCCGCACGGGGCGGTTGAAGTCGAAAATTTGAAAAACGGTTCGATTTTTAAAGTAAATGGGCATAGATTAAAACCGTATTTTTCTGCTGACCCCGCGGAGGAGCTCCTGTTTTTACAGGAGCCGCTTTATCAAAACTAAATTTCCTCCGCCTCACCTCCATATTTTTTAAAAAACATTTTCTCATTTTAAAAATGGAGGTGAGTAAAAAATGATTTGATTGAATATCTGTGCGTGTCAAAGAATAAGTTTGGGGGAATTTATCATTTAACTATTATTTTACCCCTTGTATCTCTCCCTTAGTATACAGGTCCATGTTCTCAAAAGGCTGCATCAGTGAGGACACTGCTGAAAACAGGTTTGGGGGGGAGGTTTGTATTCACTGAATTATCTTTGACACCGGGCATTAAAAAAAAATAATAATAATAATAAAAAAAAATTATAACAAAAGAATAGAAAGTGAAACATTACATCCAAAAGATAGGAATAGTTTAAGAAAACCAAGAAAATTAGAAGTTTTCTTATACGAACTAGTAATAAGTAGTTATGAGCTGTTGTCCCAAGGGTTAGTAAGATAGAGGAAGTCACTAATCTGAGGATAAAAATAAGTCTGAAAAATAGTTTCTATTCTGGAAGCCAAACATTTGAATGTTGATACCCTACTATATGCACTTACACACGTCTTGAAACTCGGGATAGTAGAGGATACCTTGAAATGCTCTTGTCTAAAAGCCAAAGTATGAAGGAAATGATGAAGAAAATATAAAATGGTGAAAAGAAAAAAAATGAACACTGGTTTTGTATCGCCAAGGTAGCAATAAAAAAATATAGCGAGGGTGCCTCTTCACCTAGTGCCCTAAGGCCAACTGGTCTGGGAGTCACTGCTAAGCCTTAGGTGGTGCAAGACAAGGAAAATATTATCACCAAATCAGCAAGCACATGAGTAATCGGTCGGTTAGTACCTCAAGAAGTATTAACGGTCGCATGAAAATGTGTAAGCAATTCTAAGTATTCATCAAAGAAAAAGTACTAAGGTAGATGGACAAGAGTATGATAGCTTGAATTGAATTCTCTGAGTGTAGGGATGTTCTTTACACACACGTGGGGTTATATGATCAATGTTTGGACAAAAGGTAGGAATGAAGAATAAAGACGATGTTTTATTGAGGGATGATGTGATTTCTAACATTTTTTCATGACTATTAAGATAGGGCTCATGACAACTGAAAAGCTAGTATAGTTGGAAACTCTTCTTTTTAAAGTATTTCTTTTATGGTTCTTGTCTTTATATGTAAATTTCACCATCTTTCTTTTGTTATAAGATTTTGTGGGTGTAATCCGCTGAAAACCCTCAGGAGACAACACTCCTCCTACTAGGGACACCTAGAGGTTTAACGGCTTGTTGCACATGCTCAGTGCAATCGTGTCTGCCTACGAAAGTGTGCCTAGTTTTCTCTTTTCTTTTTCTCCTCTTAAATAAACTAATTTGCTCGGGACGATCAAAGATAAGTTTGGGGGTATTTGTTCAGTCGATAAAACTGCACATTTGTAGTACATTTTTCCTACCATTTTTATATCAAAAAAGGACTTTATTATAATATATTATACATATGAGGGTTTATGTGTAAAAACGTTATTTTCCATGTGTTAATATATTTTAATTATCATTTGGTAGGAAAATGTATGCAAATAATATTATTGGTCTAATCCAAGTAGAACAAAGTCTACTAAAATCTTATATGAGTTGTTGTGCAGATTATTTCCAAATTGTTATGAAGGATTTAACAAACAAATCAATTTGTTGAAGAATATTTTCCAAATTAAAGAGCAAACTTGGAGACTAAGTCTGGAAGCAGCCGAGAAAATATTTTCAGATTCTGAAGATGTTTAGGAATGCCAAATGTCACCATCAGAGAGCACCAGAGAAACGACAGAGAGATCCCCACTATGGAGCGCGGTTCCGCGGCCAAACCCACCATGGGGCCGCGGAACCGCCGCAATGAAGAGGAGAGAGAATGTAATATTTTGGGAGATTTTCAAATGCTGAATTTTACCAACTTCTCAACAAAAAGATTCTGGCTTCGCACTATAAAAAGGCACCGAGGGCCTCTTGGAAAAGCTATCAAGCCGAAGAGATCACGAAGCTCCCGACGCTCACGCATCCAGGCTGATCATCGACTGTTCGACTACCTCCCTAGGAAAGATCGAGAAGCAAATCAAGTTTTGTAATCATTTTCTATGGATTAAAAGTGTAGTTGAAGGAGTTGATTAATAAAGGTAGTTTTTATTTAATTGTTTGTTTTCTTTTACATTATGTTTTCCATCTCTTTCTTTTCATATTCTTCTCCCAACATGCGCGAGTAATTCTCCGCTTGTTAGGGTTCGTAGGATTAGGGTAGGCTAATGAACGATGAAAAATATCTAAACCCTTTTTAAGTCCTATAAAGTTTAGGAACTTTATCAAAATAATCATTAACATCCTAATCGGGCGCGCTAGCAATTCTTTACTAGTTCCGACCGCGATTAGAGATTAGATTAATGATTGTTTTGGTAAAGGCTAGATATGAACGGAGTTCCGTGTCGAGATAAGGGTTAAGAGTGGGATTCATTTTCCCTCCAGAAACCCTAATCTACACGCATCGCCGTCGTTCTAGTTCTAAATCTATTAATGGATAAAAAGGGTAACTTTAATTAATCATTCATAACTACTAAATCCTAACGAACCCTACAAGCCCTTCTTATTATAATTAATCACATCTTTAAACTATTCTAGATCTATATTTACATTCTTATTAAACGTAGATCTAGAAACCATCCTACAACCATTCTTATTTCTTTCTCCTTTTCAACACATCTAAAGTAAAATTAAAAGGTTCCACGTTTCCCAGAGGACGACCCGTACTCATCTCGGTCTAGCTACGTGCGACACCGTTATTGATTGCGGTTAAACTAAAAACACGATTTTTCGTAACAATCAGGTAGCTTTTGGGTACAGTCCCGAGCCATATGGAGGCACGTGAGCGGATCGGCAGGGGATTCGTCTCTCCCGGTATTGGGGGCGAGATCGTGCTGTGTCTAGGAGAGCCATTACACATAGCCCACGGCCGTGGCAGGAGATTTACTGGTAGGTACTCCAGTAGTATCTCAGGGTGTTATTGGGCTTCACTCCGACACGACTTATACTGCTTCTGGGGGTCTGACGTTACTAGCCCCCTAGGCGGATATGCGATACTCATTGACGAACGGACCGGACTGTATATACATTGTCACTGTTAGGCTCAGTAGGGTTTCCGGATGTGTTAGCTCATCGGCCTCCCTTGAGTTGGCTCATCGGCTTCCCTTGAGGTCAGTCCATGGGAAACCGTTACGCATAGCTAGTGTCGCTGACGGTTTGTGGTTAAACCCACTGCCAGGGTACTGACGAGTCATTAGAGTCCCCCACAGACAGTTTCCCAAGTTCGGGCGAAACGTTGTAGAGGCCGTATGGTTTTATGGCAGGGTTCGGAAAATGCACGTGCGTTTACGCACGTGTTATTTTTCGGGCAGATGATACTGGTCAGCTTTGGTTTAAGCCGGATCCGAGTATTATATTGAGTATGTATAATATCTTTGTCTCAGTTGCATTTGTATTCGGTCGTAATACAAATACGGGTATATTTATACAGTCTCGGGGTTATCCTGAAAGTCGTTTCAGGATCACTTTTGGAAGTTGCCAGTTTCCAGTTTTCTATCAGCCGTCTTTTAACATTCGGTTAAAGACGGATTTATCTTTTCTTGGATGAGAGTGAGTCATGCTTCTAGAAGGTTCTAGAAGGTTCTAGATTTGGTGAGGTGTCATGTGACTCATGCTTTGATTTTAACCATTTCTTGTTTTCCTTAAGATATTATTTTGTGTTCACATTATGATATTTGCTTATGGTTACCCCCCCTCTCCTACGGTCACCTCCCTCTTTGCTATAAGAGGCTGGCCCCCTCCTCTCTCTCTCTCACTTGATGGTTTTTCATTTGTGAAAAGATTATGATAGTATTTGGGGTGTATGGAATTTCACAGCTCATTTCATTCCAACACCCGATTCCCACGGCAACTTCATTAACCGTCCGTCCATAGCTTTGGACGGAACGAGACAAAGTCATCTACTCATTCTCTACATCAATCTTGGTCGTCTCTTCTAGCAAACTTGACGACCGAGTTGCCTCGAGTCAGAGGCGGGAGCCCGTTTAAAGAATCAGTGATGTGGTGCCACCTCGACGAGGATATCGGGGATCGACGAGATCGGAGCAGCCGCAACGGAGCGTGGGATGATGGTTAAAGAACGAAGGACTCGGATCGTTCGGTATAACCTTTCTACACTCTTTACAGTTTGTTAGTTTAGCAATAATGGTAGATCCGGGTTAAAGTATACGATAGCGCCAGTTAAAAAGTTTTTGTTCCGCATTTGACGTCTGTAGACGGCCGGGGCGCTAGCGTAGACTTACACATGTAGCAAGATAAACTTGCCTAGATGGATCAAGAAACGGATATGTACGATACGTCCGACGTCGGCAAAATGTCGCGACGTACGCACGGCACATGGAACGGGTCCAAGTAACGCACGAGGGTGGTCACGTAGGCAAGGCACTTCCTCTGGGTCGTCGGCGACGATCCCGGCTCCGACGAACTATGAAAAACAGAGATCAAGAATCAAAGAAAGAAAAGAAAAGAAAAGAAAGAGGAAGAGAAGAAGAGGGAAAGAGGGATTGCTCTCAGGATTTGTAGGTGTTCTGTGGTTTCAGAGAGGAGGTGTGAGGGTAACGACGAGGTCGACGGAGCTCCGGCGAGGCTAGGGTGCTCAGGTTCTGTGGTTTAAGGTTTGGGGTGTGTAGGCTGGCTCGGGTGTGCAGGGTTTTGGTGTAGGAGGGAGAACAGAGGATGGAGAGAGGAGAAGAATGAGGAGGCGACGGCGAGAGGTGGAGGGGCCGTCGGCGACGAGGTGAGGAGGTGTTGCTGGGTTTAATGGGTGCAGTGGTGTGTGCAGGTGAGCTCGGGGAGAAGGGAGGAAGGAGTTAGCGAGGAGGAGGAGCTCGGTGAGGTTGAAGGGAGCTTTGAGGGTTAAGGTTTTTGATCCTTAGCGTTGTTGGGTAGGAAGCTACCCGCTAGGGATGACCGAGCAGGAAGCTACTCGGTCACCTCGTGAGGAGGGCTTCGATCCACAGCGTAGTTGGACAGGAAGCTACCCACTGCGGATGGACCGGGCAAGGAAGCTACTCGGTGGAATTGAGAGGAGGGCTTTTGATCCTTAGCGTTGTTGGGTAGGAAGCTACCTGCTAGGGATGACCGAGCAGGAAGCTACTCGGTCGCCTCGCGATGAGGGCTTCGATCCACAGCATAGTTGGGCAGGATGCTACCTATGCGGATGGACCGGACAGGGAAGCTGCTCAGTGGCCTTGAGAGGAGGGCTTTTGATCCTTAGCGTTGTTGGATAGGAAGCTACCTGCTAGGGATGACCAAGAAGGAAGCTACCTGGTCGCCTCGTAAGGAGGGCTTCGATCCACAGCGTAGTTGGACAGGAAGCTACCCACTGCGGATGGACCGGACAGAGAAGCTATTCGTTGGTCTCAAGAGGAGGGCTTTTGATCCTTAGCATTGTTGGGTAGGAGGCTACCCGCTAGGGATGACCGAGCAGGAAGCTACTCGGTCGCCTTGTGAGGAGGGCTTCGATCCACAGTGTAGTTGGGTAGGAAGCTACCCGCTAGGGATGGACCGGGCAGGGAAGCTGCTCGGTGGTCTCGAGAGAGGGGCTTTTGATCCTTAGTGTTGTTGTGTAGGAAGCTACCCGTTAGGGATGACCGAGCACGAAGCTACTTGGTCGCCTCGCGAGGAGGGCTTCGATCCACAGCGTAGTTGGACAGAAAGCTATCCACTGCGGATGGACCAAGCAGGGAAGCTGCTCAGTGGCCTCGAAAGGAAGGCTTTTGATTCTTAGCGTTGTTGGGTAGGAAGCTACCCGCTAGGGATGACCGAGCAGGAAGTTACTCGGTCGCCTCGCGGGGAGGGCTTCGATCCACAGCATAGTTGGGCTGGAAGCTATGCACTATGGATCGACTGGGCAGGGAAGCTATTCGTCGGCCCTGTAGGGAGATTTAGCATGGAAATAAAGAGAAGTAGTTCAAATTGCATGGAAGCGAGAATCTTTATTATTGAATAAATTACAGATTATATGATTCAATTTAAATTCTCCTGTATTGAATATAAATTTTGGTAGGTGTCCTTGTTACTCGGATTTGGGTGAGTCGGCGATGACCATGATCTATCCGATCGTCAGCTCTCCGTCTTTAATTTGATCGGCTTGACGTTTATCTTGTAGGTACTTTGCCAAGTGACCGGAGCGGATCAGCTCCTCGATATAATCGCGCAGCTGTTTACAATTCTCGGTCGGATACCCTTGCGTCCAGTGATAGGCACAATACGCCTCGGAGCCGCTTTCCCGTGCTTCGGGTAGCCGGCAAGAGCCTGAACCTCTCGCCCTTTGCCTCCTTAGCAGCTCGATATGGGAGATGTTAAGAGGAGTGTACTCCTGGAACTTCGAGGAGTAAGGTTTTGGTCGATCTACTCTCCTTTTCTTTTCTCTGTCCCG
This sequence comes from Agapanthus africanus, assembly GCA_030015575.1. Lineage (NCBI taxonomy): Eukaryota > Viridiplantae > Streptophyta > Magnoliopsida > Asparagales > Amaryllidaceae > Agapanthus > Agapanthus africanus. The sequence continues at coordinate 877,855,326 of CM057339.1, read as the reverse complement.
CTTTTTTGGTCAGTTTGGTCGTTTCTGGGTAGATTCGAGTTCACCTCAGACTTGAGTTGGATCTCCCACTCGGTCCAGGTTTTTACCTCGGCCGTGGTCTTAGGTTGCGCTAATGCAAAAGAGCGGAGCCACTCTTTGTGCCTAAGACTCAACATCAGCGCGGTAATGACTGTTTCATCGCGGTACTCGGAGACCTCGAGGAGCACGTTGTAGAAGCGGGCGACATATCCTTTGAAGGATTCTTTGTCTCCGCTCTTGATGGTGAACAGATAGTCGACCGTCCTCTTCTGCCATCTATTCTCGATGAAGTGACTGAGAAATTGGGTGGCCAGCTCGTCAAAGGTCGAGATAGAGTGGGGCTATCCCCAGGAACCGGTCCCGACCTACCCGGATTATGGTGCTGGGAAAAGCGCGGCATTGGGCTGCGTCCGAGTTATCTTGGAAGCTCATGCCCGCTGTAAATGTATCCAAGTGATCTTTTGGGTCGGAATTCCCGTCAAAGAGTGCCACCTTTGGTGGCTTGTTCTTAGATGAGACACATTCGGCCAGCAATTCCTCGGTGAAGGACTTCGTGAGAGGATCTACGGAATACCTAGCCCTTTCACCGGACGGATGCCCGTCTCGCCGTATGCCCTTGATTTTCTTTTCGAGGGCCTCGAGTCGGTGGTGGTAACCTAAGAATTCCGCACAGTCGGAGTGGTGGCTATCCCTACTCTGGGTCTGCACCAGGGTGCGGCTTTGATTTCGCTCTATCAGGTGTTTCAGATCCCCGAGCGATGCCCTTCTCGAGTGGTCCCTACGCTTGTCGTTCGTGCGATCCCGGTGAGAATGGTGGCATCGGTCATGCCTGGAAGCAAGCGAGCTGACCGACACCTCCTCAGGAGGAGAGAACGCGCGACGGGCATTGGGACGACGACCCCGTTTTCCCTGGGACCGTGGTGTGGAGCTGTCCGGCACCCAGCGAGTCATAGAATCAGTCGTCGTGTGTGGGTTAAGGTGGCCGGTGTCGGCCCGTCGGCGCTTAATGGCGCTATGACGAGGGTGAGGTAGATCGGAAGCTTGAGTGTGCCTGTTCATCCTTCGGCGGACGTCGTTATCCTGGGGAGTTGGAGCCGCGCTCTGGTGGTTAGGGCCCGCCGCTTGAACGCGGACGAGAGCATCTACGAGCGTCGTAAGCCGGTCTATCCGGACGGACAAGATGTGAATGGCATTAGGAGGGGGAAGCGAGCCGCTCTCGCCTCCGTTATGGCGGCCTGTGTTTGGATCGTTGGGTTCGTCGCTCGCCATTGGATCGAGGGCGAAAGATCAACTTTTTTTTGGTGGAACAAAATAAGTCTTTCGTTCCCACAAACGGCGCCAACTGATGGAGCTTCGGATCTCCTTCAGATGCTGTCCTTCGTCGATCCTACGATGCCTGTCTTGGACGGCTAAGATTTGGTTTTGGAGTTGTTGAGTGTGGATTTTAATGGGTTGGTGTTGGACGTTGATCTACCTACAAAGAAGTCTCGGGGTGGGTGACCACCGTAGGACCCTCCGACGATCAAGTTAGAGCCGAGGAATAGGAGCAGAGTAGCGGCGTATTGAGATAATTCGAGTTACCTGAGTCGTCTGAAAGAGAGGTTTATATAGGGGTCGCGTGTAGCAAGCAGGTGCGAGATCACCGCCGTCCGTTACGCCCCAGCGCTATCCTCGCTTTGAATGGTGGGATGCGCTCATTAATGAGGGGATACACTCATTAATGGAGGGATGCGCTAGCGTGGGACGCGGATCATGGGGAGATGGATATCTCATCCTGGCGATATACGCGGAGCCGCTGTGGGATGCATGGGATCCACGCTCTTGGTTGATCACGGAAGGCCGAGAAAGCTCGGCACATCAGAAGGTTCGAAGACGAGCCGGGATGCCGCGGGAGCTCTGCATGTCAGGAGCTCGGAGATGAGCTTGGAGGCCAAGGAAACTCGGAGACGAGCTGTTGGTAGTTTCCTAGATGAAGGTGGAATGTATTCAGGGAGTCTCCCGAAAGGTCGGATACATTCCCGGAGAAGGGGATCCGAGGAATGTCCCCGATACAACTCATTTATTCCACCCCGTAGCCTTCGGGACACGTCATTTGCCACGTGTCGTAATATGAGGAGACACCACTTGTACGCATCATCAGTCTCCGAACCCTCAGAGTCATGCAGGAAAGCATCCAATTGCCGACTATCGTCGTCGTAGGAGATCAATCACGTGGAAAATCCAGCGTCCTTGAGTTCCTTGCCAGCATCAGCCTCCCTCGAGGCCAAGGCATCTGCACGTGGGTCCCACCCATCATGCGCCTTCAAGATCACCCATCACCAGTAACGCCCGAGCTTATTTTACAATACCAGGACAAATCCGTAACCACGTCCGAAGCATGTGTGGCCGAGGAGATCGATGAGGCCACCAAAGAGATTGCAAGTAATTAATTAGGGATGCAAACAGGCAGGAATAATCTGAGATGATTATGTATCTGTGTCTGATTTTTACCCATATTCGCATACACATTTGCTAATAGCCATTGAATATGTATATGATAATATCTATAACTGTTTTGTATTTGTATTTGACCTTTAGTACATGAGGAAATACTTATAATTTATGTTAGCATATAAATTTTTATACATTTGTATCATCTGTATGGGTATTTACTTTCGTTCGACATATATAGATAGTAGTTTTCATTTTTTATAGTTATTTGAATTTTGGCTGGCGATTATCAAATACAAATATGATTCGATAACAAGTATATATATCTGATCAATGTTTAATCAATTTGCATACCTAATTGCAGGGACAGGAAAAGGCATTTGGGGCACTCCATTGACTATAGTTGTTACCTGATTTGACTATGGTTGATTTGCCCGGGATCACTAGGGTGCACGTGCCTGTGCACAGGCAGCCCGATGATATCTTCAACCAAATTTCTTCTATTATCAAGGAGCATGCAACTCCACAAGAGAGTATCATCCTAAAAGCTATGTGGGCAAGTGTTGATTTTGTTACTTGTGAGTCTATTAGAACGTTGCAACAAGTCGACATAACAGGGGAGAGAACTCTGGCTGTTGTTACCAAAGCCGATAATCGCCTGAGGGGCTGCTTGAATAGTTTATGATCGATGCGGTCAATATCGAGCTTGGCTATGAATGTGTCGTCAGGAATTGGGTCGGTGATGGAACTTACGAGCAAGCAAGGTAAGAGGAGGCTAGATTGTTTGAGCAACACAATCTGATGTCTAAGATTGATATTTTGGATTGTTGGGATTCCTGTGTTGGTACAAAAGTTGATGCAGATCCAATCTGCGAACATTTCGAAATGCTTGATCAGATGCTTCAGAAACTAGCTGCTGAAGGAGTCGAAGGGAGTCGTGGTAAAGATCATGGATCGCGTTGGCTCTGCAACTGATTAGAGGTCCCAGGGTTTGATTAGGTGATTTAGCTTTAATTTGGATTATTGATTACGGATTAGGATTCCGGGTTTTTGCTTTTCTTATGTTTGCTTTGTTTTTTTATGTCCTGCTGTTGTCACCGTTGCCTTAGGGTCTAGTAATTAAAAGTTATTATTAGTATTAATTATCTGTTTATTGAATTTTTGTCCCTTTGTCTTAAGAATTCTTTTTTGTAGCATCTGATTAGCTATATTAATTTGTTATCAATCTTTAAGTTTTTAAAATTTCTGAAAAATGAAGGCTTAATTGAAACTTGACCGGTATATATTGATACTATACATGGTCAATTTGACTAATAGATGTAACAGTAGATGTAAGAATAATCCTGTCCTGGTGGTTAGAAATTGTGAAGAATGCATCAGGTCAGACGTCTGCCAAAGTCAAAGGTAGACATCTGGATATAGAATGTCAGAAACACAGAGCAACGTTAGACGTCTGAATGTTAGCATGACAGACGTCTTCCGAAGATTAATTCCCAACCCACGACTGAAGGACAGACCTGATCAGTGTGGTTCAGACGTCTAGTGAAGCAAATAAAGCTCAACTCGTGACTTCAGAATAAACGTCTGAGGACACGACAGATGTCTGAACAAGAAAAACGAAGGGATACAGATTGGAGACAGACGTTTGCCCAGGTGTGGGTCAGACGTCTGTCGACAACAAATCTGCAGCGAATCTATTTAGCTAAATTTAGATTTATCTCTTGTTTTTTATAGGATTAAAACTTGCCTAGAAAAGTGGACCTCTCATATGTATATTTTGCTGCAAAAATTAATTAGCAGAGAGATATCATTGTTTTGAGGGGGCGACGGCCAGGGTTTGTGATTGTGAGACCTAGAGAGATTTGAGAAAAATCTCTTAGGGTTGCTCGTGCTTATAATTGATTAAAGTATTTTGATGGACGTTTGTAGATTCCGTTCTGTTGGAGACTAGTCATACGGTGTGGGAACCTCGTTAACAAATTCTCCTTTATTTGCGTTTTGATTTCTTATTTATTCTCACACTTATTAATTTGTCTTTCGTTAATTGCGTGGTTAATGATTATTGTATGCTTGGTTTGTCGTAAGTATTGTTCCGTGGATCAACTTGTTTCCAACACAAGTTTCGTTAAACTTGTCTGCTAATATTAGTTCTAGGATACAACAAGCATGGTCTTTTCGATATCATTTTATTTATGAGTTGAAAGGAATCAAGCTGTGTATCGTGAGCTCCAGGATCCTAAAATGAAAAGAACAATGCTGGAGAAACAATTCCCAAGTCGTCGCCTCCAATGCTCAAGTCCATATCCATAGGAGGAATAGCTAGGGTTTAGTGAGGTTAGAATGACTTGCTGAATTAGGATTTAGATTAGTATAAAATGAGCGCTTAAAGGTATTTCAGTAATAGTGACTCCACCGTTATTTGATACTTCAGTCGAGAATGGTGAGGGTTGGATGCATATAGACGTAGATGAGAAAATTGGTTAACCAACCTTGACCTTCCTGGAACCTATTGAGACAAGGAGCCTTTCTAGGAGGTAATGGTCCGCTTACGGGGAATTCGGTTTGAGATAATACCAACTGATCTTAGCTCAGTTGGTATAAATTTTGTCTTCAAAATGAGAGCTCAGTTCTAATCTGAAGAGGCCGCATTCAAAAAAAAAAAAGGCTAAGGATTGGAAATTTTGTTTTAATACATAGGTGCCAAGCATTCCCAAGTTAATGCTGTGTTCAAAGATTTTTGGGCTAATTTTTTACAGTTCTGCCAACACGGTGGAAGAGATAAATTTTTGGGAATTTTTTGCTAATGTGTTTTTTCCTTGGCCAAAAGAGGAAGGCAAAAAGCCTAAACTTTATATATACAAAATATATTAAACACAAACAACAAAATCAAGGCTATAAGAAGTCAATAGCTCAAGATCTAATCATATCCTTAAAAGAAAGGTAAACCGTTTCAATTGCGAGCAATTGGTCCGCGATTAAAGTCTGATACATTAAATAGCTTAGCCATCCTAATAGAACATACGGAGACAACATTTCAAAAAACAATCTTTTTAGACCTATAATGAGATCTAAAAATTCTATAGTTGCGTTCTTTCAAATACGTCAAACAATACTGGCAATCACAATATAAAAGAGTGCTCCAATTGGTTTCCTACTAGAAATCTTCGATTCAATGAAATCTGTCATGGCACACATATTGGAGGGTGGACTGAAAACGTCACAATGTGCTAATGATGCTCGAACCATCCAATTTGAGAAATGACACTCAAAAAAGAGATGTTTATGATTTTCGGGTTGTGATTTACAAAGAATGCATTGTCCCCCTTCACCAATACCTCTTGCTTGAAATAAATTGAGAGTTTTCAATTTTTCAAGAGTGGCTTGACATAGACAAATCACTACTACAAATAAGGGTTGCCCCTACGGATTTACCCGTAGAGGCAAACCACTGCCCCTACGGATATAGCCGTAGGGACAAGAAAATACCCTGTAGGTACAAACGCCGTAGGTGCAAATTGAAACCCTGAACTTGTCCCTACGGACAAAAACTTGTCCCTACGGAGTTCTGTGTAGGTCCCGTTTGCCCTACGGAATAGCCCGTAGGGGCAAAAAATTTATTTTATTTACGGGTTTTTAAAATAAATTACTTGTACCTACGGATTCATCCGTAGGGCCAAGTAATAGCCCCTACGGATACATGCGTAGGTACATATCCGTAGGGGCAAAATATCATGAATCCTGATATTTTGCCCCTACGGATAGCTGGGTAGGGGCATTTATTTGCCCCTACGGATATATCCGTAGAGGCAAGCTCAACCCCCTGATACTGAGATCACAGGGGAAAATATCAGTTATTATGATATTTTGCCCCTGCGGTTTAATCCGTAGGGGCAACATGTGTACCTACGGATTAAACCTACGGATTAATCCGTAGGTACATATTATCAGTTTTTTTTTAAAAAGGGCTGCCTATTTTTTTTCTCGCCCTGTGCACAATAATATATATATCAATCAAATATAAAATTAATCATCACACAACATATATCGCAGTATTCATAATCACATCTCACGCATATAATATACAAAAGAAACCAAAAAACAGAATATGATATAAATATAAACACCGTAGGACCACCAATATCAATATCGTCCAAAATATAGTACAATATGTATCATATAAATAAATAAATACATGTTTCAAAAAATAAGAATCAAAAAGCTACCCTAGCTCGGTCCAGCTCCACCTCTGATAAACGCTAGAATCTGGCGCGCCTGCTTCTCGGTCAATAAATCATGCAATTCGGAGCGTGCGAGAGTCTGAGCGGGCTGTGGAGCTAGCGATGTGGTCTGCGCAGCCGCCGTCGAGGTAGTGGCTTGCGGAGCCGCGGCTGTGGGAGTCTGAGCGTGCGGTAGAGCTATAGGAGCTGTCTGCGGAACCGCAGCCGATGTAGTGGCTTGCGGAGCCGCAGCCGAAGGAGATGCATGTGGAGGCTCGGCCGATGTACCCTGTCACGTCTGGACCTAACGTGTGTAATAAGCGTGTAAGAACTGTGTATTATTCGAATTCGTATCATTATCAAGTTATTTCGAAACCCCATTTGGATATCTAGTTTGGAAAACCGTAGTTTATTTTAATTAGATATATATGTATGATTAATCTAAGCTAAGTCTACAACCAAATAAGCTCAGGCTACGTACTAATATTGGATATGTTGATATCTATAATATGACATGATATTTTACTATTAAGTAGTATACATACCAGCATCTCCTTCAACTCCTGAACGGTGGCCTTCAAGCTCTCCAATTCCTGCTGGACACGTCGCTCACTGGAGACGGAGGAAGTAATCACCGGGGTGGAGTCCAACCTCATATGGGCCCTGCTAGGGCCCAGTCCCCGGCCTCTCTCCTAACCTCCGTGGTGCCCTCCATGTGCGGCGTCCAGGACTGGAGTCAGCAGCCTCGGATCGCTCTGTCCGGTAAAATCGATCCCCGATGTCTCAGCCTGCCCAACCACCCGCTCCTACACCCACATTAAGCAGTAAAGTATAAGTATAAAATTTAAATTTGAACCTTCCAAAACTAAAATTTCAAATATGGGTTGAATAAATATTAACACTTACGCAATACTCTTGGGTAGCGACGTCGGGATATCGAAGCTCGCCCGTGGCGGGATCTGTCGAGATGCCGTGGACGGCAAGATATGCGGACAGCATGCTCGGTGTACCACCTTGCGCCAGGGTCTGAGCCGTCTGCAATATTAGAAAACAACTCTTAATATTAGATATATTAGAAAATAACTCTTAATATTGTATTATATCACAAAGGCCGGTCTATTGTAATTTACCAATAACTCCATGGCTCGAGTAATATTCCTCGAGCCACCTGTGTAAGTGGGGCGACCCCTCTTCGCCGACTTCCTATTCTCTATATTTTGAGCGGCCAGTTTCTGCACAACGCATTCACATTTAGTTTTCTAATTAAGGAACACAAAAAAATAAATTATATCCTAAACAATGAATTATATTTAAAATACATACCTGTTTGCGTTGAGAGTCGAAATATTCACACAATAGAGGCCATGTCTCTACGTCGACCTCGCAAAGGCCGGAGTAGATAGGAGGTCCGCTCTCTCAGCCTCGGGGGTCGCCATCCACAGGGAGTAGCAGTCGGCCTTCAGCTCATTCCTGTTGTATCGGACATTGGTCTGCATGTTCTTCATCAGGCCATTGTACAGAGCATGAAGGTCGAGCACCCTCCGAGGGTGATCAGGGTCGGGTACAGGCTGAAAATCGTAATCCGACTGAAAATACAAAAAAACATTGTTATTAGATTGCAAGTGTTAATAATAAATATATTGGATAAATCAAATGAAAACGTATATTAATACCCGAGCCTGATCAAAGAAGAGGGCGAATGAGCGTCGGTGCTGCTCGCCCCACTCAACGTGAAGTGGATAGTTCTTCATGAGCCGGCTCTCATCCTCTATATACCGGCCGAACCTCTCGGCATGAGGACCGGTATAGCGATAGTCAAGTTTAAAAAAGAGGGGGAATGCTGCCTCCCCCCTAGCTCTGTCAGGTCTCAGCCTATGGGACTGATTTGGGCCTCGAGTCCCCCTCTGAGGATGGGGAGGCCCTGCGTCTGCAAGAAATATCAAGACAATCAATATTAAGACAAAGTTGTATTAAGAAATCAATGTTAAACGAAAATTGAAGTGTGATATATACCTCCGGTGACTAAAGCACGTGCCTGGGCCCGGGCAGCAGCACGAGCGGGACGATAGTTCCTCCGGTGAGGAACAGCCGGTGTCCCGGATGCGGACGCATCCCCTCCAATTAGAAAATAAACATTGACGCTAAATTTCCATGAAATTCATATTTATTCTATAGAGCATATGTAAAATGAATAAATATTTTATATTTATTCATACTAATCTACAGACGATGCGGAGGGTACGGAAGTGGCACGAGTGGCCCCTGCGTCAGATGTGGACGCACCACCTATAATTAGACAATTAAAAATAGATTATATAAGTAATTGCAAAAAGAATGTGTAGATCAATAATATAACGTTCTAAATCAATATGCATGCACTATAGGATATATACATACCCGCAGGTGCGGTGGTGTCACCACCTACAGCTAGACAATAATAAAAATTACTATCTAAGTAAGAGGAAAAGAAATGCGTGTATATTTATGATATAGCATTCTAAATCAATATACATGCACTATATGATATATAAACATACCTGGAGGAGCGGGAGTGGCCTCTGTCCCTGATGTGGACGTATCACCAACAACTAGACAATTAAACATTGACAATATAAGTAATTTTGACATAAACAGGCATGAATATCTATAATATTACATTCAAAATGGATATGCGTGCAATATACCTGGAGGTGTGGCAAAATCCACACGGAAGGAGGCATCCGAAGGGGTCTCCGATCTGGGTGCAAGACCGGCCCTCTGAAGCTCCCTACGCAGCTTTCCGGACGGCAGAACCGTTCTACCTCTGCCTCTGCTGGTGCCACGGCTGGAGCTCTTGCCGCCCCTCGCTGCTCCCGTTATCATCATCAAATCTAGATAAACGGTTCGTGGACGCATTAGACAATCATTAAAAGTATTGAATATATATGTATAGATCGTAATATATGAAGTAATAATATAACATTACTGATAACCTTTTTCGTTTCGTGGGCGCATTATACATATCTACTTGGATTTCATCGTCGATGTCATTTCTAACCCACGTAACTTCATGATCGGACGAAGACAACCCGTCCTTCGAAACAGACGGTCGGAGCACTCTAAGCCTTCTCTCCTCTTCATCCTCATCGTTGTCCTTGAATTCTGGGACATCGTAGACATCTCTGGGTTTCCATCGGCATATAACACAACATCCCGGATGCTTCAAACACTGTGAGTAGTATACTTGGAACGCTTGGTTCGGAAAGATAAACGGATCTTCCTGACCGTAAAATCGAAGTGTGTTCACACTGGTCAATCCATATTCATCTTTCCAAGTCCCAAGATTGCTTCTCCACTTATCCGTATCGGTTCGCGTATCGTACCAAGTACACTGGAATATATAAAAGGGTTCTGATCATCCGGGATAGTGGATGCCGAGTATACAATTTAAGTATCCATAATAAATCACACCGTCCGATCCTACCATCGCAATCCCACTATTCTGAGTGGTTCTACATGTTTCTATATCCTTAACTTCGAATTTGTATCCAAGGACACCAAATCCTTTATAATATGCAACCTCTATACTAGGAAATTGAGCTAAACATCTTGAATCACTCTCAAATGATGTAGACAAGTTCGGATCGTGGATCTAACAAAACAAATTTTACGAAAAATACATAACGATACAAGTTTAGATTAAAACTGATAGCAATAAAATGTTATTCGAATAACTTACATGATCTGTGACCCAATCACAAAAATTATCCTGATGATATTTTTCCAATCGTTCTTCGTTCCAATCAGGATGCCCCTCACGTATCTCGTTAAAATGAATTCTGTTTTCGACAAATAATGGTGACATTAATATTATATCATTTCATACACACACAAACACAAATATAACAATTAATCCAAAAAAACTTACTCTCTAATTTGTTCAAGACATGCGCAATTAAGCAAGATAAACCGGTATATCTTGTTGATAAACATAGAGTCTATCCTCTTATACTCGGCTTTACCGTATGGCCCGTCTTGAATTCTTCGAGGCCGGTTAAGTCTTGTCTCAATGTTCTCATCCAGATAGCGGGAACAAAATGTGGTTGCTTCATCAAGAAAATAACTTTGTATGATAGAAGCCTCTGGTCGATTTTTATTGCGTATATACTTTTTAAAAGTGTAGAGGTACCTAATGAAAATATGTTGAATAAATAAATCCGGGCATACAGGACAACAATAAATTTATAAATTGCGCGAAACGAAAAATTACACGTACCTCTCAACGGGATACATCCATCGATATTGTACCGGTCCGGCTAAGTTAGCCTCAGTTGCAAGATGAACCGTCAAGTGTATTATGATATCGAAGAATAACGGTGGGAAAATACGCTCAAACTTGCAAAGTATCAACGCAATAGAATTTTCTAGTTTATCCAGCGTCACAACCTCCAGTGTTTTAGCACACAACTCTCTGAAAAAACAACATAGGTCGTTGATTACTAGACCAACCGATTCGGGGAGAGAAGTCCTGAGGGCTAATGGAAGAAGGTGCTCCACGATAACATGGTGATCATGACTTTTCAGCCCATCGATCTAGCCTTTCACAATTTTTATTTTCTTACTGAATGATCCTGAAAAACCTGTGGGAACTTTCAAATCATGCAACACCTGCAGGAATCTTTTCTTCTCCGGTTGTGATATATGATAAGCGGCATTGGGAAGTACAAACTTGCCCGGTTTATCCGCTATCGGTCTAGGGTGCAATTCACTTCTTATTCCCCACTCCTGTAGATCCATCCGAGCATTCAGGTTGTCTTTCGATTTCCCGTCTTTACAAAGAAGAAAGTTGGGTATGTGCTCTGATACTCCCTTCTCTATATGCATGACGTTCAGACAATGACGCACTAAATTTGTTGACCAGTACGGAAACTCGAAGAAAATGCTTAACTTGTTCCAAAATGGTGGTTGGATCTGTTTCGTCGGATCCATCCCGAAGGTCACATTATTGTAACTATCCCATTGAGCAGTCACGTCCTCTCCGGACAATGGGGATGGAGGTCCAAAAAACTCCTGATGACCATCAAAGTAAACCGTGTCTAACCTATAGGGATGGTCTGGAGGCAGGAAACGTCGATGGCCGCAATAACAAACCTTCCTGCTAAAATTCAAGAATTTCTATGTTGTGTGTTCATGGCAATGAGGACATGCTTTGTGACCATGTACGGACCAACCTGATAGCATTCCATACGCAGGAAAGTCATTAATTGTCCACATTAAAGCCGCATGCAGTATGAAGGTTGTATTTGTGTTTGCATCGTATGTCTCTACACTATCAATGAACAAAGATTTCAACTCCTCAATCAGAGGTCGGAGATAGACGTCGATATTGTTTCCTGGTGAGTTTGGTCCGTCGATAAGAAGAGGCATCATAAAGTATGATTGGTCCATAGCCAACCAAGGCGACAGATTATAAATTATCATTACAACGGGCCATGTGTTGTGACTTCCAGCCATATAGTTGAATGGGCAGAAGCCATCAGTAGCCAGTCCGAGCCGGACATTGCGAGGATCGCTACTGAATATTGCGTGCCTCCTATCGAAATCCTTCCATGCCGGTGAATCTCTTGGATGGCTCATTTTTCCATCTTCACTTGGAGGAGCACGGTGATGCCAAATCATTGCCTCGGCTGTTTTCTTGCACCTGAATAGCCTCTGTAGCCTCTGTGTTATGGGAAAGTATCGTGCTATCTTCATATGTATATTAGGCTTCTTATCAGAATCTTTCGGCTTATACCTGGCCTCTCCGCATGTTGGACACTCTTTCAAATCTGAATTCTCTTTCCGGTACAACACGCAATTTTTAGGACATGCTTGAATCTTCTCCCACTTTAGACCCAAATCAGACATCATCTTCTGGGCTCCGTACCAGCTGTCGGGCACGTTATTTTCCGGGGGCATAGAATCTTTCAAGAACGAAAGAAGTATTATGAATGACTTGTTGCTCCATCCATTTAGGCATTTAATCTGGAAAAGTTGGACGAACCATGAGAGGGTGGAATACTTCGCATTCTCATAAATTGGTTTTCTAGCAGCATTCATGAAATTTTCATATTTATCCGCACGCGGTCCTTGACCGGAAGGAATGTCATCTTCGGTACGAATAGATTCACCTAGGGCAGCCTCTACCATATCCTCCATTTCTTCTGATGGAAATAAATTACCGTCTTCTCCTTCTGCCGCATTACCGAATTCTCCTTCTTCTCCTGCCGGATTATCGTGTTCTCTTTCTTCTTCTGCCGCATTACTGCATTCTTCTCCTTTCCCGTGATATTTCCAAGTTGTATAAAGTCTAGTAAACCCATATTTTACAATATGAAGCTCTGCCAATTCTACCTTCTGCCAGTACTTATTGCCACATCTATCGCACGGACAGAGAATCTTCTCTATTATGATCTTATTATGTGCGCGTGCAAATTTAATGAAAGCAGCAACTCCTGCGACAAACTTAGGCTGCATACGTTGTTGCCAATCTACATACATCCAGTCCTTAACTCTGGCGTACTCATGGGCCATGTTAGACTGTATAACATATAAATTGTAGGTTATGGTGACTATATTGAGAAATATAAGAACGGGATAGTTACTGACAAAGGAGAAAATCCGTGTATATGTTTTGCGTGTGCGTTTGTCGTTGAAAAGAATAAATTATCGAACGTATATTAACCGATAGACGGGGACTAAGTGGCGCTTTTAGTTTCATATATGTGTATCGATGAGAATATGAAGGTTTCATATTATCATCGAGTATCATATATTGGTTTTAACTTGAACATCTCGAATCACTCTCTAATTATGCGTTTGTTGTGTATTCTTGTTGTATGTGTGTGTTCCGGCTGTCAGGGGTAAGGCTTCTATCCCATTAAGAATGTATAGAGCGAACACCCATCACTTGTGCTTTCAATCGTTTCGAGTAAATTTCGGCAGCACCTCCCCGCTGTTCTCCGAGTACACTGTAATAGAATAGATAATCATTTCAAAGCTGTGAAACAACGTTGAAATGAACATCTAATCTATCTTTGTACACGGAGAACCAGCGAAAAGGTACCGACGAAATATCTCGAAACGGATGAAAACACAAGTGAATGAAGGTGTTTGCTTTATACATTCCTAACTTGTCCACACTGGACAAATCTATCGGTTACCATACGATTGAATCTTCTCGTCGCATAGACTATACGACGGTTGTTAGTATCGAGCTATACCTTCCGATATTTAACAACCTTCGTATAGTTCTATGTCACGACGAACATCGCACGTATGTTAACCGATAGACGGGGACTAAGTGGCGCTTTTAGTTTCATATATGAGTATCGATGAGAATATGAAGGTTTCATATTATCATCGAGTATCATATATTGGTTTTAACTTGAACATCTTGAATCACTCTCTCATTATGCGTTTGTAGTGTATTCTTGTTGTATGTATGTGTTCCGGCTGTCGGGGGTAAGGCTTCTATCCCATTAAGAATGTATAGAGCGAACAGTCATCACTTGTGCTTTCAACCGTTTCGAGTAAATTTCGGCAGCACCTCCCCGCTGTTCTCCGAGTACACTGTAATAGAATAGATAATCATTTCAAAGCTGTGAAACAACATTAAAATGAACATCTAATCTATCTTTGTACACGGAGAACCAGCGGAAAGGTACCGACGAAATAACTCGAAATGGATGAAAACACAAGTGAATGAAGGTGTTTGCTTTATACATTCCTAATTTGTCCACACGGGACAAATCTATCGGTTACCATACGATTGAATCTTTTCGTCGCATAGAATATACGACGGTTGTTAGTATCGAGCTATACCGTCCGATATTTAACAACCTTCGTATAGTTCTATATCACGACGAATATCGCACGTATGTTAACCGATAGACGGGGACTAAGTGGCGCTTTTAGTTTCATATATGAGTATCGATGAGAATATGAAGGTTTCATATTATTATCGAGTATCATATATTGGTTTTAACTTGAACATCTTGAATCACTTTCTAATGATGCGTTTGTTGTGTATTCTTGTTGTATGTGTGTGTTCCAGCTGTCGGGGGTAAGGCTTCTATCCCATTAAGAATGTATAGAGCGAACACTCATCACTTGTGCTTTCAACCGTTTCGAGTAAATTTCGGCAGCACCTCCCCGCTGTTCTCCGAGTACACTGTAATAGAATAGATAATCATTTCAAAGCTGTGAAACAACGTTGAAATGAACATCTAATCTATCTTTGTACACGGAGAACCAGCGGAAAGATACCGACGAAATATCTCAAAACGGATGAAAACACAAGTGAATGAAGGTGTTTGCTTTATACATTCCTAACTTGTCCACACAGGACAAATCTATCGGTTACCATACGATTGAATCTTCTCGTCGCATAGACTATACGACGGTTGTTAGTATCGAGCCATACCGTCCGATATTTAACAACCTTCGTATAGTTCTATGTCACGATGAACATCGCACGTATGTTAACCGATAGACGGGGACTAAGTGGCGCTTTTAGTTTCATATATGAGTATCGATGAGAATATGAAGATTTCATATTATCATCGAGTATCATATATTGGTTTTAACTTGAACATCTTGAATCACTCTCTAATGATGTGTTTGTTGTGCATTCGTGTTGTATGTGTAATATGATTTTAAACCA
Source organism: Agapanthus africanus (assembly GCA_030015575.1). NCBI lineage: Eukaryota > Viridiplantae > Streptophyta > Magnoliopsida > Asparagales > Amaryllidaceae > Agapanthus > Agapanthus africanus. Next base: position 877,839,978 of record CM057339.1, on the reverse strand, counting down.
TTGAGATCAGGATTGATAGAACTGATCATCCTACATTGCAATGGCATTCATCTACCAAAAACTATTATTGCAATGGTATTCATTTATAACAATCAACAATTAAAACTACAAATGTAGGATACTGATATCATAAAGCGTTATACGCAACATATGAATTCACATGACTGAAACATGCATCAAAAAAACATGTTCATCCAAAAGAAAGGCCACTGTCAACAAATATAGACAAATACGTCATAAAAACGGTAACTAATTAACAAGTTGATAAGCATCTGGATCAAGAAAATGATAGGAAAAACAATTGACTATGATCTATAATGACAAGTCTATTACCATGACTCTCGACTAACAAAGGTGGCTTTTCGTCCTCGGTAGCTTGATAATTGGGATTTCATGGCGAATAAAAATATGCATATGCCGTTTGACCGGGAATTTCAATAGGAAACTCAATGACGTCGGGTGTACTGAAGTACGCTTTGTATTTCGCTATATCAGGTGATGAAGCCCAAGTCTTAGCTAGCCCCAGCCCTACCCCAACCGAACCCTATCGAAGGTAAAGAACGTCCTTACACTTTCAATGTTCACGAAAACCTATCGGCTTTCTAAGAAAATTTTTCGAATTTCGTTTCATTGTTTTCAAATTTGACAATTCCTATAGGTTTCGATTTGGTTTGAGTTGGGGTTGAGATTTCGGGTTAAATTATTGCAAAAATTTAGAATTTATAGATTCAATTGAGAATTCAATTACTAGAAGATAGTTACTCCTGTTGATTGATGGCACTATAGTTGCAGCAACTTATCTACAAAGAGAAATAAGGGATTATATTGAGCTATTCTTTATTGTACAACTAAAATTTGTGCTGAATTTATGAGAAAAGATAATTGTGACTCAATGTGTCAACTTGCTAACTTCATGCATGAGGGATACAAAAGAGTTATTACAGCATCCTACATTGCAATACAATTTTCATAATTAATATAATAGCTCTGCGGTCTGAAGATAATATCTGTATGTAGTAATTGTTGAGCGGTAGTTTCTGATTATCATTATTTATTTTTGGTTAAAGACACCAAAAACTACAACACGAAAGACACGAATTCTTCCCATGTCTCCTCATGTATCCATGGAAATTAGGGCAATATCGTCAGAGACTGCATTGTGAACCTGTATAAGATCGGCCCCGGCTCCTCCACCATCTACCGTGGCTGCGATCCCCCAGCCCCAGCCCAGCCCCAGCCCTAACCCTGCCCCACCCCAACCGAACCCTAGCCCCAGCCCCAACCCAGCCCCAACCCCAACCGAACCCTAGCCCCAGCCCCAGCCCAGCCCCAGCCCCAGCCCCAACCCCAACCCCAACCGAACCCCAGAACCGAACCCTAATCCTAACCCTAACCCTAACCGAACCCGATACCGATGCCGATGCCGATGCCAAACCCTCACCCCTACCCGAACCTGGCCTGAACCCTAGACCTAACATCATCAAAATTAAAAATAATTTGAGATTTAATTACTAACCGGGCGCGCGGTGGAGGAGACGACAGAAATCGGTGCTCGACGACGATTGGCGAAGGTGGCGATGAGGCGCGGGAAGTCAACAAAGGTGTGGGAACGACCGACGGAGGTGGCGACGAGGCGCGGAGCGCGGTGGCGACAAGGCGCGGGAACAGGCGATGAGAGGCGCGGGAGTGAGAGAGAGAAATTTTGGGAACGATGAATAACTTTTCTGTGATTTTTTTTATTAATAATCTATTTATATGCCCCTACGGACATAACCGTAGGTCCACCGTTTGCGGCTCCGTAGGGCCAAACAAAAAATTAGAACGTAAGGCACCGTAGGGACAACGATGTGGCCCTACGGATAAATCCGTAGGGGCAAGAAATATTCGCCCCTACGGATTCCTGAGTCCGTAGGGGCAACCCCATATTGTAGTAATGAATGGAGTTTTTAGGAATCAATTTGTGGAACCAAACAAACTTAGCCCAAGGATGTATCAAGCTAGGTTGTGGTATAAGCGATGTTTTTGCCGATTTTGATGTGAATTTGCCGGAATGAGAAGGCTTCCGAAATTAGGCGTCGCCGGTGATGGATCTATCAATATTCATCGATCGAATTAATTTGTATGCCTCCAAAATTTTTGGTGCAATAATTTGAGATAAAAACCATTTTCCATCACGGATGAAAACCGAAAGCTTTACGTTAAGAAGTAAACCAATCTCACGTCCCAATTGTTCTACAAAAATATCCAAAAGAAAATTTCCTTGCATCCAAAGGTCAAGAAATAAATAAGTGGAATTTGAATATGATAATCAACTCTTTCTTTAAATAAATGTCTTGTATGAATAATATTTCTCATGTAGGATATCTCCACAATGATGGAGTATTCCAAAAAATTCGAAAGCTATTTCTTCTTGAAGGTGCCATAAATACCGAGTGGGTCTATAAAACCCAAAGATCCATTTTATGAAAAAGTTGCCAACACATCTTTAGTCGTGATACAAGATTGGAATCATGCGGGCTAAATATTTCCAACCCACCTTGATATTTCGATATGCAAATACCCCTCCACTTGATGGTAAAAAGTTTTCAGTTTTCCCATAAAAACCCTTGACAGATAGATTCCACTTTCTTTAAAACATCTTTCGGAAGGTTAAAAGTTTACGACCAATACATTTGATAAAAAAAGAAAAGTCGATTGTAGAAGCTCGAAACGTCCGGTCATAAAAAAAAGCTTGAACTTTCATCTGCTAAGTTTTTTCATCATTTTATCAATAAGAGGTATCCCTTGGCAATGTTTCCTTGGAGTTTCTTTTGATCCTAATACGACTATTGTAAAGGGATATATCACTTGGCAATATTTCCTTAGCTATATTTTGGCCCAATTAAATTTATTCTTTTTATGCTTTCTCTAGTTTATATTTTTACCCTTAAAATTATATTATTGTCGAGAGAATATTAGTAAGAGAGAAAAGTCGCTCGGTAGTTTACACATTAACAAGGGAAACTTGTCCTCATAAATGTTTCCCCCCGCTATTGCAATTTTTTCTTCTAGTGTGATATTGTAAACGGACACTTATAATTGAAACAAAAAAAAAAAATGGACACTCAGAGATAGTAAAATTCTTTACTTGTTTATATTCATTTTCAGAAGAAAACATAGTGTAGAGGGCGAAGAAAAGTTAATGATTAAAACTAGAGCAATACTTTTCCTATCCACAATTTGTCTACCCAAAAGTTTACCTAAATAATAAAATGGTAGGACCCACAACACCTAAGTAATGATGTCAAACAGGTGATCCATGATATTTATCTCTTTGGTAAACTTTTGGGTAAACATCCTGCATGCCGTAGGAAAAGGATAATTTTGTTAAAAGTATGCACAACTGAAATCCAATTAAATCCCAAAATAATAATTAGCTTTGAGAACCCAAACGCCTATCTCTTGTAGGAGTATGACTTTTTTCAGACATGCACGCAGCCTCTCATCGTTAACCCAAACGTCTACCAAAAGCTTAATTGCGTATCAATCTCAACTCATCTCTCTATAAAAACCTACCACACTCTTTAATCTCTCTCTCTCTCTCTCTCATCATACAACAAATAGTACACCTACTTCCCACAATGGCCGTAGTTCCTTACATTGCCACCCTGACCGCCCTCTCCAGCTCCTACAATGACCACATTCGCCCGCTCCTCGACGCCGTCGACAGTCTGATCAGGCGTCATAAAATCATGCAGGAAAGAATCCAGTTGCCGACTATCGTTGTCATCGGTGATCAATCCAGTGGGAAATCCAGCGTCCTTGAGTCCCTTGCCGGCATCAGCCTCCCTCGAGGCCAAGGCATCTGCACCCGGGTCCTGCTCATCATGCGCCTTCAAGATCAGCCGTGCCAAGCGACGCCCGAGCTTACTTTACAATACCAGGACAAAACCGTGCCCACCTCTGAAGCACGTGTGGCCGAGGCGATTGATGCGGCCACTGTCGAGATTGCTGGCAAGGATGTAAACCTACAGGAATAATCTGAGGTGATTATATATTCATATTCGTATACAGATTTGCCACCAAGTATGAATATGCTATAATATCTATCCATATGTGTTGCATATCTTTATTTGACTTTTAATCACATTTATCGCAGGTACAACTGGAAATACTAATAATTTATGTTGGCATATATTTTCTCCAAAATTTGTCTCATTTGTATCCGTATTGCGTAAAAATTCAGTTTTTATAACCATCCAAATTCGCATTTGGTAATGTTTATTGGATACGGATATGATAATAGATATATCCGATCAATGTCTGATTACATACCTAAAAGGGAAAGACATTTAATTGTAGCACTCAGCTAACACTTGTTCAGAAAAAGGGTGTCCCAGATTTGACCATGGTTGATTTGGCTGGGATCACTCGAGTGCCTGTGCACGGGCACCCTAAAGACATTTACGAGCAAATCTCTTCTATTATTATGGATTATATAACACCAAAAGAGAGTATTATTATAAATGTTTTGTCCGCGTCTAATGATTTTCCAACTTGTGATCGAGTCTATCAGAATGTTGCAACAAGTTGATAGAACTGGAGAAGGAACTATGGCTGTTGTAACGAAAGCTGATAAAGCACCTGAGGGGTTGCTTGAAAAAGTTACCATCGATGCCGTTAATATCGGTCTTGGCTATGTATGTGTCAGTGTTAGGAAATTAGTACCAGCGTAAACGAGAAATAAATACAGTATGGAACGATAAAATTAAATAACTGGCAGAACAAGAAGACACAGAAGATTTGTTTTCGCAGTTCAACCAATACTGGCTATTTCTGTGTCGTAAAGACTCTCTGTGATATCCACCAAGTTTTTTGCACGGTTACAAAAATACTCTTAATAAGAAATCTCATTATCTCTCTATAATCTCACGATTACAATATTTATGAATACTCTCTATAAATCATTCACTGATTTATATTTCTCCACACACACCTTCGTTTTTGTTTTTTTTTATGGTTTATCAACTTGAAAGAAGAAGCAACATTATATTACTGTTGTCCCACTTGTCTTTTCTCTCAACAAAAACATGCAGAATTGATTAGCCCACTTGTCTTTTCTTTCAATAAAAGCATGCAGTGTGCATTGATTAATTATTGGACCACTTGCCTTCTCTCAACAAAAGCAAACAGTCATTCCATAGTCATTCCATATACATGGACTGCTTGCAACCCCACATGCAATAATTTCTTATTCATGCATATCCATAGACTGCTTGAATTGAAAAAATGGGATAAAGGGTTAGAGCATTAAATGCTCAGAAGAAAATTTCAACATAGACTTCACGTCACAACAATCTCCTATCTGGAGATAATTCTCAAGTTCACCAATTTTTCATCCTTTCATTTTACCGAGTAACTTAGTGGATAAGCATATCACATGCACGAGCCTCTACGAATCTCATCTTGTTCATCTTGAACCAAGGCCGACAAAACTTGAGCAAAATACAAGCTTTGACGTATTTACCACATTCGTCAATATATCCGCGGGATTTTGACTCCATTAATCTTTTCCGGTTTCGGTTGTTTCTTCTCCAATAATCCCCACGCAAAGTGATATTTCTTGTCGATATGTCGAGTTCTAGAATGAAACGCGGCATTCTTAGCTAACTGTATCGCACTTTGACTGTCGCTCTGAAGTGTCCCCAACTCTTACTTCTCACAAAGTTCTACCATGAGATCTTTCAACCACAGCATCTCCTTGGACGCTTTCGTTATTGCTACATACTCTGACTCTGTAGTAGATAGTACGAAAATTGATTGGAGTTTTGATAACCAGCTTACTGCTGTTCTTCCAACCATGAATAAATATCCGGTTGGACTTCTACACGTGTCTCGATCTTCCGCTAGATCAGCATCCATATAATCATTCACCTCAAGTGAATCTCCTCCATAACATAAGGAAAAATTAGAACTACCAACTAAATAACGAAAGATCCATTTTACCGTTTCTTAATGTGTCTTACTTGAATTTTGCATATAGTGACTCACTGCTCCTACTGCTTGAGCAATATCTAGTCATGTGCAAAATATAGCATACATTAAACTAACTACTGCAGACGGATAAGGAATTTTCTGTATCATATCAATCTCACTTTGCGTCTTAGAACTATGTTCCTTTGATAGTTTGAAGTGACTTGTAAGAGGGGTCATCACTGGTTTTACTTGCTCCATGTTAAATCGTTTCAACACCTTCTTGATATAGTCTTCTTGAGAAAACCACAACTTTCTCTCCTTTCTATCTCTAGTGATCTTCGTGCCGAGAATTTTCTTTGCCGCATCCAAATCTTTCATAGAAAATTATAACGCCAAAGCACGTTTCACAGCATTGATTTTCTCCATACTCCTACATGCCAGAAGCATATCATCCACATAAAGAGATTGATACAAAACATCGCCATCATTGAACTTCTTCACGTAGACACAATGATCCGACTCGCAATGTGTAAAACCTTTTTCCCTCATGAATCCATCAAATTTGAGATACCATTAACGAGTAGCTTGCTTCAAATTATACAAGCTCTTTCTCAATCTGCATATCACTCTTTGCCTTTACCTTCAAAAGGTTTAGGTTGCACCATGTATAGTTCTTCTTCGAGATCACCATGTAAAAACAATGTTTTCATATCTAACTGCTCAAGATGAACATCTTGTGCCGCTATTATGCTCAGCAAAACTCTGATAGAAGTCATTTTCACAATTGGAGAAAATATTTCATTGTAATCAATTCACTTCATTTGAGAATACCCTTTGACAACAAGTATCGTCTTGTGTCGCATTGTTTTATTTGTCTCATCCTTGACTCGGTATACCCACTTATTCAACAAGGCTTTCTTTCCAACGGGTAACTTGGTTAATTCTCAAGTCTTGTTGAGCATCAGTAAATTCATTTCTTCTGTCATGGAATGCTCCCACTCACTGCGAGCACCATCTTATAATGTTTCTTTAAGAGTCTCTGGCTCACCCGAATCTGTATACAAGATGTGATGATAAACACTATTCGCCGATGGATCAAAAATGACTTTGGGTCTTCTCACGCGAGTATTTCTTCTCAACTCTGGAATGTATGCAGGTGTAGGTTTTGGAATCACTGGTTCACCGACCGGATTAGGATCACCGATCTTTGTAGGAATTCCCACATCATCACCAGTAGCAGGTTCAACATGAACCTCCTCATGTTCTTGTGGTAATGGTGTATATTGTACTGGCTCGATGTCTAACTCCACCATATCAGACTTGGTTGTTGGCTCTTCAACTTTCTTTCGGTCCTTATAATCTCATTCTCGTTAATCACTACATTCCGAACTTGAATGACTTTGTTGAACTCATCATCCCAAACACGGTATCCGTACCCGTCACTGTCATAATCAAGGAACACACACTTGCGTGACTATGTATCAAGCTTTTTTCTCGAGCCACCGTCAAGTAAGTAATATACCAAACAACCGAATATTCTTAAATAAGAGTAATTAGTCGGTTTTCCTGACCATATTTCTTTTAGAATTTTTCCATCCAACGCATTAGACGGACTGCAATTAATCAAGAAAACGGTCGTGTTGACTATTTCGGCCCAAAGGTAAATAGGGAGCCCGGCATGTAGCCTCATGCTTCTTGCACGCTCCAAGAAGGTCTGGTTCATCCGCTCGGCAACACCATTCTCATATGGAGTTCTTGGAACAGTTCTCACTCCATGAATGCCTTCTTCTCTTAAGAACTTAGCAAATCCCCAATTTGTATATTCACCACCGTTGTCAGATTTCAATGCTCTGACTTTGCAACTTATATCACACTCCACCATAGTCTTCTAATATTTGAATGTCTCAAAAATATCAGACTCATCTCTGATAGGAAACACCCAAGTCTTCATCATGGAATTATCAATAAAGGTCGCAAAATATTTATTTCCTCCTATTGAAACTTGTTGAGCTAGACCCCATGCTTCTGTGTGTACCAACTCCAAACGCTCTACATTGTGCTTCATACCATCAATTTGAAAACCAACCGTCTTTTGCTTTCCAAGAACACAATTTTCACAAAAATCCATCTCGACTTTTTAAATCGGAAAGCAACTCTCGACGATATAACTCCTTCACACCTTTCTTGCTAAGATATCCCAATCGGTAATGCCAGGGAGTGACATCACTGCATGTGTAAGAAGTGGAAGCCGCCAAGTACTCTGAGCTCGCACCTTTAAGCATATAAAGCGTGCCAGCACGCTTTCCCTTAGAAACAACTTGTGACCCATATGTAATCTTCTATTCTCCATTACTAAAAGAGGTAACATACCCCTCTCGGTCCAACAAACTAGCCGATATAAGATTTTTCTTCAACTTTGGAATATGTCACGTCTCACGTAATATTAGACAAATATCACCATTAGTTTTCATCTTCACAACTCATTTTCCTACTTGTTTCATCTCTCACCATTACCCACGGTCACATGACCAAAATCACCTGTCACGCCCTGCTTCCCAAAATATGAAAATTTGGGAATGTAACAAAACCAACAATACTACCTATGGTAAGGAAATATACTCCTATAATTATATTACGGCTGTCTATCAGTAATCAAGAACAATAATATAACTATCTATCTCTAAACATGTCCAAATATCCACAGACGACAACAGGAAATAGTAGTGGAAGCAATAAAGATTCAAGAAATAACTAACCACCAATAAGAGCTATATCAATGAGACGTTTCTCACTGATCGGTAGTCCTGTCGAAGTATTCATGTGTTAAGTCAAGTATCTGGGCGATACAAAATATAGACGTCGGTGCATCATAAATATCATGATAATAATAACTGATTAATGTATATATAGGGTGTTATGTGTAAAATAAGATATAATTATAGACAAACAATCACAGGTGATATAACAGCATGCTATATGCATCTTACGTGTATTCTAAATCTGTGTTTCTAGATTATCTATCCTAACTGTATTTGAAACCAATTAATATAATTCTTGTCATAACTCAATAGTATCCCGTGCGTGTTCGGGACCACGATCATGATTCTCGGGGCTGAATCCGAGACGTACCGCTAGGCAGTAAAACAATGTCATGTACAGATGAATAATGTCAGCATCATCATTCCGGAGCCCGAAACTCGTATTGATTGATCAGTCTCTGAAAAGTAGTGAACTGTTGAGTTACAACTCGGGTTTCATTCTTACTTTTCCCCTTTTCCGCAGGTTTCATGTTCTACTCAGGTATTAATAGAATATCTACCTAATGCCAACACATGGACAATCAGGTACATGTTACGCCCATCAGGACAACATGTCCGGTCAATTAGGTCAATATCAGGATTGTTAGTATTGGTAAACATTACATGGTAAGTATGTATAAGCATGATAACGATAATGAGATAATATGGATATATGAAATCAATCAGTGTATTAGTATGATTAGGATTAATATCGGTTTAGGTAAACAATCAATGTAATGATACAACAATAACAATAATTGCAATAATTATCTATACTATAACAATAATTATTAATAAACATGTAAATTATACTACTTAAGTTACTGTGCATACTATACTGAACTAGTTTAATAGCTATATAGCAACTATGATGCCTGGATGAAACTAGATCGAAATTGTGCATACATACAACATGAGACGTACAATAAAATTGAAATTAGTACCTTTATAATATAGAGTAATTTGAATCACCAGACTTTAATTAAATAACATTATATATCAAGACATATGTTGACCATGATTTAAACAACATCTTTACTGAACAATTATTTGTTGATAAAGTATATTGTTGATTATATAACGACAAATGATGATGAAACAATTATGCATTATTTTAATATAACAATTGTTCTAAAAAAGGCTGTAGTATAGTGAACTCAAATTAAACAGCCACTAACTAAAAATATAATCAATATGTATACATATATCAACCAAATTATCAATCATAATAGCAAATATTAATTTAACCATATTTGTATTAAACTCATGTCGACCTAGTTCGTAAAAATACCAATCTATCAAGTAGAAAATAATAATATTATGAAACCAATAATAATATTGTTACGCCATATATGATCCGGCCGTAACTAGCATGCAACAAGTATTTAGAAATACTTGCATCGGTTACAAACATAGGAACGAAACAATACCACGACAGTGCACAATACGATCGGAACTTGCTCGAGACAAATCCGATGATCTTGACGATGATGGATGTGACGTGGCGGAGAGACAGCAGTAACGGCGGTCAAGTCGGGGTTGAGGTGAGCGAGAGTCTCGGTTTGACGGCGAAGGCAGTTAGAAAAGAGAGAAAGAGAGAGAAAGAAAGAACAGAGAGAGAGAGAGAGTTTTATTTTATTTTAATATATATATATATATATATATATATATATATATTATTGTTTATTAGGTTATATATATATTATATTATAGGTTTTAAGGTATATAGATAATATTAAATTACAACCAATTTTCACCAAAATCTCATCAATATATATTTTGGAAAACAATTCATATATGTAAAATTTTAAAGCATAATGTAAGAATATATTTAAATAAATTATACCCCCTTATAAGATTTAAAAGATTTAAAAGGATTCTAAAAATTATATCTAGATTTAATAATTATTTGATATTAGATATCTTGAGATTTAAACGTAATAGATAAAAGCAATAAAATAAAATAAAATAAAATATGGGATATTTAACCATGTGATGGATAAAAGCAAAAAAATAAAATAAAATAAAATATGGGATGTTTAACCATATAATGCAGTTTTATATATATATATATATAATATATATATATATATATATATATATATATATATTATCCTTAACTTATGGCTACAAAAGATATGTGCTTATAATTTAGATACTAAAAATATCAGTTATACTAGATTCTCATGGATTTGGTTAATTGATAAATATTAAACAAAATATTAATCTAGTACCATACTGGGTTTCACACAAACGGGTCGGGTCGGATAACTATCTCTACTATTCGAATCGATCGCAGCACAAAAGAATAAAATAAAACACGATTTAAAATGCCAATTAATATTGTATGACCGTACTAGGGTGTTATATTATACCCAACTACAAAAGAATTTCGTCCTCGAAATTTACGAAACAGGAAAAGACAAGAACAATGAAGATATGAATCTATGGAAAGAGATGTGGAAACTTTTGTCGAATCTCGTCCTCACGTTCCCAAGTAAATTCTCTATGCGAACGATTTTCCCATGAAACGAGTACTAAAGGGATTATTTTATTCTTGAGCACATTTTCTCGTCGATCCACAATAACTATCGGTTTCTCTTCATAAGTCAAATCTTCTCTCACTGTCAATTCCAAGTGATCAAGAACGCACGTCTCATCTCGAACATATTTACAGAGTTGAGATATATGAAACATGTTATGAACACCCTCCAAGGATGGTGGTAAAACCAATCGATAAGCCACTTCTCCAATATACTCAACGATATCGAAAGGCCCGACGAATCGAGAACTAAGCTTTCCTCGAATACCAAATTGGATTACTCTTCTAGTCGGTGATATCTTCAAGAACACAAGATCACCCACCACAAACTCTAAAGGTCTTCTTCCAGTATCTGCCCAACTTTTCTGTCGATCTTGTGCTATCTTCATATGATCACGAATCAAGTTAAGTTTCTCCATATTTTGCACAATTAGTTTTGGTCCCAACAATTTTCTTTCTCCAATATCGTCCCAACATACTGGCGAGCGATACTTACGACCGTACAACACTTCGAATGGAACCATCTGTACAGTCGCTTGAAAACTGTTATTGTATAAAAAAAAACTCCACCAAAATGCAAATGATCCTGCCACGAACTCTTGAAGTCTAACACGCAAGCTCTCAACATATCTTCAAGAGTTTAGATTGTTCTCTCGGACTGTCCATTTGTCTGAGGATGAAAGACCGCACTAAATTTCAAGCGAGTTCCCAAACTTTCTTGTAAACTCCACAGAAAATATGATAGGAACCGGGTGTCATGATCAGAAACAATACTCACTGGTACTCCATGCAATCTCACAATCTCCTACATGTACCTCTCTGCCAAAACTTCTGTCGACTGACCAACTCGAAATGGTATGGAATAAGATGACTTTATCAGTCGATCGACAATCACCCAAATTGTGTTATTACCCTTTGGACTTTATGGTATGGCCGTCATGAAATCCATGGTTATGTGTTCCCATTTCCATTGAGGAATCGGAAATGGTTGCAACAAACCAGCTACCTTTTGATGTTCAGGCTTGACTTGCTGACACACCAAGCACCCCGACACGTAACGAGCGATCTCTCTTTTCATATTTTCACAATAAAATTTTTGTCGCAAATCTCTATATATCTTCGTGCTTTCTGGATGTATCGAATATGCAGAACTATGATCCTCCTTCATCACTTCTTCACGAACTTCTTCTTTAGGTACATGCCAATGACCTCTATATCTTAAAGAACCATCTTTATGAATCAATAAATCCGTTCAAAACCCTGCCTCTACTTGTGCTCGAAATTTTTGAAAATCCGCTATAATCTTCTTCTGCGAAGTCAACATCCGTATTGCTGGCAACCGACTTAAAGCATCCAACACTACATTAACTTTCCCCGAATGGTACTTCAGATCAAGATCATAGTCAGCCATCAGTTTCAACCATCTATGCTGCCTCATGTTGAGCTCTTTCCGCGTGAACACATATTCTAGGCTCTTGTGATCAGTAAACACTTCGATCTTTTCGCCTAATAAGTAGTGTCTCCAAATCTTCAGCGCAAAGATAACCGCTACAAATTCCAAGTCGTGAGTTGGGTAATTCTTCTCATGAGTCTTCAACTGTCTTGATGTATGAGTTACCACTTTTCCATGCTGCATCAATACACATCTCAAACCTTTCCATGATACATCGCTATGAATAACTAAATCTCCGGAACCATCTGGCATAATCAGGAGCAGTTGTCAACCTTTTGCTTCAACGTCTCAAAAGCGTGCGTACAATTCTCGAACCAAACAAATGGTACCTCCTTTTTTCTTAACTTAGTTAATGGCTGTGCTATCCAAGAAAAGTTCACCACAAACCTTGACTAATAACCGGAAAGCCCAAGAAAGCTTCTAATCTCCGCTACAGTCTTTGGAGTCAGCCAATCGCGAATAGCTGCACTATTTTTCGGGTCAACCGCGATTCCATCTCCGGATACCATATGACCCAAGAACTTCACTTCTTCGAACCAAAACTCGCACTTGCTCATCTTAGCATATAGCTTCTCTTGTCTCAACGTCCGCAGTGCGGTTCGTAAATATTCTTCATACTCTTCTTTGCTCCTCGAATAGACTAAAATATCATCAATGAATACTACCACGAACTGATCTAGAAATGGTGAAAAGATCCGGTTCATCAAATCCAAAAATATCGCCGATACGTTAGTAACTCCGAGTGGTATAACTAAATACTCATAATGCCCGTATCGAGTTCGGAACGCTGTCTCGCAAATGTCTTCTGCTTTCACCTGAACTTGGTGATATCCTGATCGCAAATCCAGTTTCGAGAATATTCTCGTGCCACTGAATTGATCGAATAATTTTCCTATACGAGAGATTGGGTATTTATCCTTAATAGTCATCCGATTTAACTCTCGATAGTCAATGCACATCCTCCGCGTGCTATCTCTCTTTTTGACCAAAAGAACTGGAGCTCCCTACAGTGAACCGCTGCTGCGAATCCAACCCTTCTTTAATAATTCGAAAACTTGTCTCTTCACTTCTTCTAGTTTCACCGGTGCCATCGGATAAAAAATACTTTCTAAATTGGCGCTACTCCAAGAATAAGATCGATCGCAAACCCCACATCTCGTTTAGACGATACGCCCGAGATTTCCTTGAATACCTCCATGAATTCCTGAACAACTGTCGGTGCTTCATTTGCAACCTGTTCACGAACTTCACCTTTGAGTACACATGAGTAGTTTCCTTCGTCATGAATTTACAAGCCTGTTCTTGGAGTTGTGGGTTATCAACCCACCACACTTCCGCTGTGCTACTCTGATAAATTGATGCGGTTCTGTTTGAACTTCTTTAAAGAAATATCTTACACCTGATTGGCTTTGAAGTGATCTGTACCAGCTCTCGCTCGAATCAACATCGAACTACTGAAATTATCATATGCTCTCCTATGTTTCTCCTTATTCTTCGAAGCGCAAACAAATTGATTCCTACGGGACAAGAAGAAAGATATAACGCGGTTGTTGGATTCAAGTTCGCAATAAAACATAAACTCGTAAGCAATGACAACGAGAGAAGGCAAAGTAGTACCACGAACATAAATCAAGAAAATAAATCGAAATAGAACTCCAGGTTACCCAAATAGAGTACCGCATTGTAACCATACCGCGGTATATACTTACAATCATATAACTCCACTCAAGTCGCCCAAAACCTAGTATCAGAATAGAAGGAATAAGAAAGGAGAAACAATAAGGAATTAGGAGGATTCCTAGCTGAGATGCAAAGTCATTTCCAAATCGTTAAGATAAAAGAGTTTAAGCGAAGGATAAGATTCAAGAATTTGAATGACAAGACAATAATATGGCAGGATATGTTCCTAAAATTCTAGGTCTTGGGGACAATGTATTGGGTACCATACCCAACTACAAATTGAACCAAGCCCAGCTAATCTAAAACCTAGGCTTTGATACTAACAAAATATTGTCATGCCCTGGTTCCAAAAATACAAAAATTCGGAAACGTAACAAAGTCAACCATACTACCTGTGGTAAGGAAATATCCTCCCATAGTCACATTACGGCAGTCTATCAGTAATCAAGAACAATGATATAACTATCTATCTCTAAACATGTCCAAATATCCAAAAACGATAACAGGAAATAGTAGTGGAAGCAATAAAGATTCAAAGAATAACTAACTATCAATAAGAGATATATCAATGAGATGGTCTTTACTGATCAGTAGTCCTGTCGAAGTACTCACGTGCTAAGTCAAGTACCTGGGCCATGCAAAACCCAGACTTCAGTGCGTCATAAATATCATGATAATAATAACCGAGCAATGTACTATATAGGGTGTTATGTGCAAAATAAGGTATAATTATATACAAACAATCACAGGTGATATAACGGTAGGCTATATGTATCTCACGTGTATCCTAAAATCTCTGTTTCTAGATTATCTATCCCAGCGGTATTTGAAACCAATTAATGTAATTCTCGTCGTAACTCAATAGTATCCCGTGCGTGTCCGGGCCCACGGTCATGATTCTTGGGGTTGAATCCGAGACGTGCCGTTAGGCAGTAAAACAATGTCATGTACAGATGAATGATGTCAGCATCATCATTCCGGAGCCCAATCTCGTATCGTCTGATCAGTCTCTGGAAAATAATGAATTGTTGAGTTACAAGTCAGATTTCATTCTTGATTTCCCTTTTTCCCCTAGGTTTCATGTACTAGTCATGTATCAATAGAATATCTACCTAATACCAATACAGAAACAATCAGGTACATGTTACATCCATCAAGACAACATGTCCGGTCAATCAGGTAAATATCAGGATTGTTAGCATTGGTAAACATTACATGGCAAGTATATACTAGCACGATAAGATAATATGGATACATGAAATCAATCAGTGTATTAGTGTGATTAGGATTAATATCGATTTAGGTAAACAATCAATGTAATGATACAACAATAACAATAATTGCAATAATTATCTATACTATAACAATAATTATTAATAAACATGTAAATTATACCACTTAAATTACTGTGCATACTATACTGAACTAGTTTAATAACTATATAGAAACTATGATGCCTGCATAAAACTGATTCGAAATTGTGCATACATACGACATGAGACGTACAATAAAATTGAAATTAGTAACTTTACGATATAGAGTAATTTGAATCACCAAACTTTAATTAAATAATATTATATATCAAGACATATGTTGACCCTGATTTAAACAACATCTTTACTAAACAATAATTTGTTGATAAAGTAAATTGTTGACTATATATTGACAAATGATGGTGAAACAATTATGCATTATTCTAATATAACCATGCATTATTCTAATGTTGTAAAGAAAGCTGTAGTATAGTGAACTCAAATTAAACAACCACTAACTAAAAATATAATCAATATGTATACATATATCAACCAAACTATTAATTATAATAGTAAATATTAATTTAACCATATTTGTATTAAACTCATGTCGATTTAGTTTATAAAAATACTAATCTATCAAATAGAAAATAATAATATTACAAAACCAATAATAATATTGTTACGCCATTTATGATCTGGTCGTAATTAGCATGCAACAAATATTTAGAAATACTTGCCTCGGTTACGAACACACAACGAAACGATACCACGACGATGCACAATACGATCGGAAGTTGCTCGAGACAAATACGATGATCTCGACGACGATGGATATGACATGGCGGCGAGACAACAGTAACGACGGTCAAGTCAGGATTGAGGTGACCCGAGAGTCTCGGTTTGATGGCGAAGGGAGTTAGAAAAGAGAGAAAGAGAGAGAGAAAGAAAGAACAGAGAGAGGTTTATTTTATTTTAAACTATATGAAGTATATGTATTATATATATAGTATTGTTTAGTAGGTTATATATATATTATATTATAGGTTTTAAGGTATATAGATAATATCAAATTACAACCAATCTTCACCAAAATCTCATCAAATATATATTTTGGAAAACAATTCACATACGTAAAATTTTAAACCATAATGTAAGAATATATTTTAAATAAATTATACCCCCTTATAAGATTTAAAAGGATTCTAAAAAAATATATCTAGATTTAATAATTATTTGATATTAGATATCTTGAGATTTAAACATAATAGATAAAAGCAAAAAAAAAAAGAAAATAAGATATGGGATGCTTAACAATATGATGGCAGCTAATATATATATATATATATATATATATATATATATATATATATATATATATATATTGTGCTTAACTTGTGGCTACAAAAGATATGTGCTTATAATTTAGATACTAAAAATATCAGTTATACTAGATTCTCATGGATTTAGTTAACTGATAAATATTAAACAAAATATTAATCTAGCACCATACCGGGTTTCACACAGGCGTGTCGGGTAAGATAACTACCTTTACTATTTAAATCGATCGGAACAAAAATGAATAAAATAAAACCTGATTTAAAATACCCATTAATATAGTATGACGTTACTAGGGTGTTACATCACCGCTCTGGTACTCAAGGAATTCACATCATCTAGATGTGCAATGAAAAAAGGGCCAGAATCTAAGAACCGGCCTATAGTATCCACGATTTCATATGCAAATAAGCACAAATTGTTGAATTGCTCGTTACTTACAACATGTGCACTGTTCGCTCTTAAAAAAATATATAGCAGCGCCCGCGTGCAAAGCATGTGAGCGTCAAGGCCATATAATATGGCAATGCCCGCGTGCAAGGTACGTGAGCGTTATACGCCATATAATATGGCAACGTCTCACGTGCAAAATACGTGAGTGTCACTTCAGATAGAATTAAATTTTATATAGGAAAATATTTCCCTGATCTTTCTAAAACTAAAAAGATTTTCTTTGTTAAACAGAGAACCCCTGAATTACAAAATCCAATAGTGATTAAAAATCACTGTTCAAATCAAAAGATAAAATTAAATTCTATATGGAAAATATTTTTCTTCAATATTTTTAAAAACAAGAAAAATATACTCTATTAAACACCATATCATCCAAGGGCTCTATGTATAACATATTTTTATATCATATTTTTCATCTAAGTTGATTTTAGTCCCATATACGACTGATGATCTTATACACCATATCATCTAAGTTGATCTTAGTCTCATATACGACCAACGATTCTTAACCATTTTATCTAAGTTGATCTTAGTCACATATACGGCTAACGATTCTTAGATTAGTATCCCTTGAACTGATGAACCTCATTCATATGAGTGATACCTAGGTTCAAACACAAATCTGATATGGACGGATTTAGACTAATCTGCGTCCTACGGACGACGACATATTAGTCTCCGTACATAATCCAAGGACAACCCATAATAAACTGTAACGACCCTGAAATCTTTGTACAATTGTAATTTGTTCAATATATAGAAATGTGTATTTCAACCTGATTAGGAGTTATATGTTAAATTTATTCAATAAAAGCAAGAAGCAATTTGTACCTCACTGGTTAAGCCTCTCAGTTCTATTCTTTAGCCTGCAAGTTCGAATCCTATCAGTCTTCATTATTTTTAATATTTTTTTTAAGTTTTCGGAAGCCCAAGAGTTGCACGTGCATTACACGGAGAAACAAAAAGTTTTAAAGAAAACAAATTGGATAAATGAGGAGTTAACACGAAATAGATCACATGACACAAATCTCGAGATAGATGGGCTCATCTGGGCCTCCCGTTTCCTCATTTCAGACGCTCCTGGTGGTTTGATCATGGCCATCTGCCTCTGTGCTTCAACCGTGTGTCCCTTTGACTCCTCTCTACTTCTTTTTCCTATTTGTTTTCTCTGAATTAAACCATAGAACTCACACCCTTTCATTTTCCCCTATTAACACAATTAAATTCATTTTTATTCAATTTTTAATTTCCCATACTCTCATATTTTACCCTATAAATACACCCCATTCTATAGCTTTCCACTATTCTGAAATCTATAAGAAAAATCTTTCAAAATTCTCTCTAAGTCCCAAAGTCCAAGAGGAGTTAAGCCCAACTGAACTTACCCAAGCCATCGATCAATTTTTTCCACACTTTTTGGTCTCAGTTCTACCAACCGAGACATTCTATTTAGTCTTGATTAGCACAAACCGTAAGTTCCTTCTCTTTCTCCTTTTTCTCTCCATCGTTTCATCTCAAATATCTTTTAAAAACCAATATCGATAAAAGTGGAGTTAGTGTCAAACAATTTCTTTTAAATAATTCTTATCACAATTATCATGCTAGGTAATTCACATTAATTTTTTTTAACATCATCTTAAAATATTATTCATTTCATTAATTTTGAAAAGTATTTAGAATTTCATGTAAATAAATATACATAGAACATTTTTTCACAAAAATACCATGATCTTTACATATAACCCTTTAATGTAATTATGACCTACAACTCTAGAAAACTCACGGGATAATAACATACCACATCACATACACTATGGTTTCATAGCACGATATTTTAGATGCAATGTTTTATTCTAAAAGAAATAATTTTCATTAAAATACCTTAATTCTGTCTTGCCGGGACGTTTTCTAACTCATCTTAGGAGCACACAAAACAGGATGGCATTACATAGAAAGAAGTCAAAAGGATAAAAAAATACGTTTTTAATCACTATTTGAAAACCTTTGCAATTATGTCTCTATAACCCACGTTAGGGGACCCATTTGTGGATGGTGCAAGTTATCACACATTCTTAGAATAATAGAGCGGGATGCAGAACTTCTCATGGAGAATTCGGTCTCGAAAAAAATAAAAATACAATTTTCAAAGAAATACGACTTTTAAAACAAATTAAATCATTGAAAAATTATATAAATCATAAGTCCGTATTTTAAAGGAAAACAAATGGTGAAAACTATTTTTATGAGAAGATTAAAATTTTAAGAAACCACCCTCAAGTTTTCAAAAGTGGTATTTTCATTAAAATTGCATAAACTTTAAAAGTTAGTTTTTACACTAAAATACCATAAAATATAAAATACGTTTTTATATAAAAATCTTGACTTTTTAAACAATATATTTTTATTAAAAACTTATTCGAGGTCTTAGGAAAAATTAAAAACCTTCGAGAATTTTAAAGAACATTTTTATTAAAATATCCTATAAATCAAAATACTAGTATAGATTACGTATTTAACTTGCAGATTGGTTTGAGCGGCATCTTCTCTTGTCAGTTGTCTCGGAATTGCCAGAGATAATGATGTGCCACTTTCCTCTCCCTAAATATAGATCATAATCTTATGGTGGAAATTGACAAATAATAACCGTCTTTGAAAAACACACAAATCCTGCTGTCCATGTGCAGCGGTTATCGATATTTTCCAAACTCAAGAAATTCATAAGATTTAAATCTATTAATAAGATATGACTATAATCTGAATACAAACTCGAACTTGATTTGAGCTCAAACTTGAATCCAAACTCGAATCGATCCTGAACTTGATCACTAGACTTAAACTCGAACTCAATCTACTTGAATTAACTTAACTCGACCCAGGATTGCAACTGACATGACGCGCATTCTACTCGACTTACTTGATTTCATTCTTCACCTTTTGTAATCTATGATTTCGATCAAGACACGTATTAAATAACCAATCAAATCAACTAAGTCAATTTAACAATTATAATCTATTATAGTCGGGATGCCTGATACAGTTACAAGTACCCTAAAGAGATACCTGCAAAATGTCCCACATGGGAGAATGAGTTTTTGATGGATGAGATCAAGGTGTTGGAAGAATATAAGGGGATTAGGCTTCCTAATTTCTTGCCGAGGACTGCTTTTACAACTCTTGTGCAGCGAAAGATCAAGCTTAATATTTCTGAAATCCTATTTGAACTTGTTAAAAAGGTTTGGTGTTACCTGGAAGACGTCTTTAAAGTTTTTTTGATGAAGTACTCCGATAGCTATCCTCTGCTTCAGACTTCTATCCCAACGGCCGCCCAAAATATCATCCAGTAGATGAAGAAAAGATCTTTTCATGTATACAGCCTATTCCTTCTCATCTAATTTAATTTTCCTTATTTCAAGAACTAAAAGAATTTTTGAACATTTGAGGTTTCTTTTTCTCTTTACAGTTTGTGAAGGAAATAATTGAGATGGGAGCGTGGCAAATCCTGAGTATATGAAGACCTCGCATGAATTGATGGGTCGGTGATGAAATCATGTGTTATTATTGTTCAAATAACATGGTACCAACCATTTTTTATTTTTTTCATTATTTTTTTTGGTAGTGACCCGTAAGCCCTAATCTATCTAGGCATACAACACAGACAATTCACCCATGTATACATCACACACAAACATACAACACATGCCCATCTAAAAAAACCCATGAAGTTGCTCCAAAAACATTAATTTGTCGCAAATTCTTCTCACGAGGTTCATAGAGTTCGAACTCCGTATTCTTCCCGAAGGGAAGAGCCCATATCAATTGGCTATAGCTCATTGGTACCAACCATAATATTAGAAGATTCAAAATGTCAAGAGAGAAATTATAGAGGCTATATAAAATGCTATCAATAAATATAATGGGTATAAACCCAAAAAAATATATCCTTTTTCTATCTTTTTAATAATCATATATTCTTTACCACTAATGCAAAACAAAAGAGGTTTTTAAATTGAAATTGCCAATCCGACTTTTACCACGACTAACATACACAAAAAAATCATATAATGTCACTACTATAATGAGGGATTGCCTCTACGGATAGAGGAATTTATAGGGGCAACTTTTTATTGCTCCTATGGTTTACTTCGTAGGGGCATTGTTTGCCCCTACGGCTAAATTCGTACGGACATAAATAAATTAAAAAATATTAAAATGCAATGTCTTTATTTGGTCTTACGGTGCCACATAAGAGAGCCGTACAGATTAATCCGCAGGGGCAAAAAAGGGATATTTAAAAAAATTAAGCTAAGAATTTCCCACCGTCCCCTAAAATTTCCTACCAACCCGCGCCGGGTCAAAATTCCTCGCCCCTTGTTGCCGCCCAACTCTCGTCGCCGACTTCCTCCTCCATCGCCGTCGATCGAGCTCATCGTGGAGTTCCTCATCGCCGCCAATTGATCTCGTCGCCGCCTCCACCACTTCGAGCTCCATTTTCCCGGCCTCCTCCATCTCGTCGAAGCCTTGCCCTCCACCTCCTCGAGGAACTTTACTCGTCGGCCGGTCTTTGGCGGAGGTGATTTAATTTGGATTTTAATTTATAATTTTATTATTTTTAATTGGTGTTATTGTTGTTGATTTTAGGGTTAGGGTTATAGGGCCGGGTTAATTGGGGGTTAATTTGGGTTAGGGTTAGGCTTTGGGTGATGATTAGGGTTAGTTAGGTAAAATAGAGTTAAGGTTAGGGTTATAGGGCCGGGTTAATTGGGGGTTAATTTGGGTTAGGGTTAGGCTTTGGGTGATGATTAGGGTTAGGGTTAAAGTTAATTAGGTAAAAAAGGTTAGGGTTTGGGTGGTGAATAGGGTTAGGGTTAATTAGGTAAAATAGGGTTGGTGATGATTAGGGTTAGGGTTAGGGTTAATTAGATTAATTAGGGTTAATTTTGGTTTGGGCTAGGGTTAATTTGGGTTAGGCTTTGGGTGATGATTAGGGTTAGGATTAATTTGGGTTAATTAGGTAAAACAAGGTTAATTTGTGTTTGGGTGATGATTAGGGTTAGGGTTAAGGTTAATTTTGGTTAATTAGGTAAAATATGGTTAATTTGGGTTAGGGTGTTGATTAGAGTTAATTTGGTTTAATTAGCTTAATTTTGGGTTAATTATGGATAATTTGAGTTAGGGTGATGATTATGGTTAATTTGGATTAATTAGGTTAATTTGGGTTAATTAGGGTTAGGGTTTAGGGTGCACTAGTTCCTTCAGTAGGATACTCGATGATAACGTAAACATAAAATTTTATCGTAAACGTAAGAAAACCTTACCCTAAACTAAAAACTTCAAACCCTTAAAAACGAAACGTAAACGCAAAACCTATTCAAGTTAAATATTCAAGTTAAAACCAATATATGATACTCGATGATAATATAAAACTTTCATATTTTCATCGATATTCATATGTGAAAATCAAAGCGTGACTTAGTCCCCGTCTATCGGTTAACATACGTTCGATATTCGTCGTGACATAAAACTATATGAAGGTTGTTAAATATCAGATGGTATAGTTCGGTGCTAATAACCGTCGTGTAGTCTATATGACGAGAAGATTCAATTGTATGATAACCGATAGATTTGTCCAGTGTGGACAAGTTAGGAATGTATAAAGCAAACACCTGCATGCACTTGTGTTTTCATTCGTTTCGAGTTATTTCGTCGGTACTTTTCCGCTGGTTCCCCATGTACAAAGATAGATTAGATGTTCATTTCAACGTTGTTTCACAGCATTGAAATGATTATCTATTCTATTACAGTGTACTCGGAGAATAGCGGGGAGGTGCTGCCGAAATTTACTCGGAGAATAGCGGGGAGGTGCTGCCGAAATTTACTCGGAGAATAGCGGGGAGGTGCTGCCAAAATTTACTCGAAACGGATGAAATCACAAGCGAATGGATATCTGCTCTATACACTCTTAATGGGATAGAAGCCTTACCCCCGATAGTCGAAACACAAATGGATCCATAAGAACAGTCCGAAGAGAGTGCACATAAATTTTTTTGAAGCTCCAATTCATCATTTAGGCGGCGTTTCCACGGTCCTACAAAGGGGATAGGTGTGGATCCGCGACACAATCTTTGCTTCTCTAACCCAATTTTCTTCTAAGCCTCTGTCTTTTCTAAAATCCCCCACTAAACTCCACTGAATTGAATTTTCTGCAGGTTTCTTTGCACAAATAGCGCCACTAAAATAATAACAAGATCATGTTGTTTAAATTTTGTTTATTTATCGCTTTGCATCAAATAAATACGGACATTAAGGGGTTATAACACCAATTTAGATTGGGTGGGGATTTCATCACTCTTCCTAAGACCCTAAAAAAATCACAAAAACCATATGCCTTAGCTTGAGTTAATTAAAAAATATCTAGACCAAACCTATAAAGACTTGTCGTGCTCATTTAGGACAAGTAAAGGTTGTGGGGAATCGGTCGTTTATCTAAACTTGATTTTGTGATTCCTAGGATAGACAAGTGAGGAGGTAATTTTAAAAAGCCCATCTCACGATGATTCGTTAGCGGAACCCTCCTTACCCTACTTGTGCTTACCTGGCCACAATTGACAGTGAATAGGCAATTCGAGAGTTATCCTGTAACTTGTCTCTTGGAAGTCTAAAAGGGGTCTAATTGGACTTCGAAGACTCAAGCTCTAGGTGTTGATTGTGCATATTGTGATTGTGATTGTTTGAGTCCGTTAATTCCGTATTCATTATTTTCAAAAGAAAAAAATCCTAAAATTTCAAAAAATTTATAAAAACTTACCACTTTCCACCCATTTTCATTCCCTCTTCTTATCATGGGTAACCCTTACCGACCGACTTTTGCCGAACGTTGCTATCCACAACCAAATATTTCATTATATCGTTCTTGCTTTGGTCAAGCTTCCAACAATCCATCCATGCCCAAAATTTCTTTAAGAGATAGGATAGAGGCTTCGAAAATGAATAGTTGGACACCACACTCAAATTCTTATCAACCGTCTCAAACTTTTACACCTTCTTCTGTTGAGGCTAATGTGGCAACTCGTAAACCAATGTCCATTTTGGATCATATTGAACACACCCGTAGCCGATCTTTCACATTGTTCACTACTCAAACTTCTTTAGGACAACAATTCCAATTCTCTTCATATCAAAATGTTGATCCTGATCTTGTCTATAACAAATGGACACAACCATACACATCCTATCAACAGTACCAAATTTTCACACCCTGTCCTGTTGATACTTCATGTTCTAAACCCATGTCCATTACGGAACATATCGAACACGCCCATTGCCAACAAGCTCAACCAATTCCAATCCTACTCAACTTTCACATCTCCTCTAGACATTGCTTCAGAACCTAAATTTCGGAGTTTCCATATTCAAATGAATTTGAATCTTTTATTGAAACTTCGTCACAAACCATGTCTAGCCTTGAAGTTGCATTGGAATTGAGTAGTGAAAAAGAACCGGGGTTCCATCCTTATCAAAGCAACTCTTTTGATCTCAACCTTCCATCCTAAAATCCAACCGAATGAATTTGATGATCAACCTCCTGATAATATAATTGATGAGGTACCCAATCATGAGTGTGAAAGAGAGTTATATATCATTTCAAATCAAACAGATCTTTATCCGACTAATTTTGACATGTCCAGTCTTGAACTCCCATCAAGTGAACTTAGTGAAACGTCGACTGAGGATGACATAATTGATGACTTTTTAGAGAACTATTCGTTTGATTTGACTGATGGTACTAGTGAGATTAGTGTTGAGGATATCATTGAAAATAACACAATCGATAAGTGGTGTGAGGACGAAACGTTTTATTTACCCGATTGTGAAGGAACCCTTTCAAGTGGAACCAATTCCATTCCTTTTGATCTCTACATCTCCAATTTACAAAACAACCCGAGTAAGATTTGTAATCCACCGAGTGAAAACCAAGTCTGTGATAGGGTGTTTGAGACAATTAAGTTTAACTTGATTGAGGATATGAATGTTTGGGATGTTTTTGAGGATGGACCCACAAATGTTTTTCTTGAACCTCATTTTAATCGTGAGGTTATTGATAATGAATGTGTGGATGATGTTAATCTTTATATTGTTGATAATGAATGTATGGATATGCTTAATCGTGAGGGTAATTTTGAGGATATTTTTGAGGATGAACTCGTTTTATTGGATAAATCGGATTCTCCGGTTCATCATGTCCCTTCTGTTGATTGTGAATATTCTCTTGAATATTTAACCGATACCAATCCTCAGATACTTCTCTCTATCTTTTCCATCGACCTATCCATATTGCAAGATGGCTTTTCACAATCCATATCTGGTTCACCAAATTCAGTCTCCCCATACTTTCTTACGAATCTTGAGAAATTTGATCCCATCTTGAAAAATATTGATAAAGTAGTACAGTTGGAAAATTCAAGATTTGCGTTTCAATCATTAACGACGGCACTAATTTATTCAATCATTTTAAAACCTCAAGTTGGTACTCCATTTCGTTCATCCACTTCATTTTCTCTCGTTCGTCCCCCCTCTCATTTCCGTCTTCTGTGACCTTATACCACTTCCATATATAGATGGTCTCGCGTATTCTTCACTTTCTTCCTCTACGCTTTCTTTCACTAACTACGGTCTTATCGTGATAAATTTTTTGAATGGTTGGTGTTAACTTTTGGTCTGTGTAAGGCCTTGTATAGATTGATGATGTCCCCTCCCTCTTAACTTTGAATTTTAACGCTTAACGGTGGAAACATTGTTTCACTTGAGTTGGGGGGACCTTTTTTTGTGCATATATATTTTGTTTGCTTTTTCTTGTATAAAAAAAACCGAGAAATTTTGATCCCTCAACAATTTTGATCCTATTTGTATGGCATGATAGTGAGGGCACTGTCAAGTTTAAATTTGGAGGTATGCTTGGTGAGTTCTCTATCCTTGCATTCATTTTGAAATTCTTATCTATTTAAAAAAACCCATAAAAATTGAAAAATTTTAAAACATAAAAACTTTGTCGTCAAATTAGCTAGTAGGGTAACCTATATTTTATTCCGAAAATTTAGCTTAATAAGTTAGAAATAACTAAATTCTAGGCTTAGAAATTTAAAACCCTAAAAACCACCCTCCTTGAGTTTAACCGTAGTAAATATACGTCTTTTTTGGATTCAGTAATTTTGAGTTGTGTTCTTGAGTTAAGTTGAGATAAAAGGAAAGTATTGAAAGTTTTATTGAAGGATAAGTCTGAAAAAAGTTCATATTTTTGAGTCCAAATTTAGAAAGTATATATCCTACAAACCGCACTTACACACATCTTGAAATTTGGGATAGTAGAGGATTCCTAAAAATACTCTTTCCTGAAAACCGTGTATGAAAGAAAAAACGGTATTTAAAACTAACCACCAAAAGTGCGTCGCTGAGAAAAATATATCCGGTCTTAAAAAAAAGGAAAAAAAGAAATAAAATATATATTGCAAGATCTGAAAAATACTATTTACGCCTTAATAAGTTCACACATTCGGTAATCGGCTGATTAGTGCCTCAGGAAGCAGTAGTAGTCGCACGAAAGGTGTGTGTGAGCGAATCCGCCCATCATTAATAAAATGAAGCAGTACTAGGTATTAGGGTAAGGGTACTATAGAATGAATTAAATTCTTGAGTGTAGGGATAAAATTTACATACACGTAGGGGTATACGATCGATATTTGGAGGAGAGGTAGGAATAAAGAATAAGTTTTATGTTTTCCATAAAGATGATAAAAATTCCGGATTGGAGACCGTGCTTTAGAAGGACAACTAAAGAGATACCGAGGTCTTTATAAACTGGCAAAACGTATAGGATTTTAAGTTAAATGGATAGAAGGTGTGAAGAATAAGGGGTGAGTATTTCTAACTTAGAATAATTGAATTTCTAACTTAGATGCTAAACCATAGGAGTGGTGAAGAATAAGGGGTGAGTTTTCTAACTTAGAATAATTGAATTTCTAACTTAGATGCTAAACCATAGGAGTGGAGTCGTAGTTAACTTATGGGATTTTGTGGGTAGTATCCGCTGAAAACCCTCAGGATACAAAACTCCTCCTCTAAGGGCAACATAGGGGTTTAACGGGTTGTTGCACACGCTAAGTGTAACAGTGATGCCTACGAAAGTGAGCTTAGAACTTTTGTTTTAAAATAAAACGGTTTTCTCGGGATGAGCAAGAGACAAGTTTGGGGGTATTTGCTCATATCATAATATTGCATTTTTATACTACTCATTCTTGATCACACTGCATATAGATAGGTGTTTTTGATCTGTGTTTGCTCAATGAGTGCAGGAAAACATGTACTAGAACAATTGATGGACATGTAAACTCAAAATGGAGCAATTTGGAAAAAGTGAAAATCAACAAGTCAATGGTCAATGCCAGGAGATTTCGATGAAACCAAAATCAAATTATCAAGAGCCCAGAAACCCAAAAAAATAGCTATCAGATCACTGAAGAAAAATTGGGGCCCAAATCCAAGTAGCACAGCGGAACGACCACGGCCGCAGTACAATGTGTGGCGGAACCGCCGCATGTTTGGCACTGTTTGAAGCGAAATTTCAGTAGCTGCATGGTTTTATCAAATGGGGTCTTCTCAGAACTACAGTTCCCCACTCCAGCCCCTATAAATACTCCAGTTCTGTTCCAAACAAACAATGTATATTTTCTTTAGAATAGTTGTTAGGTAAAAGTAGGCAGCCTCTTTCTCTTTCATTTCTTGCCATGAAAATTTGTGTGAGAGTTTTTTTATAAGTAGATATGAATGAAGAAAAAGGAGTTTTATTACCATTGTCTTTTATTATTTTGTTTGTTACTTATTTTTCTTATTTTTCAATTCTTAGCATAACTTTAATACTTGTTGTTAATTAGTTGTTGGATTTTATTGTTCTTATTTTCTTTTTTTCTAATCTTTATTTTTAAGCCATGATACTTATTGGAGTCCCTCGCTTAGGTGATGGCCCAAGTAGTTAGCTTATTTTTTTTTGTTCTCATCTCATTCTTCCCCTCTTTCTTCTCCTTTTCTTGTTTCGTTTTATTTTCATGAGCGGGTGGCTCGCTTAGGTGATGGCCCAAGTAGTTAGCTTATTTTTTTTTGTTCTCATCTCATTCTTCCCCTCTTTCTTCTCCTTTTCTTGTTTCGTTTTATTTTCATGAGCGGGTGGTTACTCACTTGTTAGGGTTAAGGAAGGGTAGTATGAGAGGTGGAAAAATCTCGTGTGCTTCCCTTTACCAAACAACTTGAATTAAAACTAGACCAAACAAATATAACCCTCTCTCTTAGGCGCACTATCGCGACATATAGTCGTGACCTAAGTTGAGAATTCCATTAGAATCACTACAACGTGACATATAGTTATGACATAATTGGAGACTTGCTGTGTATGTTTGGTCCAGGGTTAGAAATAAGAGAATAAAACGGACGGACAAGGGGCACTAGGAATTGATTTAGCGATGAAAAGTTTGCTTAAACTCTCAAATAGCATTTCTATGTCCTCTTAATTCCTGTTAATTTCGATTATTCCAAAATCATTTCAATGATGGCACAAAGCAAGCACAAGAATCATTCCTAACTCTACTAACTAATCCTAACCCTAATAAATTCTCTTGAATATAGAAATACACAAACACTTAGGATAGCTCAAACAAACTTGTACATTTTTACTTGACTCGTCTAAAATAAGAATAAATCACTAACCATCTCTCAGTGGACGACTCGTACTCAACCGGCTAGCTATATGCAAAACCGTCTTGATTGCGGTAAGTAGAACACATAGAACACATATCATAAAAATCTATCAATCAAATGGCGTCATTACCGGGGAGATGGTAACGTATTTCTTTCTTATTATTCGGGTTATTATCTTCGTGTATATTTCCAAAACTCTAAAAAATTTAAAACTCTAAAAAACCGTAAATATAATAAAAACCCATCTTGTTATTTTTGATTTTTTTGTGTGCAAGTTTGCAGTGAAATCTGGAGCGAATAGATTGATCAAATCAAGAAGCATAGGCTTGGATCCATAAGAACAATCCGAAGGGAGTGCAAAGAAAATGTTTGAAGCTCCAATTCATCATTTAGACGGCGTTTCCGCGGTCTCACAAAGAGGATAGGCGAAGATCTGGGACGGAATCTTTGCTTCTTTGACCTAATTTTCTTCTACGCTTCTGTCTTCTCTGAAAGCCCCCTCTAAACTCCACTGAATTGCATTTTCTGTAAGTTTCTTTGTATAAATAGCACCGCTAAAATTAAAAAAAATTGTGTTATTTAGATTTTGTTTGTTTACCGCTTTGCATTAAATAAATACGGACATTAAAGGGCTATAACACCAATTTAGATTGGGTGGGGATTTCATCACCCTTCCTAAGATCCCAAAAAATGACAAAAAGCATTCGCATCATCTTGAGTTAATTTAAAATATCTAGACCAAACCTATAAGGACTTGTCGTGCTCATTTAGGACAAGTGAAGGTTTCGAAGAATCGGTCATTTATTTAAACTTGACTTTGAGGTGCCTAGGCTAGACAAGTGAGGAGGTAATTTTAAAAGGCCCGTCTCACGGTTATTCGTGAGCGGAACCCACCTTACTTCACTTGTGCTTACCTGGCCACAATTGGGAGTGAAGAGGCGATTCGAGGGTTATCCTGCAACTTATCTCTTGGAAGTCTAGGAGCGGTCTAGTTGGACTTTGAAGACTCTAGCTCTTGGTGTTGATTGTGCATATTGCGTTTGTGATTGTTTGAGTCTATTAATTCTGTATTTAGCATATTCAAAAGAAACAAAAATCCTAAAACGAAACCAAAATCCAAAAATTCAAAAAATTTATAAAAACATACCACTTTCCACCCATTTTCATCCCCTCTTCTTATCATGGGTAACCCTTACTGACCGACTCTTGCTGAACGTTGCTACCCACAACCAGATTTTTCATTATATCGTTCTTTCTTTAGCCAAGCTTCCATCCACGTCCAAAATTTCTTTAAGGGATAGAATAGAGGCTTCAAAAATGAACAGTTGGACACCACACTCAAATTCTTATCAACCGTCTCAAACTTTCACACATTCTCCTGTTGAGACTAATGTGGCAACTCGTAAACCAATGTCCATTTTGGACCATATTGAACACGTCCATAGCCGATCTTTCATACCGTTCACTACTCAAACTTCTTTAGGACAAAAATTCCAATCCTCTTCATATTAAAATATTGATCATGATCTTGTCTATAACAATTGGACACAACCATCCATTTCCTATCAATAGTACCAAACTTTCACACCCTATCCTGTTGATACTTCATGTTCTAAATCCATGTCCATTGCGGAGCATATCGAACACGCCTATCGCCAACAGCTCCCAATTCCAATCCTACCCAACTTTTACACCTACTCTAGACATTGCTTCAGAACTTGAAATTCGGAGTTTCACATATCAAAATGAATTTGAATCTTTTATTGAAACTTCGTCACAAACCAAGTCTAGACTTGAAGTCGCATTGGAATTGAGTAGTGAAAAAGAACCAGGGATCCCTCCTTATCAAAGAAACTCTTTTGATCTCAACACCTTCCATCCTGAAATCCAACCGAATGAATTTGATGATCAACCGCTTCATAATATAATTGATGAGGTACCCAATCATGAGAGTGAAAGAGAGTTGTACATCATTTCAAATCAAACAGATCTTTATCCGACTAATTTTAACATGTCCTGTCTTGAACTCCTATAAAGTGAACTTAGTGAAACGTCGATTAAGGATGGCATAATTTGACTGACGGTGCTAGTGATATCAGTGTTGAGGATATCATGGAAGATAACACAATCGATGAGTGGTGTGAGGACGAAAAGTTTGATTTACCCGATTGTGAAGGAACCCTTTCAAGTGAAACCGATTTCATTCATTTTGGTCTCTACATCTCCAATCTACAAAATAACCCGAGTGATATTTGTAATCTACCGAGTGAAAATTGTTAGTTATATGTATACCCTAGAGGCCATTACTGTACATGGGATGTATATCGTAGTGGATGCTTGGACATA
Source organism: Agapanthus africanus (assembly GCA_030015575.1). Classification (NCBI taxonomy): domain Eukaryota; kingdom Viridiplantae; phylum Streptophyta; class Magnoliopsida; order Asparagales; family Amaryllidaceae; genus Agapanthus; species Agapanthus africanus. The sequence continues at coordinate 877,808,418 of CM057339.1, read as the reverse complement.
TATAGGGAGGACTTTCTTGCTCTATATGATAGTATGCTATCTGGTTGCTCTTTGTCTTAACATGTTGACTTATATAGGTGATGCCGTCTTGCTCTCACATGTTGATAAAGCCCTTAGAATGTATACTTGACTACCAAGATTATGATGCAGATCATACTAGTGGGGCAGAGGTAGTCGGTAAGTACATCCTTAGATTGTTCCTAGTCGTGGGAGTATCGAGACAGGGCATCGATACTACAGAGTAGACTAGCGTATGCACTTCTCGACCCATATGATAGGCGATGGATGATCCCGCATCCATTGGTGTTTGACATCAGAGAAGTTATACGGGTGCTCAGTGGAGACTGGGTACACTGAACGGACTTGCCGAGAACTCCTAGATGGTATTATACCTATCGTCAGATAGCAGTTCTCTGGTGACACTAGTACATGTTAGTCTGTCGACCCGAGATCGTCATAGAGTCTTGTGTGATTCCCACTATGCTTTGATTTCCACCATACCACGGTCAAGAGATCATGCAAAAAGGTGGTTTTTGGGTACAGTCCCGAGTCACATGGAGGCAATGAGCGATAGGAGGGGATTCTCCTCTCCCGGTATTGGGAGTTGATGTTGCGCAATGCTCGATTGGCCATAACATGAAATCCCTGGCCAAGATTGCTGAGATCTACTGGTAAGTGTTATCAGTAGTTTCTCGAACCGTTATGGACCTTGCATCGGCATGACTTATCAGGCTATTGGGGTCTGACGATTACCACCCCTAGGCTGTGATATGCGACATATCTGGTAAAGAGACCGGACTGTACGGTAGTGTTACTGATTGGATTCGCAGGAGTATGAGAAGGCTTGCTTGTTGATCTTCTGATCGCTCAATACCCGGGTGGCCATTACGTTTGGCAGACCGCTTGCGGCTTGTGGGTGTTTGATATGATCATCACCTACTGCCGGCGTATTGACGAGTCTTTAGAGTCCTACACAGAGGTTTCCTAGTTTATGCGAAACGAAGTAGGAGCACATATGTGATATGTGCGGGACCGAGATTATTGCGCGTATGTGATACCGCATTCTATTCTCGCGATATGTGATATCGGTCGGTTATATGTGATATAGCCGGATTATCGGATCAAGTGTTGATTCGATGGAATGTTACATTTGATATTAGTCGGTTGTATGTGATATAGTCGGATTATTAAATCAAGAGTTGATTTGATAATTTAATGTATAATTATATATGTGATATATTAATTTACATTAACTAATATTGGCTCACTTAAACATTTCTTTTTCTCACTTGTGTACACTTAGTATATATGTGATATATATTAATGTACATTTTTGTGTCATACTTGATGATACACACTACATGAGTGTATGAGACTTACACCATACTTATGATAATTGTGAGGATTATTTATTTTAAGTAAATCCAAATTAGATGGAAATTAGTCACATGCATGAAGCTTGTGGAAGCTTGTAGATGCATTAATTTAATCCACTAATTTTGTTTTACCTAAGATAATTATTAACCTAACCATTATCACTTAGCCATGGTAAAGTCTCTACATGAGTTAGTGTATGACACTAACTCATCCATGGTTGCTATTCTCACATCATGAGTTCATTCTCTTCATCACTTCATCTTCTTCATGAGAAAAAGCTTGCTAGCTTTTTTCTAATGAGAAAATATTGTGAGAAAATAAAATCTAAAGTGAGCCCATTTCTTACTTCATCATCCTCTACTATTTTAGCCATTTACTTTAGGGTGTTTGCTTCACTAATCTATAATTAGTGAAGAGGTAGCATGAGTCTCCTCGACGTAGATCATCTTCGGTCTCGAAGACATCGAGCAAGGTTGTTCATTTCTTTATGTGAACCCTCACTAGAGTTCGGGTGTTCACTATTTGGAGCGAAGGGACCGCTATACGGAGCTTTAGAAGTGAAGGACCGATCTACAAAGGTTATATTCCTCATTCACTTTAGATGTAAAACTATTTACATTGCCGTTCGTTTAAATCTCTAGTTAAGATTCTAGGGTTAGGGTCCTTTAGAACGGCAAAAATTTGAAAACGGCATGGACGATACCTCCCGAAACCTTGTGTTCCCCGCCGAAAGACGCGGACGAAGACGCGACGAACGTCTTGCCTGAATTTCGGGGCAGATGCTAATTGGTGCTATCCGTCCATCTCTCCGAAGATGCCAAGTTGATTTATGGCACCATGTATCGAAGGTTTAAACGGATGCGGCTGATGTAGCAGACTTCGTCAGATTCCCCCTCGTTTGAGGGTTTTTTGATTGTGGGGATGCTCTTCCCTGCAGGCGCAAGCCCCTGCAGTTAATTACGCTACCGCATCGCGATAACAACTTTCTCCTTCTCCAGATGGCCACTTCGTGTCGTGGGTGTTTGTTTTGTTTGTGTTTGCCCGTGGATTGTATACGGAGACTAATTTATGTTGTTGCCCGTATGGCGTGGATTAGTCCAAATCCGATTTTTTCTTAAATTTGGGTTTGGGGGTTGGGTTTAAGGATACGTTAGCCTCATTTGAGACTAAGATCAACTTAAATGTTAGTTAAGGATACGTTAGTCTAATTTCTAGACTAAGATCGACTTAACAGGATCATTTAGATCCAACAAGAAAGCATTTGGCCTCCGTTGTTTAGTTTAAGAACGTTGCGGTCGATTACTAGTTTAAGGACATGGCGGTCCAAGGTTATGGACATCATAGTCCGTGGGTTTAAAGGGACCCCACAGTCCGAGGTTAAGGACATCATAGTCCATGGGCTTAAGGACCCCACAGTCCAGGTTAAGGACATCGTAGTCCGTGAGTTTAAGGACCCTACGGTCCGGTTTAAAGACGCCATAGTCTATAAAGTTTAAGGACATCATAATCCATGAGTTTAAGGACCCCACAGTCCATAGAAATATGTGTGGTTGTCGGGACCCGTCACCTCTCTGAAGACGTTGAAGGATTACAACGACAGATATCAGAGGAGTAAAGAGATGTACCCTCGAACCAGTGTGAATTGGTCGAAAGATCTGTAGTCCGATTTGGAACTAAGATCTGTTAAATATTTATGAGCAGACGGGCTCAATTAAATATAAGTTGAGGACTTATGGCCAATATTGGGCTAAGTCCAATCAGGTTAAAATGTTTAACATTTTATTTTGGTTATTCAGCCTCTATTTGGGCTTGGCCCTTTTAATAATGCTGAGCATTAGATCTTGGCAAAAAATCTTTTCTTTTGTCTTATATTGAATGCAAAGCATTCAGCAGAGCTCTGGCTTATTAAAGAACAATTTGTGTTCTGTCAGCACAACCTATGGTGCGCTAGGCGCTTTGCGCCGATCAAAAAGTGTAGTGCACTTCTGCCACGTGGCGCGCATGTAAGGGACACATGTCATGTCCTGCGCTAGGCGCCAGATGATGAGCGTAGTGTGCCAGTTTATGAGCGCTGAGCGCTAATTTATGAGCGCATCGCGCTAGCAATTTAGAGGCGCACACGTGAGTGACACGTGGCGTGCTTGGCACCGAGCGCCAGCCCATGAGTGCAGTGCGCTATTGCAGAAGCGCAAAGCGCAAGTTGCATACGTGGCGCATTTTGGCGCTGAGCGCCGATCCAAGGAGCGCAGAAGCGCAGTTTAAGAGCGCAGGTGCATTTCAATAGCGCAAAGTGCATTTGATCAATTTTATGATCTGGGAACAAATTTATGTCCTTTTAGAAGAGATTTTGTCTCAAGATTCAAGAACAACAGTTCTTATTTTTGAAAGGGGCTTGCCTTTATAGATCAATGATCTATGTGAAGAATATGTTCTTCTTTATTATGTGATGAGATCTTTTGATCTCTTTTATGAAAGAGCTTGGTCTTTGTAGATCTATGATCTTTTAAGAGATAATTCTTCTTTTTATGAGATGATTTCATCTCTGTGTTCATCGTTCATCGTCTTTACCTTGAAGAAATAATCTTCTTTCAAGAGCTTTCTCTCTTTCTTTCAATTTTTCAAAGTTTATGAGAGGGGGGAGGGTTTCTCTATATCAGACTTGAAGTCTTGGGGCCTTTATATAGGGTAATTTGATTTTTTAAATCAGTTAAAGAGATCTTTCTCTGATTGATTTGGGGATGTTTCGCACCGTTGGATCTTTGATCCTAGGGTTTCTGTTTTACAGAAGGCAATCTTCTTGTTTTTAACAAGATTGAAAAATCTTTCCATAATAGAATTTTAATTCTGATTAATTAATGATTTATCATTATTATTAGATTTTTTGATCTAACGGTGGGGAATTTTATAATTCCAGCGCTGGCGCACCCGTGCTTTGCACGTGGTGCGCTGCTCAGAGCGTAGCGCACTTTGCGCTAGCGCATCTATGTTTGACATGTGGTGCGCTGCTCAGAGCGCAGTGCAACCTGCGCTAGCACACCCATGTTTGATACGTGGCACGCAACGCGCCCAGCGCTAGATCTGAAGCGTTGCTTCAATTTTTGAAATTCGAATTTCAAATAGAGCTTTGCTCTGATTGGGGGAAACAAATTCCCCCCCGTTGCGCTCACGTGGCCCACATGTGAGTGCAACAGTGGCGACATCTGCGCCCTTGGATCAACTCAGAAGTTGAAGAGGCGTTTCAATGCCTATAAATAGGACCTTTGGTCGCTTAGATGATTTTTATCTTCTTCTTTGAGAACTTTTATTCAGAGCATTGCTCTTTTGTTTAAGAACTTTTCAAGAGTAATAGCTCTGTTAAAATTTTAGGTAAAATTTAAATCTTTTAATAAACTAGGGTCTTACCCATTAACAGAGTCTTGCTCTTCATAGATCTTTGATCTAAAGAAAACCTTTTTAGGGTTTCATTAATAGAGCTTTGCTTTCTAAAAGGATTTTACTTATGATTTCTTAATCCATTAATGGAGCTTTGCTCCTTTCAGATCATATAGAAGAACTTTTAAGAGTTTGTTCATGGATCTCGAGGATCAAAAAATGAAATTTTATTTTTGATGGATCATCTTCTCAGAGCAAGGCTTTTCTTGAGAAATTTTATTCCTTCATCATTAGACTTTGACAGATGTCTTTCTAGTGAAGAGCGCTGCTCCCAATGGGAGTTTTACTCCTCTGCCCGAGGGATTTCTCATTTAATGAAAATCTCTTGAGGATTTCCTCTTTTAATGATAGCCCCATCCAATGATGAGGCTGTTTTATTAATGATGAACTGTCATCTAGATTTTGTGGGTCCCCTTTGGTCCCTTTTAACTGCATTGCAGTACGGTACGGATTTTAAAGTACCAAGTGTCAGAATTTAAATTAAATTATAGTACTGACAGTTGACTTTTGTCCCTTTTTGCGTAGGCGACATGTCTTTCGACACCTTCTTTCCGTTCATCCGATCAGAAGGCGGATTTCCTGAGGCGCCTGTAGACTGAGAGGTTCTTTCCCTGATCAAAGACCATGACCCGGAACACAAAAATCTTCACCTGTGGGGTAGGTGGTACGATCAGATTATCAGAGGCCGCCGGAGCTTTTCTTGTGCGACGCCTTCGGAGCCTATCTCGGCGATCCCGTATGCAGATGCACCCCCGGTGAACTATGCCGTGGAGGTGGTTAATTGGACTTCGGAGGGTCTCATTTATCCTTCGATTGCCGCCGTACCCATGCAGCCACCGGCGGCTTTGGACATCCTAGGACGGCGTATATGTCAGGGCGAGTCATGCCCTTGGGGACAGTCATACAACGTAAGAATAACTCCCCATCACCCGGCCAGGTATTTGCAGTAGGCTCGGTATATCTTATCGGCGAAGAAATCTCAGTTGATGAAGCTCGGATTGTATCCCACCGTTTACGCTTCTTTGTTTCAATATTCCCCGCCTCCTACATTGGGGTCAGGGCCTTTCTGGAGCAGTGGAATATTTCGACCCACACCTTCCTCCTATCTGATCGAGAAGTCTCTATTTCTTTAGAGGAATTTGCAGAGGTCTCGGCTTTACCCGTTAGGGGGGAACATTATGAGGAATTGCTTCCCCCAGATGAGTATGTTTTCGTTACCAAATCCATGGTAATGGGTCTTACTCCCGAGAATGCTATTCAACACCAGTTTCCGAGCTTGATAAAGGTGTTGAATATATATGAAAACCTCTCTTTCGCATCCGAAGGTCGTGGAGTTAATTTTACGGCTTTTATCGCTGATTTTCTTCGCCCGGAAATATTGAAGGAAGAAGTCGATAAATTCTCTAGTCTTGACGACCCCTTCGGCTTGGGTTTAGGCAATCTTCCAGCGACGGATGCGGATCAGAAGAGCTTCTTTCTACCTGATACCCCGGTCATCCTTTTTACAGAGCTGGCGGCTCCTGGGATTGACGAAGAAACGTTCTTTTTAGGGTTCCTTGGGATGTGGCTGAGTTGGTTCGTGCTTCCTATGCACCCTCGCCACATGAGGCCGTCCGTCTTCTATCCTGCGCATCGAATGGTTGCCAGGATACAAGTGGCTGTGGGGATTGCTGGGTTAGCCCATATGTATCACGGCCTCAGTTTGGCAGCTGATACCACTAAGCCAGGGGTGCAGTCGGTAAATTTCCCGATGCATTATTTCACGTCACGGCTCGAGTTACACGTGCTAGGCGTCTTTGGCATCCATAAGAAGCCGGGTTTTTATGACAGGTGAAGGTTCCCTCGGATCATGCGACTGGTTGGCGCTTCTATCGTGACTCCGACGCAACGGGAAGCTAGAGGCTTGCTTCTTCGCCCGCGCACAGTTGGGGCTGGCATGTCTTTTACTGATAAAGTTTTGACCGTCAGCCAAGAGTCGGGGAAGACAGTGCTGCCACTGTAGGACATATTTAAAGATGGGGTCTCCGTCTTGAAGGCTTGGGATATTCTTCATCTGTACTTTATCCGGCCGGGTTTTCTCGTATTCAGGCAAAACGATGCGGTGTTATTCATGAGATACAACCCGCATCGTTTTGCCCAGCAGCTGTGTTACAATCAGAGCGTCCCACTTGAGGCTTTCTTGGCCGAACTTCCCGCTACCGAAGAGGGAATGCGGGCCATGCGCTTGAACACAGGGTCCAACTTCTTTATCAGCGAACCGAGCTGCGTCCCAAAGGCCCTTAATGTGTACGTGGCATGGTATCAACATTCAATGGGCGCCGTCATCAGGGAGGAGAAACGATTGTTGCTCGATCGCAAGGGTGCAGTGCCGGCTGGTGATCGAAATGTTCCTCTAAAGCGATGGAACATTGTTCATCCTCCCCTGAGAGAGGTCACTGTAGTTGAGCCTCCATACGTGCTAAGACCTACGCGCGGGTTGCCCCCATCCAGCGCGCTTGAAAAAGAGGTGGCTGCCGCGTCCCCCGAGTCGGACGTAGGAAAAGAAATTGGGACTCGTCGTCCAAAGGCGTCTACCAAACGCAAACTCGTGTCATCGGCCACCGGCGCCCGTCCTCAGAAGAAAAAGAAGCAAGTACTTTCTTTGGACACCATATTAGGCTCGACGCCCCCTGCTCCGTCTAGCGAAGGCTTGAGTGAATATGGGACCAACGAGGGTTTATTCGGGATGCTTAATGATACCGATTTGGAGGTTGCCATTGAAGCTTCCAAACAGTCGGCCACCCTCGAAAAAGAACTGTCCGCCCTTGCGCAGTCAGGTATACTTTACCCTTATCTCTCCGCTGTTTATTTCACTCTTCTTTTATCATGCTTTGACTGACGCTTGCTGTTTCAACAGGTGCCTCTACAGAAGAAGCCATTGCTGCTTCGCTTAAAACCTTTGAAGAGGAGGAAAGGCTTCGCGCCTCGTTGCCAACAGAGGCTTCACTTGAACGACCGGTGATGGATACCGTAACGGTTCCGGAGGTAAAACCCGGCTCTGATGATAATGTTCCCTTGGCGGAGGTCCTGAAGAAGTCTTCCCTCTCTGTCAAAACCGAGAAGCAGCTTAGAAAGCGGGCGGCGAGGGGAAAGAAGCGAGCTTCTACAGTCAATGGCTCTGGGCCAAAGCAGGGGAAGAAAACCGCTACTAATCCGCCGGAAGACAGTCTTCTTTTTCCGAGTTTATCTGCCGAGGAAGCCGCACAATTGGCTGAGGCTATAAGATGCTCACAAGACTAATTCGAGAATGTAAGGATCCCGAAGAGGCCTTACCCTGCCGTCATCTTTTATGAAGACCCCCAGTGGATACGGCGGCTATTCATAGGCCCTTTGGAAGAATGGGGTGAAAGGGCTCTTAAGCAGGCCGTCTCAGCCGACGCCGAGGACGCACTTTCATTGTGGACCGGTGGCCACGAGTCTACTCTTGAACCTCGGCGAGCATACCTCCTCAGGAAGGAGCGTCGGCTTGAACAAGCCATACTAGAAGCTCCCTTGCGCATCGGTATGTTCATGTATCTCGTTGTAATATTTTGTATTGCTTGTATACATACATACATACATATATATATATATATATATATATCCTTATCCTCATACAAACTTTGCAGGGACTTCGGCGATGGCAGAGGAGCTGAGTCCAAGTCACACCCTGACTATGGACTTTGCAGATATCCCCGATGAGGCACTAATCAGTGTGGAGGGGGTTGACGCAATTGTTGCTCCTGCGATGGAGCTTTCCTTGGTGATTCCTGCTCCCCAGGCGATTGCTCCTTCGGAAGAGGGATCTTCATTGGCCGCGGGTTCAACGGGTCTCTCTGGGGGTGGCCCGGAGACTACGGGACAGGTAGTTAAGGCCACCGTCCTTCCATTGGAGCCTGTAGCGATGGTTACTGCTTCTCCACCGGAAGTTATTATACCGGTCCACATCCCTGATGATGTGCTCGGGAGCACGGAGGAGGGTGAGGTAGTCGCTGCATCCAGTGATGCCCTTATTGTGGTCTCGACCGGTGACTTACCAGGTAAATTTTAGGTTGTTGCTTTCTATTTTATTCTGCAATCCCTTTTCCACCTTTTCTGACAGTACTTTTGTTTTGCATGCAGCTGCGGTGGGCATTGAGGTTGTGCCACCCGAGGAAGCACCACCAGTTACCGCTTTGACGGTGACCGCCCCTCCCTTTTCTCTTATATCTCCTCAAATACTGGAAGGTATGGGTTTGTGATAAATTTAAATCGGGGACAGCATCTTCCGTGTACTGACCATGTATCATCGTGATCTTGCAGGAGTTCTTTTTGATCATTTGTATTAGGTGCTGAACCCGCACTTCTCTTTCCCGTCGGAGATTAGTCTGCCCGCTGGTGTCGGTGAGTATCTTTTCTAACTGACGTCCTTTCTTTTCTTTAACGGGTAGTCACGTTATTGCTAATTCTTCTTTGCATTGCTCGTAGCCTTACAAATTGAAGGGGGGACCAAGGGTATCGCCGCGCCACCGGAACTCCCAGCTTTGCCCCCTGTTGCAGCCGGTATAATAGACTCTTTTGTTCATATATATTTTTTATTCCTTAAGCCGACATCTGATTGTGATTTGTTTTGTAGCGGTCACATCGACTCCATCTCCGTTCGAGTCTCGCATCATAATGCAAGCTGGCCCTTTCTCTCGACGTGCATCCTCGAAAGGCGCCGCGAATAGTCTGCGCATGTTGAGTGACTATATTAAGGGGCTTAACGTGGAGACTCCCACATTCGCCGTGGATTTTGCTGCGAAGGTTAACCCTATGCTGGCGACGCTCGTGAATTTTCATAGTGAGGGCGTCGTTGAGTCTTGGGTTAATCACTGCAGGGAATTGAGGCTTGCCTGCATGAGCTTGAGCTTAGGCGCTCTGCTCCTGAGATTCTGGCTGTGAACACTCAACGGGCTGCATGGGTTGAGCAGAGTACTTCTTACTTCTGCCATCTTGAACAAGAAGTGGCCTTAAAGCGTAAGGAATGTGAAGAAACTTCAAGCGAATCTTCTCGACTGCATGCTCAGGTTGATGCGAATGCTGCCCAGTTGAAAGTTATCTTTGAAGGCCTTCTGCGATGCATCTCTGACGGGTTAACACTGAGGCAAAAGCTCGACGTCGTCGAGCGGGATGCACAAAATCGTGAAGCAGCTCAGCGGGCCGTCGAGGAACAACTTTCGTCTTACTTGCAGCAGCGAGCCCAGGTCGAAGCAGAGTTGGCCGCGGCAGCTGATCAAGAAAAGGGACTGAGGGAAGTGCGCGAGCGGCTGATCGGATTATTGAAAGCGCTTCCCTCTCAATAATTGTTTTTTGTACCATTTGTAATTTTGAATAAAATGTATTTATTCTTTTATTCTTTCATATGATGTATTTTGTACTCAATTGAATTCATGAATAAAAGATACATTTCTTTCGCAATGTCTTGTGTCATATCTCTGCTTTCTTTTTTCTTTTGTTATCAGCATGTCACCTTAGCAAACATAGCCGGCAGATGATAGAGTGAGCATCTTATTTTGGCTTCTTCGAGGGGTAGTGATGGCTTAGGAAGCAGGTTCAGATCTGCTGCCTAAGATTTTTCAACTTCATGAGCCGTGAGGGTCTTATAAAGACTTTTCTCCCTACGAGTCGAGAGGATCTCATAAGTGTATTTTCTCCTTAGGAATCGTGAGGATTCCTAAGCGTGTTTTCTCTTGAGAGTCGTAAGGATCTCACAAGAGAATTTTCCTCTTACAAGTCGAGATGACCCATAAGTGGTTGTTTCCCTCCTTGTCGAGATTCAACTTTGGAGAGTGTGGCCCGTGAATAGTATGCAGGAGTCCATTTTGGACTGACCTGCAGGGCCTCAGTGCTTAGGAAACAGGTCCTTATCCCCATTACCTAAGGCTTTTCCCTACGAGTCGAGACGAGTCGAGAAGTTCTCGCAGGAACATTATTTTCCCCACGAGTCGAGACGAATCGAGAAGTTCTCGCAAGGATTTCCTAACGTCATAGTTAACTCCTGCTAATAGAAGTTCGTTAGGGCCCGTGGTACTAGGGTTTTATACCCATCGTACCATCGCGTTGGCTGGTGTATTCCTCGACGCATAATCTTGCTGTTCGAGTAGCCCCGCGACTGCCGTGTCTCTGATCCCTTCAGGGGCTGGACAAGACGTCTTCAAGCAATCTTCCAGGTGATATTACCATCGAAAGAGCAAGTGTTAGGGATATTCCATGTCGCTTTTTACTTGAGGTTAGGCTCAGTTTGGTAGCCCCGATGAGTCATAACCACTCCACGCTGGTGTGGGATGATCTCCGATAGTCTTTCAGGCTTTATATGAGTTGTCATTAAGACCCTGAAGCTAGGAATATTGCCTTCGCTTCGTTTACTGGCATTGCGTCTGCTGTATCGAGACGAATGTTGCGGTTTGTCTCTAGGTTGTTGGTGAACCGTCGAGACCTGGAACTAGGGACTTTGCCATGGCTCCGTTTTGCTGACGTCGTATATTCCTGGATTTCTCTGTGGGTCAACGCGAATTGTGAGGTTCTCGCCAAGGACGCTGATTTCCCTGAATCGAGGTTTGGCCAAGGACACTGATTTCCCTGGGGTCGAGATGAATCAAGAGATTCCTGCAAAGACACTGATTTCCTTGCAGGTCGACGCGAATCGAAAGGTTCTCGCCAAGGATGCTGATTTCCTTGAATCGAAGTTTTGCTAAGGACACTGATTTTTATGGGGTTTGTTGACTTATTTTCGAGACGGAGCGTTAATCCGGCAGGGAAGTCATTGGCTGACTCTAGGTCGTCTGTGGACCTTAGAGTTCTGGAACTAGGACTTTGCCGTGGCTCCACTTTGTTGATGTCGCGTTCGAATCCTGTTGGGGGAAGAACGCTGGGGTGACATCGCGTCTGCTATAGCGAGACGAACGTCGAGGTGGTCTCTAGGTTGTTGGTGAACCGTCGGGACCTTGAACTAGGGACTTCACCATGGCTCCGTTGTTGGATTGTTGCGTCTGAATCCTGCTGTAGGAAGAACGCTGTTGTAGCATCTCGTCTGCTGTATTGAGACGAATGCTGAGGTGGAGCTGGGATTTTGCCGTCACTCCGCTTTGTTTCGACCATTGGGTCTTTTGTTGACGTCATGTCTGCATCCTACTGGAGTAAGGAGAAACGCTGTTGTTGATCTCTAAGTTGTCGATGTTGACTTCGAGATCCTGAAGTTAGGGATCTTCCTTCGCTTCATTTGTTGACATTGTGTATGCAATATTGCGGTGAATGTCAAGATTGTCTCTAGGTTGTCTATGAACCGTCGAGATTTGGCTTCGCTTCGACGAAGCCTGGGGAGGGAAGGTGTGATTCCTTTTTTGTTTGCGCCCCTAGATTATATACAGGGATTGATGTGATATCATCTGTAGGGCAAAAATTTCATTTTTTCATTCATTTTTTTTGCGATGCTCTATCATTTCAGCTTTTATATCGCGAAGGTCGCGATTGCCCAATCATTTCGACTATTTATTTTATTTTTACTCGCTGTTTTTTTATTGCGAGCTGCCCAATCATTTCGGCTATTTTGCATGCATACATTTTTTACTTGCTGCTTTTGTTGCAAGTTGCCCCATCATGTGTGGCTTGCTGGCTTTTCGCTGCAGGCCTGGAATTTAGACACCGATTTCGGCATCAGCACCGCTACAACTGGGATATTGCCAGGAGCGAATCATCATTTGCCTCTGTCGATGTCGAACAAAGGTGGCTTAGCGAACAGTGTTAGGATCCTATTGACTAAGGCTTTTGACTTCATGAGCCGTAAGGGTCTCATAAAGGTATTTCTCCCTACAAGTCGTGAGGATCTCGTAGGTGCATTTTCTCCCTAGGAATCGTAAGGATTCCTAAGTGCATGTTCTCTTATAAGTCATAAGGATCTTACAAGAGTGTTTTCTTTTTATAAGTCGAGAGGACTTACAAGGGTTGTTCACCGCGCAGACATATCCCTAGTCACGGATAAGACTTTGTTAGGGAAATGTTTATTCGCGCCCGTGGATTGTATACAAGGGTCAACATTGGGCCGCTTGTAGGGCAAAATCGGAGGTTGTGGTGGCCGCTTAAGAACGGGTTCAGATCCCTGTAGCTTAAGACTTTTGAATCTTATGAGCCGTGAGGGTCTCATAAGAGGGTTCTCCTTACGAGTCGTGAGGATCTCGCAAGTGTAATTTCTCCCTAGGAATCATGGGGATCCCTAAGTGTGTTGCTCCCTTATGAGTCGTAAGGATCTCACGCAGGTGGTTTTTCCTTACAAGGTCGAGAGGACCTTGCAAGTGTCTTTTAACGAGATTGGCCCTTTCGGGTTTTCACAAAATTCGCCCGTAGCCCTGCTGTTTTTACTCATGGAGCCCTTTCGGGTTTTCATCCGTGCCCTTTTCGCTTGTGGACATACCGTTTTTCTTTTTTTCTTCTTCTTTTTTTTTCTTTTCTCTTTTCTTGTGTCAGCCTTGGGATGCTGCAGTCTACAGTAGTTTATCGACGTCTCCGTCAGCAGCTAGTTTTATGACATAGTGGTCCATCGTTAGTTTAAGGACGTTTCGGTCCGTTGTTAGTTTAAAGACGTTTCGGTCCGTTGTTCATAGATCGGACATGTTTGAAGATCTTTCAGCATTCTTTTAGTTTTTGCCGAAAGAACAATTTCTCATGGAGCTTCCCCTAGAAAAGAGCATGATTCCCCTGGCGTGTCCATCTTTTTCTGAGCATGTGGTTGTGGTGGGTTCACCTTCCAGTTGTCAAACAACGCGAATTTGCCCTGTTGGTATTCATCTTCAATCCAGCCTTTGAAGACATAGCAATCTTTAAGTGGGTGACCCATTACTCTGTGGTTGGGACAATTGTTAGGATGGTTAACGTCACCCGGTTGCGACGGATGTTTTGGATCTGGCAGAGCGATGAGCCCATTGCGCACTGCCAGTTCGAACAGTCTCCTTGTTTTATCCCTAAGAAATGAGTAAGGACGTTTCAACTTCTCATCGAGGGATCGAGGCTTTTTGCTTTGACGAACAGATGGTCTTGGGTTACTCGGCTGTCGCTGAGCGTTGGCGACAAAGGTCGCTTTTTCCGTTGCCTTTTTCATTCCGAAAACCCACTTTTGAAGGGAAAGGCCTATGGCCAATCTGGTCCATTTGGGCCAGCTTGTCAATCAAGGCCTGGAAAGTAGTCGGCTTGAAGAACATTATGAATTGGGAGATAGTAGACTTAGGGTCAAGGGTCCATATGAACATGCCCACGGCAGGAGCTTCTTCTATGCGTTGTTCGCATCTCGACCATAGGTTCCGCCACCGGATTGCATACTGCACCCATGTCTCTCCCGGCTTTACTCTGGCATTGATCAATGCCGTGATCGGGGTGCGTTCACTGGCGCTTGCGAACCGCTGAGTGAATAGCAACTCCATTTCTGTAAACGTTTTGACGGAGTCGTCAGGAAGCTCCGAGTACCATTCAAAAGCTGTCTCTGCTAAGCTACCGACGAACTGGCGAAGTAGAAGTTTATCATCACCTCCAGTATTGCCGCAAAGAGCCCTGAACTGAGTGACATGTTAATGGGGATTGCCTGTCCCCTTGTACACATGGAATTTGGGGATCGTATATCCCGGCGGATACTTTATTTGATCATACCAGCCTGGATATGGTCGCCCAGTTTTAACGACTTAGCCGGCCGCTTCATTCACCTGGTGAGCTCGTATTTGCTGAGCAATATAGTCATCCAGAGCGGCCTTGGAAATGGTTTCCTCTTTGGCTGCTGAAAGAGCCGGTGGAGGGTTCGATGTCTCCCCTCTGTCGTCTTCAATGATGATCGGAGGGTCTTCAGTTGGAGGTTCTGGTTGTAACATCATCCCGACCATGTCTTGGAAGAGAAGCGCCATTCTTTTTATATTAGCCCCTTGTTCTGCTACTTCTCTGTCCTTCTTTTCGAGGACTCTTCGGAGGAAGTCAGCATCGGTTTCTTGTTCATGACGCTGCTCTGATGACGCCTCCGGGCTTTCTTTTGGCCCGGTAAGTGCGGCCATTTGCGTTAGCATTTCCTGAAGCTTCTGTTACTGCTCCTGGGCTTTTGTCACGGATCGGGTGAGCGGTCGGTAACCCGTCGAAGCACGGATTTCCTCCTTTCCGAAAACCATATAAACAGTATGTACCATTATGCCCCCAGACTTGGGGCGTTTGGGCTCAGCGTTTTTGTGGTCTGCCATAGTCATAGAGGCTTTCTCTGGCCTCCTTCTATTTTGAGCAGTTGAAGTTGAGGGGGCCGTTGCAGCGGGCACCCAGGTAGGTGTCGTCTTTTGTAGCTTGACAGGATGGTTTTCTCCTTGTCGAGCTTTAAGCTTCTTTGATCGGCGAGAGTAGTCCTGGTCAATCACCGACCCTTGAACCTGTCGCCAAACTTTGTAAATTCTGGAGGACAGCCGCTGGGGGGACTGCTCCGGCTTCGTTTCTGTAACATTCTCCACGGGTGGAGGAGATCTTTTCAGTACGGCGGCGGGTGAATTCCTACGCACCCTGTTCAACAATTCAAAGCTGTTCCCAGTTGGAACAGCAACATTGACTTCCACCGTTGGGGCTAGTGGAGTTAGCCCAGAGGGGGAGTTGCCCCCAGCCTTCCTTACTCGGCGCCAGTGGCGACATCGAGCGTGTCGAGCCATTGAGATCGTTTCATCTTTAGGGGTGACTTCGTTATGCCCCTGTCTTGGTGAGGCGCTGCTGGTACCAGCCTCTTGAAGACCGACGTCCGTTGAGCAGCAGTATCCAATCTGTCAAAGATAGACCTTTGAGTAGGAACGGGAGCCGGAGTGGCCATCCTCGTAAAGACCGATCCCTTGACGGGAGAAGCTTCTTTAGTGACCTCAAGAGCAGGAATGTCTATCCGCTTTGGGATGGCCGATTCAGGTATCGTGGGCTTCTTGACAGGCCCATCGGAGTTCAGGCTCAGCCTATCGAAGACTGATGCTGTTGGGTTAACATCGGACGACCCGTTGAGAGGGGCCGTGGTAGTAGTGAGCCGATGAAAGACCGACTTATTTTGCACTTCTTGCGGCAGCGGGATGTTAATATTCACTGGTGGTAGCCTGCGTCACCTGCTCTATCGGCATTGTGAACTGGGAGGCTGCATGGGGTCCGTAAGCTATGCCTCCAGATGAGGTGGAACGCGAGTTGCAATTGCAGCTGGAACACTTCGTGCAAATAGACGCCATGGTTTTCTGCACCCAGCAAGACACCAAATCTTAGTACCTCGAACCCAAGGGCAACCATATTAAACCGCGATTCATTCGCGAACGGACACACGAAGTGTGGAGTGGAAAGAGGAAAAGGTCCCATCGGGCGTGCCAGAATCTGTTCCCCGCCGAAAGACGCGGACGAAGACGCGGCGAACGTCTTGCCTGAATTTCGGGGCAGATGCAAATTGGTGCTATCTGTCCACCTCTCCGAAGATTCCAAGTTGATTTATGGCACCATGTATCGAAGGTTCAAACGGATGCGGCCGATATAGCAGATTTCGTCAGATTACCCCTCGTTTGAGGGGTTTTTGCTTGTGGGGACGCTCTTCCCCGCAGGCGCAAGCCCCTGCAGTTAATTACACTACCACATCACGATAACAACTTTCTCCTTCTCCAGATGGTCACTTCGTGTCGTGGGTGTTTGTTTTATTTATGGTTGCCCGTGGATTGTATACGGAGACTAATTTTTGTTGTCGCCCGTAGGGCGTTGATTAGTCTAAATCCGTATTTTTCTTAGATTTGGGTTTGGGGGTTGGGTTTAAGGATACGTTAGCCTCATTTGAGACTAAGATCAAATTAAACGTTAGTTAAGGATACGTTAGTCTAATTTCTAGACTAAGATTGACTTAACAGGATCATTTAGATCCAACAAGAAAGCATTTGGCCTCCGTTGTTTAGTTTAGGGACGTTGCGGTCGATTACCAGTTTAAGGACATGGTGGTCTAAGGTTAAGGACATCATAGTCCGTGGGTTTAAAGGGACCCCACGGTCCGAGGTTAACGACATCATAGTCTATGGGCTTAAGGACCCCACAGTCCAGGTTAAGGACATCGTAGTCCATGAGTTTAAGGACCCCACGGTCCGGTTTAAAGACGCCATAGTCTATAAAGTTTAAGGACATCATAGTCCATGAGTTTAAGGACCCCACAGTCCGTAGAAATATATGTGGTAGTCGGGACCCGTCACCTCTCTGAAAACGTTGAAGGATTACAACGACAGATATCATAGGAGTAAAGAGATGTACCCTCGAACCGGTGTGAGTTGGTCGAAAGATCTGTAGTCCGATTTGGAACTAAGATCTGTTAAATATTTATGAGCAGACGGGCTTAATTAAATATAAGTTGAGGACTTATGGCCAATATTGGGGTAAGTCCAATCAGGTTAAAATGTTTAACATTTTATTTTGGTTATTGAGCCTCTATTTGGGCTTGGCCATTTTAATAATGCTGAGCATTAGATTTTGGCAAAAAATCTTTCTTTTGTCTTATATTGAATGCAAAGCATTCAGCAGAGCTCTGGCTCATTAAAGAACAATTTGTGTTCTGTCAGTGCAACCTATGGTGCGCTAGGCGCTTTGCGCCGATCAAAAAGTGTAGTGCGCTTCTGCCATATGGCGCGCATGTACGGGACACGTGTCATGTCCTGTGCTGGACGCCAGATGATGAGCGCAGTGCGCCAGTTTATGAGCGCTGAGCGCTAATTTATGAGCGCATTGCGCTAGCAATTTAGAGGCGTACACGTGAGTGACACGTGGTACGCTTGGCACCGAGCGCTAGCCCATGAGCGCAGTGCGCTATTCTAGAAGCGCAAAGTGCAAGTTGCATACGTGGTTGACACGTAGCGCATTTTAGCGCTGAGCGCCGATCCAAGGAGCGCAGAAGCACAGTTTAAGAGCACAAGCGCATTTCAATAGCGCAAAGCGCATTTGATCAATTTTATGATCTGGGAACAAATTTAAGTCCTTTTAGAAGAGACTTTGTCTTAAGATTCAATAACAACAGTTCTTATTTTTGAAAGGGGCGTGCCTTTATAGATCAATGATCTGTGTAAAGAATATGTTCTTCTTTATTATGTGATGAGATCTTTTGATCTCTTTTATGAAAGACCTTGGACCTTATAGATCTATAATCTTTTAAGAAGATAATTCTTCTTTTTACGAGATGATTTCATCTCTGTGTTTATCGTTCATCGTCTTTACCTTGAAGAAATAATCTTCTTTCAAGAGCTTGCTCTCTTTCTTTAAATTTTTCAAAGTTTATGGGGGGTTTCTCTATATCAGACTTGAAGTCTTGGGGCCTTTATATAGGACAATTTGATTTGTTAAATCAGTTAAAGAGATCTTTCTCTGATTGATTTGGGGATGTTTCCCACCGTTGGATCTTTGATCCTAGGGTTTCTGTTTTACAGAAGGCAATCTTCTTGTTTTTAAAAAGATTGGAAAATCTTTCCATAACAGAATTTTAATCCTGATTAGTTAATGATTTATCATTATTATTAGATCTTTTGATCTAACGGTGGGGAATTTTATAATTCCAGCGCTAGCGCACCCGTGCTTTGCACGTGGTGCGCTGCTCAGAGCGCAGCGCACTTTGCGCTAGCGCACCTATATTTGACACGTGGTGCACTGCTCAGAGCGCAGCACAGCCTGCGCTAGCGCACCCTGCGCTAGCGAACCCATGTTTGACACGTGGCGCGCAGCGCGCCCAGCGCTAGATCTGAAGCGTTGCTTCAATTTTTGAAATTTGAATTTCAAACAGAGCTTTGCTCTGATTGGGGGAAACACCTTGCTACCGCGCTAGGTAACCCTACAGTGGTATCAGAGCCAAGCTAGAGATTTAAACGATATTTGTTAGAATTACGAAACCGAAACAACTCCGAAACACCCGATATGAAATCCCAGTTTCTGTCGAATTTTAAAAGGCCTCTAAAAAATTTTTTAGCAACTGCAGAATGTTGTATGTGATATAACATGAACACAGTATAAAATTCACCCCTCCTCCCCAGATCTTGACCGGCCACATAGTCAGAAAAAACGGCCTGCTCAGTCCAAACACGAGGAAATGGGTTGAATTTTGTAGTGTGTTCCAGTCTCTGGGTTTTGGTGTTTCAGGTGTTGCTAGTTTTTGCTAAATTTGCATGTGATGTTAACTTTCTTCAAAGGCAATTCAGAGTGTTTCATAGTCATAATTCTAACATGTATTCAGGTTATTTAGACTACGTTAAAAAGTTCGAACGGATATCAATAACCCATATTTTCCCTCGCTGGAAATTTTCCAAGAGTTGGATTTTTTCCGAGTTTAAAATCTTCGGAAAATCTTGCAAGCGATTCTGTGGACCCTCTAGAAGAACGATACCCAAACTCGACTTTTTGGATCGTGGAACCGTGGTCATACCCTAGGGTTTGCCGCAGTTCCGTGGCGACATGAGTGAGGTATGGGTCGGCACTTCTACGGATGGTTCATAGGAGCTGTGGCAGTTTTTGGGTACTTTTTGAACTCCGCTCAAGTGTTGAGCTTGTTGGGAAATTTTGGGTGCTTGCTTATTCGATCGAAAAATTTAACTTCGTCTATCTATCTCTGATTGTGATATATAATATTTGGAATCCACAAATATAGTTATGTGATAACTAGTTTGAATTTTATAAATCTAGCAGTTTAGTCTCATTTGATCGGTTGCCACGGAATTTTGATATGGATCAAAAGTCCGTCGCAATTACGTCTAGTACGCGGATACTCGCCGGGTAACCTTACTAGATAGCCATGCCCCATAGCCCCGACCAAGTGACTGTAGGAGAACCCCGTCGCCAAAAGCATCCGTTCGGGTGCTCGCGGCCGCGGTGTTTCGCCTTAGTGCACTTCATCGACGGCATCGGGGGTGCGGCCGTCTACTAAAGTTTCCGACGAGCATTCGATCAGGTTATCGGGAATCTTGTTGAATTACCCGACAAGTTATTGGAAAGTGTTTTCAATATCGAGACTAAAATGCAGGGATTATAATTGTTAGGCATGTGATGTCTAAGGAATTCATTTTGTTGGGCATGAAATCCAAAGTATGTGATACATTGAGTTTATGATGTCTAAGGTGGTTGCAGATTCCAATTGTTGTAGTTTTTCACTTTCTTTTCTGCGACCGTAAGTGTAATATGTGTTGTATCGCCGGTTTCGGTGCTATATTTCAACGACAATTGGGATACGCATATTTACTTACGTTGATGACATGTGATGTTATGTGTTGATGTGATATGTTATATTGGATCGACGTATTTTGAATAGCCGGGTTTTTTTATATGAGATGAGAGTTTTTCATTTTCATTCATGTAAAAGCTTGTATGTAATATTCTATTATTGGGGCACTTCCGGGTTGAGGATGATGTCACCATTGATATATATTATTTACTTTTCCGCATTAGGATTGACCCAAGGAGGAGAGCACAAGTAACTGGGTTCTAGAGTTTAGTGGGAGACCATCTCAAGGAGTTGAGACCGGGTCTCCTAACTCTAAAATTGGTAGGGTTGCTTGCTGCTCTCGTAAGGGTCTAGGGATGTGGGTTTGGCTATTCATTCTTCTGCTGCTGATATTTTATGATGTGATCACTTGTTATGTTCTGAGACAAATGCCTATATTATATATATGATATATAATAACAATTGCTGCTTTCATTTCTTCTATGATGTTTGGGAAGCATAATTGATGGGACTTCATTAATGAGATTAATGAAATAAAAGAAACCTAAAGATGTTATGGAAACTTGTTTTAGAAACTGGTAGCTCTAGTTCTTGCTTTGCATAGCGGTATTCCTTGTAGAATATCCAGCACCTCATTGATGGGGAAAGAGCCAAGATCCTTTCACCGGGAGTGACCTTTTTAGTGAAACTGGCAGATGCTACAACCCACTCGGTT
Organism: Agapanthus africanus; assembly: GCA_030015575.1. NCBI lineage: Eukaryota > Viridiplantae > Streptophyta > Magnoliopsida > Asparagales > Amaryllidaceae > Agapanthus > Agapanthus africanus. Next base: position 877,787,662 of record CM057339.1, on the reverse strand, counting down.
TGTCTTTTGATTGCTTCTATAGTTTTTGCTTTGCATAGTGGTATTTATGAAATATCCTACACCTTAATCGATAAGGAAAGATCCGAGATCCCTTCACCGGGAGTGACCTTTTTAGCGAAACTAGTAAAAGCCTAAAAAACACTCCTTTTCAAAATCACTCGATTCTACAACGAGATCAAGTTCATTACGCAAAGGGTTTTCTTAAAAACCTATCGTAGCCCTCCGTCATTTCAGATAAGTACTACTTAGTATTCGTACTACGTTTGTTGGCCTTCGTCAAGGTGTAGTATGGGGTAGCTAACTAGTGCTTATCTGCTAAAACATGAGATGCGATTGGATTAGGATAGTCGTACAACTTTATTGGCCTTCGTCAAGGGTCGTGCGGGTGGGTTTAATTCAATCATGAAATGTACGGGTTGAACTTGACTAGCAACCTATGTTTTGTTGGCATTCGTCAAGGTCATAGGAAGCTAGGGGCAAAATATTATCTGGAATTTTAAGTGTTGAAATTTGCAATGAGATTGCATACCTTCTATGAGATAGTTGGATCCCGATACCCATTGCGAGTAAGAGTTACTCCTGGGAGAGTTTTACACATTACAATTAGCCGATCAAGTAGGTGTCTAGAAAGGTGTTACGGGGTTACGCCCCTGGGAAAACGAGGTTTATTTTAATTAGGTCCGTGCGAAAGCACGGGGAACCTCCCTCAAAGTACCGACACTGGTCTGGCTGAAAGATTGGCGAACTTGTAGGGTGTAATTAATCCCGGCTAATTTTACTTTTTAGGGTTTGAAGGAAGATTTGATAAAAAAAACAATGGGAGCCATCCTGATTAGATAAACAAATAACCAATATGATCTTGCAAGAGTGCACGCAGAGTGTTTTCTTCTCTCTCTCTCCTGGTAGCGACCATGTCACGCCTTAATCAAGATAAAAATATGGATGCATTGACCGAACCTGCTTATTATACTGTGCTGGGGAACGTTGGTTCCGCTCTATCTTATAATTGTTATAAGTCCAAGCAGGAAATAGGGGAATATCCGGATTCCCATGCCACCCAATCGAAGAAAGTGCATGTTGATGCATCTTCTTCGGGTGTGTTCATTACCGAGGACTATTTTTCAGTATTCTCTACATCCTGGGTATGTGATACCGGATCAGGATCCTACATATGTAGAGAACTAGAAATGGGTGATATGTCTCTAACTATAGAGAACTAGAAATGGGTGATATGTCTCTAAGTAAAGAGAATCGTGCAATTGTTGCAGCCAAGCTTGAAGTTGGCAGATATCATCTTGTATTAATACATTGATTCTGAATGAATGTTATTACATACCAAACCTGATATACAACATTACATCGGTTTCTTTAATCAGTTAAAGAAGGATATAATTCTGTATTGGAGGATTATGTTGTGAACATTTTCTTGAATCAAGAGTTGATTGGATCAGGCACGTTATATAATAGTATATACGTTCTAAATCAAACCACAGTTCAAAGTATCTAGAACACACACACAAGAGGAGTAGTTCAGAAATGAATGAATCCTTCTTGTGGTATTATAGACTAGGTCATATCAATACGACACGATAAGCTAAGTTACATAAAGATGAATATGAGAATCTGTTCGAATTTTCATCTTATGATACTTGCCAGTCTTGTCACAAAGGTAAAATGACCAATACTCCATTTACTGGAAACAGAGAAAGAGTTACTGAACTCTTGGGACAGATACATGATGATGTATACGGTCCTATGTCTACAAATGCCAGGATTGGTTCTTCGTACTTCATTATATTCACTGATCATCTCTCAGGATTCGGATATATGTTCCTGTTGAAACACAAGTCTGAAACTTTTGAGAAATTCAACGAATATAAGCTTGAAGTTGAGAACCAAACGGGTATAGGTATTAAAGTCCTACGATGTGATCGAGGAGGCGAATACTTGCGCATGGAGTTCCTAGAGTTTCTAAAAAGAGAATGAGATTCTCTCTCAGCTTACTCCTTCGTATACACCACAGCACAACGGTGTATCGGGGCGGATGTATCGCACCCTATGAGATATGGTGCGCTCTATGATGAGTACTGCTGAGTTACCTGTTTCCTTCTGGAGTTTGGCACTTAAGAAGCTGCATACCTATTGAATAGGGTTCCATCCAAATCAGTGCCTACCACTCCATATGAGATATGGAATGGGAAGAGACCATGTTTTAAACGAGTTAAGATAAGGGGTTGTCCGGCCTATATTGAAAAGCAAAATCCGGGCAAGCTCGAGGCAAGGTCAGTTCTGTATAAGTTTGTTGGATATCCCAAACATTAGCGAGGGAATATCTTCTACCTAACAGAGGAGCAAAATGTGTTTTGTTTTCTCAGCATGCCACCTTTTTAGAAAAAGAATTTCTTGTGAAGAAATTTGTGGTCATGAGGTTGAACTGGAAGTTGTTCCAGCTTGACAAACTAACAGCTGATGATTTGGTAAAACCAAAGGATTCAATAGACTCCAATGAATCTCAGCCTCTCCACGAATCTGGTAGGGTTCCTCATCCACCTGAGAGATACTACGGTCTTCTCGGTGATAGTGGGAGCGAGGATTGCATCATGGTAGATGATGGCCCAACTAGGTTCAGGCAGGCCATCACGAATGAGGACTCTATGTAAAGGCTGGATGCTATGCGATCAAAGATGGAATCCATATACACCAACAAAGTATGACTTTGAATGTTGGACCTGGAGGAGGGGTACAACCCATTGGGAGAAAATGGATCTTGAGAAGATTCTTGGTGTAAATGGAAAAGTTGAGACTTTCAAAGCTATGCTTAAGTCCATCAGGATCAATGCAAGCATCGCGAAGTTGGAATATCTGTTTTGATGTAGCAGTCAAAGAGTTTAACTTCATCAAAATGGTAGATGAACCTTATATATACAAGAAGGTTGTAGAGAGTAAGGTCGTCTTCCACGTATTGTACGTAGATGACATACTCTTGATAGGAAATGGTTTCCTATGCTGCACTCGGTCAAGCTTCTATTATCACAAGAATTCTCAATAAAAGATCTGGATGATACCTACTAAATCTAGTGGATTATGATCTATGGTGATAGATCTAAGTAGATGTTGGGAGTGTCCTAAATCCAGGTACATTAACACCATACTAAAGGGGTTTAGTATGGAAGATTCTAAGCGTGGTGGTTCACCCACTTACTCAGGAATCACTCTCTCCCAAAAGAAGTCTTTCAAGACTGATTTGGAGAGAGCTCCCGTGCAAGGGATACCCTATGCTTCGGCAGTAGGCTATCACGTATGCGATGTTATGTACCAGACCAGATGTAGATGACTCACTAGGTATAGTGATCAGGAATCAATCGGATCTTGGGATAATCGCTGGAAAGCTGTGGAGGACATTCTTAAGTACTTGAGAAACACTAAATAAATGTTCTTGGTTCGAGCTTCCAGAGTGATAAGGTCGACTGAAAGTCAGTCACAGACATTGTCTTTACCCTCAGTAGAGGGACGGTATGTTGGAAGAGTTCCAAGCTAGATACCGTGACATACTAGACGATAAAAGCTGAATACATCGCTACCAATGATGCTGCCAAAGTGGCTGTCTGGGCATTTCTTGTTCATGAGATGAACAAGGTTCCTATCATCGAGAGTCCAATAACTGTTATTGTGACAACAATGGAGTTGTTGCTTTGGCCTAAGAACATCGGTCCTATCAGCATTCCAGACATATTCTGAGGCAAGTATCAGCTGATCAGGGAGATGGTCGATCTCCAAGGGTTCGAGGTAAGGAGAGTAGATTTTGAGGTTAACACGCCGGATCCACTCACCAAGGCCTGCTTCTCCAAATACCATTTGAGAGATTTTGGGACGTTGGTAAAAACAGAATCTGTTTACCGCCGAAAGACGTGACCGAGACGTTGGGACGTCTGGCCTGAATTTTGGGGGCAGATGCTATTGGTTTTATTCGTCCACCTCTCCGAAGATGCCAAGTGGATTTATGGCACCGTGTATCGGAGGTTTGGACAGATGCCGCCGTTGTAGCAGACTTCGTCAGATTCCTCCTCGTTGTGAGGGGTTTTTGATTATGGGGATGCTCTTCCCTGTAGTCGCAAGCCCCTGCAGTTAATTACGTTACCGCATCTCGGTAACCACTTTCTCCTTCTCCAGATGTTCACTTCGTGTCGTGTGTGTTTGTTTTATTTTTTTTGGTTGCCTGTGGATTGTATACGGAGACTAATTTATGTTGTCGCCCATAGGGCGGGGATTAGTCCAAATCCGTATTTTCTTAGATTTGGGTTTGTTTGATTTATGGATCGTTAATCTCGTTTGAGACTAAGATCAAACTTAAACTGTTGTTGAGGATACGTTAGTCTAATTTTAGACTAAGATCTACTCAATAGGATTTTGGGATCATTTAGATCCAACGAAAGAGCATTTGGGCTCTATCATTTTAGTTTAGGGACGTTGCGGTCCATTGGGTTTAGGGACATCATAGTCCATAGAGTTTAGTTTAAGGATGTTGCGATCCGTTAGGTTTAAGGACGTCATAGTCCATAGAGTTTAGTTTAGGGACGTTGCGGTCCATCGGGTTTAAGAACATCATAGTCCGTAGAATTTAGTTTAAGGACGTTGCGGTCCGTAATTAGTTTAAGGACATTACGGTCTATAGTTAGTTTAAGGACATTACGGCCCATAGGGTTTGTTGATTGTCGGGACCCGCCACCTCTCCGAAGATGTTGAAGAATTACAACGACATTTATCAGAGGTGTGGGAGATGTACCCTTGAACCAATGTCAGTTGAGAAATCTATAGTTGGGTTTAGGAATAAGATCGAATTTAGAGAAATTGTGAACCCATGGGCTCGGTTGATCTGAATTAGGGACTTTTGGTCAGCTTGGACTCAGCCCACCCGCTTTTTGAATAAAGTGTTAAACACTTGTTTGGGCTCGGTCCCTTTTTGTTCAACAATGCTGAGTATTGACATGGGCTTTGATGCTCATCCTTTTTTGTTTTTTATTGAGTGTTAAACACTCTTTATGGCGTTGGGCTCTATTTATAGAGCGCTCTTTATTTCATCAGCGCCCACGTGAGGGGCATGTGGGGTACTTGGCGCTCGGCGCTAGACGCCAATCACTGAGTGCATAGCACTCTTTATTTTATTAGCGCCCACGTGAGGGGCACGTGGAGCGCTTGGCACTGGACGCCAACCACTGAGTGCTAAGCACTCTTTATTTTATTAGCGCGAGTGGTTATCCCGGCAAATCTCATGTGGCAGCAGGAGGAACCACCGCTACACTTCAGCTTTATGCTATTCTCTTCAGCCTTCAATGCTCTTATCGTGGAGGCTCCAGCATGTCAAGTAGCCAGTTCGGTCTCAAAAGGAAGGAGGCCAAATGTCATGATCGTGAGGGCGCCCCAGCCCAATCACAAGTCTATCTTCGAACGACTCTCTGTTACTCCAGCTGGGTGTAAGGCCGTCAACACCATGGAAGCTACAAGGCGTCTCGGGAAAGCTCAAGTGGTACCCTTGACAATCGCACTATCGAGTGTCTTCTCTGGATTCCTCGTCAATCGATCTACGACGGCTTCTAGAAAAGTGGATGCCCGCCAAGCCCTCAAGACTTAGAAGTTAAGGCAAAAGTGGCTCAGATATAGAGAAAATAAGAGGGCTAGGGCTCTTGCTGAGCTAAACTTCGTGAGGTTCTAAGAACAGTGTTAGCCCGCGACAACAGCTGAGTCGGCCATGAAAATTAGCAATTCTTTCGAACTTTAAAAGTGGGTTCAGAGAAACGCTATGACCACCAAACTCAAGAAAACGGTGATTCAAACAGTACTGCGAAGAGACATGTCTAAGACTCAACACAGAAAGCTTGATACCATCTCTTCAAGAGTCTACCAAGCACTCCGTGTCGCGTGATTGGTAGAATTTATGATATGCTTTATATATGTTCTACTTACCAGAATCAAGTCGGTTTCACTTAGTAATTAGCCGGTTGAGTACGAGTCGATCCACAAAGAGATGGTATGTATTTCCGTTCTTGTTTTAGATGAATCAAGTAAAGAATGTCCAAGTTTGTTCAATTCTATCCTAAGTGTTGTGTATATATATGTCTAGAGGAATTGTTAGGGTTAGGGTAGTGTTAGGAATTATTCTTGTGCTTTGTCTAATGCCATCATTGAAATGATGTTGGAATAATCGGAAGTAACGGAGATTAGGAGGACATAAAAATGGTATTTGCGAGTTTAAACAAGCTTTCCAATGCTAAATCCATTCTTAGTGTTCCTTGTCCGTCCGTTCCATGCTCTTATTTCCAACCCTATGCGAAAAATACACAAATCTCCAATTAGGTCGCAACTACATATCGTGTTGTAGTGTACCTAAAAGAATTATCAGCTTAGGTCATAACTATATGTCACTTATAGCACGTCTAAGGGAGGAGGTTATGTTTGTTTGGTCTAGATTCAATTCAAGTTGTTTGGCGAAGAGAAGCAAGCACAAGGGGTTTTTCCATCTTCATACTACCCTTTATTAACCCTAACAAGTGAGTAATCAACTCACTCATTATAAAAAATAAATAAAATCGAAGAAAATAAAAGAAAAGAAATGAGAAGAAGGGCAAAAACTAGCTTCTTGGGATCTCACCTGAGTAAGAATCACACTTAAGCATCATAGTTTTGCAAAAGAAAAATAAAAGAGAAGAGAAGAAGAACAAATGAAAACCATTAAAACACAATTAGACTACTAAGAAAACAACAAGCAAGTAATAAGAACTAAGTTAACAATACAAAAGATACAAGATAGATAAAACTCTCATCTTCATTATTCATCCACTCAAAAGCTCTCACTATATTTTAATGGAGAAAAAATGAAGAGGAAGAGGGAGATAAAACTAAACTAAAAATAATCCTAAAAAAAATAAAGCATGCCTTCTTTGCCTCTGAACTGGAGAATTTATAGGCAGTGAAGTGAACCCTAGGGCTGTTTTCTGAGCCCTTATACAATGACCAAAACACCCATGAAGTTTCATCACAGATGACGTTATTAGGGCCGCGAATCCACCGCCAAACCCACCAAAATTTCGCTGATCCACGCTCTAATTTTTGAATTGATGCTTCCCTTTTTTTTAGATTCTCGTGTTACTTTCTTTGTCTGTTTGGTACACTTACATTTGAAAAATACTTCCAAAATATTCTCAGATTTTCAACAATCCAAAATGACAACTCTTTTTGTATTTTTCTCATTTAATTCATTTGATTTTTGTGCCTTGGATCTCCTTCGAGCTCCATGCTGCCTCCCTCGTGTTCCGTGCTGTCCGAGACACAAATGAATGTTGTTCTCGTCTTGTCTCTTGAGCTGGTAAGCGGCTCCTGATGGATGTGGATGACCGAAACTCGTATTTTATCCATCTGTCGGCAGTTGTTCTAAATTTGTCATAACAGTAGAGAATGCGCTTGATTTGCACTATTTTGGACTGAGAACCTATAATCAGTAATCATGTAGAAAATAAGGATCAAAATCACCTACTTATATACAAATGTGCATAAGAATAAGAGATATTAAATACAATATTCTGATGTGAACAAATACCTCTAAACATATCTTTTGCTCGTCCCGAGCAAAACCATTTTATTTTCAAAATCCTAACCTCACTTTCGCTGGAAACGCAATTGCACTGAGCCTGTGCAGCAAGCCGTTCAACCTCCAGGTGTTCCTAGTAGGAGTGTTGTCTCCTGAGGGTTTTCAGCGGATACTACCCACAAAATCCAGTCAAGCTAGGTTCATAAAATTACGGTTGATTCTAACCCTAAGGTACAGTATCCAAGCTAGAAATTCTATGATCCTAAGTTAAAAATATCGAATCTTTATTTTTCACACCTTGCTGTTTATTTAACTTAAGATCCTATACGTCTTCACGTGCGTGTACAAATAGTGTCGTTACGTTTCAAAAATATCGATTAGAGTCATGATGTCATAAAATACGGACCGGATAAAATTTCAAAAAGATCACACGAGTTTGTAAAGAGTTAATGCTTTTCTCAAGTTTGTTCTCCAGCTTGGTTTCAAATTCAGAATTTATATCATTTTTAACGGAAAGCAAAACCTTACTTTTCACTCCACCTTTTACTTTTTTTTGTTTATACACACCTTTATGAACGTGCACTAGTCTTTATCATCAAATAAAATCTTCATATCTCCGTTAAAAATATTTTTTATAAAATCTCGTCTTACGCCAAGATTATTCTCACATAAAGAACCGTTAGGAATTTTAATTCGGAGATAACACTTGCATGATTTTGTTTTAAAAATGGACTTTCTAGGTTTCTTAGTGAGTTTTGGGCCAATACATCCAAACCAGTTAGTTGAAAGGCATTATGTGTAGAAACACCTTAGCAGACTTAATTGCCCAACTCACCTAGGCCCTAAAGCAAAAGGACTCATTTTGGCGTGAAAATCATAACAATTTAATGCGTGCGGAGATATAGCCAATTGTTCGATTATTTTTAAGATAAAAAACGTGTTTGTTTAGATAGGTGTGTAATCACTCCACTCAAGTTCCGGATGAATTATTTTTCAGAATACCTTCCATTAAAGCTTCAGTAATATCCTTTCATGTCCACTTCACTTTATAAACTATTCTTGATATTAGTTATTTCAAAACAAACCTGCTTGATCCTTAAAAAATCAATATTAAAAGTTTTAAGACATATCAAACTTTTCATCTAATTTTCAAAACTCACGACACGTGTAGCGTGATGCAAAGACGTATATTAGCTAAGCTTAAACTTAAAGAAGGGGTATCTTTTAGGTTTTCAATTCCTAAAAAGAGAATTTAGTTGTTCCTATCTTACCAAACTAAACCGTCGGTATTTCGAATCTAAGTTTTCCCACTAGCTAACTTAATGACAAAGTTTTTATGTTCTTTATAAAATTTTCTGATTTTTTATGGGTTTTCAAATATGTATGCAAACGCAGAATATACAAATGCTTGCAAAAGATAAAGAGCTCACCGAGCACACCCCTAAACTTAAACTTAACAGTGCCCTTACTGTCATGCCACATAATGAGGGTCAAAATTATTGAGGGGTCAAAATTTTTCGGTTTCATTTTTTTTATACAAGATAAAGCAAACAAAATATATATACATAAAAAGGCCCCCCTAAACTTAAGTGAGACAGTGATTCCACTATCTAACAAAGTTAGGGGGAACATCACTAATTTATATAAGTCCTTACACAGACCAAAAGTTAACACCAACCATTCAAAAATGTTGTCGTGATGCGACCAGGGTTGGTGACAGAACACGTGTAGGAAGAGAATGAAGAGTACGCGAGACCGTGTGTGGGCGGAAATGGGATACAGTCTCTGTAGATGAGAAGATGAACGGAGGGGAGAAAGAAATGGAGCACAAATTTGAGATTGAAAATTGATTGAATAAATTATTACAGTCTGTAATGATCGAAGTGTAAAACTGGATTATACTAATCTATCAACACTTTGTGAAATAGGATCAAACATCTCAAAATTCGCAAGAAAACATGGACCTACCAAACTTGGTGAACCAGGTGAACTTGACAAGTTGTCTTGCATTTTGGCAACGACAGGAAAGATGGAAAGAAGTGATTGAGGAATGATATTGGTTAAGTGTTCAGAAGAATGTTCATAGTCAATGGAAGAGACATGATAAATCGGAACATCCTTCTCATCCAAAATAACGAATTCATCCTCAAAGATATTCTTAAAATTCCCCTCAAAATTAAGCTCATCCATGCAATCGATCAAATCATCATCAATGATATCAAGAAGCAAAAAGGGTTCGAGAAAAACAGTGAAAGGTTCGGGATGATGTCCACACGGATCTGAAGGAAAGTATTGAATTGGTGAGAAAAACTCATCCAAGACTGTGGATTCATCATGAAAATTATCCCCAATATCAATATCCTTAATCAAGTCAAACTTCAATTTCTCAGACATCTCATCAAAAGCATGGTTGTTAATCGGTTGTTTTTATAGATCGGAGATGTAGAGATCAGCAGAAGTAGTAGTGGTTTCACTTGAAAAGGTTCCTTCACAATTGGGTAAATCAAACACACAGTAGTCGCACAACTCATTAAACAAGCAATTCTCAATTGGTGAATCATTTGGTGTACTCAGTAGATTTTCTAAACTGGAGTAGTGGAATTCAATTGGGAATGGGTAGATTTGATTCTGAAGAGTGGATTGCTCACTTTCACTACTCAAATCATCAAATTTTCATATCGCCTCATCATACATTGTAAAATTTTGAGCTAGTTGGGAACCGGCTGCTGGTTCGTTAGGTTGTATGAGTGCGGCCATGAATTCATTCAATTAATCAATTTGTCGGCGTGAAGCTACCCGAAATTCTTCTAATGTTCTTTCAAGACTAGACATGGGTTGTGAAGGGGTTTCAATAAAAGATTCGAAGTCATTTGGATATGTGAAACTCCCAAATTGATGTTCAGAAGCAATGTCTAGCGAAAGTGCAATCGTTGGGTAAGATTGATAGGAATTGAATGGATGCGTAGAATGGGTGGGATTATGATCAACACTGTGATAGGGAGATGATTGGAATTGTTGTTTTAAAGAATTCGGAGTGGTAAAAAGATTGAAAGATCAGTTATGGGATTGATCAATGTGCTCAGCAATGGACATGGGTTTAGGAGTTGCCACATTACTCTCAGAAGCGATATCAACATAAGAAAGGGTGAAAGTTTGAAACGGTTGATATGACATGGATTATGGTGTCCAATTGGTGTTTCTAAAAATATCTATCCGATCTTTCAAAGAAATGTTGGGTATGGATGGATCGTTTGAAGTTCTACCAAAGGAAAAACCGTATGAAGAAATATCTAGTTGAGGGTACCAAATTTCAGCAAGAGTTGGACATTTTGGGGTACTCAAGATATGAAAATAGCGGGAGAGGGTGGAAAGTGGGCGAATTTTTATAAATTTTTGAATTTTTTAGAGTTTTTGCATTTTTGAAATTTTTGTTTGTTTTTTTTTTTTGAAAAATACGTAACTACGGAATTAAACAATCACAATCACAAAATGCACAATCAACACCTAGAACTAGAGCCTTCAAAGTGCAACTAGACTGCTCCTAGACTTCCAAGCGACAAGTTGCAGGATAACTCTCGAATCGCCTCTTCACTGTCAATTGTGGCCAGGTAAGCACAGGTGATGTAAGGAGGGTTCCACTCACGAATCACCGAGAGACGGGCCTTTAAAAATTATCCCCTCATTTGTCTAGCCTAGGCACCATAAAATCAAGTTTAGATAAACGACCGATTCCCTGCAACCTTCACTTGTCCTAAATGAGCGCGACAAGTCCTTATATGTTTGGTCTAGATATTTTTTTAATTAACTCAAGCTAATGCATATGCTTTTTGTGATTTTTGGGGTCTTAGGAAGGATAATGAAATCCCCATCCAATCTGAATTGGTGTTCAAGCCCTTTAATGTTTGTATTATTGTACGCAAAGCGATAAAACAATCAAAATCTAAAAAAAAAAAATTATTTTGTAGTGGCGCAAAGAATCCTGCATAAAATCAGTTTATTGGAAAGAGAGAGAGAGAGAGAGAGAGAGAGAGAGAGTTTGCGCAAAGAATACTGTAGAAAAGGCAATTTATTAGAGCTCGGAGGGGGAATCTAGAGAAGAGAAGGACTCACAAGAGAACTGGGACTCTGAACCTAAAGTTTGGCTACTGAACCGCATCAATTTGAAAAGAAGGACCGCGGAACCGTGGTGGAATTAAGGAATTGGGATTCCAAATTTCTTGGGTGCACTCCTCTTGTTTTTCTCTTCTATTTTTCAGCCTGTGGTTCTTGATTGGATCACTGTATTTCCTCCAGATTTTAGTACGGTTTCGCCTCTATCACCCATAGTGTATCTACGGGATATGGGTCAAACTTCCCACGGATTTGGTTGGTAGAATATATGATATGCTTTCCACGACTTTGGTGGGTCAAACTTCCTTACCTTGCACACTCACACAAAAAGAATTAAAGAATAACAAGATGATATTTATTTTTATTTTTATTTTGTTTTTTATATATATACAAATTAAACCGAATAACAAGAAAGAAATACGCTACCATCTCTCCAGCAACGTGCCATTTGATTGGTAGAATTTATGATATGCTTTCTATGTGTTCTACTTACCGCAATCAAGTCGGTTTTACTTAGTAGCTAGCCTGTTGAGTATGAGTCGATCCACGGAGAGATGGTATGTATTTCCGTTCTCGTTTTAGATGAGTCAAGTAAAGAATGTCCAAGTTTGTTCAATTCTATTCTAAGTGTTGTGTGTATATATGTTCAAGAGGACTTGTTAGGGCTAGGGTTGGTTAGTAGAGTTAGGAATTATTCTTGTGCTTTGTCTTCTGCCATCATTGAAATGATTTTGGAATAATCGGAAGTAACGGCGATTAGGAGGACATAAAAATGGTATTTGCGAGTTTAAGCAAGCTTTTCAACGCTAAATCCATTCCTAGTGCCCTTTGTCCATCCGTTCCATACTTTTATTTCCAACCCTTAGCGAAAAATACACAACAAGTCTCCAATTAGGTCGCAACTACATGTCAGGTTGTAGTACGCCTAAAAGAATTCTTAACTTAGGTCATGACTATATGTCACTTATAACGCGACTAAGGGAAGGGGTTATGTTTATTTGGTCTGGGTTCAATTCAAGTTGTTTGACGGAAAGAAGCACAAGGGGGTTTTCCATCCCTCATATTTTCCTTCCTTAACCCTAACAAGTGAGTAATCTACTCACTCATTATGAAAAATAAATAAAATCGAAGAAAAGAAAAGAAATGATAAGAAGGGCAAAAACTAACAGCTTGGGATCTTACCTAAGCAAGAATCACACTTGAGCATCATAATTTTGCAAAAGAAAAATAAAAGAAAAGAAGAGAAGAACAAATAAAAACCATTAAAACACAATTAGAATACTAAGAAAACAACAAGTAAGTAATAAGAACTAAGTTAACGATACAAAAGATATAAGGTAGATAAAACTTTCATTTTCATTATTCATCCACTCAAAAACTCTCACTACATTTTAATGGAGAAAAGATGAAAAGAAAGAGGGAGCTAACACTAAACTAAAACTAATCCTAAGAAAAATAAAGCATTCCTTCTTTGCCTCTGAATTGGAGCATTTATAGGTAGTGAAGTGAAACCCTAGGGCTGTTTTCTGAGCCTTTATATAATGACCAAAACACCCATGAAGTTTCATCACAGATGACGTTATTAGGGCCGCTGATCCGCCAGCAAACCCACCAAAATTTCACTGATCCGTGCTCTAATTTGAGAATTGATGCTTCATTTTTCTTTTGGGTTCTTATGTTGTTCTCTTCTTCTGTTTGGTACACTTACATATGCAAAATCCTTCCAAATATTCTCAGATTTTTAACAGTTTAAAATGGCAACTCTTTTTGTCTTTTTCTCATTTAATTAATTTGATTTTTGTGCCTTGGATATCTCTCGAGCTCCACGCTACCTCCCTCGTATTCCGTGCTATCTGAGACCCAAATGACTGTTGTTCTTGTCTTATCTCTTGAACTGGTAAGCGGCACATGACGGATGTGGATGACCGGAACCCATATTTTATCCATCTATCGGCAGTTGTTTTGAATTTGTTATAACTGTAGAGAATGTGCTTGATTTGCATTATTCTAGACCGAGAACCTATAATCTGTAATCATATGCAAACACGGATCAAAAGCACCTACATATATACAAATATCCATAAGAATGAGCGGTATTAAATGCAATATTCTGTCGTGAATACGCGTGAAATCAACAGGGAAAATCCAGAAAGGGGATACCGGTGCTACCTAAGAATCCAACCGAGTCAACTGTTTTCAGTCGCTTATCCTTTCCCAAAAAGAAAGGGCCACGCCGACAGTCTGAAAGATCAGTCACCAGCGATACAGAGATGGCTGAATATGTGGTCCACACGGTCTATATGGCATGCACGCGTCCCAGTGACAACTATCATAGCAAGAGCAAAGATGGGGCTGCCGCTTTCTAGGCCCAATCTGGTTTAAATGTGGCTTCCACATCCTAAGCCCAGCCTCCTCCAGAAGACATTGAAAACCTTTTCAGTGAGAATGCTAGGAAAAAGGACCCCTCAATTCATGAGGAGTTGAGCTCGGACAGCGAAGAGAAGCCGACTTTCTGCCCCATGACTGCAGAACAGGAGCTGCTCCAAGAACTCCGGAAACAACTTAGGAGAAAAGATAAGGAGATGACCAAGATCTATTCCAAAATTGACGATTTAACAAATGTCATAATACAGCTCACGGCCTAAGTTGCTCGGTCGCCGTCCAATCAAGCATAAGGCTCTACTTATGAGCCGGGTGACAACGACCCGAAGCAGCTGATGCCTGTTCCTTTAAGTCCAAAAATATGCGAGCCACATGAAAGTCAGCCACATTCCGTCTCAGGGAATGTCTTGACTTTCGATGACAGTAGCCCGTTAACGCAAGATCAGATCATGGATTTGGTCACCAAAAAAGTCAAAACATTGGTGACCGAAGCCGAAGCGCAGAAAGATGTTGGTAGTAGTGGGATACCGTACCCTGCATAATACGATCTTGTGTAGTTTCCCAGCGGTTACATCATTACCAAATTTGGAAGGTTCGATGGGACAGGAAATACAATTCAACACATTGCACAATTTAATGCAACGTGCAGGAATACTGGGGGTACTGATGCTTTCATTCTCTGCCAATTTGTCAATAACTTGACTGACATTGCCTTCAACCGGTACGCAAGCATACCGGATGGCTCGGTCACAACATCTGCTCAAATGGAATTTTTGTTTAGCAAAGATTCATGAGTGTCAGCGATAAGATCACCATTGTTGACCTTGTAAGGACCAAACCAAAGAACAACGAAAGCAATACAGATTTTATAGTGCGATGGCGCAATCTCTCCGTCATGTGTGAACCACCGTTAGAGTAAGACCAATCCGTCGGTCTCCTCATAGGAAATCTCGGCAATTGGATGACTCATTTCCTATGCACAGCGGGACTCAAGACATTCCAAGAGCTGACCAAGAAGGTTCAAATGTTGGAACGTTCAAGACACGAGTCCACTCCGGACCCCCAAAATAACAATAAACCCTGGAAAAATCGGATAGATGATAACCATAAAGGCGGAAATTCCGACGACACCGAATCCTTTAACACGTCGGTTGACCGAAATAAACAAGGGACAGGTAGGTCTAATCCTAACCAGTCTCGGAAGCCGGTGTTAGGAGCAGGAGGAGAATCGTCTCTGAAAGAGAAGCTGGATAACGTCTATTTCTTAAGAAGGGACAAGGTCTATAAAATATACAAGGACGCTCGAAGAAACAGTCTACAATTGCCAGAATCAAAAAGTCCGCGAGAAGCGAATATTACTAACAACCCCGAATATTGCCTATATCACAGAGTGGTGAGTCATACCATTGAAGATTGTTTTGTTTTCAAGGATTGGGTCAAGAAACAATACAAGACAGGAGAAATAAAACTGTCCAAAGGCGTATTAGCGAACAATCAAGCCGCGACCACCAATTTCATATAAACAGAGACAGAAGCACTTTGAGAAAGAGCCAGGGATGAAAAACTCATCGTCTCGGCCATCAGCTTAGCTTCATCAAACTCAACATTCAAAATCTTAAATAAGCGCACAACATCGACCCCTAAGTCGTTAAACAAGGAATAGATGACCCCTAAGTCGTTGAAAGCCGATGTCGCGCACCCTGCGGTTTGCAGGGAGGCGGAATTTTCAAAAACGATGATATTTGACCACGCAACACTGGCTAAAACTCCAGGATCTTTACTAAAGCCTTAACTAGCTAATCTATCTAGAGGTTTAACTACCCTGTTAGAATGGTTATACCTCCAAGATCGAGTCCTTCGGGTCTTCTAGTGCTCCTCTCCAAGGCTCCTCGGTGATCGGATCGGGCTAGCTCCATCGGCCTTCTTGCGTCAAAGATGATCCACCGTGAGAGAATGTGCTCCAAGCTTCAACCTCTAAATGAGGTAACTAAGGTAGATGGTTCCCTAAACCAACTAGCCTGGGAGATGTAGAAAGTCTATTGGATTGTTTAGTCTCACTAAACCCTTGGCTCACAACACATGTGAAGGTTAGGGGTTTATTCTTTGAAGAAGAAGGAGATGGAGGAACTCAAGAGAGCAAGAGAGGAGAGCAACTCAAGAAAATAATCTCAAGAGTATATAATGAACCAACAAGAGAAACTAAGTGTAGTGAATGACCAAGTATTTGCTCAATAATTCAAGCATGCAATAAAATACAATAGAATTAAGCACCCATGCTTGAATAGTGATTCAAGACAAATAAAACAATACTTGAGCCATTCCTCACACCATGCCTCACAAAGTCTCCTCCATTTCCACCTCATTAATCTATTTAGGTAAATGGATAAAACTAATAATGAGGTGGCTCCTTCTAGATGCATGCCATGCCAAATTACAAGAATTCCCCTCACCGTATATACATACCCGTATCCGTATTCCGAAAAATACGGACACACCGAGACGATAACAATCCAATAATACAATACTAGGATCTGGCTTAAACCAAAGCCCACTAGTATTGTCCGCCCGATCAGCATCCATGTACAAGTACACGTACGTGATCGAAGCCCAGTTGTAAAACCATACGACGTCTACATCAATTGCCTAAAGCAGAGAAACCCTCTGTGTGGGACTTTAAAGACCTGGCAGTGGGTTTAACCATAAGCCGTCAGCGGAACTAGCTGCACGTAACGGCTACCCAGGTATCTGTCGATAACAAGACCGATGAGCAAACTCACCCGGACTCCTAGTGAGCCTATTGGTGACAATCTACGTACAGTCCGGTCTGTTCGTCTGAGATACTCGTATTTCTGCCTAGGTGGATGGTAAATGTCAGACCCCTAACAACGTGATAAGTTGTGCCGGAAGAGATCCTAATACACTATGAGAAACTACTGGAGTACCTTACCAGTATTTCTCGACTGCCTTGGCCAGCGATTTTGTGTAATGGCTTTCCGAACACTGCGCGATATCAACCCCCAATACCGGGAGAGACGAATCCTATCTGATCGCTACTGTCTCCAAGTGCTTTGGGACTACACCCAACTACTACCTATTTGCACGACTTCTTTGAGCATGGTAAGGTAGTAATCTAAGTGCAGTAGGAACACACTCGAGATGAAGTAGCGATGACAAGTCAACGGACTAAGCTGTACCCATACCACCTGGGAACTGCTACCTAACGATAGGTATAATACCAACCAGCAGTTCTTGACGAGTTCTGTCCAGTGTAACTCATAACCTAATGAGCACCTGCATACCAACTCCAGTACGTCGTACTAATGCTGTGGGACAGACCATATCCCCTGCTGGGATGAGAAGCGTATACACTAGTCTACTCCGAAGTATTGATGCCCCGTCTCGATAATCCAATGACTAGGGACCTGTATAAGGATGTGCTTATAGACTACCCAGCCCTCATGAGTGTGACTGCCATCACAACGCTGGTAGTCAAGCAAAGATCCTAAGGGCTCTACCAATATGTATAAGCGATATGCTAAAAGAAACACATGCACATATTGAGGTAGAATCAAATCAGGTAGCATATTACCATAACGAGCAAGAGTGTTATTATAACTGTGAAATCCCAAGCATCCAATATGTAATATACAATCCAGTATAATACAATAGTGGCCTCTAGGGCATATATCACTAACAATCTCCCACTTGCATTAGAGCCATGTATTGGCATATCGCAGACCTATCATCTTAATTAGCCGCTCGAGCTGAGTCTGAGGAATATCCTTTGTGAGTAGACCTGCAGTGTTGTTCTTTGTCTCTACTATCTGCACCTCGATCTCCTGGCGATCAATGATCTCCCTGACCAGGTGGAACCGCCTCAGGATGTGTCTGGATTTCTGATGGGACCTTAGTTCCTTCGCTAAAGCATTAGCGCCGTTGTTGTCATAATACAACGATATTGGATCAACAATGGATGGAACCACCTGAAGCTCTGTCACGAACTTCCTGATCCAGACTGCTTCCTTCGCGGCATCACAGGTATCAATATACTCCGCTTCCATAGTTGAGTCAGCAACGTTTTCTTATTTGGAGCTCTTCCAAATAACCGCCTCTCCATTAAAGGTAAAGACATAACCCGACATGGACTTGGAGTCATCCTTGTCAATCTGGAAGGTGGAGTCGGCGAAGGCCTCGATTTGGAGGTCTTCCCTGCCGTACACCAAGAACATCTCCTTAGTCTTTCTCAGGTTTTAAGAATGTTCTTCACTGCTATCCAGTGCTTCTCCTCTGGGTTTGACTGATACCGGCTTAAAACGCTCGGGGTGTATGCTACATCTGGTCTGGTACACAACATCGCATACATTATAAAGCTTAACAATGAAGCGTAAGGTATAATAGACATGCGAGCCATTTCTAAATCAGTCTTGGGAGACATCTCTTTGGAAAGGGTGATTCCGTGACAAGTCGGTAGATTACCGCGCTTAGAATCTTCCATACTGAATCATTTCAGTATGGTGTCGATGTACCTTGACTGTGAGAGTCCCAACATTCGTTTAGATCTGTTACGATAGATCTGGATCCCCAGAATGTAGGAGGCATCACCCAGGTCCTTTATGGAGAACCTCTGTGACAAGAATCCCTTGACTGATTGTAGCATAGGAATGTCATTTCCTATCAAGAGGATGTCATCCACGTACATGACGAGGAATACCAAACTTCTCGCTACAATTTTACTATATATGCATGGTTCATGTGGATATTTTATAAAGTCGAATTTCTTGACCATCTCATCAAAACAGATGTTCCAACTCCGCGATGCCTGTTTTAGTCCATAAATGGACTTAAGCAACTTGCACACTTTCCCGCTGCTCCCACTCTGAATGAAACCCTCCGGATGATCCATATAGACGCACTCTTCCTAATTTCCATTTAGAAAAGTGGTCTTTACGTCCATCTGCCAGATCTCATAGTCGTGGAAGGCAGCAATGGCAAGAAGGATCCGAATGGATTTGAGCATAGCCACTGGAGAAAAGGTTTCATCATAGTCCAAACCAGGTCTTTGACGAAAACCTTTTGCAACAAGTCTAGCCTTATAGGTTTCAACCTGTCCATCTACACCAATCTTCTTTATGAAGATCCATTTGCAGCCTACGGGTTTTACCCCTTCTGGAGCAAAGTCCAAAGTCCATACTTTGTTGGAGTACATGGACTCCATTTCGGTCCGCATTGCATCCAGCCATTTTACCGAGTCTCTGCTCTGAATGGCTTGCTGGAAGCTAGTTGGCTCATCATCGTTGATGATGCAATCCTCTCTATCCCTGTCTATGAGAAAAACGTAGTATCACTCGGGCGGACGAGATAGCCTACTACTTCTGCGGAGTGGCGCAGGTATGTCAGGTTCTTTCGAAACGTATGGTTCCACCATGCTTTCAGTAATAGTTTGCGGTTCTGGAATTTCCTTCAGTTCTATTGCGCTGCCACTTATCTCATTTTCTAAAAATTGAGTTTCCAAGAAGTGGGCATGCCGAGAATCAAAATTTTTTTGTTCCTCTGCGTAATAGAAAAGATACCCCCTGGAGTTCTTTAGGTATCCCACAAAATTGCATAATACTGAGCGTGCCTCGAGCTTGTCTGCATGCAGCTTTTTTTTACAAAAGCTGGACATTCTCATGTCTTAAGGTACTTAAGATAGGGTTTCTTCCCGCTCCACATCTGATATGGTGTGATAAGCACTGACTTAGTAGGAACCTTGTTCAAAAGATATGCAGCTGATTCTAGTGCATAGCCCCAGAAAGATCACGGTAACTCAGCATTACTCATCATGGAATGAACCATATCCAATAGGGTTCTGTTCCGCCTTTCTGATACACCATTGTGCTGAGGTGTGTATGGAGGAGTAAGCTGAGAGAGAATTCCATTCTATTTTAAGTAGTCCTGGAACTCGGCACTTAAGTATTCACCACCTCGATCAGATCTTAGTGTCTTGATAATTTTGCCGGTTTATTTTTCCACTTCATTCTTGTATTCTCGGAATTTCTCAAAGGCCTCGGATTTATGTTTCATCAAGAATACATATCCAAATCTAGAGACACCATCCGTAAAAGTAATGAAGTAGGAATAACCACTTCTCGCATGCGTAGACATTAGACTACACATATCGCTGTGTATGAGTCCCAAGAGCTCGCTCGCACTTACTCCGTGTCCAGTGAACGGAGTCTTTATCATCTTTTCTTTGAGACAAGATTGACAAGTTCATAAAACTGATATTCGAACGGATCCAAATATCCCTCTCTATGCAACTGTAACAACTCCAATTTCAGTATACATAAATTTTATTTAATGTTAATGTACAATTGGGGTATTTACAATTCCTGTGAAAGCTATAAGTATTTGTTTTGATTTAGAACAGAAAGAAAGCACTTGTAGCTCATTGGTAAAGTTTTGCACTGCTGAGACAAAGCACCGGAGTTCAAATCCCACTAGCCATATTATCCTTTTGTTTTATTTTCTTTTAACCTTCTAGAAGCCCAAGAATCTACATGTGCAACACACGTAATAGGGTAAGTTACGGAATAATCAAACATGTTAAATAGGCTAGTTGAAGCGTCAGAGACACGTGGCCCCAATCAGAGCCCCCAGCTCTTGAATCCAACCGGCGAGAGTTACTGTTCGGTTGGCGCCGCCGGTCTAACTTGGCCCAAACCCTAATTTTTTATTTTTCCCTAGACCCTTGGACTCCCCCCATAACTCCAGTATTATTTGTTTACTCTGCACTTTTACAGAGCACAATAAAATTCACAATTAAACCTATTTTAATACACCCATTCACTACACTAAACCCTAGATTTTCCTATAAATACCACCCCTCATATCACCCCTATCCACTCACAATTCCCTGCCAAAACTCTCAAGAAATTTCCAAGTTCCTATTGTGTGCAAGTGGAGTTAACGAAGGGCGAAGCTCCGGCGAAGTTCCGGCGATGACCCAAGGAGTTTCCGGTGATGAAACGACGCATCGGCGCTTCCCCACTCTTCCTCTTTCTCCCCTCTACCATATAAGACAGTAATTCCCATTTCCCCTTCTCATCTTATTCTTTAAAAAGTTCCATTTCTAAAACCCGATGGAAGCGGAGTTAGTCCGACTTCCGATTCGGTTTTCTTTAAAAACTACACTTTTCTTTAACAAGATAAAACCATATTCTCATATGTTGATTAATAAACATTAATAAGTATTAACAAACTCAACAAAATAACTTTCACATCAAAATAATCCAATTGTATCTTTTATCATACTTTTTCAGAAAAATACCATATAGTTTAGTTTCGACATAAACCATCATAATTCCTTGCTATACCTTTTGATAGTCCACGACGTAATGACATACCTCCTCACAACACACATATCTATCATAGCACGATGAATCTTGGGACAATAGAATATGGGAAATACGACTTTACAAACAAATCCCTTTAACATATAAAACCGTTTTCTTTAAAAAGTGAATTTAACTTTTCATGCAATTGAGCCTCTACAGCCCATTTTGGGGACCCCGTTTGGGATGGTGCGGATTATCGCACATTCTCGGGCTTAGTAGAGCGAGATGCATACCTCCACAAGGAGCATTCAATCTCGATGAAATTTTTATATATTTTTCTTTAGAAAATGAGATTTTTACAAGAAAACAAATAAATTTATTTTCGTTAAATATGTATATATAAATATTACCAAAATACTTATTTTAAATATATATATTATTCCATGTTTCCAAAACTCAAGAAAATAATTCAAATATTACATGAAACTACCATGATAATTCAAAACAATATTCATATTATAAATAAATACCATATATTATGAAATTAGGTTTTATTCACTAGAAATGTCACATTTATAAAATATACATCAATGAAAACCCTAAAAACGATAATTAAATACTTGAGGTGTATTTGAAATTATACTAAAACTATTTTTACAAAAAACCCCTCAAGTTATACTAAATTACAATAAGGACCTTAGTAAACATAGGTTTAAGCGGGACCAGTCTCTTGAGCCTCAGGGAGCTGGAGATATGGGTGCTTGCCTATTTAAGGTAGACAACCTAACAAATGGGGTTATCAACACGGTAATTGTCTTGGAAAAAGACACAAATCCTGCTGTCCATGTGCAGCAGTTACCGATAACACCAAAACAATCAGGATTTCAAGTTCTTTTAATAGTGTCTGACTCAGACTGAGTCTCAATCTAATCAATTTGACTTGAATGTGATTCAAGTACAAACTACAATGCAACATGATTCAATATGAATCCATCTATTCAATCTATATTAATCTGTATTGACTGAACCGAACCATGGATATATTCCGTTTACATGTTCTTCCATTATATCCGTTCCATTACTGATATCATGATTTCGGAAAGTCATCCATCTATACAATTTACAAGATAATACAATACAAGCAATACAATCAAAACATCGCGGGGTTTATAAGGGGTAGATTGGTACGGAATGTGTTAGAAGTGTCACGAGACTGCAACCATAAGACACCTAACCTGAATCTCTATTGCCATTGTACCATGGCTGAACGGTTCCTTGTACTCCATATACCTTAGTCTCCGGGATAGTGAGACTCCTCTCGTATACATTGGCATCTTCTGTACCAAGCTATAAACAACAGCGTTAATACTAAATAACAACATTAAACAGCTATACTCTATTCTGTCTATTCTATTCTTATCTATCTACGGGACTTACCGAGCGACTTGTTCGCTGACGACATTCTCTTTCTTCTTCTTTGGAATGTCGTCAGGTGTTTCGGACTCACTGGAGATCGAACCCAGCAGCGAAGAATTGGATCAGCTTACTGAAGACCCGGAGTTTTAGATTCACTTGTACATTACATTTCATTTTCGTTTCTGTTATGCCATTGTTTAGGCATTGCTTTCATTCCATGTATTTTCATTTCAATTGTATTGTAAAAAGAATGTTTAATAAATAAAGTTGCTATTTATTTACATTTTGTCTCTTGTATACATTTTATTTTATATGTCTTAGAAATGCTTAGCGTGTTTACTTCTGAGTAAATACGTAGGGCCTCGTCGCGTCCTCTGCCTGTATACTGGGAAATGGGGCATGACAGGTTTTGTTGGTGGCCCATGCAGGTCCGTTCTGTGTGGACATACAAGTCAGCTCTGTATGGACGTACATGTCAGTTCTGCGTGGACAACCTAAGCAATATAACATAAGAACCAGCAACTAAAAACATTCTTTACAATTCATATTTCTTGAATCTTCCAATTTCATATATTTTGAATCTGTCCTAACCTAAATTTTTCTTTCAAGGTTATGGATTCCCTAAACAACACCAACACCAACTTCAACAACACTCCACCACCCCTACCAATTGCATAGGGCGTAGCTGCTCTGATCAATGAGCAGACGGTACTACTTGAGGTGATCCGTATCCTCCTGGAGGGACAACAACAGCAGACTGCTATCTTGATGAACCGTCCCGAGCCAGAAGCACCTGGCGTGAAGCAATTCAGGGCCTTGAACCCTAAGCATTTCACAGGAAAAGAGAGCCCCTTAGAAGCTGAGGAATGGGCTCAGAGTATTGAAGATGACCTGGCAGCAGCATAAGTGCCAGAGGTTGCTTGGGTTCGTGTTGCGAAGTTGCAGCTCACGGACAATGCAAGGGTTTGGTGGAAGGCGAAAGAAAGCCATCTCACCTAACCGATCGAATGGAGGACTTTCTACGATATGTTCGACGCAAAGTACTTCCCCAAGACTGCCAGATTCGAGATGGAACAACAGTTCATCCACTTACAACAGGGTTCAATGTGGACCAAATCGGTGGATAAGTATGATGCTGAGTTTCCCATGCTCAGTCGGTAACATACATCTCAATATTTCGATTTCAAAATATAACATACTACACAACTAACACAATTCCTTAACAGATTTGCGGCACACCTGATACCGACGGATGAGATCAGAGCCCGACGATTTCAACAATGGTTAGATCCGGAGATCTAGGCTGCATTAGCCACAGAAGATTTCCCAACTCACGAATCAGCTCTGAAAGCTGCCCGCCGATATGAGGCAGTGGTAAAGATGAGGGGCATACCTCAGTCTGCCGGGATGAAGCGTCCTGCCAACCAGATGGTAGGAGGAGCCTCTTCAAGGCCACCATTTGTGCCAAGGAGACCGGGAGTACCAAACAACCGGCCTAGCCCAGCCTTTTGCACCTATTGCAGGAGAGATGGACATCTGATGAAGGATTACCAGCGAGCAAATTGCCTTTGCTTAGTCTGCGGCTCAGCTACTCATGATATTGGGTCTTGTTCTCATAGAAACAACCCATATACTGCACCCAGGCCAGCAATCACAAATCCGCAGCACCCAGCCATCCAGACACCTGCTCCGAGACTTGCACTACCTGCTCCACCTCCTCGAAGACCGATTGCACCTCCTCCCCGTCAGTTCCATCAAGCTCAAAGGAACCCACCTTAAGGACCAAGGAACGGACAGAGGAATGCTCCTCCAGCAAGGAGCAATGTGCCGAGGCGACAGGCTTTCACGATGACTGTGGAAGAGGCTGAAGCCACCGGCCAAGTCATTACTGGTAACACTTCCCTTTCAAATTCTCTTTCAGTTCATAGACATACCAATATATCTTTTCCCTTATACCTAAAACATATCCCACATAACCCAGGTACAATCTTAGTAGCCTCACTCCCTGCACTCGTACTATTCGATACTGGAGCATCTCATTGCTTTATGTCGCAACGGTTTGTCCGAACTCATGCGATTCTAGTCACACCGCTTGTATCCAGTTAGAATGTCAGTTCAGGAAATGGCGTTCTAAAGGCAACAATAGGATACAACCTGTGTCCAGTGGTCGTCTGCAGCAAAGAATTCTACGCTGGCTTCAAAGTGCTGGACATACCGAACTTCGATGTTGTTCTAGGTATGGATTGGCTCGGAACATTCTATGCTACCATTGACTGTTGTCAAAGGAGGGTAGTATTCGAGATTCCAGAGCATCCGGTCTTCTATTTCAAAAGTGGAGACCGTACCTTGGAGCCAAGTATA
This sequence comes from Agapanthus africanus, assembly GCA_030015575.1. Lineage (NCBI taxonomy): Eukaryota > Viridiplantae > Streptophyta > Magnoliopsida > Asparagales > Amaryllidaceae > Agapanthus > Agapanthus africanus. The sequence continues at coordinate 877,762,495 of CM057339.1, read as the reverse complement.
TACAAGGCGAAACCAAAGAAGGCAGTGATTGTGACAATTCAAGCGGAGGAAGGATCAAAGCCAGAAGTAGTTCGAGAGTTCGACGATGTGTTTCCTGACGATATATCAGGTTTGCCTCCCGATCGAGCTCTTGAATTCAGCATTGATTTAATACCAGGAGCACAACCGGTAATCAAAGCACCGTATCGACTAAGTCCAGAAGGTTTAAAGGAGGTCCGAACTCAGTTGGACGAATTATTGGCGAAAGGATGGATTCGTCCCAGCACTTCAAGTTAGGGATCTCCAGTTCTGCTCGTGAAGAAGAAGGAATGTTCATACAGAATGTGCATTGATTATAGAGCCTTGAACGAAGTAACAATAAAGAACAAGTATCCACTCCCGCGCATCGACGATTTATTCGACCAGCTAAGTGGATCTTGTATTTTCTCCAAGTTAGATCTTCGTTCGGGTTATCATCTGGTGAAGGTCAAGGAATCTGATATCCATAAAACGGTATTCAGAACTCGCTATGGTCATTACGAATTTCTTGTGATGCCATTTGGAGTGACCAACGCACCAGCAATATTCATGAACCTGATGAATTAAGTTTTTCTGGAGTATCTAGACAGGTTTGTTGTCATCTTCATCGACGACATCCTGGTGTAAGAGTCGGAAAGAACACGCCGAACATCTACGAATTGTCTTGGAAACTCTACGACAACATCAACTCTATGCCAAGTATAGCAAATGCGAATTTTGGCTAAATCAAGTTGGTTTCCTCGGACATATTGTATTGGGTGAAGGAATCTCTGTGGATCCAACGAAAGTTTCAGCAGTAAGCGAATGGCCGACACCAAAGTCAGTGAAGGACATTTGAAGTTTCTTGGGTCTAGCTGGATATTATCGAAGGTTCATTGAAGGATTTTCGAAGATAAAAACACCCCTGACCAAGCTCACACGTAAAGATGAAGAATTCGTGTGGTCAAAAGCATGTGAACAAGCTTTCGTAGAACTCAAGTCAAGATTGACATCAGCGCCTATTCTCGTTATACCGGACCAATTTGGAGGTTTCGAAGTACATTGCAATGCATCCGGTAAGAGATTAGGATGCGTTCTACATCAGCATGGAAAGGTTGTTGCTTATGCTTCAAGACAGCTGAAGATTCATGAGTGCAATTATCCGACGCATGATTTGGAATTGGCAACCGTTATCTTTGCTCTTAAGATTTGGCGCCATTATCTTCTTGGTGAACGAGTCAACATATACACAGATCACTAGAGTCTGAAATATGTGTTTACTCAGAAGGAGATTAATATGCGGCAGAAACGATGGTTAGAACTCATGGCGGACTTCAACATCAACCTGCAATATAACCTAGGGAAGGTGAATGTAGTACCTGATGCCCTTAGTCGCCAACCATTAGCAATGAATCTCACCGCTCAGTGGAAGCTTCAACAAGACTTGCATCATATGGAGATTGAAGTGATCATGCCAGATAACGCTTCAAGTTTGATGAACTTACAAGTTCAATCTACCATTGTCAAGCAGATCAAAACAGCTCAAGTAAGTGATGCAAAGTTCCAAAAGATCAGGAAACAAGTAGAGAATGGACTCAGAACAGACTTCATCATTCATGAAGACGGATCTTTAAGATACGGCAGTAGACTGTGTGTACCAAAAGGTTATATTCGGGAAGAGTTAATGAAAGAAGCTCACAGCTCTCCCTACTCAGTACACCTTGGAGGTATAAAGATGTACAAGGATCTGCGTCAAAATTACTGGTGGCATGGAATGAATCGTGAAGTAGCCAGAAGCATCGCTAAATGCTTGGTATGACAACAAGTAAAGACTGAATATCACAGGACTGCTGGATTACTTCAACCGTTACCTATCCCAGAATGGAAGTGGCAACATATCACGATGGATTTTGTGACGACACTCCCTCACAGCACAAAGGGTAACGATGCGGTATGGGTTATTGTGGATCGACTCACGAAGTCAGCTTGTTTCATCCTATTTCGAGTTGGCCAATCAACTGAGACATTAGCAAAGAAGTACATGGAGGTAAGAATCTAAATAAGATTTAAACTCCTCATAAATGTACTATCTCTGATACTCATGAACTCATACAGGAAATCATGAGACTTCATGGAGTACCGGTCTGCATTGTCTCCGATCGTGACACAAGATTTCGGTCACAATTTTGGCAAAGTCTGCAAGCAAGTTTGGGAACAAGTCTGAACTTCAGCACAGCTTATCATCCACAAACTGATGGTCAGTCTGAGCGAACTATTCAGATCTTGGAAGATATGCTCAGAGCATGTATGCTAGACTTCGAAAGATCGTGGGAAGATCATCTACATCTTGTGGAGTTTTCATACAACAACAGCTACTAAGCAAGCATCCGAATGGCACATTTTGCAGCGCTTTATGGAAGGAAGTGTCGATTGCCATTAAGTTGGGACGACATCGGAGATAGGGAACTCTTTGGACCTGAAATGATAGTAGCAACTGTTGACGTAGTTCGTACTATTAGGGAAAGAATGCGCTTAGCCCAAGACCGACAGAAGCACTGGGCTGATGCAAAGCACCGTCATTTGGAGTTCCAGCCGGGAGATCACGTATTTCTGAAGATATCTCCGAACCGCGGAGTGATTCGTTTTGGAAGACGGGGTAAGCTAAGTCCAAGGTACATTGGACCGTTCGACATACTCGAACGAGTCGGTGAAGTGGCTTATCGCTTAGCACTTCCACCTTCATTGGAAGGAGTGCACAATGTGTTCCACATATCCCAACTCAGAAAGTATGTGAGTGACCCCAGCCATATTCTCGATCATTCCGAGCTCACTGTACCGCCCGACTTATCTTGTGAGCAGTAACCTGTTGAGATCCTGGATAGAAAAGTGAAGTCATTTCGGAACAAGGAAGTCAACTTGGTTCGAGTGATGTGAAGGAAAGACACCCCAGGAGAATCGACATGGAAAAGGAAAGATGAGATGCGTGCAAGATATCCTCACTTATTTATAAACTAGTCCTTAAAATAAATTATAAATTTCGAGGACGAAATTTTTGTAAGGAGGGTAGACTGTAACAATTCCAATTTCAGCGTACATTAATTTCGTTTAAAGTTAATGTACAATTGGGTTATTTACAATTCCTGTGAAAGTTATAAGTATTTATTTTGATTTAGAACAGCAAGAAAGCACTTGTAGCTCATTGGTAAAGTCATGCACTGCTGAGACAAAACACCAGAGTTCAAATCCCACCAGCCACATTATCTTTTTGTTTTATTTTCTTTTAACCTTTTAGAAGCCCAAGAGTCTACACGTGTAACACAAATAATAGGGTAAGTTACAGAATAATCAAACATGTTAAATAGGCTAGTTGAAGCGTCAGAGACACGTGGCTCCAATCCTAGCCCCCACCCCTTGAATCCGACCGGCGAGAGTTACTGTTCGGCAGGCGCCGCCGGTCCAACTTGGCCCAAACCCTAATTTTTTCTTTTGCCCTAGACCCTTGGACTCCCCGCATAACTCCGGTATTATTTGTTTAGTCTGCACATTTATAGAGCACAATAAAATTCATAATTAAACCTATTTTAATACACCCATTCACTACACTAAACCCTAGCTTTTCCTATAAATACCACCCCTCATATCACCCTTACCCACTCACAATTTTCTGCTAAAACTCTCAAGAAATTTCCAAGTTCCTATAGTGTGCAAGTGGAGTTAACGAAGGGCGAAGCTCCGACGAAGTTCCGGCGACGACCCAAGGAGTTTCCGGCGACGAAACGACGCACCGGCGCTTTCCCACTCTTCCGCTTTCTCTCTTCTACCTTATAAGCTAGTAAGTCCCATTTTCTCTTCTCATCTTATTCTTTAAAAAGTTCCATTTCTAAAACCCGACGGAAGTGGAGTTAATCCGACTTCCGATTCGGTTTTCTTTAAAAACTACACTTTTCTTTAACAAGATAAAACCATATTCTCATATGTTGATTAATAAACATTAACAAACTCAACAAAACAACTTTCATATCAAAATAATTATTTTGTAACTTTTATCATACTTTTTCAGAAAAATACCATATAGTTTAGTTTCAATATAAACCATCATAATTCCTTACTATACCTTTAGATAGTCCACGAAATAATGACCTATCTCCTCACAACACACATATCTATCATAGCACGATGAATCTTAGGACAATAGAATACGGAAAATACGACTTTCCAAATAAATTTCTTTTAACTTATAAAACAGTTTTCTTTAAAAAGTGTATTTAACTTTCTATACAATTGAGCTTCTACAACCCATTTTGGGGACTCCGTTTGGGATAGTGTGGATTATCTCACATTCTCGGGCTTAGTAGAGCGAGATGCGGACCTCCACAAGGAGCATTCGATCTCGATGGAATTTTTATACATTTTTCTATAGAAAATGAGATTTTTACAAGCAAACAAATAAATTTATTTTCGTTAAATATGTATATATAAATATTACCTAAATACTTATTTTAAATATATATATTATTCCATATTTCCAAAACTCAAGAAAATAATTCAAATATTACATGAAACTACAATGATAATTCAAAACAATATTCATATTACAAATAAATACCATATATTATGAAATTAGGTTTTATTCACTAGAAATGTCACATTTATAAAATATACATCAATGAAAACCCTAAAGACGATAATTAAATACTTGATTTGAAATTATACCAAAACTACTTTTACATAAAACCCCCTCAAGTTATACTAAATTACAATAAGGACCCTAGTAAACATAGGTTTAAGCGGGACTAGTCTCTTGAGCCTCAGGGAGCCGGAGATATGGGTGCTTGCCTATTTAAGATAGACAACTTAACAAATGGTGTTATCAACACGGTAATTGTCTTGGAAAAAGACACAAATCCTGCCGTCTATGTGCAGCAGTTACCGATAACATCAAAACAATCAGGATTTCAAGTTCTTTTAGTAGTGTTTGACTCAGACTGAGTCTCAATCTAATCAATCTGACTTGAATGCGATTCAAATACAAACTACAATGCAACATGATTCAATATGAATCCATCTATTCAATCTATATCAATCTGTATTGACTGAACCAAACCATGGATATATTCCGTTTACATGTTCTTCCATTATATCCGTTCCATTACTAATATCATTGTTTCGGCAAGTTATCCATCTATACAATTTACAAGACAATACAATACAAGCAATACAATCAAGACATCGCGGGGTTTATAAGGGGTAGATTGGTATGGAAGGTGTTAGAAGTGGCACGAGACTGCAACCATAAGACACCTAACCTGAATCTCCATTGCCGTTGTACCGTGGCTGAATGGTTCCTTGTACTCCGTATACCTTAGTCTCTGGGATAGTGAGTCTCCTCTCGTATACACTGGCCTCTTCTGTACCAAACTACAAACAACAGCGTTAACACTAAATAACAACATTAAACAGCTATACTCTATTCTATCTATTCTATTCTTATCTATCTACGGGACTTACCGAGCGACTTGTTCACTGACAACATTCTCTTTCTTCTTTTTTGGAATGTCGTCAGGTGTTTCGGACTCACTGGAGATCGAACCCAACAACGATGACTTGGATCAGTTTACTGAAGACCCGGAGTTTTAGATTCACTTATACATTACATTTCATTTTCATTTCTGTTATAGTATTGTTTAGGCATTGCTTTCATTCCATGTATTTTCATTTCAGTTGTATTGTAAAAAGAATGTTTAATAAATAAAGTTGTTGTTTATTTACATCTTGTCTCTTGTGTACATTTTATTTTATATTGCTTAGAAACGCTTAGCGTGTTTAATTCTAAGTAAATACGTAGCGGCCTCGTCACGTCCTCTGCCCGTATACTGGGAAGCGGGGCATGACAGCAACTTCGTCAACCGTGTTTCATTGATGTGACCTAGTCTACAATGCCACAAGAAAGCCTGATTTAATTCCGGAGACTTTCTTTTAAGTGTGTTATGGATATTGAAAACCTGAGCTTTATTCAATACATATATTCCGTTATCTAATGTACCTGACCCAATCAAATTTTGATTTTGGTGGAAGTGTACTACATCACTTACAAATGTAAAATCATATTCTTCTTTATAAAGTAAAGATACAGATATGATATTACAGGCTAGACTAAATACATACAAACAGTTACGTAAAATCAATATCTGCCCACTTGGCAATCCTAGGTGATATTCCCCTACGGATTCAGCGTCCACGCTCATTCTGTTAGTTACTTTGAGAGTCATATCACCCGTCTTGATAACTCTATGGTTTCTCAAAGCCTGTAATGAATTACAGATATGAGATCCTGATCCGGTATCTAGTACCCAGGAAGTAGAGTTAATAGATAGACAGTTTTCAATTATAAACACACTCAAAGTCGAAGCCACAACGTGCTTCGAATCCTGGCTTCTGGCTTTCCAAGCCCTGCAGTCCTTCTGACAATGCGCTTTCCTGTGACTACAAAGACATGCCTCCTTCCCTACTACTAGCCCTAAAACTTTTGCTTTGCCCTTTCCCTCTACCTTACTGACACTGCTTATCGGCTTGGTAGAGGTCTTCTTCTTCTTTCCCTTGGCTTTCTCCTCGGATCTAGAAGAGGAAGATTCCCCAATAAGCAGAGCAAGTGTCTCCCTGAATTTTTTCAGGAATCCCTCTGAGCTCCTCAATAAATTGAGGAGACTTGGAAGTGTAACTTCCTTCCTTTGAATTTTACAATTCAAGATAAACTGAGCGTAAGTAGAAGGTAGGGACTGTAGAATCAAGTCAATGCATAACTCGTTCTCCAACGTAGTCCCATGGTCCATGAACTCTTTAATATAGCTAATCATCGTAAGGAAGTGGTCCCCTACAGATGACCCGACAGCCAACCTCGCTTGAAGCAATATCTTCGAGGTCTCATATCTTGCGATACGAGATTGCTCTCCATATAAAATTTGGTATGGAGGAAGATGGAAGCTAAGTCCATCTTCTCGTGCTGCCTATGGTTTTCACTATCCATGGAGGTTAACACGAGGCACTTGGCTCTCGCACAATCCTTTTCCCATGTCAGACGGATATCCGTATCCGCGACGGTAGAACTTAGACCTGGGACGGCGGAGGGTTTTGTAGTAAGGATGTAGTCTAAGTTGTCATAGGTAAGTGCCATCTGGACATACCGTAGCCAATCAATATAGTTTTTCCCAGTCAAATTATTATCTAATAACCTATGTCCGGTCATAGTGGTCGCTGCAAATAGGAGAAAAAGAAGAAACACTTAGCATGATGCTCTCGCAAATTTAGATTGGTTATTAGTTTATCTAAATAGGATGGCTCTCACTGTTTCCTCGAATCCTTCCTCAAACCATAAAAGAAGAATTAGTCAGGATTAATCTCACATTTACAATTCTTGCTTAACCTTTCAGCCAGGCTGGTGTTGGTACTTCGATGGAGGTTTTCCAATGCTTTCGCGAAGTTCCTTAATTACATAACCTCTTTTCCCTGGAGGCGTAGCTCCGTTGACACCGTTCTAGACACCTACTTGGTTTATAACATTGATCGTTTAGTGAAAAAATCTCCCAAAGAGTAGCGCATACTAACAGTAGGATCGGGATCCAAATATCATTGTGTGATAAAATTGAAGGAAGCCTAACAAGATTATCACACTCCAAATAGTATGCAGCACCAGCAAGTTTCAATACCTTAGAAACTCCTGATGTGGATTTTTGCCCCATGCTCTTATGATCTTGACGAAGGCTAACAAATCATAAGTCACATGTCAAGTTCTACCCGTCATTGTCCAGGTTAATTTGAACCCACCCATACAAACCCTTAACGAAGGCCAACAAAGTAGTCGACTGTCTCAAACCAACGCATCTATCTATGCTACATATGAATACCCAGCAGCTACCAATCACTATGCCTTGGCGAAGGTCAACAAGCATAGCTTGAATACTACTGATTATTCATATGAAATGACGGAGGGCTACGAATGGTTTTGGTGAAACCATGAACGTAGTGAACTTGATATAGTCAAAGGAACTATGATAGCTTTTTAAAAGGAGTGGTTTAAGCTCTGCATTTAAAATTGCTTTTTGAAGAAAACCGAGTGGTTTTGAAATTGTTCCAACAATTAAGCTTTGGTTTGTTTTATCTTGCATTAATCTTGTTAATACGGTCCCATCATTTACAAATCCTATCATTGCAGCAAAAGAAACGAAAATACAATGTACACTTATGCCATCCCCATTCGCCACTAGGCCCCGTCTAACACCGTTAGGTTACTTAACTAACGCCAAAGCGGTGGTTGGACTAGCGCGGGTGCAAAACATAAGCAATGTCTACTAGATATATAATATATATATGCATTTGTCTCACGCAATAATAGGCATTCCTGACCACAGATGAATATATTGGATATACTAGAAATTTCGCGTTTCGTTTAAGCCTGTAACGAAAGACGGATTCCACGGTCGTGATGAATAGCCAAATACCCCACCCTAGACCCCTACGGGTGCGGCAAACTACCCGCCAAATTCTCGATGTGAAGCAACCTCCCTCAGTAAAATGAGTTGGCCACTCGGCACATCAAAGAACCCGGTAGTTTGTGCACCCCACTTTGGGTCTATCCTAGGAGCAGAAAATAGTAAAAGAAATAATATACAACGGTGGCTACAATCTCAACCCGGATGTGTCCCGCAAAATAATATTACATCAATATTACAAATTACATTAGATGAAAGAAAAGAAAACACTCTTCTCACATCCCCCGGCTATTCATCCACGACGATCCAATAAAATTCATATCCACAAACCGACAACACAGATCACAGATATATGCAACCCCCAACTAATCGACGTATATCAATTAGCGGAGGTTTACGAACACATATATCAAACACAGAAAACCCGATTAGCCAAAGTACTTAGAATTTCGATCGAATAACCAAATTTAAATCTACCCCAAGTATAACATTGTACACAAAAGATCCTGAGTAGAAACAAAATAATCCCAATATCACAAAACTACAAAAAACAGGCATAGAAAAAATTTGGGCTAAATCGACTTCGAATCGGCCGCGGAACGGCGGTAGAACGGTCCATTCTAGCGCGGTTCCGCGGCGTTCTTGCCGATTCAGGAGCCCAAATTTCTTGTGTGACCTAATAAAACCCTGCACGTATTTTTCAGGCCCCTGAAAAGATTTTTGGACCTGTTTTGAAAATTGACAGAAACATGCATTTTCGGACATGATTTTGGGATTTTTCCGCGATCGAATTTCTAAAGACTTTGCTAACTAGCTAGTTAAGATTTTGTAGGCTCTGATACCACTGTAAGCCGATATCACGCACCCCGCGCTTTGCGGGGAGGCGGAATTTTCAAAAACGATGATATTTGACTACACAAGACCGGCTAAAACTCCAGGATCATTACTAAAAGCCTTAACTAGCTAATCAATCTAGAGGTTTAACTACTCTGTTAGAATGGTTATACCTCTAAGATCGAGTCCTTCGGGTCTTGTAGTGCTCCTCTCCAAGGCTCCTCGGTGATCGGATCGGGCTAGCTCTATCGGCCTTCTTGCGTCAAAGATGATCCACCGCGAGAGAATGTGCTCCAAGCTTCAACCTCTAAATGAGATAACTAAGGTAGATGGTTCGCTAAACCAACTAGCCTAGGAGATGTAGAAAGTCTAATGGATTGTTAAGTCTCACTAAACCCTTGGCTTACAACACATGTGAAGGTTAGGGTTTAGTCTTTGAGGAAGAAGGAGATTGAGGAACTCAAGAGAGCAAGAGAGGGGAGCAACTCAAGAAAATGAGATCAAGAGTATAGAATGAACCAACAAAAGAAACTAAGTGTAGAGAATGGCTAAGTATTTGCCCAATAATTCAAGCATGTAATAAAATACAATAGAATTAAGCACCCATGCTTGAATAGTGAGTCAAAACAAATAAAACAATACTTGAGCCATTCCTCACACCATGCCTCACAAAGTCTCCTCCATTTCCACCTCATTATCCATTTAAGTAAATGGATAAAACTAATAATGAGGTGGCTTCTTCTAGAAGCATGTCTTGCCAAATTACAAGAATGCCCCTCACCGTATATACATACCCATATCCGTATTCCGAAAAATATGAATACACCGAGACGGTAACAATCCAATAATACAATAATAGGATCTAGATTAAACCAAAGCCCACTAGTTTTGTCCGTCCGATCAGCATCCGTGTACAAGTACACGTACATGATCGAAGCCTAGTCGTAAAACCATACGACGTCTACATCAATTGCCTAAAGCAGGGAAACCCTCTGTGTGGGACTCTAAAGAATCGACAGTATACTGGCAGTGGGTTGAACCACAAGCCGTCAGCGGTACTAGATGCACGTAACGGCTACCCAGGTATCTATCGATAAGAAGACCGATGAGAAAACTCACCCGGACTCCTACTGAGCCTATCGGTGAAAATCTCCGTACAGTCCGGTCTGTTCATCTGAGATACCCGCATATCCGCCTAGGGAGATGGTAAACGTCAGACCCCGGACAACGTGATAAGTCGTGTTGGAGGAGAGCCCAATACACCATGAGAAACCACTATAGTACCTTACCAGTATTTCTCGACTGCTCTGGCCAGGGACTTTGTGTAATGGCTTTCCAAACACTGCGCGATATCAACCCCCAATACCGGGAGAGACGAATCCTATCTGATCGCTACTGTCTCCAAGTGCTTCGGGACTGCATCCAACTACTACCTGTTTGCATGACTCTTTTAAGCGTGGTAGGGGAGTAATCTAAGTGCAGTGGGAACACACTCGAGACGAAGTAGCAATGGTAAGTCAACGGACTAAGCTGTACTCATGCCACCTGGGAACTGCTACCTGATGATAAGTATAATACCAACCAGCAGTTCCCGACGAGTCCTGTCCAGTGTAACTCATAACTTAATGAGCACCTACATACCAACTCCAGTACGGCGTACTAATGGCTGTGGGACAGACCATATCCCCTGCTAGGATGAGAAGCGTATACACTAGTCTACTCCGGAGTATCGATACCTCGTATCGATAATCCAACGACTAGAGACCTGTATATGGATGTGCTTATAGACTACCCAACCCCCACGAGTGTGACTGCCATCACAACACTGGTAGTCAAGCAAAGATCCTAAGGGCTATACATATTGTATAAGCGATATGCTAAAAGAAACACATGCACATATTGAGGTAGAATCAAACCAGGTAGCATACTACCATATCGAGCAAGACTGTTATTATAACTGTGAAATATCCCAAGCATCCAATATGTAATATACAATCCAGTATGATACAATAATGGCCTCTAGGGCATATATCACTAACACCTAGTCAAGGGAGTATCGAGACATGGCATCGATATTCCAGAGTAGACTAGTGTGTATGTTTCTTGACCCTATATAGGGCGATGGATGATCCTATATCCATTAGTGTTTGACATCAGAGATTATACACAGGTGCTCATTGGAGAATGGGTACACCGAACAGGACTCGCCGAGAACTCTTAAATGGTATTATACTTATCGTCGGATAGCAGTTCTTTGGTGACACAGGTACAAGTTAGTCGATAGACCCGAGATCATCATAGAGTCTTGCGTGGTTCCCACTGTGCTTTGATTTCCTCCCTACCATGGCTTAAAGGAGTCGTGCAAATAGGTGGATTTTGGGTACAGTCCCGAGTCACATGGAGGCTTTGATTACCTCCCTGTCAGAATCATGCTTCGGTTGGAGTCAAGTCAACCAACTGCCTTTCATGACGGAATTATGCTTCGCCTTAGAATCAACCACCGCGTCGGAATTATAATTGGTCTAAGAATATATGCCCCGCATCGGAATCATGCTTCATCTTGGAGTATCTGCCTTCCATGACGGAATTATACTTCACCTTGGAATAAATCTCTATGTCAGAATCATGCTTCGTCTCAGAATATATGTCTTGTGTCGGAATCATGCTTCATCTAAGAATATCTGCTTCCGTGTCGGAATTATGTTTCGCCCCAGAATCAACCTCTGCATCGGAATCATGCTTCGTATCAGAATATATTCCCACATCGGAATCATACTTCACCTCGAAATATCTGCTCTCGTGTCGAAATTATGTTTCGCCTCGGAATCAACCTCTGCGTTGGAATCATGCTTCGTCTCAAAATATATGCTCCGCGTTGAAATCATGATTCACCTCTGAGTATCTGCATTCCCTGTTAGAATCATGTTTCGCCTTGGAATCAACCTCTACATCAGAACCATACTTTGTCTCAGAATATATGCCCCGCGTAGGAATCATGCTTCGTCTCGGAATAAATGCTCCCGTGTCGGAATCATGCTTCGTCTCGAAATGTCAGCTCTCATGTCGGAATTATACTTCGCCTTGGAATATATTCCCCACGTCGGAATCATGTTTCATCTCGAAATATCTGCCCTGGACTGGAATTATGCTCCACCTCGGGATATCAACCTCGACGTCACTAAAAGGGAATCAATTCAAGCATCCCAAAATCAGATCCATGAAAGAAGATCCATCAATTTCATGCACATGATCCATATACTTAGTGTGCATTCATTGATGGGGGGCACTTTGTAGGGTCAAAATTTACACCCCTTTGACCAAAAAAAAGCCAAAGTCAACAAGTCAACGCCCAAGTAGAGCCGGATCCGACCCCAAACAACTGGACCCACACCCAAACCGTCTCAAGCCCAAACAGAGCCGACCCTATACCGATGAAGAAAATAAAACAATTATGTAACAAATAAATTTAAATGTAATTTTTAGGAATAAATGTAAGGAAAATGGGGAAAAAAACCAAAATATGTAAAATCCATGTCTTATGTGCAAAAACAAATAAGCACATAAGCATGAGAAGGGCAAAAAGCAAAAATTGTAAAGCCCAAAGGGCCCAAATATAAAGTGTAAAGGTTATAAAAAGTCAACCCTATGATGAAATCAATAGCAAATAGAATTCTCTTCCAAATTATTTTCTAGGGTTTTGAGCCTTCTTCTCTCTCTGCCTCTTTAAGGTTTCTTTCTTCCTCTTCTTTTAAATTTTTTTGAGAATGCTTTCTCTCTTTACCTTTGCAAATATTTTTAGGCCTCAAAACCCATACAAAAAAGGAGATCTTCTTGTCTCTTAAATTTTTATTCATCAAGATCCAAAAATAAAAAAAGGAAACAGAGGGGGAAAGAACTCATCTCCTAATCTGCAAAAACCCACTGTGGCAAGATCCAGAAGTCAAGAAAAGGAACGGAGACATTTTTATTGCCTAAGATCCAAATGCGAAGTCTTGGAGATTAAGAATTTTTTTTATCAAACTAAAAAGAAGCATACGCTTCACAAATCGAAAGCAAACGCTTTCTGAAAGTACAAACTCTCATCTATAGGGTGCGCCCTATGCAAACGTGCAAGCGCCAAGGACGCTTGCTGTAATATTGCGCATGTGCGCCGTGTGTAATGCACGTGCACCAGCCCTATGAGCGTTTTCTGCAAAATTGCACATGTGCGCAACGTACAATGCACGTGCGCCAGCGCCAAGAGCGCTTTTTGCAAATTTGCGCAACTTTCTACAAAATTGAACGTATGTGCTACGTGCAATGCACGTGCATCAGCGCCAAAGGCGCTTTCCGCAAAATTGCACGTATGCGCTACTTGCAATGCACGTGCGCCAGCGTTAAGGATGCTTTTCTATAAAATCGCGTATGAGAGCCACGTGTAATGCACGTGCGCCTGCGCCAACGATTGGACCAAATGCGCCAGCACCAATTTTGCTTTCCACAAAGTTGCACAAGTGCGCTACGTGCAATGCACGTGCGGTAGTGCCAAACATGACCATATGCGTAAGCGCCAAATATCACAAAGAGCGCAGCGTGCAATGCATGTACGCCAAGTATCAGCTCTAATAAATAAACCAAGTGCGCCAGCATCATGTACAATGCACGGGCGCAAGCACACATCAGCGCCAAGCCAAAACTTTAAAACTTAGCAAAGAAATGGCTGAGTATTGAAACCTATGTTCCCCAATGTGGAGCCAAGTCAAAAGACTTGGCTAGAACTTCCCAATCCCAATTAAAGTTTATGGTTTCAAAATAAAAAGGAACTTATGTACCCCATTCATGACATGAGAATTGAACATAAATTCACCCATGTTGGCAAACTAGACCAACATGGGGGCTGTGTCTTAAATACAAGGATTAAGTAATATTTAATAAAAAATAAAAGATGAAGGCAATGCACTTCTTCAGAAAAATTCCAACATTAATTTCACACATCCATATCCCACGTTAAGTTCGCATGATTTGCACGACCCGTTAATCGAAGATCCCCTCGTTTCGGAGCGAGAGGTAATTAACGGCAGTTTTGTCCGCAACTTCCTGAGATTAAGATCCCCACAATCAATAAAACCCCGTTTAACCTAGGCAGGGGGAATCTGTATATACCTGACAAGAAAGCGCATTTGCATCTCAATAGGGTGGCGAAAAACACTTTACATTAATCAATGAGATACAAGTTTACTCTTGAATATATCCAATAAGAATTAAATATATTTTAGTGATCGAAAGAAAAACTCTCTTTTATTAAAGAAGGAAAATATAACGGTACATGAATTTTGGGGTCATTATACTAATTATATTCTCTACAAATTCGTGAACATAATACATATAGTTGTGTTTTACAAGAACTTTGTATACAATACAAACAAGTGTTATTTTCCACCTAATGGACCAATTTCGGATACCGCAAAAGAGCTATCCTGTAACATTTTGAAAATTATTATTATTATTTTTGAATTAAATAATAATATTATGAGTTTTACGGATATGATAATAAGTAAGGATTTAGGATTTGGTATAACTATATACAATTACTTATTTTTGGTATAGTAAGAAAAATTAATATGTTACCATTTTATCGGATGTGTTGGGATTTATCAGGGTTGGGAATTACTTTGGTTTTAAATTTTTTTCTTTTTTTGAAGAGAGAGAGAGAAAAAAGTATAGGAGTGGAATTTAAAATGGGGTATGGGCTTGTGCCCATACCATTCACCCCTCCATCCCCTCACTCATTCCTCTCACCCTCTCATCTATCCTCACTTCCTCTCACCCTCTCGTCTCTCTTCTTCCTCCATCCCCAAATGTCTCACTCTCTCTCAAATACTCCAACCCAAATCCCAAACTCAAAACTCGAGCTCATCTCTATCCAAGCAAGCTCCCTTCTCAAGTTTTTCAACTAGAACCACATGAATACTTCAAAGTGGAGTCCTCAGCCTCTTAACCCCCTTGGAGCTTCATCAAGAGCTCAGATTTTCACTTTTTCCCACTCCAAAAGGTAAAAATCCCTCTTTTCACAAATTTCTATAAGTTTTAAGTGTTTGGCTATGAAAAAGTATAGTTTTTGTATAAAAATGATATTTTTATGGGTTAAACTCTTCTAAGTTTGGTTTTGAAGTGATCCACTACTAGTGTTAGAAGCTAGTATGGTATACTTGGTGATTACACCTTATTTTAGGAAGTAGAGGGTATTTTGATGCAAGAATTTGGAGTTTGAAAGTTAACCAATTTTAGAAAACTCGTTTCGGCAGAATCCTTCTGCAAACATCTGAACCCCAAAACTTCAGACGACTTCCTTTAAACTACTTTTCATGATTTTCTTTATGCAAACTTCTGGGCTCAGAAACTTCAGACGTCGTCTTTCTATGTGTTTTTTATGTTATTTTGTGCTTCAGAAGACGTCTGATGCTTAATCAAACAGACGTCTGCATTTGATTTGGTTTTCTTGGGTTTTGGCCTTCAGATGTCTAGTATTTCATCCTTCAGACGTCTGTTTTGCGCTCTGTTACACTGTTCATATTCCCAAACGTCTGCCTTGAGATAGGTCAGACGTCTGCACTTCAGAACAGTTGATTTGGTTTGTTCTTCAGACGTCTGCCTTGTATAGGTTAAGACATCTGGTGTTCAATATTTTTGGCAGTTTTGCTATTTTGTTGATGTTTTCACCGTTTTTTTGTTTTCTTGGGTTTGTATTAATTTTAATGGAGTTCGCTTGCATGTTTATGATTACTTTGGTTATAAGAATAATTATAGGGACTTCCAAGACAGTGAGAAAGGTCAAGGCGATTGTCAGCTTCGATTAGAGTGAGGCGCACTTCGGTGAGTAGATTTATATCTACGGGGGAAATCGGGTGGATGGCATGTAGCATCCCCGAAACTAATTCTAGAGAACACTTAGTTTAGAAAACGTATATACGTAACCCAGATACTTAGCCTATAATGAGATAAAGTAGCCTATAGTTCGTAACTTTTATAATTAGTTCGTAACTTGTATAATTAGTTCGTAATTCATAACTAGTAGGCTATATGTGTGTGTGTGTGTGTGTGTGTAGATATGTATCTATATGTGTGTGTGTGTGTGTGTGTATGCATATATGTGTGTCTGTGTATACGATTAATGCTATGTGTTTGTGTACGTGGTTAGAGGTCCGTACTAATACAGATTGGATGATTGGTTGACATCATATGAGGTGATATTCCTTACTTGATGATATGGGGATAGATTGCCGAATGCGGCCGATATTTATTTGACTCATGGAGTCTTGCTATGAATTCCAATTGGGAAAACTATGAATACTAAGATTATACTATTTGTAAAACTAATGATTCGTTTCCTATTTTAAACCCTAATGCCGAGGATGTGCTGCTAATTTCAAATGAATATCTATATTAAAAACATTACTGCCTCCTCTTTTTAAAACAACGTTTTGTTTTATTTTAAACTGTATAATTGTATTTATAATGCTTGTTCACGTTACGTTTCTTTTACTCGTCATACGTTCGCGTTTAGTTTAATTTGTTAAGTTGCGCTACGCTTATATTTCGTCCTTATATGCTTCGTATAATTAGTTTACGATACCATACTTATATGAACACACTTATAAAACACTGCACAGCTACTAATGATTGTTATATGGCTCCATCACAGACTTGTATGTTACGCTACACATCATTGGTACTGCCATGATATTATAGGATTTCCATGCTAATTATATCTATGTTGATGTCAATGCTGTCTATTATGACTTTGTTATATATATGCGTGATTGATTGATATATCCGTGTATTTAATCGTCAACTGAAGAAAGATGTTGGATGCATTGTTGACGATTATGATATTGATGACTCCAATGGTAATCGAGGGCTTTTCTTGTACGAGTACACTTGATAGAACACTTGCACAATTACTAATGATTGTCATGTTGCATGAGCATAGACGCGTAAGCTACACTACGCATCATTAATTAGTATTATCATGACACAGTAGAAACTGCTATGCTTGTTCGTGTTTAGTTATTCATACTAGTATGCATGATATTTGATGATTGTGATATACAAATACTATTACCATAGATATTCGTATATGATTGTTACTAATTGTGGCAAAGATGAATTATGTATGTGTTCTCAGGAACTTGATATTTTCCATGGAATTGAGAAGCCGTGGTGTGATTTATAAAACTTGTGTATGTTTAAAATTATGGTTTTCTCTTAATATGATTAATTGGACATCCACCATGAATTTTCTGGTTTCCATGATATGATATCTGAATCGAGATAAGGAATAACCAATTACGGATACATGGTAGACCCGGTACGACTCCGAGGGGCAGAAAGTCCGTAGGGAGGTACAGGGAGCCTAGCGAGGATGATCGATACCGGTGATTGTATAAAACACGGCGGATATCCGGAGGATACCGACCGTTGTGATATAAGATAGAAATGAGAGCTAGTCTGGGGGATAGTGCCTCAATGAGATTGAGATTCCGAGTGTCGATGATGGACACCCATTTGATGGGATTTCGAGTGTCAGTGAAGGAAACTCCTTTGATAATGATTTCGAGTGTCGATAATGGACAATGATTTGATGATGAATAATTTGTGGATGATATATTTCCATGTTGCATGACCCGATATGATGCATTGATACTTATATATGCTATATTGCAGCCGAACAGGACTGGTCCTAAAGACAGTACCTAAAATACTATTTTCATATATCGATATTTATTAAAGAGGTTTTCAAAGGAGTTATAGTCTTCCTATTTTCCTATGTGTCTATGACGACACAAGAAACTTTCAAAAGAAAACCCTCATAAATCATTTCTAAAAGGCGTGACGTATATTTTAAACAAATGCATATGTTGCTTCATAAATCAACGTCTGCTGCTTGTACCGTGACATGCATATCATACGGCTATTTTGAAATGATTTACATATATATATCTTTCGGCTACTTTATATGTTTACTTGGATGCATGCTATATATGGGATGTTTACACGATCTATTAGGATGCGCTTATAGTACTTATATTATATAGTAGATATATGTTATCATATAGTATGATAGTACTATACTTTTTGATCTAGGTAAATCGTTATGCATTTCGATTTCTACCTTATGATATATTTTTACTCACGAGTTGGCAACCCACCCCCGTTGTGCCATAGTTCTTGCGAGATCGACCGCTCGGATTAGTAGCGGCTTGCTGGCATATTCTTTTTTTCGATTGATTGCTTTTGCTAGGTGGGTTACATGGTTGTTTCGTAACCTTCTTTTTGTATATGCATACACTCTCTTGTATCTAGTTAAAAACTTCATCAACCATTTGTATATTTGTGACTTAGAAGCGAGAATTAGGTGTTTATGTGTTTGGGTGTCGTACTCGTGTGGAGTCTACTTGATATTGATTTTATCATGTTTATGGTTTCGTTTTCTATTCTTTGTCTTGGGCATCGTATATTAACTGCGTGGTTGCTCCGCCGTTTGGGCATGGATGCTAGCTCCCATTGGGGATGCTTTTGTATATTTTTTTGCATTGTATAGGGTTTTCTTCGAACTTTACAAATGAGGTGTTTTCCGATTTTTAAACGACGAAATTGTTTTCAATCAAACTTATTTATATTTCAAACCAAACTCGATTTCATTTTAAGAACCTATTTCAAAACTTCACCTCTATTATTTTCTTATAAATGGTTTGGATTCCTGGTTTTTAGCTTGCTTGGGTTACGGTGGGGTCCTATAGACTTCAAGTGATCCAAGTGCCGGTCACGTGCCATTTCCGAATCATGACAAAGTTGGTATAAGAGCTCTAGATTTAACCTTTATTGAGTCTAGGTTTGACTATGTGGAGTCTAGGGCATTATTTTCGGAACCTAGGCTTAACCTTATGGAACTTAGATTTGACTTTGAGGGTATTAGACCCGAACTTTCGTAGGTTGATCTTGGTATGATGGAGTAGGTACTAGGTAGAGTGACGTATCGTATATATATTCCGCGGCATATTTACGATAGGATACTCCGCCTAAGTAACCTTAGGATATATCTTGAGATCCTTTCTTCTATTCATTCCAATTGATCTATCCTCATCGATTCTTGGTTGCTTCTTCTGGTCACCATGTCCATACGAGCCGAGAGAGCTGCGACGAGATAAGAGGTCAGGGAAGGCTCGTCTGAGATGAGGACCGCCTAGGGTGGTATCCTGGTGACCTAGGGTGGTATCCCGGTGACCCAGGAACATATTGATTATCCTTTGTCTGATAGGATTTCTCATTTTGAGAAAAGTGTTTAGGATCTGCACCAAATGGTCGGGTCATTGCTTGAGGCCAGCCGGACACAGAGGCCTGATGTCGTTCAGCGTAGTCTGGAGGTCGTTGTGCTGCCTACCATTCAGACGGTCATACCAGCTGTTGATGGGACTATCGAGGTATCGCTCCCAGAGTTCATGAAGTTGAAGCCACCAGTGTTTATGGGCATGGATGTGTCAGAGGATCCTTAGTCATTCCTGGATAGGGTGGCTAGGATATTTCGTTCGTTGAGATGCTCTGATGCGAGATTAGTGGAGTTGGCCAGTTTTCGTTTGGAGGGTCTTGCTCAGAAATGGTGTGAGTCGATCGAGAGAGGCGGAGCAGTGGGTCTTCCTCCGATGACGTGGGACGACTTCCCAAAGGTCTTCTTAGCCATATTTCTTTCGCAGAGTGTCAGAAATATCCGAGCTCATAGTTTTGAGTCTTTGTATAAGACTCTGGGTATGACCATAACCGAGTATGACTTGTAGTTCATGCAACTATCGCGATACGCTCTCTACTTGGTCAATACTGAAGAAAAGTGGATTAAGAGATACGTGCAAGGTCTATATGCGCAGTTTTTCCTCTCCATTGGTGCCCAGCATCTTGATATGTATGCAGAGGCTTTGGATGCAGCCACACTTATAGAGGAACGTCATGATGAGATTACAGCTGTTCCGAAACCGAAGTGGGTTCGCTTTGATGTGCCAGTTTCCGGGCAGTTCGGCAGAGATGATACAGGCAGAGGTCGTGGCATGTTCTTTCCAGGATACAGTAGTGATAAAGATCTGACCCAGGGATAGTTGTATGACACGTATCCGCAAGGCTAAAGGCCGCCGCCGGCGTATTATGAATGTAGAAGGTCATGTCATTTCTCCAAGGTTTGTACCGTGAGGTGTCAGGGCGGGGCGGCAGTTCCGCACCCAGCAGTTGTACCAAGAGGCTGTGGATTTGGTGGTTCTGTACCAAGAGGATGAGGACCCAGAGGCAGAGAATGCCAGACCGTAGGCAGAAGGCAAGTGGTAGTCCTTGCTCTTCCAGCTTTGGGTGCTCAGGCACCCACCGAGGTTAAAGGAGGTATACTTCAATGTCAGTTTTTTTTATTTGTATTTTAGTGATCTGAGTATCGCACTTTCGACGTTGAAGAAGCAATACTTCGATGTAGGTTGTTTGATTTTTGATGATTTGTGTTTTATGCACAGCAGTTGCACTTGATTGATATTTTGCTCGCAACTGAACGATTGTACCATTCACACCTTCGTAAGTATCACCTTCTTTTTCATGCCGAAAAGTTGTGCCAATGGTTGGGCGCATGCGCAAGAGCCAACCAAATTGGTTATGCGCAGCGCCAATAGGTGGGCGCAAGCTCCAGCGCCAGTGCCAAACGTGAAATGCTCGTGGCGTAAGCGCACTTATATGGTGAAGCGCATGCTTCAATTAGAGCTTAAGCTCTATTTTGAGAAATAATTTTCCATATCTTTCTAAAATAGAAAGATTGTTTCTGTTTAAACAGAAAATCCCCTGGATCAAAGATCCAACTGTTGGTAAAAATTGGTGTAAACGCAGCGGAATAAATTTTTTACATCAACACCAATTTAGGGTTTATAAATTAGGTTAATTATAAACGAAATCAATTAACCCATAATTGATTCGAAAAGATAATACTTTAACGCAATTTTGAATTTGCGTTGCGTTCATTGTGCTAGCGATTCTTATCCAATCAAGATGACTTGATTATACCTTGATGATCTCCTTGTTTGCCTCCACACGAATCTCCAATATTTTGAACTCTAATAATTAGTTAGCCGATCTAATTAATTAGAGAAAATTATAAAAGAAATAAGAGAATTAAAAATCAAAATTTTAATTCGTCTCCACCATGAAAATTTTGGCCAAAAGAAAAGAAGAAGAGAGGCCAAAACTTTTGAGAGGATAAGAGGAATAATTAGGGTTTGTATCAAATAAAAACCTATATATAGGTTTTTTTTCTATTTAAACCTTCATAATTAATTAATTTGTTTAATCCCTTAAACAAACTAATTAGTTATAATTTAATACATGTTGGCCCACACATATATATGCATATAATATTTGATACACATCAAATGCATAACAATATTATATATATATATATATATATTATTCATAATATAATTAATATATATAAGCATGTATTATTTACTCATTTAATATCACATATTATCTTGAGTAGCACGTCAAATCGTATTTGACAATTTTACTCTTATTTAATTAATAGTACATCAAATATACTTATTTAATTAAATCATTTTTTTGTATACCAACCATATACTTTCTCTTCTTTTATAGTTCTATGTTTGGTAAGTAGGAGTTCACCTATGTGTGACTCTGGAGCCTTGACGTTTACCCAGCAGTGGATAATTAATTTGAACAATTTGAATTCATTATGTAAGCAGTAAAATCCATAAGTCTATAGGGACGATAGCTACGTGTTTAGACTACCTGAGTAAACCGTCGATGACTGGATGGGAATAGAAAAATACTATCCAAGCAAATCAATACCTATCAGTGGCAACTACCGTACGGTCCGATCTCTTCGTCTACTTTGTGCTCCTTATTTGGTCTAGGGTTTGGTAGTACTGTCAAACCCTAATAACTTAAATAACTATTATGTTGATATTATCACGTAACCCTGAGATCAAACTGATAACCACTTATCATTTGATCTCTAGTACTCTGACTTGATATTTTAAGTCACCGATATATCGCACACTGCAGAACACTATTCTCCATATACCAGAGAGACGAATCCTATGTTAACTCCTAACAACCTTTACATGTATTCGATCATACCCAACTATTACCGTTATATACAGTATCAATAGATCTGTGGTTGGGTAGTAACTAAAGTAATCTCTAGCACACGCAATATACTATGGCAAGTCTCGGGTCTAGAGGCTAAGTCGTATCAATTGTCACTAAATGAATTTCCATCTGACGGTTATGTATAATTACCAACTGGAAATTCAAAATGAGTCGTTCAGTGTACTTATCATCTATAAGCACCTGCATACGATACTCTGATGTCACCACACCACATGACTATGAGAACGGTCATAACTCTCTCTAATGAGTAAGTATAATATACACTAGTCTTCAGGAGTATCGATGTCCTGTCTTGATCTCCTATGACTAGAAACATTTAAGAATATATTTATTGACTAGTCGGGTCTCACTATTGTGATCTACATCACAATCTTGTAGTCTATTATTATTCTACAGACTTTATTAGTAATCAATAATAAACAGAGTAATAAAAGATATACCAATAAAGAAAAAACAAAATAGCATGCTATTATTATGAACGAGAAAGTTCTATACATGTATATCACAATTACAACTAATTGCCTCTGAGGGTACCTACATCTAACACCAACGGTACATAAACACCATCGGTTGATCAAAGGTTCAATTAAGATCTCTCAATGAGAGATTCTCTCAACCTTACCTTACTATCTCTCCTCCTATAAATAGGAGCCTAGGAGATTAATCTCCACATATACAGAGACCACCATAAGGTTCAAATACACAAAGAGACCACCATAAGGATCGAAAAGAGGCCGAAGCCTCTGCTAAAAAGAAATTCTTCTTCCTCCCCCAAAACCCTAGGTAAAGAGAAGGATAAAATTCGCTCCTCTGCATCCACTTTTCCTCCCTTTACGAAGCTTAAGCTTCGTAAGAACCCAAAGTTCTTTCTTTGGATCAAAGATCCATGAGTCAAATCCCTTTTGACCGAGAGCTTAAGCTCTTATAGGGGTTTGATCTCAAGATCTGAAATCTTGGTAGAAGAACTTTGGTATTCCTCCGCCATGAGATGAAAAGGTCGTTAAGATGAAACAAAAATCGAAGCTTTAACTTCATGAGATCCATCATATCCCCATCAAGAACACCCATTGTCATCAAGACCATGACCATAAAGGAAAATAGATGGAACCCAAGATCCTAAAAGTTGATCTTTATGAACTTTATGATCAAAAGATCATTATTATAGAAGCTTAAGCTTCATAGAAATCTGAATTTTAAAAGGTTAACCTTTCTGGGGAAAGAAGATAGAGTTTAATCTCTAAGACATGCACTGCGCCATGTGCAATACACATGTACTAGCGCCAGCGCCAATGATTGTTCTGCTAAGATTGCACCAGAGCTTAAGCTTTCAAGATTGCGCTGCGCCATGTGCAATACATGTGCGCAAGTGTTGGCGCAAAAGCAACACCATGCCCACCAGGCGCAAGCGCCAACTTCATGCGCAATGTAACATATGAGCGCCACGTGCAAGTTACGTGAGCCAGTACCATGCACAAAATTAAAGATGGCAGTGTCAGTGCCACATGAAATACACGTGCGCTAGAGCTGTAAACTGGCTAACTGTTTGAGGCTTAAACTTCCTTAATAATCTAAAGATCTGTAAGAATAAAATTCTTAAGCCACCTATGTCGACCTAGTTCTCAAATTAGACTAAGTGTCCCTAGACAGGGCCTATGTTTCCCAAACCATTTAGGTTGTCCTAGTTCTCAAATGAAACTACGTGTCCCTAGGCAAACCTTATACTGGAACTCAAGTTTCCAATCCCGAAGCTTATGAACTTATGGACCTTACAATGTGAGAATAGAACCTATGTCCATCCCTATTAGAAAACCAAAATACCAATAAGGGCATAATCAAGCAATGCTTGGCCAAATCATGAAATATATATACGGATTTGGACTAACCAGCGCCCTATGAGCGACGACGAAATTAGTTTCCGTATACAATCCAAGGGTAAACCAAATAAACCAAAAGACACGACACATGAAGAAAACAACCTAGTGTGTAGAAAGTGTTTTCGTTCGCGACAACATAATTAACTATAGGGGCTTGCGCATGTAGGAAAAATTCTTCCCCACAATCAATAAACCTCTCACTCTGAGAGGGAATCTGAAATCAAGTTACATCGGTCGCATCTATTCAAACTCCGATATATGGCGCTATAATCTCTTAGTGTTTTCGGAGAGGTGAATGGATCAATCCATGCATCTGCCTCCAAATTCAAGCAAGACGTTCTAACCCAGTTTGTCTCCCGTTTTCGGCGGTAAACACACCCCTTTTAGTTTCGTTTCTCTCAAATGCTTTCATAGTGAATATTTTTAGGAACTAAACGTTCTCTTTGTCTTGGTTGTTCGAGCCTAGGCCATCGAGAATTGATTTCACCGCTAGAACCGAATCGGCGATACGGTTGTTATACCGTATCACGTATCGAGTAAGTCCTTTTTCCTACCCCTTAATAAATCTTCCATCCTCTTGATATATAACCACTTTTGCATGTACCCTATTTCAGTATTGTTCCCTTATTAAAATGAACCTTTGAAATAAAATAGTCAAGTTTGTTTTCTTGAGTTGTTATTAGTAGTTATCTTCATGTATATTCTTTAGAGATTGTTAGTTGTTAATGATTTTGGTCTTTGTTGGATAATTAAAAAGTAATTTGGGTAATACTTGATGAATGATAATACTTGGATCGGATCCTAAAGATCTTGCATAACCCTCACATGAACTAATAATTGCGATCTTGCATGACCTCTCATATGAACTACCCTTACAAAAAAAAAGATTTTTATTTGGCATCGGATTTAGATTATACTTGCGATAGTTTAGTGTATGTTCGACATGACCCAGTGCTTGTTTCATATGCATTGCCTCACGTTAAATGTTCCTTTCGCTATGCAAGAATGGATTCCCATTGTTTTCTCCTACATCACCGTTTTATAGAAATTGAATTGCATCTTTGTTTTAGTTCCGAAAGAAAAATCCATAAATCTTGAAAATTGACTTTTGCATACCAAAACGTGTTCGAGATAGGTTTTGGTTATACTTTTGACACTGGGTATTTTAGGAAAATTAGGTAAAACAATAAATAGATTTTTTACACGCGCTGCAAAAAAAATCATATCAAACTGGGCAACGGTTTAGGATTTTAAGTCATTTAATCACTGTTTTTGCAAAACCTAAAACTATTTTTAAAGGATACATTCGAATACCCATAACTATGTCTTCAGAGATCCAAACTAAGTATTTCAAATGTTTTCGAAAACTAGATCGAAAGATCTAGATTTTCTTAGTTTTAATGTTTTCCAGAAAACCGACGGAATTTATAGATGTTAGAAACTATTGAATTTGAGAGAGGAAAAATATTATTAACGATTGATCAAAATACAATATACAATATGCCTCTCTATATATAGCCCACAAGATGAAACCCTAGTATGTAATATACGTATAATACATGTAAACCCCAATACAAAAAGATAAATGCAAAATAATATAAAAGATATGATAAAAGATATACATATCTTAACCGCCCCCTCAAACTCACGGGGGATCATATATCGAGATTTCAAACAAGAAATGCATAAGTTAGTACGTATTTGATGTTTCGTAAAGATATCACCCAATCGATCTGGGGAAGGGATGTAAATAGAGTCGCTCCATCATCTTGACGAAACTTCAGATGAATCTCCATCGGCATAGCTGTACAAGTACTGTTAGTAATAGTAGAATCGTCAAGCATAGCTTGTGCAAGAAAATCATAAATATACTTCTGCTTTGACAAAATATAGCCATGGAAAGAGTAAACAACTTCGATCCCTAAGAAATAGCGCAAAATGTCCATAATATCTAATACACTTATATTCAAATATCTTATAATCTATCAGCCTCCCTCAAACTCACGGTGGATAACCGAGAGTTTGGATAATATCTTGAACCAAAATATGCAACTTGTAAAAGGACGGAGAAGAACAAAAAATCTAAACCATCGAAGCAATCAATGCTAAGATAAGCTCTGATGCCATATTAGAAACTATTGAATTTGAGAGAGGAAAAATATTATTAACGATTGATCAAAATACAATGTACAATATGCCTCTCTATATATAGCCCACAAGACGAAACCCTAATACGTAATATACGTATTATACATGTAAAGCTCAATACAAAATGATAAGTACAAAATGATATAAAATATATGATAAAAGATATGCATATCTTAACAATAGAATTCTGTCTTTTTAAATTGTGTGTTGAATTTGGACGGATTCTGTCCTAATTTGCGCATGACATAAATCGATCTATAGAACTCGGTTTTTTACAAAACTTAGATGTATAGATGCCTAATTGGAAAACCTATAACTTTCCTATATAATTGGTGACTCATAAACCTAAAGAACGACCCGATATATGCTCTGCAAGACACCTCATAGTTGCAGTCTAGAAAATATAGAATATGTTTTAAACCCCTGTATTAATATAACCATAACTATAGCTTCAGTAATCCAAATCGCACGAAACCAAGTTGTTTTTATAATTAGACCTAAAAACCTACAAGTTTCTAATTATTTTTTACACCTGAAAACTGATGGAAAGTATCGCAAACTATGTTTTAAAAACATACGTCGATACTGGACAGATTTTGATCTTTTCTGTGCAGCGATACCGAAACGCGTATAACTCCTAAACCAGTAGTCATAATTAGAGAAGACTTGAACCCATTTCTGCAGAACACCTAGGACTATGTTTCTTGTTTTGTTTCTGAATTCATAAGAGTTGAATAATCGGTAGTTTCCAGCACTTCTTCACGACGATGTTTCTGATTTGTGCTTCAATATTATAACTGTCTCATTTCCTGCCATGTGACTTCCTCATTATGTTATACCTATATGAATTACTTGAATTGATATATTGCATGCCTGATACGAACTTGACTCGACCCATGTGTAACATTTTGGAAAATTATAAATATTAATTTATAATTTAAATAGGGATATTATGAGTTTACGAAAGTAATATCGTGTATGTATTTTTTATTTCGGATTGGTATACGTAAAAATGTAATCATTTTGGGAAAAATGAAAAAAAAATGCAATATCATAAAAATGGTAAGTGTTTTATTTTTTTTACATGATATGAGATTTGGTGTAAAATGGTGGTATTTATGTGTAAATGTATTTATTGAAAAATGGTTTTTATTTGTTTTTGATGACTTGTGGTATATGTTTAAGCTAGAATTAACCTTCACAACACCACACCATGTCATGCACCCTCCTCACTCCACCTCCTCCTTTCTCTACATAAAATCTTTACACCTCCTCCTTCCATTCTATTACAACACATATGATAATCTTGCAAGTCTCAAACTGAACAAAAAAATTCTCTTTCAAGCACCATCACCATGGTACTAGTTCATTCTCAAATCAAGAGGATAATTGATGGCTTCTTCATTCAAGATTGTTCATATCATCAACTAGAGCCACTATAATTTTAAGAAGCCTCAAGCAACCACTTCATGAGCTGGAAATTCCTTATGCTCAATCCTCATAGATAAAAATCATTCTTCTTCAAGTTTCCTAGTGTCAAATATCAGTTTTCCTAGTTCAAATATTAGAAAATAGGATTTTTTTTATTAAGTTTGTTAGGGTCAAATTGAATTTGGAACTAGTAGGGTTGTCTATACGATAAACTAACAGTACAGTGAGAAGATGGAACCGGTAGAAGACTACCCTAGAAGCCCGAGCCTTTAACTCCATGATAAAACCGCCAGAAAATCCCAAAACACCGCTACCGGCGGTTTTCCTGATGAATTGGGTTTTGAATTTTGTTATGTAGCTTCATTTGGTAGTAATTAGGCTATTGTATTGTTTTTTTGGTCCCAGATTACATATAGAGAAATCGGGGAGTGTTTTAGTATGGTTTTGGCAATGTTTCCAGTATTTAAAACTTGATTTTTCGTATTTCTATACCTCAACTTGATTGTTCGACGTTCGTACGTTCACATCGGGGGTATTTGGTCGTATTTGGAGTAAGTGAGCTATATGTTCTAACCTATGTGCGCTTAGCTCATTGTATCGCTTTTGATTTAATATTTATGCAGTTGTGTCATAATTACGATTGTAGATACAATCGAGGGGATTTCCGAGACAGTAATGATGGGCAAAGAGATTGTGGATTTCAACTAGCTCAATATGTCGGTGAGTAGATTTATATCTTCGGGGGAAGTCGGGTGGATGGCGTATACCACCTCCGCAACCAATTAATTAGGATGGTTGTATACCGCCAAAAGATAGACCGGGACGTTAGGACGTCTGGCATGAATTTTGGGGGAAGATGCTATTTGGATTTATCCGTCCACCTCTCTGAAAATACCAAGTTGATTTATGGCACCGTATATTGGAGGTTTGGACGGATGCGCCCGTTGTAGCAGACTTTATTAGATTCCCCTTCAATTTATGAGGTTTTTTTTTATTGTGGTGACGCTCTTCTCTACAAAAGCAAGCTCATGCAGTTAATTACGTTACCGCATTGCGATAACCACTTTTTCCTGCTCTGGAAGATCACTTCATGTCGTGTGTGTTTTTGTTTGTTTAGGTTGCCCGTGGATTGTATATAGAGACTATTTTTATGTCGTCGCTCGTAGGACGCGGATCATTCCAAATCCGTATATTTTAGATTTGGGTTTGTTTTATTTAAGAACCGTTAGTCTAGTTTGAGATTAAGACCAACTTAAATATATGAGCATTTGGGCTCAATTTATTTTAACTAAGAATACGTTAGTCTAATTCGATACTAAAATAAACTTAGCAAAATTTTAAGGATCATTTTTATTTAAGATCCAGAAAAGAGCATTTGGGCTCAGCTGCAAGAAAATTTCAGAGACTTAGCCAATTTGGGCTAAGTCTACTTAGCTTTTTTTTAGTCAAAAGTGCTAAGCACCTATTTGGACTTTGTTTGTTCAGCCCTTTTCTTTTCATGTAAAAGTGCTAAGGACTTATTTGAGCTCTGACGCTCACATGTATGACATGTGAAGCATTCAGTCATGGACGCTGCCCAATAAATATTGAACACTTTTAGTCATTTTAACTAAATGTGAAGTGCTAAGCACTTTTATATGGCGTCCACATGAGGTGCACGTGCGGCGCTGGGCGCTGCCCAATCAGTGCTAAGCACTTAGCTGTTTACGGCTGCACAGGGAGTGTTGAGCACTTTTATTCAGCGCCCACGTATGTTTCACGTGAGGCGCTGGTCTTCTGTTTTGGGCACCCGCGTGTTTTTTACGTGAGGCGCTAGGCGCTGTTAAAAGGGGGCGCTCACATGAGGAGCACCTGAGGCGCTAGTCTTTTTTCCTTTTTTAGAGATTAAATCTTTGTTAATGGCATTTTGACCATTAATGATCACCAAGATCTTCGTTTTTTGAAGATCTGGGATCAGGTTTTTTCTTTAAGAACTAAGTTCTTTTATAGATTCTTTTTCCTTTTGTTTTTCCTTTTGAACCTAATTTTTTTTCTGAATCTTTGATTCTCAAGAACAAAATCCTCCCGGTGAGAATTAAATTCTCAACTTGTGGAAAACTTATCTTGTGGATCTCTGATCTAGAGAAAGAACTAAGTTCTTTTAAAAGGGTTAAACCCTTAAATAGGTAAAAAGAGATATTTTGATTTCTGAATTTCTTTTACTTAGGTTTCTTTTGAAA